>JAGPOW010003648.1:98456371-98506217 GCA_030014935.1 Caiman crocodilus
GTCCTGTGACCCCAGCACTCGTTCCTGCCATTGGCGGGGGGTCAGACTAGATGGCCTGCTCTAGGCCCCTTCTGACCCTAGTTACTATGAAACTATCTACAGTTACAATGTTTATCTTCCTCTTGTCTTTGTAGTCATTTTTCAGTAAACAATCTACAAAGCACAGAAAGCATGGACCATGGATTGGCCTGTGTGGAGTCTATACTGGTTGTCCCTACTGTGGAGTCAAGGCAGTATTGCAGATGATTTGCCAGAAGTATTGTAAGCTCTTTCCCTGGGATTTTTGAGCAAGCTGATTGTGCTACTTTTTTTGAAAAATGAAACAATGGGATTTTGATCATTTTCCCAATCTTCTGAAACAGTTTCCCAAACTTTGGGATGACTCTAAACTAAACCAGGGGATGGCAACCTTTCCAAGCGGTGGGCCAGAACAACCATGCTCCAAGTCTGGTGTGAACCAGGCAGCTTCAGTGGCATGTTAGCAGCAGAGAGGGTTTGCCTTCACCCATGCCATGACCACTGGGCTCTGCATCAAGACTGGGCAGCTGAGAACTATACCCATGCCATGCATAGTTTTCTCAAGTCCCCTGCTACCTGGCTGCAGTACAGGCACTGCTTCCTACCACTGGGAAGCTGCATCAGGAACAGCTGGAAACTGTGTCCACACTGCTGCCGCTCCCCATTTCTTCCCTCCACCCCCACCCTGCAGCTTGAGTGCAGCTAGAAATTGCCTCTCCCCCATCCTACCTCCAACTACAACTCGAGTGCAGCTGGAAGCTGCCCTGGCCTAGCTGGTAGCAGCAAAGCCTTCTGATCCAGTGGCTCTGCAGTCTGGATCCAGCCAGCAGGCGGTGTTGCTCACTCCTGCTCTATGCTAATCAAGTGAAATCTATGCTTCCATTCTTTAGTAGAAATAAAATGTTGTCAACACAAAGCATTTCATCCTTTTATAACCTTTTGGCTGTATATATCATGCCCTTTAACATCATTGGCCTATTTCATCCCGAGTTCATTTTTTGAATCAAGTTTAGGTTCATGTATTGGTGGGGTTCTGTTCATTAAGTCACAGAACTGTTCACGTGACTTCATGTTGTGTGCTAGTATCTTAGTTGTACTTCTGTTCTTTTTTATCCTGAATTTATGTAAGCCATAAGAACAGAAGTTCAATTAGGACATACAGTGTCTCACGTAGATTTCTGTTCATGTCTCTTGAAAGCCTCCTTAATGTTTGTACTATTCTAGTCCACCATTAATTACAATCATTCCAGTAGATCTTTTTAAATGATTATTAAAGATGCTACTTTTCTTTTATTACCCATTTTCTCTGCTCTTTATTGGCTTCATTTTACCCTACCAGGAGATCCATAATCCAACATTTTTTATACATTCCTTAGTCCTACTTGTTTTACAGCAACCTCTGCAGTAGAATCCTGAATTAAAGTTCATTATTCCTCCATAGCTAGTTATCCAGTGTACAGAATTTGCTGGAGATCACTACAGTGTACCTATTACTGGTTTTAAAAGGTTTAAATGCATTAGGTGCTTATCTATGAAAGCATATTAGATAGAATACCATTGTCACTATTAGGAGCTAGGGATCAGATTACAGAACAAGATCGGCACTTCTGAATACATGTGTATCCTGGACGAGTTTAGTAGCAGACAACATTCACTTCTACATCCAACTTACGTTAGTTAGATGTAGAAGCAGAGATTGTTTGCTAGGCCATAATCTAGCCCTCCCACTTTGTCTGAACTTGGAACTCACAGCAAGAATTAGGCGCTGGCATGCTTTAGAGCATAACCGAAAGCTCATCTTTTATGCCTGCCCCCGACAGGATATTTGAACTCTGAGAAATCAAAGTCACCTTGGAAGAAAAAATATCATCTGTTTTGTGTTTAGTTTTGAAAATTACAGGTCATAAATTAGCCTGAGAGTAGTCAAATTCATGCATTGGGATTACATTAAATGTTGGTATTTTGGGAAAGAAAGAATAGTTAATGGTAAGGATTTTTAAAATCATTTAAAGGATCAATGTATATCTGGGACCAACTTGTAGATTCTAAAATAGCTATTTATAATGATCCAAGACTAACTAGTTTTTTCATGCAACAAACACATATTGAGACGAAAGCTTAAAAAAAACAACAGGAAAAAATGAATATTCCTCAGTACTGTTTGCAACTCAGATATTGCACTACAATAGACTGTATGACTAGAAATTACTAAAAAAAGTGAGATAGTCTTATTCACATTCTTTGTCCAAGTTCACAAAAGTAAAAAAAAACAAGTTGCTTTCATAGGTATATTAGAACAGGTTTTTTAAATTATTTTAGTCACGTTATGTTAATAGTATTTTATCCAGTGCTTTTTATTTTTAAAATCTCCTAATTTCACAGTGCCTACATGACAGAATGCTGGCAAGTAGTTCAGGATTGTATCAACAGGCTCTGTATGAATTCTTTCTATTATTTGCGTTTCCCAGCTTGAACGCTGAAGATAAATGAAAGTGAAACTTACCAGTTGGTAGCTACTGTTCCTTTATTTCTGTTCCTTATATTTAACAGAGCTGCCTCCTTAGGTTGATAACACTGCAGGGAAGACCTAAGATTTAAACAAAATTAAGCTGATGCCATTTTTTTTAACATTATGGCAAAAAAACAACACCCCCCCCAAAATAAAAAAAACAAAAACAAAAAAAACGACTTGATCAGAACTGCGTAAGCAAACCTTTACATCACTTGATTTCATTAGTACTATGCATAGGTGTAACTGTCCACCAGCCTGAGTCATGAGCAAATTGTTTTGATCATACAGTTGTAGTTAGCATGTTTGTTATTGCCCTGAAATAGAATAGTTTTCTGATAGCATACTGTTAGGTTAACAATAATTTGGATTATTAAGAAGTATTAGCTTTGCAGTTGCATGACCTATGGCCTAGCAATGCCACTGACTACAAGGCAGAATGATAGTTAAGCCTTGGCTTGTGTCCAGTAATCATTTTAACTGTATTAAGCATTTTCTGAGTAAAATGCAGCAAGTGGATCTGTGTCTGTGTGCTGTAAAAATCAGCTACAGCAAGGAACAAGACAAGACAAATAAGCCATAATAAATGGTTAACTCAGGGCAATAAATGGTTATTTCCCTCCCAGAAGAAAATGTGATCCTTCTTAGAATCTATTCAACATTTTGGGCATAATTTATAGTATAAATCTCACCATCCACAGATCTGTCCAATTGCATTTCAGAAATGGCCTTCACATGCTCTGTAAGAGATTCAGATGTAGCAGTCCTATTCCTTTGTGCTGTACTTCACAATCCCAGTCTATAGCTCATACCCTTGAGTTAATGCTCCCCATTCCATTCCGATGTGCACTCCCCCAAGCAATCCTTCACAGACTTTGCAACCCTACTCCCACTTCTTCACATCATGGCTTCTGAAAAAGGGATTCTGCCCACTGAAAGGTTCTCCTACCATGTTTACTCCTCAGGCTTCTTTCCTGTAACTCTTATCTCTGCTGGAATGTCTTTATCTGGGAACCTTTTAGCAGAAGGAATCCTCTTGGTCTTCAAATTATCATACTCTACTAGTTCTCCTTTGCTTAGATGCTTCCATGCAAGCTTTTGAATTGGTAGTTTTCCCTAGCTCTGACAGTCCTCATCCTCAGCACTCTAACTATCCCCCAGTTCTCTCCCTACATTAGCAGTTCTACACTGCTGCTTTCAAACAATGCTCATTAGCTCCCTGCTGCTCTTTTTCTATAGTCTTTTCATAACAGCAGTTTCCATGTTTATAGTAGCCAGGAGCCTTCTACCAGGTCCTATTGGCAGGCAATTAACTAGTCATAAGTGAAATGACTATTACAGTTCCTGTAATAAATCTAATCAGGATGCATGCATTTTGCAGAACAAAAATATGTCTTTTAAAGTTAATAAATGCTTGCTATACATTTAAAGTGCAATCATTTGCACTTGAAACTGAAAAAGTTTAGTCTAAAAAGCTTAATAGGTCTTCCAAGCAACTCAATTTAGGAATACCCAATACTGAGTATTTGTAAATTAAGAACTTGGAGTTTACTGTGAACATAATATCATATTTAATATATGTTCCAGTTAGAGCTGTACTGGTACAGTTCTGTACAGAAAAATAATCCTTGATTTGGGTCAGATTCATTCCTTTCTTTAAAAATGTGGTTCTGGTATAAGATGTCATGAAGGAGCATTCACAGGTTACGTTGTTAACTGTAGAGTGGCAAAACAGAATAAGACTTCTCTATACTATCATAAATTTTAATGCACTAATTAAATTAAGCTACATCCTCTGGTAGTTAGGAACCACAAAACCTAACTCCTAGCAATTTGTTACTTCAGCATATTTGGCCTCAAGTTGGACAGCCTAGCTCAGCATATATTCCTGGGGGAGTCAGATCCCTAAGTAAAACCAGAGAAGCTGAGAGTTTCTAAAGTAGCAAGGAATGAAATGCAGAGGATATGGGCACTTGGATATCTGGCCAAGTAAGCACCTTCCTTCCTTAGGGTCCTAATCCATGATTCCTTTCCTTGGGTTAGGTGCCTAGGTTAGATCAAAACTTATCTAAAGGAGAGGCCCCCCACTGGCATAAAAAGTGTTCCTGCATCTAGTTTGAGAATCTCATGAGGGAACTCTAGGATTTGAAGTAGGTCTCCCATATAGCTTGCTATCTGTGTGGCTGTGTTATTGATTAGGTGGCTTCACATATGCCCATTGGCAGAAACTTAGGCCTCTGCCACATGTTACACTTAAGTTGCAACCTGGTCGTGTTCAATCAATTACTTAGTGGCCTAAAAAAGATGAATAAGCCACAAAGTTATTCCATATAACATACGTAATAACTTTGTGGCTTGTTCCTATCACACCATTAATTGAACATGTGGCCAGGTGTTCGCCTGAGGCTGGAAGCCCCTTCATGTCCCAGCCACCAGGGCAAACCATGTGCTCCAGTGGCTGAAAGTCCTGAAAGTGCTGGGGCTCACAGCTGTGGAGTCCTGTCAGATAAGACATGCAGCTATGGGAGTGACCCATGCACATCAGATCCCATCATGCCTTATTGCTAGTTGTGGCAAAGTGAGAGTCCCTGGCTAGCTACAGGGCTAGCTTCCCACCTGCCTCTGGGCACACCACCCACCTGTCTCGCTCGCCTTGCTGGTAATTAAGCTATAAATAAGGTGGGAGGCTGCCCATTGTACACCCCAACATTGGGAAGGCACTATCCGCAGCTCTATTCCACCCCTACACCACAGCCCAAGCCTTACAGATAGCATCTCAGGCAGTTAGCTCAACCATTGCCTTTGCCCATTAGCTGTGCCCCCAACCCTGGAGACCTTCAGCTTCCATAAGCCCCCTAGCCCCATCTCAGGCCCAGTCAGGACCCTGAGCTTCTTAGCTCTTTGTGGGTGTCCCTCACGGTGGGCCCCTGGCCCTTTTGAACCTTTGGTCCTGGCCCCAGCATTGACCAGTCGAGTACCTCAGTGGGGTTTTTGCCTCCTGCTTGCACTTATGGCTTGGGGTCCCCCATTCCCAGCTCAGGTGCTCCTGGAAGCGTGCTTGACCCTCCAAGTTCACTCCCCCAGCAGGCTTAGGCACCTCCAGAAGCTTACCTGGCCTACCCTACTCTGATGTTATAAGGCCCATCCAAAGGTGAGATCTGGGGTTAAGGTGACCCTACTCACCTTTCACCAGGGTAGTAACTTGCCTGGCATTTCTGGGGGCTCCCGCACCATTGAGAGCCCCACCAAGCCACCTACTCCCAGCAAGGTGCAGTTTTAGGTTATGCCCAGGATCAGGAGCCTCTAAACTATCCCCTACAGCTCCTGCCCTTACCTCCAGAATGTTCCAAGCAGTCTTGCAGCCAAGCAATGTTACCCACTGCTTACAAGCAGCAAACTACCCTGTTTATATAGGCAGCCATGGATCTAAAATGGCTGCCGCAATTAAGCACCTGATGGCTGCTTGGTTTGGCCCTTAAAGTGGCAGGTGCCCACAGTGTCCTGCCACACTAGTACAGGGGGATTCTAAGATCACAATCCTGAGCTCCCCCTACACCGGAAAGTAGCAAGTTCCCACAAGCCCTAACCTCTAAGTGACAGAGACAGGTTCCCTATTTCTTGTCCTCCTATTGGCCCATGACTTGAACTTTTGGCTGTTGAGTTACCAGCTTCAACGGTGGGAGTGGAGTGCTCCTTCACTCAGCTTGTTCCATAGGCTTAGGGCTACAGCACTTTCCTATATAGTCGAAGATGTGGGTTAAATACTTTCACCACAAGGAGAGTCTAGAACCCTATGTTCCAACTGATAGGCTGTTGAAAGAAGGTCTTCACAGTCCTTGTTGTGATTTGTCTATCTTCAGAAGTAGACATTTTGAGTGAATTCTGAGTGACACTAGATGCCTACTGGATGATTTGAGAGGGATGGAAATTCAGACCAGCATTTCCAACTGTCTAGCTTTAAGTACCTACAGACTACAGACCATTTAGAAGTGCATATCACTCCTATTCTGTATAGACAACAAAGATGCATAAACCTAAATCACTCTTAGAGCCTTGCCACAAGTTCATTAATAAAGCTGGATAGAAACCAACCACAGAGTTGTTACACATCTTCAAGCACTAACTTTGTAGCTAGTTGCCTCTTTCTATAGCTGGTTGGGCATTTTTATGGTGTAATAATTACTTTGCACGCTTGGCTGTTCTGACCATATTATACAATTAACAAGTTAATTGCATAATATATGTAATGTGTAGCAGGGGCCTTAGGCATCTCTCCATTGACTCGATGGTGATGCTAGTCTTGTAACAATAAAACTTAAATTCCACAAGCATCTGCAACTAAATTAATTCCCATAGCCAGAGAGGTAGAATAATATATGGGAAATGATCTTACAGAAATTCTTAGAATTCTATGACTCTGTATTCTAGAATTTCTAGAATTCTGTTCTTAGAATATACCAAAAATTCTGACTAAAGGAAGAATTTGGGGTTTTGTTTTGTGTTTCTTTTAGTTTGATTTTTGTTTAACATCATAGATTATATATACTGTGATTAATTAATTTTAAAGGGACTGCAGCCCAAATGTATCAGATACTCAAACAGATAACTTTATCGTTCTTAATGTGTAAAAGAAAGGGCCACGTAAACAAGATAATATTCTGCTTGTTCTGGCTATTAGTAGACTAACACCCTGAAAGTCTAAGGTGGGCAAGGAAAGAAATTTAAATTTCCTTCTCTTCATATAAGAGATTGACAGGTTCAGAGCAAAATAATTTTTCCCCTGCTTCAAAAACACCAAAGATTATAAACAGGAAAAATCATTATATCAGTTTTAATTTATACTGGTTCAGTGTGTCCTACAGTAAACCAATATAACTATTTCATCCATCTGCTTCAAAGTTGGTATAAGTAGAGCTTAACCATTGTAACTTTAAACTTGAATGCAATAAATGTAACATTATAGCAATTTTCTTTCATTTATACTAGTATTGGAATGGATAGATTGAACTGTTATAGTAGTTCAGCTCTGGATTGGTAAATCCCACCCACCTACTTCTTGACCATAGTTTAAGAAAATGTTCTTTTAATTTTGTACGCTGCCTGATCACAGGTTTAGCCTGAAGTGGTACATTTCCCCATTGTTAGCATGCAAAGGTTTTCTCCCCAGAGAGAATGTTTTTAGAGTAGAGTGATACTTGGACAAAGAATCTGCAATTAAATCTTCTTGAGAAAGGTACTTAACTGCTTTCGTATACTTCATGTGAGTGGATGAGTTTGTTCAATGATGGTTTATTCAGATTATTGTGAAGGTATTATACAAGCAAAATAGGACACAAAAAACCCTAATAAAGAGGGGAGAATAAATGAGGAAAAGGCACCAAAAACACAAAGAATCACCGGAGAGGTAGGCAGATAATGAAAAAGATAGGGTCATAGAAGCTGAGGATATACATATCATTTAGGAGCACGTAGATATCAGTGGTATCAGATACAACAGGAAAGAATTATGTAAACAGAAAATCACTGAAAACTTACCTAGAGGTAAAGAACAGATGGTAATTGAAGAAGTAGGTAAAATGAAAAATAGTTTCTTTTGTTTATATATTTTGGCTTTGAAGGTTGCAGTGTATTACAACATGTTTGTATATGGAGGAGACTATATCTCTTTCCTTCCCCTCTGGAATTAGAATAAAAAGAGCCAATGTGGTCTGTTCTATCTACAAGAAAGGGAGGAGGGATGAGCCACGGAACTACAGACCAATCAGTCTGATGTCCATCCCTGGAAAAGTCCTGGAGAAAAGTGTCAAGGGATCCATCAATGCCAGGCTAACAAAAGACAAGCTTCTCAATGCCAGCCAACATGGCTTTGTGACTAGCAGGTCTTGCCTGACCAACCTCATCTCCTATGACCAGGTAACATATGCCCTGGGCAAGGCAGATGATGTGGACGTCATTTAACTGGACTTCAAAAAGGCCTTTGACCTAGTTCCCCATGATGTCCTCATGGTTAAGCTGAGCAACTGTGGCCTAGGTCATCATATGGTCCAATAGCTAGGCAACTAGCTATGGGGTCGGACCCAAAGAGTAGTAGTTGAAGGGAGCAAATCAACATGGCACAGTGTTACCAGTGGAGTCCCTCAGGGCCGGTATTTGGGCCAGTACTCTTTAACATTTTCATCAATGATCTAGATTCGGGAGTCAATGTGAACTGGCCAAGTTCACGGATGATACCAAATTATGGGGGAGGGCCATCACACCGTAGGCTGGGGATGCAGGCCAACTTGGACGTATTCTCAAGGTAGGCCAACCAAAACTGGAGGGCCTTTAATACAGAGAAGTGCAAGGTGCTGCACCTCAGTAGGAAGAACCCTCAGCATACGTACAGGCTCGGCAGCACTACAACCAAAAGGGTCTTGGGGGTCTTGATTGACCACAAGATGAATATAAGCCATCAATGTGATGTGGTGGCAGGCAAAGCTAACCAAACTCTGGCATGTATCCAGTGATGTATCTGAAGCAAAACCAGGCAAGTCATCCTCCTGCTTTACTTGGCCCTGATGAGACTGCAGCTTCAGTACTGCATCCAGTATTGGGCCCCCCACTTTAGGAAGAATGTGGAGAAGCTTGAGAGAGTCCAGAGGAGAGTCACTCATATGATTCAAGGGCTGGAGGGAAGGCCGTACAAGGAGAGGCTGAGGGACTTGGGACTCTTCAGTCTGGAGAAGAGAAGGCTCGGGGGGGACTTGGTGGCAGCCTACCACTTCATAAGAGAAGTACATCAGGATCCAATGCATGACTGGGCAGTAAACATCAGGGGCTATAGGCTGTACAGGAGGGATAGAACAGGGAGGAAAGGTGGGGGTGTGGCGCTCTACGTCAAAGAGCAATACATGTCCTCAGCAAACAGCATTGGGTCAGAGGAAGGGCAGACTGAAGTGCTCTGGGTCCATATACAAAGGGATCGGGGGGAAAGGGACTTAACTGTAAGGGTTTACTACAGGCCACCCGACCAGGGGGAAGAGCTGGACCGGGAATTCTCAGGTCAGCTTGCGGAGGCAGTAAAGTCAAGGGATGTGGTCATCATGGGTGACCTAAACTACGCAGACATCTGCTGGGAAGAGCAGTCAGCCAGGTCTAACCGCTCACATAGGTTCTTAGCCAAGTTACAGGACCTCCATTTAACTCAGGAGGTGCATAGTTCCACCAGGGGAAATGCCTTGTTGGACCTGGTCCTACCACCGGTGATGACCTGGTGAGTGGACTGTGGGTTCTCGACCACCTGGGCGATAGTGATCATCGCCTACTGGAATTCACCATCCAGTGCAGGGTGTCAAAGGCCTGCAGCAAGGCAACAGGCCTAGACTTCAGGAAAGCAGATTTCAATGAGGTAAGGAGACTAGTCGGGGAGGCACTGAGGTCCCGGAGGGGAGGGGAGTTGGGAATCCAGAAAGAGTGGCTGTTCCTTAAGGAGATGATCCTGCAAGCCCAAAGGGTGATAATCCCTATGTGAATCAAAGAGGGCAGGAGTGCTTAAAAGCCCCCATGGCTCACCAGAAGCATCCACAAATCTCTCAAAGCTAAAAAGCAGGTGTACACCCAATGTAAGGGAAGGCCCATCACCAAGGAAGATTATACCTCCATTGCTCAAGACTGTAGCAGGGCTGTTAGGATGGCTAAGGTGGAGATGGAACTGGGACTAGCGACCCGGATCAAACATAACAGGAAGTCCTTTTTTAAATACATAGCGGGTAAAAAGAAGGTACCGGGTAATGTAGGGCCTCTGCAGGATATGTTAGGAAATCTGGTGGTCACACCAGACAACAAAGGTAACCTCTTTAACAATTTCCTTGCCTCCACCTTTTTGAGCAGGGACTGGGGCATCCCTTCAGACTGGGATCCCCAACGGACCCAGGGGAGGCACTGCCAGGCCCAGGGTCAGTGAGGACCTAGTCAGGGAACTTCTGGTGGGTCTAGATGTATTCAAATTAACAGGTCCTGATGATCTCCACCCCAGAGTGCTGAGGGAATTAGCAGAGGTCATTGCAGGACCCCTGGCACAGCTTTACAAGCACTCGTGGTACTCTGGCGAGGTGCTGGAGGACTGGAAAAGGACCTTTGTGGTCCCCATTTTCAAGAAAGGGAGGAAGGAGGACCCAGCAAACTACAGGCCCATTAGTCTTACCTCAGTCTTGGGGAAGCTCTTTGAGAAAATTATGCAGGAACACATCTGCAACGGGCCAGCAGGAGAGATCATGCTTAGGGGCAACCAACATGGGTTCATTGGAGGCAGGTCCTGTCAGACCAATCTGGTGGCCTTCTATGACCAGGTCACAAAATCCTTGGATGCAGGTGTCACAGTGGACGCAGTCTTTCTAGACTTTAGGAAGGCCTTCAACACTGTCTCTCACCCCAGTCTCATTAAGAAATTAAGTAACTGTGGCGTCGATGCCTACACAGTCAGATGGGTCACAAATTGGCTGGAGGGCCGCACCCAGAGAGTGGTGGTGGATGGGTCTTTTTCGACCTGGAGGGATGTGGGCAGTGGGGTCCCCCAGGGCTTGGTCCTCGAGCCCGCACTGTTCAACATCTTCATCAGCAACTTGGACGAGGGAGTAAAAAGCACCGTGTTCAAATTCACGTACAACACTAAGATGTGGGGAGAAGTGGGCATGCTGGAGGAGAGGGACAGACTGCAACTAGATCTGGACAGGTTACAGGGATGGGTGAATGAGAAAAGGATGGGATTCAATACTGACAAGTGCAAGGTACTGCACCTAGGGAGGAAGAATCAGCAGCATACCTACAGGCTGGGGAATTTCCTTCTAGTCAGCACAGAGGCAGAAAAGGATCTTGGAGTCATTATAGACTCCAAGATGAACACGGGCCACCAATGTGGGGACGCAGCCAGGAAGGCTAACCATACCTTGTCATGCATCCACAGATGCATCATGAGCAAGTCCAAGGAGGTGATTCTCCCCTTCTATGGAACACTGGTCAGGCCACAGTTGCAGTACTGCATCCAGTTCTGGGTGCCACAGTTCAGGAGGGATGTGGACAGCATGGAAAGGGTCCGGAGAAGGGCCACTCACATGATCAGGGCAGCAGGGCAGGCCATATGAGTGGAGGCTATGGGGCCTGAACCTGTTCAGCCTCCACAAGAGAAGGCTGAGAGGGGATCTGGTGGTCGTCTACAAACTTGCAAAGGTGGATCAGCAGGCTGTGGGGGAGTCCCTGTTCCCCTGAGCACTACCGGGAGTAACAAGGAACAATGGCCATAAGTTGACCCAAGAGTAGATTCAGGCTAGATATCAGGAGGCACTACTTCACACTCAGGGCGGCTAGGAGCTGGAACCAACTTCCAAGGGAAGTGGTGCTCCCTTCTACCCTGGAGGTCTTCCAAAAGAGGCTAGACAATCAGCTGGGGTCATTTGACCCCAGCATTCTTTCCTGCCTAGGGCAGGAGGTCAGACTGGATGATCTGCTCAGGTCCCTTCCAACCCTTCCTACTATGAAACTAGGACCTGGGAGAACATCTGTTCACCAGAGCTCTCCAAGGGATAACAAGGTCTAATGGCCATAAATTCCAGGAAGGCCAATTTAGACTAGATATTAGGAAAAAGTTCTTTATGGTGAATGTGTCCAGGGTCTGGAACAAACTCCCCAGAGAGATGGTGCAAGCACCTACTCTGGATTCCGTCAAAAAACAACTGGATTTATTTCTTGCTGGGGTCACTTGGTCCCAGCTGACTTCCTGCCTATGGCGGGAGGGCTGGACCCAATGATCTCATGAGGTCGCTTCCAGCCCCTAATGTCTATGAAATCATAGAATTATAGAGAAGTAGGGCTAGTCATTTAGTCCAAACCCGTACTTGAGGCAGGATCATCCCTATCCAAACCATCCTATACAATCCTTAATCTAACTTAGGGATGCTTAACCTATATTCCATTGGCCAAATGCAGCCTGAGGAGCTTGGAGTCTGACCCACACAGCTCCTATGTGTTGAGAAATGGGCCTTGCCCCCTTCCCTCTTCCTGGCTAAGTCAGGTCCTAGCCCCTTCCACCTGCACAGCTGGTTTGAGGCCAGGCCACACACCTTTCCCCCTGCAGGGCCTGGCTATACTCCCTCAACCTGCACAGCTAGTTCAGTGCCAAGGGCTTGGCTGCCCCCATTTCCTCCCATGGGGCTTGGGCCACATCCCCCCTCCACAGGGCTGGATGGGGCTGCATCATGCCCCACCCCCACGGGAACAGGTTAGTGTTGGGCCACCCCCCTTCCATGGCACAGCTAGATCAAGTTGGGCTGCCCCCTGCTCCCCTTGCAGAAGACCAAATGGGACCCTGCTGTGCTGTCAGATTGGGTCCACTGGCTGGATCAAGCCCCTGGAGGGATTAGGCACTGCCACTGGTGACGCATAGGGGGTGCATGCGGGTGCACATGCACCCCTGAGCTTGGCGGTGCACCCCCTGCAAAAAGGACTGCCAGTGGTGCCTGCTGGTGGTTGGCACTTGCCATCCCCCTCCTCGCCACCAACTGCAGGCAGTCCCTGATTGCTGCTGTCCACTGCTGATGCTGCCAGTGGCATCTGCGGGTGGCCACCAACCAGTGGCTGGTGTGACAACTCCTGGACCATACAGGAGCACAATATTCTACTGGGTTATATATCATTGCAAGTGTGGTGGTTCTGACAACTTTGAAGTTGGCACCCTGTGTTGTGCTGGCTAAACATCTTAAGGCAGCTACGTATGCAAAGACTTTACTGTTGACTTTCTGAATATGATGTTTATAGATGAGGAAACAGTCTAACATGACTCCTAGGTAGGTTGGGGTCTACTCATGGGGAAGGATGTGGTTGTCTACTTTGATAGGATGCTTTTGACTCAATTGTCCAGTGATGATATTGATTTATTAATGCTCAACTTCAAGCGCCACTTGTGGAGGTAGTCAGCAGTGAGTTCCTTGTTAGTACTCAGCATCTTTTCCAGTTGTCGTATCTATTCCTTGTGCTACTGTGGCAAAATCTTCAGTGTTTCTGTTTTGCTTAGATGTTGTATGTGGAAGGTCTGAGGTCCTGCCTGCATAGAGCTGGCCCAGCCCAATAGCATTCAGGGCACATGGAGGCAGGCCCAAGGGTGTACAGCTTCAGCCTGAGGTGCTGGGAGCCACAGTTGACAGCAGGAGCCAGGCTGGTTCTATCCAAAGGTGCGTGGGCCAGGCCAGTGCCATGTGCAGCTGCTGGTCAGAGGTGGCTCTGCACATCCAAGGTGGGCATGAGCACCCCAATGGTCACTGCTGCTGCAGGGGGAGCTGTGCACCATACAGGGGGGCTTTGGGCCATGTAGGCAGTAGGCATCCTCCCACCTCCACACTGTCCCTCCACATCCACAAACTCCCTCACAATCCACCCACAACCTCCCCGACAAACCACGCTCAGAAATCCCCCACCCACAAACCCCACCCCCACACATTCCATACCACCCCAAGCCCCCACACAAGCCCCCACAACTCCACAACCTTACACCCACCCCTATACTCACCCACAACCCTCCCAATTTCCCCACAAAAAAACTCAAAAAACCCACAGAAAAGAAAAGTGGAGTAGCGTGTGCATGGGCAGTGCTCCCTTGCAGTACAGAGAACATCTAAACTTGCAGTAGGTGGCACCACAGATGTGTGTGAGATGCCACATACCGCATGGCCGCACTTATCTGGATGTGGCCCATGAATTTATATGTAACATGAATTTATATGTAGTGAGATGGGTTAGTTACTCTTTGGATCCTCTGGTGATTTACTGTGTTTCAGGATAGCAACGATGTCAGCTTTTCTCCAGGTTTTGGAAGTCTGTTACTTCCCAGACATTTATACATGAATTTCTGAATCATTTTTTTATTGTGGTTCTGAGCTGGTAATGAATTCTTGCCAGTCTTGGTCACTTTAACAGCTGTGTTGAACTCTGTTTAATAGCTGTGTTGACCAGAGATAGGAGTGGTTAAGGTTGGCTTAGAATGATTTAAAGCCAGGTGTCTAATCATTTCTGTGTATTGCTCACTTGGATTACTGTACTTGCTGTTGTTGCACAGTATTTTTGTGATGGAGTTTGCTGATACAGGGCAATGTTTTTTGGTGCCTTTGTCTGTAAGGCAGTTAATGGTGCACCATGCTTGTCTGCTCAAGTGGGTCATATTAAATCCTATGGTAGTAAGTCATCTCTCTTTTTTGATATTGTTCAATGTGGTAGCCAGCTGTTTTTTAGTTCCTTTTACAGTTTCAGGGTCATTGCATTGTTTGATGATGTTAAAGAGCTGTTCGCACTGCTCATCCCAGCATGACACACAATAGCTTTTATAGCCTTTAGGTATACAGAGTTTGGCTATTTCAATTGGGCAGTTTTAAATGTATGAATTTATTGTAGTCTTGTCCAGTGTTGCTTTCTGATGGATCCTTTAATTGATTTGCTCTCTTGTTGGTCAGCCTTTGATATTTCTACCAATCTGCCTTCCAAAAGTTCCATCTTGGAGCTGGTCTGGGTGGTATGTGCTGAAAAGTCATACTGTCAATGCTAATGAGTAAAGGTCTGTACTTGGATAATGGAAACTTGTCAAGCACTTTTCTTATTGGTGTTTTACTTCAGTCATCCTTCCACCAGGCAAGATCTGGGTTCACCTAAAAGTTCCAATGTCCAGAGTGGAAGGTACCTGGCTCCTTCAGGTCATATATATATATATATATATATGAAGGTTATATCCTCTGGGCTTGCTCAGAGGCAAAGATTGTCTCTGTTTCTACTGTTAATGGATTATGCCCAATCCTGATGTTGACAGTTGAAGTCACCTGCATATAAGGTCATCTGGTCATCAACAGACAAGGATGTGATCAACAGCGCAGCAGAGGGTGGCTTGTATATGGTGATTATGTTATTGACCTTGACAGTGCTCTATTCTGTTGCAGTCTGGGAAGTGTTATGTCCCTTGGTAGTATACAGCAGATCATTTCTGATGAAGGTAGCAAGGCCATGGATCCTGCTGGCTACAGAGTTTGCAAGGCTGTAGCCTGGGAACTTTGTCTTCCACAGCTGATTTATATACGTTTCTTGTAGAAGGACTGCATGTGGTTTCATTTCCCTGGTGTTACATTCTAGCACTGATTGCTTGAGCAATATATAGCCTTCAACATTAAGTTAAAGAACAGTGAAGCTTTCCCTTTGCAGGTAGGCAAGGTTGCTCTGGCTCATCTTCTAATTTAGGGGCAGGCAATTATTTCGGGCGGAGGGCTGCATACTGAGTTTTCGCAAGGCATCAAGGTCCGCATGACAGGCAGCCAGGGGCAGATAAATATTAACTTTCTAAATTTTTTACGGGCACTGTGGGTTGGATTGAATGGCCTAGCAGGCCACATCCAGCCCATGGGCTGCATTTTGCCCGTCTCTGTTGTAGTTAATATATCCAAATTAGAATGTATAGTATATTGAAAATGGAAGAATTGAAAGTCTGTTTGCCTTGGTAGTTACTTAATTAATGCTGTTAAGTTGTTACTTGTTTCTGTCCAAAAAAAAGAAAACACAATTTATTTATTATGTATCATAAAACTGTCTGTGCTTTCTTTCTTCTTGTAGTCTTTCATAATAATTTAACAGCTTTAGTACATTCATAAATATCATGAATGAGGAAGGGGAAATAAAGGAATTTTATAATTTATCTTTTTCCAAATGTGACTTAAGGCAGGAGTCATCAACATTTTCTTGCTCTGGGCAAAACCCACATCTTTTACTCAGTCCAGAATTTTGAACATTTGAAGTATACAAAGAAATGTGTCTCAGCATATATATATATTATATATATACAATATATATATATTTTATAATATATAATTAAAGTTATCAGTACTGAAAAGTGATGTAATTTAAGAGTGCTAGACTAAAATTTGCTTTGAGAGAGCTATTCTAAAACTACAAGTTCACAACATGGTTAACAATGACTTCTCAATAAGAAAAGTAATTAATATACTAACAGAGACTGTTGGCTCATGCCTTGCATCCAGATTTGCCTTTATGAATCCTCATACTCTCATAGTGTCCTGTTGACTTCATTGGACCCCTGAGCAGTTGTTTGGGTCAAGAGTAGCAGATTCCAATGCAAGTTTGAGGCCCCAAGCATTAAATCTTTTCTTCTGCCTATTTAACTGGTCTTATATCCTGCTGGAAAATTAATTTATATTATCTTTGCCAGACTTCCCCACTGCCAAAGACAAAACATTATTTTTGATAACATGGCCACTTCAAGATATACTAATATTAATTTAAAACTTCAACAACTTACCTTTTAGTTGTGTTCAGAATTATATCTTGTCTTTAAATTTTTGAACTCCTGGGGTAAAATTTCACAGTGTTCCTTTAATTAAATTATAACTTGTGGCAAATAGTACAGGTAGTTAGCTAGCTACCACTCTAAACATTTATTCTTTTGCTGACATATATCTATTCATTTATTTGTTTGCCTACATTGGGTAAATGAATTAAAACTTTAGAGAGATACTTATAAATTTAGTTTGTCCACTTGATAAATTGAAGAAGTTTGTGCTCCCTACAGCTTCTTTGATTTCAAAGTATTTTGCCAGGCAAATAATTTTTATCTTATTCAATAATATATAATAACTAACCTTCCTGACAAAGGAAAAAAGTATTGATTCACAGTTGGTATGTTTGCTTATGTTACTTATTATAAAGATGTTATTTTAAATAGTCATATATACAGCCTTACAATTTAGTGTTATTTGTATCCCCTGGATAAAAACCCACTGGAATTATGCTTTGGTAGTATGACTAGAAATAAACATTGGAGTTGACAAGAGGAATAAAGCACCAATGTAGCAAGGATGGAATAAATGTAGGGGAAGGTTGCTTTTTTCAGAGAGACCACTAAGATATTTTTCTTTCCATTAAGATGAATAAAGTACTTTTGGGCATCCATTTTCCATTAAAATGAATAAAGATTTTGGGCATCACCCTATTTTTGAGCTTTTGTCAGATAGTCACATTAATGGTAAATTATTTTTTCAGTATCTGCAGTAAAGACTGAAATATCCTTACAGTCTGAGTAGAAACTTAAGTCAGGAGTATCAAACATAGCTTTGTGTCATCCAGCCTTTGGGGATCTTGGTTACATTAATTCCCGCAACATCCCGATGTTTCTGAGCCTGCCACCACAGCCACTTGCTCTGCTGCCAGAAGTAAATCTAAATCCGCCTGGCAAGGAGGTCCACAGTTCAGATTTGGCCCAAAGGGCCAAACCAATTTGATATCCTTGTTATATGAAAATGACGTAGCTCCCTCTTCCCCAGTGCCATACCTAGACTCCTGGCAACCCCAGGTGAACTTTTAGTATCAGACTCTCCTTTGCCAGAGATAATGATAATAATAATTGGACAACAGGAAAAAAATTACCATTTTTGGGCCCACTTTCCATCCAGACACGGGGTGGCCGCCCAGTTCACCCATGCCTATGTGTGGCTCTACTGTTCCCTCCACTTCCCCCGCTCCTGTGGCGATAAAACTAAACATTAGAAAGAGATGTTTGAGGATACCATCAAAAGGGATTGAAAATCATTATGTGGGTTCTCCAGTTCCTCATACCAGCCCTCACATTAGTGATTCTATTTCTGATCCTTAGGCTGAAAGGGAAAGAAGAGAAGGGCATTCCTCACATTTGTGTGTCTGATTTCCTCATTGTCCAGCTGAGTAGCTGAAATACTTCATCTGGAACCTAGGATACTTGGGCTAGCTTTCTCCCTTAAAGCAATTCAAGTGGGAAGCAGAAAACATGGAAATAATATTGATGTTATTAAAGAGAGCTTTATAGTGCTAAAAATGCAAGAAGGTCTCATTAACTTTGCTGAGAAAACCTCAGGCCCACTGGAGGAAATGTCTGTTTTTACTAGTCAGCTGTTTTATCAGAGCCTTCTCTTTTACAATTAGAATTTTGGAGAGTTTTGGAGAGTTTGATTCAGAGTTGAAAGAATTAACACTGAGGACGCTAATAAAAGATGTAAGCAACAGGAAGAAAGTTCAAAGTTTAAAGACTATGTATAATGCAAAGTTAAAATAACATACTTACTGAAGTAAAGCAAATATGTCCTTGATATAAAAAAGTATTCATGTACAGTTTATGTTAACTTCCTTTGTTTTAAATACTGTACAAGATTTACCCACAGCAATTAAATCATGCCTTTAAAATTATCATTTGTTTTATATGCAGCAAGGTACAATTTAAGTTGTTTTTCTGGCACCCAATTTTCCATCCCTCTAAGATTTCTTTAAAATAATTCCATTGATATGATTTTGTAGTGTTAGAGTGCTGTTGTAGCTGTGATGGTCCAGGAATTATGCAACAGGCAAAGACTTTTTTTGAGATGGTCTCTTTTATTGGACCAACTCCATAGTTGGAATACAGTTAAACAAATAGTTAGAGAAGCTTTTGAATGCAAGGCATTTTTTATCAGGTCTGAGGAAGGAAGAAAGCACAGGGATAGTCAACAGTTAAAATTAAAGACTAGAGCTGTCAGCTGGAGGGGAGAGGAAAGAGAATTTCCCAGAGGTAGTAGACAAACAATTAACAGAACAAAAGAAGCTTAATTACTGGGAGATCAAGACATCTGGAAAAGGAGGAGGATCGTTATTATCTGTTGTATATTGGATTTCTTAGCCTGATACCTTTTATGAGACCTCCTGTGTATTTGGGATAGAGTTAAACAAGCTTTCAAATGCACAACATTCTTCATCGGGTGTAGGAAGAGTTTCAGGAATCAGGTAGCACGCCATAATGTTGGAATTGGCATTCAGTCCTTAGTTCCTAGTGTCCAGCCAGCTTATGAATTTTGGTTCCCAAACTCATTTTTTTAAAGGTTTTTGGTAGATTTCTCTTGAGCATGAGGATCACAAGGTCAGAAAGGGAGTGGATTGTTTTGTGAAAAATGTGCTCCTACTGAGATACGTGCGTATCATGCACACATATCAAGAAGAGAATAGACCCCTTTATATATATAATTCATAAGCTTGAAGTACTGTGTCCCGTTTGGGGCCCCTTGCTACAGAAAGGACATGGACAAATTGGAAAGAGTCCAGTGGAGGGGAACGAAAATGGTTAGGGGGCTGAGGAACATTATTTATGAAGAGAGGCTGATGGAATTAGGCTTAGGAGAGGAGAAGACTGAGGCAGGATTTAATAGCAAGCTTCATCTACCTGAAGAGTGGTTCCAAAGAGGATGGAGCTAGGCTGTTCTCAGTGGTGGCAGATGACAGAACAAGGAGCAATGGTCTCGAGTTTCAGCAAGGGAAGTTTAGGTTAGATATTAGGGAAAGCGTTCTCACAAGGAGGGTAGTAAAAGAGTGGAACAGGTTACCCAGAGAGTTTGTGGAGTCTCCATCCTTGGAGGCTTTTCAGACCAGGGTAGGCAAAGCCTTCCCTGGGATGATCTAGTTGTGGCTGGTCCTGTTTTGAGCACGGGCTTGGACTAGATGACCTCCTAAGGTCCCTTCCAACCGTAATTTTCTATGATTCTAACCCTTACCCAAAGCCCAGAGGGGAGAAAGTATTTGAGACTCAAGCATGGTGGCAGCAGGGTCCTGCCCAGGCCAGACCAAGCCAGCTAAGCCAAGGGTAGCTCTGGAAGTGCTGCTTCCCTTTTCTCCTGGTCCTTGCCCACCCAGCTCTTTCCTGATGAATGAGCAGAATGATTTAAAGTAGATATGATTTATTGATTTATAAATATTTACTTACATTTTGATATGTGATTTTATAAAGCTTTTACCAGTATACTGTCATTACTAAATTGTCTGACCCCAAATCCCTAATTTCATACAATTCTGAATATTTAAATTGATAAAAATTGAAAAACACCCCAAATTTTGCACAGTCCTGAACATTTAAATGGATAAAAATCTAAATAAATGCTTAAAAATAGACACAGATTTTTAGCTATCAAAATTATTAAAAAATAAAAATCAAATTCTGCCAAGCCTAACAATACAAATAGGGTCACAGAATCATAGAATCATAGGAAAGTAGGGCTGGAAGGGACCTCATAAGGTCATCTAGTCCAGCTCCTTCCTCAAGGCAGGATCATCCCCAACTAAACCATCCCAGCCAAGTGTCTGTCTAAACTCTATACTGCACTTGAAAACTTCCCAGGATGGAGCTTCCACTGTCTCTACATAGCCTGTTTCAATGCTTGAGCACCCTCAGAATCAGGAAGTTCCTCCTCATCTCCAACCTAAATTTCCCCTGCTGTTGCTCCTAGTCCTGTCCCATACAGCCACAAAGAAAAGTCAATTTCCATCCTATTTTTGCCCTTTTTGTATTTGAAGACTGTTATAAAATCCCCCATCTTCTAAACAACTAACTAATCCTAGTTCTTTCAGCCTTTCCTCATAAATCTTGTTTCTCAGGCCTCTGATCATTTTTGTTGCCTCACACTGGATTCTTTCCAAACTGTCCCCCTGCTTCTTGAAGTGTTGGGCCAAACACTGGACACAGTACTCCAGGCAGGGCCTCATCAGGACTGAACAGAGTAGAAGAAGCACTCCTCTTGATTTACAAGTGAAACTCCTGCTGGCTTTTTTTGCAAGAGCAAACTGTTGGCTTATATTTGGTTTATGATCCTCTGTAACTCACATCCTTCTCTGCAATACTGCAGTCTAGTCAGTCAATCCCCACTATGTATTTGTACATGCAGTTATTCCATCCCAAATGCAGGACTTTATAATGCGGACCCTTACCTGTTCTTATTGATGTCAATAGCTAAACCCCTTTTTACTTCAGCTAGAGAAGAATAAGACCCATAGATAAGGTGAAGGATTTCTTTCAGTGATGTCTTTTATTGGACCAACTGCATAGTTGGGCAAGAGTTAGACAAGCTTCCCAATTCAGTTAGTATGAGAAAAAAAACATCCTACAGAGTAGTGACAAGGCTCGAGTACTGGAAATATTGCAATAAGGGATATAATCTGAGGTGGGCACAACACAGCCTGTGGGTCACATCTAGCCTGCCAGGCCATTTTATCTGGCCTGCAGGGTCCCTAAAAAAAATTAGATAATTAATTATCTTCCTGTGGCTGCCTGCCAAAGATGACAAGGTGCCAGTGGCAGCAAGACCCAGGAAGAGCTGACAGCACGACCCTGCAGCAGCAGCAGAAAGGCCCACCCAGACCAGCCCCAATCCCAGCCCCACCTACCTCCAGCCTAGCAGAGGCTTCTGGCTTGCAGCTGTTTCCCCACCTCCCTCCATCTGGGAGTGAAGAATCAGATAAGAAGTGTGGAGGGGCAGGGGCAAAGGAAGGAAGGATCACCAGTGCAGCAGGAGTCAGCCCAGCCCAGCTGGCACGGCAAGGTTTCCAGCTGACTCCTGCTGCACTGTGGTCCTGGCCCTGCATCTGGGAACTGCACACTGCTGGAGTGGTAGGTGGGGAAGGAAGGGAAGCAGCAGGGGAAAGGCAGTGGTGGCAGGTTTGTGAGGGGGAAGTGGAAGCAAGTGGTTGCACGTGGCCCTGGGGCCCAGGGCTAGTGGCAGCAGGATCCAGCTGGGAACTACAGGGTCTGGGCTGGCTCCTGCTGCATTCTGCAGCCCAGTCTTGCAGCCAGGAACCACGCAGCATAGCACAGAGCTGGCCAGTCCTGCCAGACACCTCTTGACAGCACATAGTTCCTGGACTTCAGAACACAGCAGGAGCCAGCCTGGCCCCTGCAGTTCCCTGCCTCTGTTGCGGGCCTCTGTTGTGCACCTGCAGCTGCCACACTAGAGCCAGCTGTTTTCCCCACCCCCTGCTGCGCAGATCTGTGGGCTCCACCAGGAGTAGAGGGAGCCCAGCCCCCTGCTTCCCTGTGGAGCCCAACATGGGGCTTTTCCTACTGTTAGTGTGGGAGCTGCAGGCGTGTGGTGTGGAGCCCCCATGATGGAGGCATATGGGAAGACTGTATTCCTTACCCGCACCCTGCATGCAGCGCTGGCCAGAGCCATGCCCCACTGGGCACCAGTACCTGCACTGGGCACGAGTTCCCTGAGCTCCCTGCCTGCTGCTGCTGCCAGCAGCAGGGGCTGCATGCCATGTGAGGGAGTGTGGGGGGGGGGTCCCCACACCCCCACCCTCTCACACCCCACAAACATACACCCACACTCTGCTCCCACAACCCCCCATATATACACACCCAACATACCCTATTCCCCCCACACCCCACCATACACACACACACGCTATAAAAGAGCGAGACTTTATTTTTGAGTTATTTATGCAATTACTTCTACATACAGTACATAAACACATCATGACAAATATTTTTGTAATAAACATTAAAACTTGTTTTAGTAGGGTGTTTGACTTCTAATGTATGATTTGGTTTTTTCCTGGTTCTAAGATGGCAGCCCCCGCCTCCGAGTATTTCTGGGGGGCAATGGAAGGGACTTCTGGTCCCAATATGGCAACCAGGGGATGGGGCTATTCATGCAGCCCTTGACAACTCACCAAAACCTATTAAGCAGCCTTCCAGCCTAAATAATTGTCTGCCCTTGATATAATCCATTCCACCTCTGATGTGTGTTGACTCTTTTGCTGCAATGCCGGTCACTGCTGCCTGCCTGTCTATATTACCTTTAACTGGAAAAATCCTTAATCAGTTTTTGTGATTTACATGATCCAGGGGCAATACTTCCAGTCCACCTAGAGTACCCTGCAGACTTTTGTAAGTCCCTGTTCATGATAAGGAGTACAGAGGTGCCTACACCATTTGTCTTCACACTCAGCACCACCTGCCCAGCCTCACCAAAGGTCATAACAGTGTACTTCTGCACTACAAAAGTTTTTAGTATCCAAGTGCAAGTACAAGTGAAGCAGCCATATACCAGGTGCTCCATACTAACTACCAGGAAGAAGTGTGGCCTCCATGCTAGCCCAAGTATTCCAGTACACCGGGGAGCACTGAAAGCTACCAGAGAGAAAGAATTGAATCTGTAGTTATTCATGTAGGTGCCTGCATGGCTAATATGAATTATTTCCACTAAGTAGTTGAAAGAGCACCCACAGGGAGGCTGAAAAACTGTATTACATAATGCTTTACTATTTCCTGGCCTCCAAGTCTTTTATTGGAGCTCCAAGGGGTCTGTGATATATATAGCTGAATTTCGTCTCTGAACACTGCATCTAGTCAAAGTGGTATTCAATCAGAAATTAGTATGTTTGAATTATATGCCAAATTAAACAATGGCTGCATTAATTAGCAAAATAAATACGTCTCTGTATGTAAACTTACACTCTAATCGAGTAGAAATTAAAATAACTGTATAACAAAATATAATTTTCCGATGTGTTTTGTTATTTTTAGAACCAGAAAAAAGTTTTGAAAACCAGACAGAAGATAATGTTTCAAAACAAGTAAGTATATATCTTAAGTTGCAATATAATGATTATTTTGCCCATGAACTAATCATGCTTTTTAGTCATTATAAAACATGGACATTTTGTTTTCTGTCAGTGATGTAAAACATTACTTCAAATAAAGGGATTTACACTAGTCAGAGACCTAGCATTGAGTGAACAGAGTCAATTTTGAAAGCAAACATTCATTAGAATTCATCAACCATCGAATTCATTAGATATAAAAAGCACTGTACCAAGGACTAGCTGGATATTACTATTTTCATTTAAATGTCTGGCATTTAAATCCAGATACACCAGAAGTGGGACAATGCTAAACTGCAATCAGAATAATGCAATTCTAAGGTTTCATGTCTTTCATTTGGTTAGGGCTGGAAAAGCTATAAAGACTGGTAGAGGTCTATTCAAAAGGGGCAACTAGCATGGGTTCATAGCAGGCAGATCCTGCCTGACTAACCCGGTTTCTTTTTACAACTGGGTCACAAAATGCTTGGATGAAAGAATAGAGGTAGATGTTATTTACTTAGATTTTAAAAAGACCTTCGACACGGTGTCACACCCAGTTCCCATAAATAAACTAAATAGTTGAAATGTAGATTATTACACAGTCTGGTGGGTAGAAAATTGGCTTATGGGGCACACTCAGAGAGTGCTGGTGGATGGGTCGGTTTCTACCTGGAGAAGTGTGGGCATTGGAGTCCCCCAAGGGTCTGTCCTGGGACCGGTACTGTTTAATATCTTCATCAGTGACTTGGACAAGGAAGTAGAAAGCACCCTGTCCAAGTTTGCAGATGACATCAAACTATGGGGTGAGGTAAATAAACTAGAGGGCAGGGAGCAAATCCAGGCAGATTTGGACAGGCTGGGGAAGTGGGTGGAACAGACTAAGATGCAGTTTAACGAAAATAAGTGCCATGTGTTGCACTTAGGGAGGAAGAATCATCAACACTCTTATAGCCTGGGAAGTATTGTTCTAAGTAGCACAACTGCAGAAAGGGATCTCAGAATCATAATCGACTCCAAAATGAACATGAGTCACCAGTGTGATGAAGTAATAAATAAAGCTAATCTCACTCTTTCTTGCATAAGTAGGTGCATCATAAAAATGTCTAGGGAGGTGATACTTCCCCTCTATGTGGCATTGGTGAGGCTGCAGCTGGAGTATTGCATCCAGTTTTGGGCACTGCACTTCAGGAGGGATGGAGATAACCTGGAAAGGGTTCAGAGGAAGGCCACCCATCTGGTTAAAGACCTACAGGAAAAACCCTATGAGGACTGATTGAGGGACCTGAATCTCTTCAGCCTCCACAAGAGAAGGCTGAGAGGTGAATTTGTGGCTCTCTACAAACTCATCAAGGGGGACAGCAGGAAATAGAGCAGGGGCAGGCAATTATTTTCAGTGGAGGGCTGCTTACCCAGTTTTGACAGTCTATTGAGGGCCACATGGATAGCCCCACCCCTTGACAGGTGTCCCACCCCTGATCACCATCTTGGGACCACTATCCCAGGGCCAGCATCAGTGAGGCCCAAAGTGGGGCACAGGCTGGCAGGGGTCTGTGGAGCCAGGCTGAGCTGCACTGGCAGGGAGGGGGAAGCTGGCCTAGCTCCATAGAGCCCCTGCCAGCTGGAACCTTGCGCTCCTGCTGCCCTGCTCTGGTTCCCACCGGCACTGGCCCCTGGACATCGGTGTGGGCCCTGTGCTCCCACTGGCTCCCCGCCTGCTCACACCCAGTGCCCCCCAGCCCCGTGGTACAGGTGGGGAGAAGGCACAGAGCCCTGACCCCCTGCTCGCCAGCGGGCAACAAGCTGGTGCTGAGTGCAGGAAAAAGTGGCCCCTTGCTTGTTCCATAGCCAGTGCTTCCCACTGCAGGCACTCACAGCCCACGCGGGGCTGTCTGGAACAGGCACAGGCAGCCCCAGGCAGGCTGTGAGCAGCTGCAGTATGGGACACTGGGCATGGAGCAGGGAGGGTCTGCTTTCCGCACCCCACTGTGCTCAGCACCACCTTGTAACTTGGCCCCACTGCCAACGTGGCAGTGGGGAGTATTACAAGCTTCTGACCCCAGCACTCTTTCCTGCCCAGGGCAGGGGGTTGGACTCAATGATTTACATCTATGAAAACAAATTTATCGATGCGTAATCGGAAGGGAATACTGAAATTCTCATACATTGTTCCAAAATAAAGATATACAAAACAAATTTGGAAAAATGACTACAGGTTTTTAATATTAGTTTCAACTATACAAATGAAGCCAGCTACAGCCTGATCTACAGTCCCCATTGACTTGAAGTAAGTGCCTGGCACTTCTGAAAGCCAAATTCCATGACAGTCGTATGCTCACTGAGATCAAAGGGAGGGACCCCATTGACTTCAGGCATTGGATCAGGCTCAAGCACTTATATTAGGGTATCGAAAATCTCCAGTAGTGTAGCTGAGAGGAGAACAACAGGGGCAGCAGTCCCTGGTACTGCCTCTGGTGGGGGAAAAGGTGCAAAAAAGCTGCAGTAACAACTGACTATGCTCTAGCAATTGCACAACAGAAGCTAGCATTAGCAGCTGCCCCAGGTGCTGTACTGTGCATCAGCAGCTACCCCAGGTACAGACCTGCCCTGCTATGCCTCTGGTAGTACCCATACATTAAGGCACGGATGCTCAACCCCCAGCCTATGGGCCAAATCCAGCCTGAGAAGCCATGGCATCCAGGCAACAGGGGTCAAGAAATTTGGCAGTAGGGAATTAATACTACCATTCTCCCCCGCTGCCAAATCCCAAGCCCCACATAGAAGGATCAGGCAGAGATGGACCACACCTCCTTCCCACCCTCTGCAGCCAAATCAGGGCTACACCATGCCCCCTTCCCTAACACACATGGCTGGATTGGGACCAGGCCGTACCCCCTCTCCCTGCATGGCTGGATTGGGGCTAGGTCATGCACCCTTTCCCCCACCAGTGTAGCTGGATTGGGGCCAGGCTGCCCTGCCCCCAAACAGCCAATCTGGCCCTGCCATGCCCACCCACCCTGTATACAGGATTGAGCCTACTAGCTAGTTCTAGCCTGCAGATGGACCAGGTATTGCCCATATGGCCCATGGAGCAAACAAATTGATCACTACTGCCTTAAGGCAATTTTTTTTAACACTGTGGTTCTGTTTTTTCAAGGAGTTATGCAATTTTCAACATATTTACTTGCTAAATGTGTTCAGTTTTAGTATAAATCTGCAGCTGTGATATATGTAAAATGAGGTAATCAAAATATTGGTCTAGATACAGGTAATTGGTTTTACCAATGCAGTTCTTGAAATATTAGAACATTTGCATTTACATCTAGTTGCTTTGTAATATCTTCACTTGAGATAAAAGGCTATTTCAAAGAGTCTTCATTATACACTTATGGAGTTCTCTCTGTGACATTACCATACGTTTCCTTTTAACTCTAATCTTTTTCAGCTAAGGACTTGTCTCTATTTTAGACTGAATCATATTTTTGTTGCTGCTGCTGTCATTCTGCAAGTGAAGTAATAAACATTTCTTATTTGAACGTCAACCTGAAAGCAGTGTTCATCTCTTAAATAATTCTTTAGCTATGGCTAATAATGCTTGTAATGCAGTGGTGAAGTAAAACTAACATTTTTGGACAAGTAAACATTATGGCAAGAGAAAAAAGATGTTCAGCTTAAAAGATTTTTACAATTTATGATACAGTATCTATGATTCTATATATAAACTTTTCATCCTAAAGTTTAAAGTAAATTTTATACTGGGCTGCCAAACAGCTTCCCTTAACTTCCATTTCTGAAGAAATTTCTAAAACTTTCTCCTTATGATTTGATCATTTTCATGCTTAGTTGTTTCCTAAAAATACATTTACTTGGAGCATTTTAGCAACTTTTTTCCAGCCACTTTTTAGTTATAGGAGACTGGAAATTATACACATTCTAATCTTTTCTAGGGAATGGTAATAACATGTCTCCCTTGCATCCTGTGTAAATTTTGAAATCCATGAACCAGATCTTGGAATCCATGAACCAGTCAAATGAAACTACAGCAATTTACAACACATGAAGATTCTCCCCTCAGGTCCTAGACTGTCAATAGTATTTTGGGGACATATCAATTTACAATCTAGTCTAAGGTAATCATTTCCTTCTGCTGACCTCCAGATGTTGGGAAACCCCATTCCTTTTGAGTTTCAGAGTTCCTTTTTCCTGTCAAAATTTGTATGATGTTAGCCCAGCGGTGCTCACCCTTTTTTCCCCATGGGCTGGATGGGCATCTGTGGGCCGGATCTGGCTGGTGAGCTCAGCCGGCAGAGACTGGGAGGTTGGGTGTAGTAGGGTCTGATCCAGCTGCTAGGGCTAGGAAGCATGGCCTGGTCTGAATCCAGCCATGTGGAGGGAAGAAGGTATGGACAGAGCCAATCTGCTTGTGTGCTGGGGAGAAGTGTGGTCTTGCTTAATCCGGTTGCATAGGGCTTAGGAATTTGGTAGAGAGGGAGGAGGTGCAGTATTTAATAAATAAATGAATTAATTATCACTGTTCTCCTTCCACCAAATTTCTTGACCCATGGGGAGCTCTGTGGGCCAGATGATATGACTCTGTGGGCTGGATATGGCCAGCAGATGGGTTGAGCATTACTGTCTTGGTCCATTGTTCCTTTAAGGATAGCTGTTCTCTTGCATCAATATCCTTTTCTTCAAACATCAATAAAATTAGTCTCATGACATTTAAATGGACCAATTTTTCCTGATGTGTTTCTTGTACAAAGAGGAACCAGCTATTTGGTTATTTTAATTTCTACTCGATTAGAGTGTAAGTTTACATACAGAGACGTATTTATTTTGCTAATTAATGCAGCCATTGTTTAATTTGGCATATATTAAGTAGATGGGATTTGTTAGAATCAGTTCTCTCTACAACCTCTGCCTTTTCATGCTACTTTAGTTACATAAAATGGGGTGGAAATACCCCAAGGGAAGACTCCAAGAATACTGTGGTTCCTCAGTCAGTGTAGACCTGACAGAACAGTTCTACATCAGTCCCCCAACACTAACTCATGCAGCAGGTAAAAATTTTTTCAAACAGTAAACAAGATCAGCCACAATTTCCTAGCAAATGTAAATATACTTTTATTTCTTGTTCTTCAGGTTAAATGTGCAGCTTAGCATGATTTCATAAAATGTTCACCATTAAATTTACAAAATGTGCAACTGCTAAATTAAGCTTTAGACACCCTGTTTTGATTATTCTAACTATGTCACTTTAATGTTAATTGCATTAACAGATTGTTGCAATACATTTTCACAATTTCTCCCACTCTAAAATAAGAATATTTGCACTTCATTTTAAAATATTTCCTGTAAAATACGGAATAGCAGAGCACATTTCAAATTGCCTTTTTCATTTGATGATGATATGTGAAATGTGCATGCAAACACATGATAATTAACTGTGGCATTGCTAAGGAGAATACAGTGCTTCTCCTGGTAAATTATTTGCCTACTTCCAAAGAATAAAAGTCATTGTTTCCTTTTAGGACTGGCTTATTTTTTTAAATAAACTTGGTTTTCCTGGACTTACATGGAATAACAAAAAGATGAACTAGTAATGTTTCATATTTAAAATGTGAAAAGCCTTCTTGGGAAATAGAAAAGCTTCTACATTCAAAATTGCATATAAAATATAACCTGTAAATTAAAAATATCTACATCCAAAAAAGATTATCAGGCTGAAGAGGATCCATAATTTACATCTCATAATATCAAATACAGGTGCATAGAACTTAGTGAGTTTGATGGAAGTTTTTATAAAGAATTGCATTAAGTTAAAGATCATGGAGAAATCCAGTCACAAGTCCACCTAAAATTAGTTTGTCTCAAATGAAGAGCTCTAATGGTTTCTCCTTCCCTGTGAAAGAACAAAAAGAAATTAAAAGAACCCTGATAAATGAAAACCCTAAAGATGGAAACCCAAGTATATATATTGTTCAAATTAAAATGGGATTCCTAAAACCAATTAGGCCCAGGCCTACTCTAGAAAAGGTTGCTGGTTTAGAAGTGTCAGAATGTGATATTTTTATGACAGTTCTACTCTTAAAAGTATAGACATAATTATACCGGCATAAAATACTATTGCTGACGTAACTTACTTTGCTTGAAGAACTAGTTAAAATTATATTGACAAAAGTACTTTTTGCTGGTATAAACACCGCTATATTGGAAGAATTTGCTTCTATAATTATATGAGCTAACTTTTTCTGCACATCTGGCCTAAAAAATTGTCTTTTATGCCTTTCTTTTTCCTTTATATTATACTTATTTGCTTCACCTACTATTAAGACAATTTCATATTTTGCTATTTCAATAAAAAGTTCCATTAATTCATTTGAAGTATCTACAGTAAATGGCTAAAGTATGAAGGCACTATTTTAACAAAACATTTAGCATACTATATATATATTTCAGTTTTTGCCCCTTCCTGGTATTTGTGTCAGCAATCTTAATACCAAGCCATAAACTGACAATTTCTCCCTAATGTTGTCCACTACTGAAAATTCCCTCTCGCATCTCTCTTTTCTGGCACCCTAAAGAACGTATTCCAACCTATTTTTTGGCTGGAACTAATAAATTCCACCTGCTGCCATGACTCAGCTAAAGGTTTCCCTCAATTTATGCGATACATGTGTTCCCAGAAAAAGGCACATAAATCGGATTCACATAAAGGTAACTCGCTTTACAATGTAACAAATAGGGATAGGTTCCCAGGGTGGTGGGGGAGGAAGAGAGGTAGTGAGGCACTCACCCCAGTCCCAGGAGCAGCCAACACCAGCTGCTTGCAGCTACTGGGCTGCATCATGTCCTGATGTAGGCAGCTGGTGTCAGGTGCTCCTGAGGCCGCTCCAGCACAGGCTGGGTTGTGTGGGGACTGGCAGAGCCCTGGGGCGTTTGGGGCATGGTGCATCCCACCTGCTACAGGGGCTAGGGTGAGTGCTATGTCCTGCGCTTCTGTATCTCTACTTGTTTGCATTCACCCCAGCCTATGCTGGAGCAGATCCAGCTGCCTGCACCAGAGCACAGTTACCCCAGTGGCTACAGGCAGCTAGTGTTGACTGCTCCTGGGTCTGCTCCACATGGGAAGGGTTGAGTGAAGCCATGGCCCAACACAGATGTAGCTGCTGGGGGCGAGGGGCATCTATGCTGATCACGTACGAGCAAATTTACCTTGCATGAATTGTGTGTCTAAATATGTTCATCACATAGGAAAGAATTTGTATATAAAGAACCTTCATAAATCAATGAAAACCTGTATAATTGCATTGCAGTATTATGCTTGGAAACCCAGTATCAGATGTGACTACAGGTACATGGGAGAGACCTGCATTCTTCTGAGAATCATGTTCAGTTACAGTTGATACTCTGAGAACGTTTGTAAATTTGTGCTTGTTATCAATTTTTGTTTTCAAATATTGCCCCACAGTAGAAAACAATGGAAACAATTTTTAGAGCAAAGCACACCCTAAGGCTGCAAATAGATGTTGCTGTTGCACCACCATAAAAAAGTTTATAGTGGCACAAAACCTGATTAAACAAACCTCCATGCAAATTTGTCATGCCACAAATCCCCGAAATTATGAACATGACCATTTGTGGTAACAGTTTGTACTGTGTTTTCACAGCAGATGTCCATTTGGTTTTGTCATGAGAGATTGCCAGTGCTCTCCAGCCTCACCCCAGGCAGGTACTCCTAGGGATTCAGGCACCCAGTCCTGTGCAGTAATGGCCCTGGGCAGCTGGTCCTGACCTGCAACACATGTTTACAGGCATGGAGCGAGGAACCTCCTAGATTTTGCTATTGTGTGCTTGTGAGGAAATTCCCAGGGCACACACCTGCAGGCCAAGAACCATGCTTCCCCATGCTGTGCTTGCAGATATGTGCCCTGGGGTTGGGGGTCAAGCACCCAGGTCTGTTGGCCCACAGGATCAGGCCCCAGAAGCCCCAGGAGTGGCAAGGGTCCCAGTAATGTCTGTCTCCTCCCATCTGTTGGATCAGCTGTGCTGGAACACATTCAAATTCTGAGGGGAGAGGAGTGGAGAGAAAATTCTGGGATGCATTTTCAGAATTACAAGATAAAGGAAAACCCTAATAATATCACATGCAAGGGACCAAAAAAAAGTCCTGTGATACTAAGCACAGCTGACAATAACAGAGTGCCATACCAGACAATGAAGAAGTAGTCTGAAAGTTCATGGCAAGCAATTAACACCACTGTATTTGTCTGGAATTTTGCCCCCCCCCCAGATATCTATAAAAATATGCTAACTTGTATTCTGATCACTTATAAACAACTTTGCTGTTGTATAAATTTTCATGTATGTATTTAACAGGGCAAATTACCGTGTCAATAATTGTTTGCTAACTGATACAGTCTCATTTATGGCATTAAGTGGTCAATTTACCTAAGAGATCAATTATGTTGTTGACATTAAGTGGTTTATAACACTGTCCAGATCAGCGGCACATCTACCAGGATCTGCACCCAGGGTGGCAGCAACAGCAAGGGTAGTGACAGGGGACTAGCTAGATCTGCCTTTTGTACACCCCATCTAAGTGGCTGTTCAGTGACTGGTGCCCCCGTCTCCCACCTCTGGTTACACTACTGGTCCAGACTGACATTATTATGAATCAAAGTCAGCCATTGATGACATAAGTTGTAAGAATGAACAGCATATGGTATACAGAGAAATGATATTATCTAGCTTTGATTATAAATCATTCTACTTTATAGAAAAATATTTGGAGGGTAAGACTTATCCTTCAAAAGCAAAGAGCTCAAAGAATCCCCCAACAAAAGAGTAAAGAAAAAAAAAGTTATTAAGAATAAAGTTAATAGTCATGAACACACACATAGAATAAGGGATGAATAAGATACCTTCCAAAAATCATCAGTCTTAGCACTTCAACAGCCAGCTCAAACAAGAGCTCTCTCTAAATAAACAGAACTTTAGAAATCAATGGATTTGGGGTTCCTTCACTTCAGAAACAGGGACCACAGGACAAAAATTAAAGCAAGTGTCCTTCCTACAGACCAAAACCATGCAACACTAGAACAAAGCATATGTAGCTACACTTACCTTGGGAAGCAGCAGTGGATGTTTTGCCATTCGTTGAAGGAGCCTTCAGCTTTAGGCCAGTCAGCTCACAGAAATGTGATATGCAATCAGCCAAACATCCAGGCATAATTATTTTAGTGGTCCCATTGCTCATTGCACTGTTATCAGATGAAGAAAAAATTGGTGGACTTACTAAAGGTTTTACCATACTTTAAGCAGAATCTTTCAGTCCCTTTAAAATTACATATATGTATAAGAGTCTCAGAAAAATGCATAGGTACATATATAAATAAATGCTGAAAGGTTGAAAGAATCTCAAATTGTGCTAATGTATCCTTGGAAAGCTTTGCATAAGTAGACCAGTTGTTAAAGCTTATATCTTGCCGATTTTAAACTGAATTTATTGCCATTCAAAATAAACTTCCAAATAAGAAAGGAACTCACAGGTATTAAGTGGTTCAAAAAAATAAGAGTTTTCATTAGCTTATATCAGAGACACTTCCCAATACTGACAAAAAGGCTTAATCTGGTTTCAAGTATTAAGTTAGCATAAAACTGTTATTTATTTATAATAGATTATTATGTTACTATGGTCAGCATTTCTAATTGATTATTTATTTTAAAGTATGGTAGATGCTTCAAACAAACAGGTCCTTGCTCAAACAAGCATCTGGTATATCAAACCCTTGGGTGAAATAGCAGCAGGGACCTCTTCATCTGAAAACATGAGTCTCTATTGCTTGAGCTGAACAGCCTCTATTTCTTGAGCTAAACAACCTAGCTGTGTGCAAGCTAAGGTCATAGCTGTAGCTGGTTCTTGAGCCTCTGCCTATAATCCAGACACTACCAGAGGTAGACAGTGCCACACAGACTGATATGGGGTTACACAAACTCTTTAAATAGATGCAAAAATGATAATGTTTCATTAACTAAGGATAAATCCTGTATGTCTAAATTGTGACTTGTACATTTGCATCATTTTGCTAGGGTGACAAATTTCAATTTCTCTCATTTAAAACATTATATTAGAGACCTTAATGAATATTTTAATACCCATTGAGGGACCTTAATATATTTGTGGGGGTTAGGAGTAGGGCATATCATTTAATAGGACAACAATTTTGACCTCAATCCTTCAAAGTGTGCGTGTGTGTGTGTGTGTGTGTGTGTGTATATATATATATATAGATCTATATATCTATATCTAGATATATCTAGATATAGATATATCTATATAGATATATATATATTTCACTTCAGTGAGGCTACCCTTAGTGTGTAAAATTAAACATATGTATAGAGTTTAGATCACAAAGATTTTAAAGTCAGAAACAGCTCTAGAAAAAAATGAAGCCCAAAGTTAATGATGACAAGAACAGCACAAATACTGTTTCTGTTTGTACAATTTTTGTGCTGAGGATTTAATATCTATGAGGAAATAAACATTGGATTTCGTGTGTTAAAGATTTTTTAAGTATTTTTTATCAACAGTTAATGTTGCTAACATCTAATGATTATAAAAACAGAACCCACAAAAACTTATTGAAATGTCATCTGAGAAGTGCTGGGGAAAAACAATAACTCCTATTTACTTTGGAATATTCAATCAATACAGTGAGAATACATCTCCTTGAGGATCACTCAATTTACTGTTAAAAATGGTATCACGATTTTTCTTAAATCAGAAAAGCAACATTATACAGTGCTCGTAATCTAAACTGATTCAACCCACACAATAGGTATATGTATGTCATTTCAGTAGATGAGATGAATTCCTCTAATGTTTTATTTATAGGATTTGAGTTTCAATACATTCAACACATATCATTTAGCAGTTTTATATATAAGCATAACAAGACTATGTGTAATATATATACACTACAGTGTGTGTGTGTATATTTATATATATATATAACAGCACAAGTGGGAGAAGTATTGCAACAAAATACATAAATTATTTCATAATGCAAATGTACAAGATATACACCAGAATAAAAGGAAAGCTTGCATAGATACTTAGCAATAAAAATTCAGAAGCCAGCTTTGAAATGTCTTCTGTTTTTCCAGGAAGCACTGAATGAAAGTCAGAGATTATCAGTTAAAGATACATTTTCTTCACAAGGTAATAACTATCACTGTAGGTGAATGTTTTTTGCAAACTCACTAGTCTTATGTAGAACATTCTTATAGTTTAAACTGCCATTTAATGGAACTATAAAAGCTTTCTAGAAGGTAAACATTTATTGGTAATTATTTTAAGTTTAAAAAGTTTTAAATGTTTCTGATTTCTTATGTGTTATACTATATCTATGCCACTTCTAGTTAACTGAATGCTAACAAGTAATTTTTCAAGGATTTGACAGAATGACAATGAAATAGCCTTTTCCACTTTCAATGTCTATGAAAATGCAACAATACAGTGTACAGAAATGGCACTCAGAATGTAAACAAAACAACTACAGTTTCCTTCTGCAAAGGAAGGGGGCTGTCTACATATGAAAGACCCTTCTCTGCAGGGAGGTCTCTTGGGGCAGGATCCATTCCATTATGATTATCATAAGAAAACACCCTGAGTAAAATCTTGATGCTGTTCAGGCCAGTAGGAGCATGTCACTGATGTCAGTAGGGCTGAATATTCATCCCCAAATAATATCTATTCTATAATTCAATAAGATATTAAAACACAGACTTTAACCTGTGCTAAATTTAGTATATCTCAATACAGTTAAGTGAAAAACTTTTAAGTAGGTGTTTTGCTGAATAGTGGCTAGAACATCATAGGTAACTTAAGATTTGGGCAAAATTGCATATTTAGAAGAAAAATATTTTCAAATATATTCTTGAAGAGTACAGAAAGAACAAGGCCAGTCATAGACAACCAGTGTGTGTACAAGTGATTTAAAACAAATACTTCATGGAATAAACAGTGATAGGAGCTTACCTTATAAAAGCAAATGATCTGCTTTTAATCTTCTCAATTAGGAAGAACTTCTGTTACGCTAAATAGTGATTTCCAATATATATGATTAGTTATTCCAAAAAAAAAAAAAAGGATACTACATAAGAACATGAGAACTGCTATCCTGGGTCAGACCAAGAGTCTGTCTAGCCGAGCAGCCCGTGTCTGACAGTGGCAAGTAGAACATAAGTAACAGGGCATGTGCAGTGATGTTCTCTACCATCCCATCCCAGTTACTAGCCCTAGGCTTTCAGGAATGTTTGAAGTCAGCAGACACATTCCTCACTGTTGTGTTGAATAGCCCCTTACAAATCAATCATGAATTCATTCCCTTCAAAGAACATCTTTCTATTTAAAAAAAAGAAAGAAAGAAACAGCGTATCCCATTCTAGAAAGAACAAACAGCTAATTTCAGACTGATTCTGGAAAATCCTAACTAAAGCATATTGATTTCTTAATTCTTATATATCTTATTGTATGTACAGGTGTTTGTTTCCAGCAGCAGACTAAGTCAAAGATAAGTTTTTGAGAACAAGAGCTCACTTCATCAGATGCTATGGAAGAACACGCAGAGAGCAAACTACTGCTCATAGTCACTTGCAAAAGAAGTATACCAAAGTCCATATAACAAAAGGACTTATTTATTTGTTTGAGATTAAAATAAGATTTTCTTTGAAAGTATTTAAGGAGTTCACTGAAGACTCATGTAGCTTTAATACATACCAGTTGGTTGGATGTTTTTTGTAAATAATTTGTTTTTGAATAATCCATCATATATTCAGAAGCAATTTGCTAATATGGCTATGCACTGTAGAGATAGTATTTTTCCTTGGCATCATAATTTGCATTTGATTGTATAGCTTTATTATGTTCTTCAAAAGATTATCTTAATTCGTTTTTAATACAGTAGGATTATGCACATTAATCAAACTTAGCTATTTTTAAAAAATAATTCATCCCTAGTATTTTTGTTTAAGGAGCAACTGAGTTTCTCTTAAAAAACTGATTTTGGCCCAGACATTAAACTGGTAGTTCATATGTGGGACCGATCAGTATATAATCTTTTTTGGAAAATTTTAAGTCAAGCTGATAATAGGTTCAAGCATGATAATATCCTAAAATTAGCTATTAGCCATAGACCAAGTTGGTGGCTGACCCTGGAAGATCCCAGGGTAAAAAAAACCCATGGCAAACAAAAAGCTGGGTGGTACACATGGTAGTGACGCACACCACCCACAACTGGAGCCTGGCCAGCCAGATCCACACTCCTGCTGCTGGCCAGGCTCCCTGCTGTAGGAGCACTGTGGCTGTAGCTCCCCCAGAGCCCCAGGTAAGGCTGCTGAGGTCAGCACAGTTGCTGGCCCCAGCCTCCCCTACTCCACCCAGGGTTATCTGCCACATGCCAGAGCACGCATGGCACAGGCGTTCACCATGCCACAAGTTGTGCCACTGCTACTTGTCCCTGGAGAAATGCACATTCCTGCTCATCTGGATGTGGCTCTTGATGTATCTCTAGTCTCGTCTGTCATGAGCCATCTCCTCCGAATCCTGTCCTTCATTGTTTACCTTCAGGTCCCTTTTTAGGTTGTCTATCAAACATTGGCAAGGCTTACCTCGAGGACCTCATCCTATAGAAAATTTTGATGTTTCTTGATTCCTCTACTCCTACCACATGGCAGATCCACACTAATCACTGTGTGTGTACCACACTTGTAATGAGTGTCTGTTCCATGATATTTAATAGTTCTTAATTACTTCTTTGCCTCCATTATCTCCTTGCTGGATCTCTCATTATTTTTGGTGTAACATGGTAAGATTACAGACTTTAATAATGATTGTGTGTCTGCATACTCTCAGCCATACTCACGACATGACTATGGACTGCCCTGCTTTAGCTCTGTGAATGCCAGGTTCTGAACTCAAAGCAGTAAATATACATTAGTGCAGCACTGCACTTAGGCAAAAAAGTTATGCTTATTTATATCACTCAGTCAAGTTACATTTTGAATAACTGTTCACTAATGAGTTTGGAAATGCATACTTGTTACCTTGTAGAAAAACAATATGAGCTACAGCCATCAGATAAACTGGATTTACTGCTTACCATGGAAGAAATGTCTTTACTGCATCTTTGCTCAGTCAGATATTGTTAACCTAGAATTACCTTCTTCCCTTTTCTGGGATGTGGGAGGTGCAGATGGAGGGAGCAGATGGAAAGGAATGGTAAAATAAGAGAAGAATCTATTTCATTTCTATGTTTTTAAATATTTAAGTTTGTGTTTACAAGTAAATGAATTTAAATACTTATACCTGTTATTCAAGAAGAAAAATTTAAATATGGAACTATTTAAAGTCAAAGTTTGCCAGTTTTTATGACCGGACAAGTCCTGCTCATTAGACAAAACTTGTTCATCTCATTAAGGATTTTAGAATAAAAATTGGATAAGGGCAGTTTTGTGTTGATTTTCCCAAAAATGAGAGTCCATTAAAATAGGTTTTAACATGTGTCATCCTTTCAAAACAAACATATTATTAGGCACAATTGGCTGTCTGTTCAGAAGAGACTTGGGATAAGCATAGTAAAGGGACTGCAGGTCACAACTGAAGGGCATTGACAGGACTAGGGAAACTCACAAAGGTTCATAAAGTTCACGTTCAATGTTATTTACCAGGGTAGGTTTCCAGTAGACCATTACTGAACTGCTGAATGTCCTGCAATATTTTTCAGTTTTTCAAATGAAAGGAAAAATTTGCACATAAATTAAATAATATTAGAACATTATTTAGGTTGCAAAATCAAATAAATGTTTATACCCCTTATATGGATGAATTATGAAAAAGGCTACTTTTTCCAAATGATCCCTGTTTCATTCAGTGCATAAGATGAATGCTGTTTACTTAATGAGCAGCTTTTCAATATTTTTTCTTCATTGCTCAATGCATGACCATAAGCTTTTATTTACTGTGCACTTTTCAAACCCTGCTTGACAGATGCAGGTGTTGATTATCCCATAGGCTTTTCTATAGTGTTTCTTGCTATAATAGTTCAGTGTTTTGCTAATATCAGTGAGTTTGTTTTCACAAGATCATTATGAAAAAAGAAGGGTATTAATGTCCCCCTTTCATAGACAGAGAACTGAAGCACAAATGGTAAAATAAAAGTTTCTTTTAAGTTAAGGGTGCCTGATCTGAGATACAACAATATGACTTTTCAAAGTACAGTACTTTACATTTTATCGCACTTCGCATGTTGAAAATACAGTTCCTATCACTTCTATTGTAACTGTGAGTGCCCAGCTCATTTGCAAATCAAACTACAAGATTTCAAGCCACGCATGCTTAAAATGAGGACCAGAGAATTAAGGATAGGGACAACCTATGAAGAGATTTAAGTGATCTTTCTTTCATTACATAGGAACACTGTGGCAAAGGCAGAAATTAAAACCAATTTTCCAGAGCAGGTATGCATAATTTTTATGGTTTAGTGAAAAAGGAAGAGAGAAGCCAAGCAAAAACTAAACATCACCTGGGATTGAATCCCACTGACTAATAGGGCAAAATTTTGCCTGGTGCTTCATTTCAAAGCTGTTTCAATGTCTTTCAAGCTCGAAACAGAGAAATCAAAAAATGAAACAAAAGCCTTCAAAACAACTTTGAAATGAAACAAAGGCACTCAAAATGTTTTGAGTTTTGAAGCCAGGCTTACTTAACTTCAGCACTGGTTCCAGCTGGCAGCAGCAGCTTCCTGTCTTCTGGCACAGATCTGGGGGCCATACCCCCCAGAGGTATTCTGGCACAGCCCCCAGCCCTCCTGGGGGTGCAGGCCCCTGGATCTGCATGCTGGATGACAGCATGCTCTCGCTGCCGGCGAGGGCCAGTGGCAGCATCAACCTTCTGGGTGCTCAGCACAGGCTGCACCTACTGCCAGTGCCAGCCGGCAGCAGCAGCCTCCTGTCATCCAGCAGGCAGATCAGGGGCCTGCCCGCACCCCTGAGAGGGCTGCAGGGCTGTGCTGGACTCTTCCCGGTAGTGCAAGCCCCAGTCTACCTGCCAGATCACAGGAGGCTGCTGCTGCTGGCTGGGACCAATGCTGGGCACAGCCCGCATCCAGAACTGGGAAGATTGGTGCTGCTGCTGGCTGCAGGCAGCAGAACCAGACTCCTGTCATCCAGCAGGCAGACTGGGGGCCTGCACCCCATGGGAGGAATCCAGCACAGCCCCCGCAGCCCTCCCAGGGGTGCGGGCCTCCTATTTGCATGCCGGATCACAGGATGCTGCTCCTGCTGGCTAGGGCCAGCGGCAGCACCAATCTTCCTAGCACTGGGTGCAGGCTACACCCAGCACTGGTCCCAGGCAGCAGCAGCCTCCTGTCATCCAGCAGGAAGATCAGGGCCCACACCCCCGGGAGGAGTCCAACACAGCCCTGCAGCCCTCCCAGGGGTGCAGACAGGCTCCCAATCTGCTTGCTGGATGACAGGAGTCTGCTTCTGCCAGCTGGGACTGGCGCTTGGTGCAGCCCGTGCCAAACTCCCAAAAGATTGATGCTGCCTCTGGCTCCTGCCATCAGCAACAGCATGCTGTCATCCAGCTTGCAGATCCGGGGGCCTGCACCCCCAGGAGGGCTGCAGGTGCTGTCCCGGACTCTTTCCAGGGGTGTGGGCCCCAATCTGCCTGCTAGCTGACAGAAGGCTGCCGCTGCCAGCAAGTGACAGGAGTTTTGCTTGTCAACACCTTGAGGTGCAGTTTTCCAGAAACCTCTGTACCTATCTCCTGGAAACTTGGCAGGCTTCATGCTCTCAGAATTGTCTACCATCCTTACAAGTTTCATCTGAAGCAGGCAAGAAATGACAATGTGTTAGGCATTTTCATGATTCCCCATTATAGCCTACGGGCAAAATGTTGAAACAGTGTCAAAAGAGTGAAACAATTCTGATGAAATGAAACAGAACAGTGGTTTCAATAAACAAAACTCAAAGCAAAACACTGTTACATCAAAACAGAAGTCAAAATGGAACAGTGCTGTTTCTCACAGCCCTACTAATCACCCGAACTCTGTGTACTTGGAGGTTACACTGGACCAAATACTTACCTTCAAAGCACATGTAGAGAAGATGAAAGGGAAGGTCAGCACCCGCAACAACATACTTCAAAAGTTGGTCACCTCAAAGTGAGAAGCAAACACAGCCACACTATGAACCACTGCTATTGTCATATGTCATTCTATTGCAGAGTATGCAATCAGTTCATGCCAAGAAGGTAGACTCAGCTGTCATGAAATAACAGAGGCTGCTTACAGATGTGGAAAAAATAAAACAACTCAGTGATTTCTTTTCAGCTTAGTGTGCACCTACGCTGAATGCACTGCATGCGCAGAAGAGGAATCACATTAGTTTGACCCAGCTTGCCCAGTTTCTGCGTAGATCAGGCTCTTCAGCAGGACTTTTTGGCACTTTTAGTTAATAGCTGATTGAATCCTCCTGAAGCACACAATCTATATAGATGCTGGAGAGTCAGGTTAAATGTGCTTCCTCTTCTGTAAAGTACTGTTTTGTTCTATATCTGTCAGGGGCCAGGATGTCTAAAGCCAACGCCAAAGGTAGCCTGTACTTCCTGGCTGGAAATGTACCACCTGATATCAGACGAAAGATAGCAAGCCAAAAAGAAAGATCACGACAGATGGAAGACTCCAGGCACAGAAGTAACCAAAAGGCTTAAAGCACAAAAGAGGTTTACTACCAGTGTTGCACTGTTAGACACAACAGCAGATGGAGCACAATTGAGGTTATGCAAGGAAAGATTACATACAATCAGATGCCCTGAAATGGACTGGGAACCCCAGGAGGACCCTCCCAGAGAGGCTGATACAGACTGGCCAACATAGGTCTGTGCCAACAGCCTGTGCACATCAACCAGAGGTTCAAAAAAAACAAACATGATGAAATGAGACCACTCTAATAACACAAATAGATGCAAGTGCGGTAAAGTGCAGGCCATTGAGCACCTGCTTGTTTGCCAGTGTCTTGGTGAGACCTGTACAAAGGAGGACCTTGCTGTAGCAATGGAAACAGCCATCACTTGTGCACAATTCTGCAAAAACCTATAGTTTATGACAAGGACACAAGAAGAAAAAGCAGTGAAAGAGGAGACATATGAATGTAACAGATCCCATTGGACTTAAGTCTGGTGTCTTCTAACACATTCCGCTTGCTTGGTATTTGTAAAGCAACAACATGAAATTCAGGTCATGTTTCTACCATATTTCCATCTAGAGGCCTGCCTTTGTAGACATAATAAAAAGTTCTTCTAATAAGGCAATTTTGTCAAAACATCACCAAAAGATATTATAGAAAATCAAGAGAAAATTAACTGAAATATTTCTTCAAAAGCGATGACACTGTATAGGATATTAGGTAACTATAGTACAACACAGAGACACTGCATACAGGCACCTGATTCTTTATTCAGGTAACAATATGTACCTGTCTGACTCTTGTTTTAAGAACTCCCAGCCTTTTCTGTGTGAGTTCAGAGAGTTAAGAGCACCATAAGTTTCAACTCAGCAGTTTATCAAAAGCAAGATATGCACTATAAGCAGGGGGAGTTGGATCTATATCGGTCTAAATGTCCTTACATGCTACTTACAAAGGTAACTTTAGCTCTTTAAGTGTATACTGGCTCTAAGTGCCACTTAGGTGACTAACTTTAACTATTTACCCACCTGAAGAAGGAGTTACATTTCAGCTTTGTAACTATGAACTTAAACATTTTGGTAAGATGGTGTTATTATAATTGATTACAGGAAATAAAACAGCAAAGTAAACATTATAACATTTGAAGCTGAGAAAAAGTAGAGAGAGAAAACTGGTTTTCCAGAAGCATTCTGTGGGCAATTATACATATGCTTTAGGAGGTATGATAGGGCAAGCAAAATGAGCTTTAGCCACCACCATTTTTCAGTATGGAAATGCTGATACACGTGACGCTGGAGGCTGCCAGAGTGCATTCATTTCCACACTCCAGCAGACTTGATGTCTACTCCAATGTGCTTAAATTACAATGTCAGAGCAGGCTCCAGGCACATGTATAGGAGCCCCAGTATACCTTAGCTAGTCAGATATTCTCAGAATAGTTGTCTTGTAGTTGCTGGGTAAGGATGCAGTTGAGAGATTGCCCAATTTGGCTGTCACCACATTTGCAGTAATCATAAACATTTATTTGTTCTCCATAAATGTTATAGCATGTAAAATATTGAGTACCAATGAACTGTGAAGTACCAAATAAACTGATTTGTAGTGAAACCCTGTTCAACTTTTACAGTTGTCAGAATATATCTGAAACTGCAGCCATCCTCCAGTTGATGGCTTTAAGAGTAATTATAGATATTGCTAATAAAATTTGTAGATGTTGGCAAAATCTCAGCTCAAACTAATGGTCATGGGCTAACAGTGAATTTGAGATGTTGATTTGTCAGAATTTTTAATACTGGTATGATATAGACACAAGAATGCCTATACTTTCCTTCCTCACTATTACAGACATTGAAAGCACTTAGATTTGTGCACAAAAAAAATTGAATCCTGCATATGCAATATCACTAATATAAAAAAAGAAGAAAATTTGACAGCGGCAAGTTTCCATTATAGTAAAAAGTAAACTTATCCTATGTAGCTACTAATCACAGCTACTGTATTGGAGATTATCCTCTCTAAAGTTAAAAATGTTTTTCTACTTCCAAATTTGAGTTACATTTTATGTACATTTCTGTTTACACCTATGGCAGAAGAACAGGCTAAGAAGGAGAAAAATGAAGAGAGAGGTCGTCATCTTTATAAAACAAGCATTAAAATATTGAAACATTCCAAAAGAAAAAAAGAGAAAAATGAGTAAGTCTGCACTCACATATCTTCATTACTATTAGAGTCCAACATGTTCCAAGAAAAATAAGAACGTGGTACCTGTCTTGAATAGTTTACGTTATATTTCTTAGTCCCCAAAAACTATTCCTTGTTATAGAGCACTTTTGTGGAGAGCCCTACTTGTGTCGGTAGAACCCTGTAGAAGGAAAGGTATTACTCCACCTAACCCTTTAGGCTAAGTACAGAGATTTGGGGGGTATTAGGGTGAGGTTAAATAAATTCAAAATGGCTGCCCTATATCAGGTAAGTCAGGATGCCAGGGGGCTAGCCAGGGGCTTGGGGGTCCAGCAAGCTGGAGGGGATCGGGGGTCTGCTGGATGATGGCAGGGGTACATCCCACAGGTGGGGTAGGGGAGCAAGGGTAATCTATCGGGGGGGCAGGCACAACCAGTGGGTGGGGTGGGGGCAGGCATGATGCGGGGGCAGGTGCGACCTGGAGGGGCAGGCATGATCCACAAGGGGTAGGGGGAGCAAGCGTGACCCATGGGTGGGAGGGCAGGCATGACCCATGAGGGTAAGGGGGGGAAAGCACGACCCATGGTGAAAAGAGCAGCCCTGGGGCTGGGGCCAGTGGCCGGGTTTTCCCAACCCTGGGGCTACACAGGGGAAGTGGACAGAAGTTCCGCAAACCAGTTTGATCTAAATCAAAAGAGTCTGATACTACATAGATCCAGATTGATCTTGAACTGGGTTCTGCAATTTTTAGATCAGTTTGTGTGCATGGAACTTCTTTTCAGTTATAGGTTTAAACTGATTGCTGGACACAGGTCTGTAAATGTAAAGTCAGCACTGGGATCGATTGGTCTGCCACAAAGTTTAAACTGGTCTGCCATTCTGAACCCAATTTAACCTCCCAAATGTCTGCAGTTAGCGTTAATACTTGGAACATGCATCATCTTAGTCTTAATATTATTATATATTTGTCTACCCAAGATGAATTACAGATATTTTGAAACCTAGATTGGTTTACATTTAAATGAAGTTTTGAACTGAGAATGACTAAAGTACTGTGCTAAGGTACAAATCATCAAAATCAATTAAGTACCATAAAAAAATTGTGATTATTCTGGTCTAAATTTCTGGGGTTTTTTTATACTATTGGTATGTTATACTATTAATTATTCACACTTATTTACCCTCAAGAACGGTCTCAGGCAGCTGCCATCCTCAAAGAGGAGTGTGACTCTCTCTCATGCTAAAAAAAGATATTCTAACCAATGATAGAAACAAGGTCTTCAAAATATTGTTGCTTCCTTCTCATAAAAGTGGTAATTGTGAGCAGAAGATCAGAAAATAACTCCCTTCCTCCCCCCACCTTTCCAGTGGCTGGAATTATGCTGTGTGTGAGATGCCTCTGAGATATAGTCTCATTTATACCAAAGGGGTCCTTATACCTTGGCAGCAGTTTAAGGAGGAATTAAAGTGTAAAAGGATTTAAGTCTACTTTGTGTGTCCTCTGCTCTGTCAGAGCTTTCTTAGAGAACTAGTCCTCCATTTCTAAATATGAACTTAAAATTCACCTCTTTTTATTCCTGCTAAAATTAAGTTATTAACCATAAACTGACATTGATATTAATCTTAGTAATAGTCACATGAATTTGAAATACCGTTCTGGCTGGGTGGGATAGAAAGAATTGAAAATGACTCTGCTGCCATAAAATTATTCTTCAGTTAGCCTGCAGGAACAATGATAATAGTTATCAGTGCTGAAACAGATACATTATAATTGCTAAAACCACTCTTAGAGATGCACATACTTGTTGAGGAGAATTAAGATTAAATAATGAAATCTGGATTTCATGTGCTTGAATTAGAGCCTACGAACTCCTTACTAAAGCAGCAGATTTGGGAAATTTGAAAGCTGTGGAAAAACTTGCTGCTGCATTGCTGTTTGGTTATCATGTTCCTCAAAATATAACTGCAGCTGTGGCTTTATATGAAACTTTGGCTGAAAAAGGATCTCATAAAGGCCAAACTGTAAGTGCTATTTTTAGTTTTGTTTTTTAAATATATAACATTTTATATAGTCACTGTTTCACTGATAAGCTTATCACTTTGAAATATAATAAAGTACATATATGTTGATATAATTTGCAATCACATGACAGTTAAATTATTAGAATATATTATTTAGTAAAAACAGCATCTGGCTAAAAATCTTGTGAGATAATAAGATTTCCTAAGCAGTTACATTGGTACCACTACGTTTTAATAATCAACTTTACTGTTTACTCTTAAAGACGATTATTTATTTTTAGAGCTTCATTCATATTGCACAAATTGAGACAGACTAATCAGTGTCATTTGCCGCTATGTTTGTAGACAATTTCACTTTCACATGTAGTAGGATTAAGATGTGATTTTTGGGTTCCAAACACTCTGGGGAATATTGAACTAGAATCAAAATACTGTTTTCCATTAATATTTTTAAACCTAAATTTTGAGTCAATCCCATCTGGCAGCTCCACTTCTGATAATTTTAACTTTACATATTTATACTCAAACGCTAAAAACTATATTTAGTTGTTGTTGTTATAGGTTTGTCTATTGACCTTAGCTATTCATTTAGATCTCTTCCTGCAAGATAATATTGGGTTTAATTAAAAATACGAAATATTTTAACATGGAATGATGAGATTTCTGAATTGCTTGATCCTTTTGCCTTTAAACTAAAGGACCTTGCTCAGTTGCTGAGGGTCTGTACAACAGCATGTAGAATAAACTCTTTTATGGAACTTGTTCTACCACCTCTATATCACACCAATCAACATTCACCATGATGATGAAGGATCAAGACCACTGATTATTTGACTCAGAAAAGTTCTGAGATGTCCCTGTGGACAATATCCTAACATTGCTTGTGTGTCACCACGTTGCTGGGCAACTGTTTTAGCTGTCTGTTCTGGTGCGATAGGAGTGTGCAAAATGGGCCCTGTTAGACTGGGATTCAGCCCAAATCAGGGACGGTGATTCAATTTGCTGATATGGATCATTGTCTCTGATTTGATTTGGCCAAATCCAAATCTGAAGATTCAATGATGATTCAGAAAATCAGCAATTCAGCCATAGGCACAGCTTTAAATGTTTTTTCTACATAACTTGAGGTACCAAGCCCAGCTTGTGAATGCTCTGATGCTGAGGTGGATGGAGCATCCCACAAGAGCATGGTGGGTGTAACAGGTCACCTCCCCAGTGTCATCTTTTGCCTGTTATCCACAACCTATGAGGGGCACCCCTGAAGTCCCCTGAATGTTTCTCGTGTCCCGCTTTCTACTCGCCTACCACGTCTTGATGAAAATATTATACAGATGTTCTTGTAAGCAGGAGACTGCCTATTGTATTTTGTACGTTGGGGTCCTCAGCCACCACAGGCCTTGACCCTTGTCTTGCTCTAGCTAGGCCTCCCCATCTCAACCCATGAAATAGGGTTTGACTCTGAGGCTCTAGTACCTTGGTCTAGGGGCTCATTGCCCTCCTTTTTGCCCCCACTCCAGAGCCCAGCCTCTCTGGCCCAGAGGCCTGTGCACTGGCCCTACAGCCAGGGGGCTGCAAGGTCAAAGCTGGGCAGTGGCCTCGAATCTCCACTGTCCCAGCTCAAAAACATACAGCCACACCCCAGGTGCACCAGGCCACTTTGGCCTTTTATGACTGTGCCCTCTGGCGCCGGGGCCTGTGCACTCTGGTGCCAGAGTCCCCACACTGTAGTGGGGCCTCCAATGAGGTCTCCTCCTTCCCCAAAAACCTCACCCAAACCACCGGTGTTAATCAATCAAAAATTATGAACAGTATGTCCATGGGCTATAACTGCTATCAAAAATATAATTAAAAAATAGGCAGCATGCCAGCTTACATTTTCACAGGGGTTTGTCCTCCTGTTCCCGACCATCTCCTACAGTCCTTCTTCTGGGGCTGCCACTGCTTCTCTGATAGTCCTCAGTACTTCCCCTCCTGCAGCAGCAGGACAGCTCACCAAGCCTCTCTGTGGAGCTCTTATACACACTCCTTCCCCTTTGGCTGCCACCCAGCCCAGGGTTTTTATAGTTCTGGCCTACTCACTTCCGGTCACCTGACTAGCTGGCGAGGGTCAGCTTTTAACCCCCACCTTACCAGCAAGCTATGCCCAGAAAGTTCTAGTCTTAAAGGGGCCGACCTGCCTTCTGGTAACAGGGCTAGGGTTCCCTGTTACAGGGGGCCTCCTCCATGCTCAGTACTTCTGGTCCACTTCCAGGTTCACCAGGGAGCGCGTGGGGGCCCCCACTCCCCGCACCCTAGCAGCTCAGTAATTGGCTGGAGGGGGCCCTGGGTGCCCCCACCCCGAGCCAGGAGACATCAGTCAAGCTGGAGCAGGGCATGGCGGGGCCCCTTTGGCACACTTCCTGATGAATTCAGAAGTGGACTAGAAATGCTTCTTGTCTACTTCCAGGACTGCTGCCAAGCACACTGGGGACCCCCCCCCACACACGCCTGTGAAATGCTCCATGTACCCCAGCATCATGACAGTCATGATTTACCTGACATCTTGAGGTATGTAGAAAAATCATTTAAAGTTATGTCTATGTCTGAATCACCGAAAATTTCCAAATCTCTCCGAATTTATTTGGAGGGGTCCAATTTAATTTGGAGAGATTAAAGTGTCTCCTGATTTGATTCACATTCGGAGATTCAGCCACTGAATCGAATTGGGGACTGAAGCTTTGCACAGCCCTGATAATCATACTTTGCACCTGATTTCAGGTGCAAGAAGTATCCAGAGTTCATAGGCGTATCCCCAGGAATGTGTCCATCAAGTACAAGACCCTAGAATTATTTTGTAAAACACAATTCTAAGAATTGCCCACCCGGTTGCTTTACATTAATTTGACATATTTTTGTTGTGCTTAGGTATTGCTCTAGATTTCTACATCTTGGCCACGTGACCATCCGTTCCAAAAGATACCTCTTATGTTTTCTTGAGATTTAATAGCTACCATGGCAACAGTGGGACTAACAGAGGTGGTTTCTGATTCAAACTAAGCACTGGACACACTCTTATCTCACAGTTGTTATAGATCCAGAAAGCATATGTTAGAAATAAACCTTAATGTGGTAAGATTATAGATTCCAAACAAGCAGCTTATATTGAGATGATGCACCTATTTTTGTAAAGCTCCTTTGGATCTATGAAATTCCTCTTAGAGGAGTTTGTCTGCTTACCTACATAGGCATTACAATACCATTTTAAAATAACCACTATAACAGTCTGATGGCCATGGCAGTTAATGTTATTGTCCCTTGACACCTCCCTTCTCCTTCTTCTGTACCATACTCATAGATTACCCGTTACAAATGTAGTGAGAAATACAGAGCCTCTGTAAAAACAAACAAACAAAAAAAGCTCTGCTCAGAATGACCAATTGTATCAGAATTGTTGTATTCCTTTGATATGGTCATTGTTAAAGCAAAGTTTGTATGAAGTGGTTATGAGCTATGAGCAGTCAGATTAATCAAACCTCTTTAACATAGTCAGGATGAACATTGACAATCATGTAAATCTTGTAAGTCCATGTAGTCAAGTCTTAATTTTTAAGGAAAGTTATGAAGAAGATCATGATGAATGATCTCAAGCTGTACTTAGGTTCTATAGCTTGCTTGGATCCATATCAGGGAATTATTATTCACTTGGGGCTACTGATATTGAAAGCTGTCCTCATAAAGAAAATGGTGAAGCATATACATTTATTAGATACGTGAGCAAGTTTTGATACTATTGCCCTTGAAATATTTTTGATTTATTTCCAGGCTTTTGCAAAAGTTGGCACGGTGGCACTTTAATGTGTTCACTGTCGCACCTTGAGAGCCTTAATTTCCACAGACTCCTAGGGCGAGAACGAACGCTCTCTAACTAATTTCTTTTTCCCGCACTAGGCTTTGATTTCC
>JAGPOW010003648.1:98510839-98539218 GCA_030014935.1 Caiman crocodilus
ATATTGCCTTATCTGCTTATCGCATTTATCTTTCTGTTAACTGTTGTGTGTGTGTGTAAGCTATAGTAAATTTGCCTTTATTCCACTCCCTACTTGCCTTCTTGATCCAAATGAACACACTCACAGGGCCCAGCTGGCCTGTGACAACATATAATACTTGTGATCTTTATTTCTTCTTCCATATTAAAAGGTAGGCCATCCTAGTTCAGACAACGAAGTGGTCCCGTCTTCAAGAACACTAGTCGTTTCTGCACATCCCCTGGCTATCGAGTTCAAACAAATGTATTTTGTGTATCTGAATGTATGTGGACCAAGAGTTTGGCTCTTTTTCCCCCTCTTTTCTGCATCCATTATGTGAACTGTCTTGAAAGGCACAAGATCCTGTGTTTAAAATATTATTTCCACTGCCTCAGAGAACTGTGACCTATTACGTCAACATTTTAGCAGGTTTATAAACATCTTAGAGATTGGCTTGTGATTTAAATCCTATTAGGAAGTAGGGGAAAATTTTGGTTTTAGAAGTTATTCCTCAGTTGTCAACTATAGAATTTCTTACACCTTTCACTGAAAGACCTCGTACTAATTAATGTCAAAAAATGGAAGCCGGATGCTGTAGTTTAGTTCATATGTTTTTGTTCCAATGCAGGAATGATAGGAGCTTGTACAGCATAACATATGAACATGAAGGAGCTGCATGCTTTTCTTTTTAGTCTGAGGTACCATTACTCTAAGGTTGTCTTATCTTCTTGGTAAGCCTGAAAGGTCTGCTCCTATACTAGGAAAGGTCCAGAGTGAAAGCTGGATTGGTTTTTGGTGTGTTGTTTGTACTTACCTTCCCAAAATAATATATATTCAGAAGTTATCCAGGTCTCACAGTTAATTTTGCATTGCACTCATTCCCTGTCCATAAAAGGTAGAAGGCAGGGCATGATGGCACCTTTGAAACTAAATGGTTCAGAGAGACATAAGCTTTCATAGGTGACACCCTACTTCATCAGATATAGCATCGGACAAAGTTGGATGTCACTGACAAAAGCTTATGCTTTTCTGACCCAGTTAGTTCCAATCAGAGACAAGTTGAGATGCCATTGCACAACCACCCCCCTCCCTCCAGCCTTTCTGAGACCACGGTGGCCCCAGTGTGGGGAGAAGGGTTAGCCCTGGTGCTTCTTCCACTCCACTACTGGAGACAGGGAAGAGAGGGAGCAGCAGAGCACTGGTCCCCAAACTTCCCCAGGCTGGATTAACTCCAGTATGGGGAAGGCACAGGAGTCTTTCTCCACTGCTGCACTCCCCACCAGAGACCAGGAGGTGTGGAGCAGTTGCTGTTCCCCAAAGTCTCTCAGATGGGATTGTCCCAGCTGCCAGCGGAGGGTTTGAGATTGATTGAGAGTGTGGTCGACGGTAGAAAGTTAAGACAGGTTTATTGACTTAACAAAAACACAACTACGGATAATAACAAGATAAACAATGATAGACAAGAATAATTTGCATCAGCAACTTATCGGCAGTCCCCTCTGATGCCTGATGTACGACAAGTTTCTCTTTCCACAAAGCTCAGTGAAGTCAGGTGTCCCCGATCAGTACTGTCTGAGAGGTTCCAGGAAGGACCCTGGTATTCAGTCCTTGGGCTCCTCGAGATCCACGGACCCACTGATCCAGGTCAACAGCTAATTAATTCCTTTCATAGAGCTGTATCTTCCTTCTGAATGATTTCCAGATGTTTCAGCCAATTTATAATGTCTGAACTGTGCTGATAACTTATAGCCATTCAGATTCTTTTTACTTCAGCTGTCCTTAGACTAACCTATAGCAGTACAAGCCTTGCATTCTTTTGATAAGGTTAATTTTAACTACGCCACAGAGCCTTACTACTTCAAGGCTTTGCTAAACTTACTAGGCCTTACTTTATACAAGGCCTTACTACATCTTAAACTTTAATTAGGCTCTTAGCAACAACATATAGCTTAATATTTAAACAAATGACAGAAAAACACTTGGTCTACTCTTCATAGAGCCTTCATCACACAAACATAATTTTCAGCTGTTACAGGGATCACTACCATCACTGGGAAAGGCACAGAAAACAGGGGACAGGAGGTAATTATAAACTGAATCTGCTCCCTCTTGTGGAAAGATATTTAGCAGTGGAAATGTCTCAGGAATTTCCACTGCCAGAAATGAACACTTGTTCATACCTATGGCTAGCTGCCTGTCTCTGTCCAGAAAAAGAAATTCTGGAGAAATTTTGCAAAATTTCTTGCAAGGGCTGATACTGATGCAAAACACTAGCAATTCTAGTATGATGAAATAATTGGCTGTGGGTGGCTCCTGCCAGGAAATGACCAATTCAATGAAATTTTGGGTTGTCACTCAACTTTGTTATGGCAATAAAATCATGCACAGAGACATATCTATTTTGACCATAATTCTCTGTGTTAGATTCCCAAAATCATTTTTGATGTTGAGCAACTGTGGTCTGGATCTTTTCTGGGATATAGACAATTATGAGTGACTTTATTTCTCCAGCTAGGACACTGAATAGCATGAATGGATAACTTCCAACAATAACTTCACTGTCATCATTACCAGTTCTTCCTTCTGTCTCTGGATGCTGAGAATCAATTAGAAGTGTATTTGTAAACTCAAATACACAAATGCTTACCGTATTTTGTCTTTGTTGTGGAGATGATTTTGTTTGTTTGGAAAGAAAATTTTCCTAGGTTTTGTTGGGAGTATTTGCTCCAGATTTCTCTCTATTCTATGGAAATAGTCCAAGTCCAATCTTCTTGCCCAGGGTGATGAAAATTTTTCTAATTTAAGTCATTCTGTATTCCCTGCTACAGATTTTGCCAATGAAGAGAATATTTTGAACAGTGTAGCAAGGATTTGACCATGTAAACACAAACCCTCTCACTGAAATCATATTACTTGCTTGCTACTACATTGGCTTTTCTTTACTAAATAGAGAAGGAAATGCTCTAAATAGCTCCAGTCAAGTCTTTGGAATAGTTATGTATTGTAGCCTCATTTTCATGGTGTATAGGATCTTTGATCGAAGGTGTGCTTCTGAGTGAGACCACAGTCTTTCACCAGCAGAGCTATTCTTTCACCAATCTTAGTCATCTAAAACTTGGGGGTTTCCTTTATTTTGAAGCAACATTTTGGCTGGGTTTTTGCTATCTGAAGAAGTAGTGTAAAAAAGACAAAGATGAAGGCTTCTTTATTATGAAGTTTCACATGAAAAATAGAATTCTTGTTCTGTTTTTGAAGTAAGGGAAAATGTTTGAGGTGGTATATATAATACTTCTCTAACTGTTTACAGGAAAAAGGTTAGCATGGTTTTCATTCTGTTTTGGGATTATTCCTCTGAAAATTATACTAGGAAAAATTATGGAAGTAGCTCCCTAAATGGTACTAGTAGCCTGACAGGAAACGTTTTTAGGGCTGTGTGAAGCTTCGGTACCTGATTCACTTTGGTGGAAATCTGAGCCCGATTCGGTGGCTGAATCTCTGAATCCAAATCAAATCAGGAGACCTTTTAATCTCTCTGAATTGTATCAGAACCATTCAAATTGATTTGGAGAAATTCAGAAAGATTCGGTGATTCAGACATAGACACAAGCTTTTAAACATTTTTTCTAGATACCTCAAGGTACCAGGCAGCTTGTGAATGCTGCAATGCTGGGGCAGGTGGAGTGTCCTACAGGAGTGCAGGGGGCTCCCCAGTGTGCTCAGCAGCAGACCTAGAAGTGGATCAGAAGTACTTCCAGTCCATTTCCACGTCTGCCAGGGAGTGCATGGGGGGGCCCCCTGGCACTCTCCCCAGCTTGGTGACTGGTGCCTCCTGGGTCTGGGGGGGCAGCCAGGGTCCCCTTGTGACTGATCACCAAGCTGAGTGGGTACAGGGGCCCCATCTATGCTCTCCCCAGTGGATGAGGAAGTGGACCGAAAGTACTTCCGGTCCACTTCCAGGTTCACCAGTGAGCACATGGGGAGGCCCCTGCACTTCTGTGGGGTGCTCCATCCACCCCAGCATCACAGCATTCATGAGCCATGACTAGTACCTTGAGATATGTAGAAAAAACATTTAAAACTGTGTTTGTGTCCAAATCGCTTATTCTCTGAATAAGCACTGAATCTTCAGACTTGGATTTGACTAAATCAAATCAGGGACAGTGATCTGAATCAAGGAATCAAATCACTGTCCCCGATTTGGGCCAAATCCAAATCTGAATCGACTATGGCCCCTTTCACACTACCCTAATATTTTTCCTACCCCATCTCAGTACCTTAGGAGAGAAATAACTTAGGAACCATTATAAAAATGGGAAAGATTTTTCATACCCCCTTGCAATCCCATAATGGTGCAGCTAGCTTTTAAGTGCCTTTATTCTGAACACAGCTTCAATGCTTCATATAGTTCAGAACTAGCTGACAGAGATGGAGAGAAGCTGTAAGACTCCCTCTGGGCTTTAACTGAGGCTTTCCAGTATTCCCAGACAGGAGAGGCAGTGAGTCTGATACAGAATACTGTAAGTGTATCATATGAAAGAGAAATCCAAGGACAATTGGGAAGCATTGCCTATTTATAGCAAATGAGTCAAAAAGCTGTGGAAGATAATTATTTATGGAACACAATATGATACAAAATTAAATATCTAATTCTGCCCTTTCTATCGTACTTCATACAAAATAATATTGTGTACAATATTTAGTGAAAAGTATCTTTTATAGTTAACAAAAGAAGTTCATGGCTACTAAACAATTCAAAGGATTCATCACTTCCATAGTGGTCACTGAATGCATTAACTACCACGGAAAAGACCCTGAAAAACTCAATTATCACCATACTTTATCCTGAAACTCAAAGTAGATTGACACACAGCGAGATCCAGTTTTAAGCCCCAAATCAAGTGAGCAATTAAGCATAACTGTAAGTATATAGTGACAGGGGTTCTTAGGTCATTTGATGAACAAGAATGGTCATTAACAAAAGGGTATATGTTTAAGTCTCTGTGGTTCATCATATTTGTAGAAGGCTGGAGTGGTGCAGGTACTAAGGTTGCACAGTTGATAACCTAGAGGTCCCAAGTTTGTAAGCTATAGCACAAATGTTCTTGGCATGGCCTGTCAGATTCCAACAAATCTGTGAATTCTGTTTAAATACTTTGTCACAAGGACACAAAAAGGAAGCATTATATTCTTACAGTTATGCATGAGCCTAAAGCCTTTGCTTAGTTGAGGTCTTAGACAAGGCAATCTTACCAGTCCCTTCGTGTAGTCAATATTAAGATAGAGCCCTAGAGAAATTCATCTTGGTCAGTAGGCATTCAGAAGCTTCATCCAGCCAAATTTCAATGATGGATGCTATATCATAATTCTCATCCAGAATTTCATCATTAGAGATAGGCTTTATTATTATACCCTGTTCTTACAATGCATAGTATGATTCAAGACCAGGCTTATGAGTTAGAAAATATAATGGAGTATTATGTTATAATATGTTATAACTATTACTACCTTGTCTTCTCTCTTTTTACTAAGATTTTTGTTCTATACTGGAGATTTCATAGTTTTCCTTGTTGATTTTAAAGTCTGCACATAAGGAAATTACCAGTACCTTTAAACGTCAAAGTGTAAAAAGGAAGAAATTTTTATGTGAATCTACTTTACAGCAAAATATCAGTCAAGATTATCCAGGTGGCTGAGATAAGAGAGTTTTGCTTAGGTTTAGAATATTAATGTTGCACATTTGGAGTAGATGGTACACTTAAAATATAACTCTTTGGTGAACAAAGTATATAGTGTATGCACACTATAGATCTAGTAGATAGAATAGAACTATCATTAGAATAGATCTATATCATTAGAAAGGATAATAATTGACATTATTTTAATAAATACGGTACTTTGCTTCTTTTCCCTTTCTCCTTCTCCCAACTAAGCATGATTCATACCTCCAGGATGGGCAGATGTCTCAGTAACCTTTCGATTCTTTTTTTTATATTCTCCTTTCTCCTGGAATCATCAGATCTTGGAAACTGCCCTTCTTGATGATAAAAGCTGAACCTGGATCACTTTACAGCCTGTTAAAATATACTGCAAATAAGCAATTGCTATAGAGTAAAGAGAGGCAATCCCTTTCTGTAAGAATTGGTCAGAGTAGCAACTTACAGTTCACCAAATTGGCAGCATGATGTGTCAGTAATTATTAGTGCAGACATGCAATGCCTTTAAAAAAACATCTTTTGAATTAAGCATATCAGGAGGCAATCATAACTATGTTGTTATAGGTGCCCTTATCTTAAATGCACAAAACATTTTTCTTCTCAAATTTTCCAGAAAATAAACTAATCTCAACCTGAAAGCATGTATGCTGAGTTTCAATTTTCATCACAGAAATGTTACACTCCAGTGACTTATCCTAAAATTAGTGTTTAAAGCAGAAACAAATACAGCTTAATTGTAGAATCACAATATTTTAAAACAGAGAGGCCACATCTACATGAGACACTGACTGCACAGTAACCAGCATCCCTGAATGGCTTCATAGTGTTGCTGACTGCACAGTAGCTCGTTACTGCTGTGCAGTAGTGTTGCATCATGCTTTGTGGTGCATGATGCTACTGTGCAGTAGTAATGAGTTACAGTGTAGTCAGCGTCTAGTGTAGATGCGGCCAAAATGACATTAGTGCAGAATTATTTTGAACATAGATAAAACTTCAACTAATACAGGGTTATAAGCCATTTTAATAGTAGAAGCTTTTGTTCTAAAGGTACATGTATAGAGCCACACGCTACTGCTCCGTCTTTCTGTACGTTCATGACCTTGGGAGTTGACCCACTAGGATAAATAGAAGAACACAAGATCCCTTGTAACAAGGAAGTCCATGCATGTGCCTCAAGGAGTGCATATACATAGCTCGTCTGTCAGTTCCTTTTCTCCCATACAACAAACATTTTGACACCACACTGTTTGCATTATCTTTCCCACTTAGCGCTTTGTGAGGACAGTGCTTATTTGTCCCAGTGTCTGATCTTACACATTTGTCATAGTCTCATTCTTGTTTTTAAAAACAAAACCAACACAACAGAAGCTAATTCCAACTATTGATGTCACCCCATTTGTGACTGGTTTAGGCTAATGTAGTGAGAACTTGAGATAATGAAGTTGATTAACAAAGGATACATTTAACAGAAGTGGAAAGTTAACTTCATAAATTTTCCCTTTAACATGCAGTAAACTCTCTGGTAACCAGCACCTTACAAGCCGACAAGCCCCGTTAACTGGCATGCCTGCTTGTAAGGACGAGTGAAACTGGAAGTGCCCACAGTGGCACTTCTGGTTTCTCCAAGTCCCCACAGCCTGGGGCAAAGCAGTCTGCGCTGCCAACCCCCCACGGCCTGGGGGCATAACAGGGTGCGCAGGGCTGTGCGGGGCCCATGGGGTTGCAATGCCGTGGGAGGGGCAGCGATGTCACGGTGGGAGAAATGGCAGCTGGGTCCACTCAATTAACCGGCATATTTTGTTATCCGGCATCCCCCATTCCCGGGAGATGCCAGATAACAGAGCTTTTACCGTAGTAGCCTGTCCAGAAGTCTTTCCTCAGGCCATCTGGCTTTCCTCAGTTTCTGTTATTGATATAGTTCAGATAAATCACAATGCATTTACTTCATTGGCTACTGACTTCTGAATCTGCGGCTCTTTAAGGCCCTTATCCAAAGTTAAATGAAGTCCTCAGAAGTCTTTCTACTGACCACATTAGGCTTCAGGTCAGGAATTTGGCATACTCTAGAACAAATGACAGCTACTTTAAGGAAGAATTTAGATGAATTTAGGAATCAAAAAACATGTAGAACATTGAATCAATAGTATTAAAATATGCCTTGCTTCCATAGAATCATAGCTGTCACAATGACGTGTCTGCTGAAACCTCTGCCCAGGTAAACCACTCTTGTCCTCCACCCCAAAAATCCAGAAGGATTTCATGTTTTCTTACTCTCTCACACATGTGGGATACATAGTCCTTAAATTTAACCTTCTCCCATGGTCAGATCTAGAATTTTTGAAGAAGGGGTGCAGGCGGTGTGGTGTATCATTACATGTAACAATACATATTTTTCCCCTGTTAAAAAGAAATTAGGAACTGTACTAATATGCCTAGAACTATATTATTCAGTGTAAGGTTGAAGCAAAATCAAGTATATATTTTTTGGAATGTGCATTCATTTGCTACATCATATGTCATGTATAAAAAAAACAAACTTGGCAAAAGTAATCAAAATATATTGTCTAATCAGTCCTGTAGTCATTAGAATTAAATGTACTGTGAAACTCATTCAGATTCATAAAATAATATCTAGCCTTCTTGGACATCATTACAGTGTATCCATACTTCACTGAAAGTTATTTCCATGCCCGAGTTAATGTTTTTACTTAGAGTTAAAAACAGTCTTCAGGACTATAAAATAGGAGTCATGTTACCAGGAGCAGAATTGCAGAAGAAAGGATATCTTGATTAATGGAACATCAAAGCCATTAAAAAGGAGAGAGGGAATTGTTAACACCTGTGGAGTGAAGAGTCTAGAAGGAATCACATTTATCATAATGAGCCTTGAAGTCAATTGACTCTTTCATTGCTACCTAAACAGATATGCTGCAACCACTGCCAGACAATTGGTTTTAAACTTTGAATGGACCAGGATTCAAAGTGGGATGCAACTGCGCCACTAGATCCACTCCTGCCTTCTTTTTACTTATTTTAAGAGGAAGCATTCTATATCTTCATTTTGCTCACAGGATATAAGCAATGCTGTTTTTGGAAACAAGTGACCAGTTCACCAAGTGTTGAACTATTTTTCAAGGTTTTGGCTACTAGCAGAATTCCCTAGTTGTGAATTTAAAAGATTGGGAGAGGGATATCAATCCACTGAATAGTAACAGAACTCAGCAAAACTGTTTTGCTTTAATCCCTAGACTGATTTTTTTTAATTATTTTTATTCTGTAAAAGATTTAGGACTTTTGTCAGAAAATTGGAAATAGATCGCTTTATAGGAAAAGTTTCATATACAATTTTGGTTTAGCTAGAACCATTTTTTACTATTATTATTGCTAATAAGGCCTAACTTGAGCTAATTGTGCCCAGCTTGAAATCAGTTGAAACAAGACCTGTGTTCTTATATTCAGGTTCTGGCTCTTATTGGAGGAAAATGTCTTTGTTAATTCAGCAAGACATTCAAAATAACTTTTGGATGGCTTTTTGGATTGTTTATTTAAAATGGGAACATCTACTACACAGTAGTTTAATTAGCTGCACAGTAACCATCTCACTGTCTACATGTGCACCCTTATTAGGCTGGAGTAAACTAATTTACTCTGCAGCAGGACACTACTTGCTATGCAAATATTATCCTGCTGTGGAATAAAAAACTCTGCAGCAGCACACATGTAGATAGTGATGGGGCTGGTTGGGGCATAAGGGTGCTTCAGTGTGGGGGCCTGCCAGCTAGCCAAGCACTGAAGCACCCTCATGCCCCAGCACACTGAGCAATGAGGGAGCAGCCCTGGGCTGGCAGGCTGACCTCCCTGGGTATCCTGCCAGCTGCGGCTGCTCCAACTCAGCTCAAAGTGCTGTGCTCCTGGGTGCATATTCAAACAGCAATAAACTCCAGAGTTTATTGCCCTGGAGTTTATTGCTCCTGGACACATGTTCAGTTGGCACACACAGGAGCAATAAACTCCAGAGTTTATTGCTTCACATTAATTGCATGTGTAGATGTGTCCACACTGGTCTAAAGTGAATTTTGTCTTGAGACATCAGTTATATATGCCTAACTGCTAGCAAAAACCTGACTGCTAGCAAAAACAACCACACAGGGCACATGTACATGTTTATAAATGCACAGTAGTTTCTGGCAGACAAATTTAGTACTTGTTTAATGAAGTACTAACTAAATGCATGGTAACTACAGTTACTGTGCAGTACTATCAGAACACAGTTTTTTGTGATGCTTACTGTGCAATAGCCTAATAACACTATTCAGTAGTGCATTAACAGGGTTTTTGACCATCACACAGTATTAGGCTACTGTGCAGTAAACGTCTTGTGTAGACTTTAGTTAAGAGATTATATATATTAAAAATTCTCTAGCCCTTTACCAAACAAGAAAACAAAGCAATTACCATCAATTTGTACTTATTTAGGCAATAGGGTTGGTCAGAAGTAAAGAAAGTGCTGAAATTTGCTTTTATTTTGTGTTTGCAGGTATTAGGATTTATGTCTTCATATGGCATAGGAGTGGAGTATAATCAAGCCAAGGTAAGAAAAATAGATATACTAGCCTTTTATCATTTAATTGTTAAAAAAAAGACTGCTAGCTTTGTTTATTCATTCCTTGTACTTTTTTTTATTTCTGTTTTAGGCACTTCTGTATTATACATTTGGAAGTCTTGGAGGAAACTTGATATCTCAGATGATTTTGGTTTGTAAATTAAATATTTAGTACCCTATTTCTTATTTCCTACAAAATAACAAAAGTAAAGGACTAATTTGCTCATCTGTTTGTTTTAGGGATATCGTTATTGGTTAGGAATCAATGTTCCAAGGAACTGTGAAGCAGCATTAATTAATTATAAGAAAGTGGCAAAATTTAGTAAGTAATCCATATTATTACCATTGCCATAACTAATTTTATAAATTATAAAAGTATTAAAGGAATAGAAGAAACAAATTCTCATTCTAAATTTCAAATTCCAAATTCCAAACTTTGGGTTCAAGTGCACAGTGTAGTAATATTAATAGGAGCTGTGCACATAGTTTTAGGGGTTGATTTTCACCTATTATTATTGGTAGTGTTGGAGTGATGTTGTAGCCGTGATGGTTCAGGAATTATGCAAGAGACCTTTTGCAAAGGTCACTTGATGAAGAGTGCTTCGCATTCTAAAGTTTGTCTAACTATATCCCAACCATGCAGTTGGTTCAATAAAAGATATCACCCAGAAAACAATCCTTGTGTAATGGGGTCCTTGCCTCATCACAGAAGGAAAGAGGGAGCCAGGGGATAGCTGGCTGACTTTAGCCCCTGGAGAAACTGATAAGGGCAGAAGGCCCTTTAATAAAATTGTCATGCACTCCAGGTGTGGTCAGCACAGCATGGCCAGTGATTGAAGAGCCTGGGGTGGAATTAAGGGGTCAGGTGACCCAGAGAGGGGTTAGAGACATAAGCCCAGAACCTGAGGGAAGGCGAGTGGTCTGATCCTGTAGGCTGCAAGAAGTAGAGCCCTGTAGAGGAAAGGGCCAAGGAGGACTGGCCAAGGAGGTACAACTCCAGACTGCAGGGAGCTCTAGGAAGCCCTTGCACCAAGTATTTTGGGGCCTTGCATTGCCATGGTATGCTGTTCCCAGGGTTGGGGGAACCTTTTGTTTGGGAGCAGATGCTTATAGTTTTCCATTTGGTGTTGAGAGTCAACTGGAGGGCCAGATTTTGGCTGTAGAGGATGTGGAGGCTGCTGAGAAGGGTGCCAGGGGCATCCCAGATCTTAAATCGTTCAAGGAGGAGGCGGGCCATTGCTGTCAGCAGAAGGACAGTGGCATGAGATATAAAAGACTGGGAACAAGCCCAAAGCCCACAAAGGATGAGACTGGGGCTGAGGGACCCAGAGCCCATGAAGAGGGAGGCTAGAGCTAGAATCTGTGAACCTAGGGTCCTGGGACACTGGACCTGGGTGGAGGCCAATCCAGAATAAAGTGGGCCAAGGCTAGGTGGCCTCAGCTCAGATGAGGATCTAAGACTGGAAGTGAAAACCCCTGTCCTCTAGAGGCAGCCTCCCTGTCCAATTATAACACCTAAGCATGGCTGGTGAGACAACAGGGAGGGACCCTGACAGGCCGGAGGGAGTGAGCGAGCTGGGATCCAGGCAGCCACAAAGAGGTGACTTTGTTGCCCTAGCACTGGATGCATTACACTTTGCCTGTCACTTCTATTATTATTTTCATGTTATGATCATTTTGTAACTTTAAATGATAACTATGGAAGTATTTTGGAAATATAGTAGGAATAATATATTTAGTCACTTTCCACCATGAGCTTGATTTTGACTTCTGCATACTCACAAGTGCTGAATTTGCCATTTCCTGAACTATATTGGCTTTCCACCCAGTCACACCAGCACTGTATTGTGTGCAGTCCTAAATTGCATGAAGAAGTGAGGTGGGGAACAATTTTTCTATCCTACAAAAGCCTGAGATTTAAAAAAAAAAATTCTGGTTTGGACACACAAAGTCCTTTCAATGCTTTTTGTGAAAAACGAAAGCATGAATTTGGCTGAGCAAGGTCTTGAATTTAGTCTCACCTATGAGTGCCATAAACCCCTGGGCTCTTGGCTGTCCTCTTATTTTGATGACTATCCTCTACCCAAGTGAACCATTACTAACAAAAGTGATATTCATGTTTCTGCAAAAAGGTTCTATTTTTAAAAAATGACAATATTTGATGAAAAAACTTTTTCTTGATGCATTCACTTTTTGTTACAAGTTTCTGCTAAGCATCTTTGCTCAAACCTGACTCTAGAACTTTTTTAAGCTTATGAGATTCACAGTTAAACTAGCCACAGATATGGCTTATACTTCATGAAGTTCGAGGGAACCACATTTAAGGCATCATAGAAATTAGGCCCCTCCAGCATAGCTATGATTCATGAATCCACTAGTGCTTCAAAGGGTAAATGGTAGGTTGTGTCATAGAATTTAAAATAATATTCTCTTGGGACAGGGTGATGACCTCCAGTCTACAAGTTGTGCACAGAGAGAGATGTGAAAAAAGCCCATGTACAGAGATTCAGTTTCTCCTGACAAAGATGCTGTTCTCCCAGGAGACACCATGCATGTACAGATGCTCAACATTTTTATCCCAGAACAAAAATGGCTACTCAGAGAAAATAACCTGGGAACAACCAAGGTTAAATCTTTGCCAGGAGAGTTTATCCTGGGACAGCTAATGTCTGTACAGGCTCTGAGACAAGCTACAGTATAGTCCTACAGAATCTCCAGGTGTTTCACTTTCATTCCCCACCTCCACCAGGTGGTGGTGTGTCGCTCACTGGACTACTGCTCCAGCTGAGCTGGGAACCAAACACACCCCCTTCATGATCCCCACATTGAGCTGCAGGACTGCACAAGCTGAGCTGTGCACTTCTGCTAGTCTGTCTCCAGGTAGGCTAATGGATCCTGTAAAGCATGCTGAGATGCATGCATAAGACCTGTGCAGCATCAGCACTACAAGCTCTCTGCTCTTTAGGAGCTCATCATTAGAATTTGTGTTCAGTCATCTCTGGATAAGTTTTTTTAACAAGAGAACAAACCTGGGAGAATTCTCCTAGATCACTTGAATACATGTATGCAGCCAAAGTTAACTTCTGCATTTATACAACCTCCATAAAGACCTTCTCAAGCATTTGGAGAAATAGAGGTATAATATTAAGATCTAATTTGTGTAATAGAAAGAGGCCAACAACTTTTTCTATGATCACTTAATGTTTTTATAATTAAGGCAACATCAATGAAATATCAAGTGATCATAGGAAAAGTTTTTTTACTTCTTTCTGTTACCAGATATATTTTAATATTATACCTCTATTTCTTCAAATGCATGTAAAGGTCTTTATGGAAGTTGTATAAATGCAGAAAAAAATGGCATGTTGTTGGCAAAATGAAAGTTAATTTGATAAATATGGTTCTGAATTTCTAAGTCAGCCCTATTGGACTTCTGTCCACAAAACATAGTAGATACAATAAAGAAATGGCAGTTCCTAATGTAAAATTTGGCACTGCCTCCTCTTCCAAGCTTTGTACTTTTCTTCTGCTCCTCTCCTGTTGTTAGTTTTTGTCCATTGTTATTCCTCAGCTTTTTAGTTCATTTCCACTCCTGCCTTAGGAGGATTTTCAGTTGCCCTTCTAAACAGTTGCAGGTCTCCTTTTCATATTTCATCTGATTCTGCTGCTGTTTTGATTTAGGTGACAGGAATAGTACCAGTCATTGTTCCAGAATTAAGAACTACATACAGCCAAAGAATAGTTTCTAAAAAGAGAAATGATACAAGCACTATTGTCCTGTTCAGTAGTTTTTCTTTATTTTTGTAAGTTAACAATGAGCTCAGTTAGATACCATTCCTACCCTTGTCAACAGTACAGTAACTATTAAAAGAAGAAAAGACAGTTTAAATTCAGTGCTTCATATATGCCTTCTATATAATTACATAATCACATTTTTGCATAATTCAGGAAACTATATAAAACATGTTTTGCCCATGTTAATCATTTCCCACTGGTTAAATACAATTCTGTCTCAACTCTCAGTTTGCAATTTTTATTAACAGTTGCTGATAAATTAGGAAAACATGATGACATGCCAGTAGAAAAAATGAGACTGATGGAAAGATCAGAAAATATGAGTTACAACAATGTCTTCTTAGATTGGGATGTACAACAATACTACAAGTTTTTGGCTAAAAGAGGAGACACACAGATACAGGTGATTTATAAAGATGAAATCATATTTTTGTGAAAAACAAAATATACTCACATGAACAGGACAGTACTAGATGAATTAAGGTTCAGACCCACAAAATGACTTAGAGGGAAGCAAAGCACGTAATTTCAAAAGTGATCCTTAAAACCCATACCTGGGGTCTATAGGTATCTAATTATTCATGAGTGAAGTTCCCACATTGATGAAAGTTCTGCTTTTGTGCATTTGCAAACTGCTCCAGACTGAGGAACTTGGTACCTTTCACAAGGTAAAGTCTGATTGGGACCCAGACTAAGTGGTCCTCCTCCTGTCTTTCCTGAAGACCCCACTCTGTTAGGTAGGCTCAGAGCACCCTATTACATACCTACATGTGCACAGTGCATACAGAACACTACAGCAGCTGCTGTTTTCATTGAAAACACACAGCAAGAGGAGGGAGTAATGATGTTTACTTTTTCTAATAGCTAAATGTTAGGAGTATTTGCCCAAAATGTGGAAGACTCAAGTGAAATTCCTTTCTTTCCCTGAGAATGTTGAAACCCACAAGTCCCATCTCCCAAGAGAAAAACTTTCTACAGGTTATAGACTAGTCTAGAACGGGGGCATTCTCATTTATGCGTCTTAAATCTATTCCACTATGTAGAAAAGAATACAAGAGTCATTGGGCCAGAAGCAGAGGAAGCAGGAAGGATCTTGACTCTGTAGCCCAGAGAGAGAGGCACTCAGTACCCTGCAAAGACATATGCATTTGACATTGAGCATTCAGAGCCACAACACATTCTAGCCCTAAGTGTTTAAGTTATACTGGGCCATAGTAAGGACCACTGTAGTCAAAGAGAGTAGGATTTGGGCACATAGAAAGTAAATACTGGGGATTTGCCACATGGCAGATGGACAAAAGTGTTCACACATGTAGATCTGCTTGCAGAATTAGGGTTTTGGGCTGTAAACAATTCAGGCATGGACCATGCATTTACAATGCCCATCATGATGGGGATCTCATGGCTGATTGTGTACTTTGGGTGTTAGCATAATGTAGAAATAAAAACACAGTTTTGTGGGTTAAGCCAAAACCTTTATCACCTTCATTCCATTGAAGAAACACTTCAAGATATACTACTGGCTCAGAACTCAGTGATTAAATACTTTAAAACACTTTAATTCTATGTCAATAGGGGATTTGCAGTATCTATTTCTGGGATTTCACAAGGGTAGAGAATGTTACTGAAATAAAATCTTTTGAATAATTATTTCTAGGTGTATCTTGGACAATTACACCTTGTAGGAAGGAAGGGAGTAGAAAAAGATCATTCTGTAGGTATACTTTATAAAAGTTCAGTATTAAGTCTTGTAGTACTAGTCTTCCCTACAATCTCTTTATTTAAATATATTAATATTTTAGAGTAAACCAAAATAATTTAATTTAGTGGACTCTGTATAAATGAGATTTACATGATATACTACAGCATTTTATTGGGTGTCCTTGCAAAGGTAGATTGCTCCTGATTCAATTGCTGCGCCCCATGATTACCTTAGAACCCCAAAGCAGCTAAAAAAGTACCAGGGAAAGATATTTTTTAAACATATAGAGCAAATGTAAACGCTTCTGATTTGCCCTGAATATCTTAGTGTATGCCTACATGCAATCTCTTGGAAACAATTGTTAAGATATTACCAATCACTACAAAACAGAGCAAATGACAAATTTTAATGGAACAGTTTTCCATCACAAAATGCAGTTTTGCCAAACAAAATATTTAATCAGGATGAAACTTATGGCAATTCTTTGGGATAAGTTTTTGATGGGAACATTTCATTTCGAAAAGGAAAAGAATTTCTGACTTGTGTATTATACTAATGATATTATAACTAATATTAAAATATTTTATTGCATTGAAACAAAATGATGTTCCAGAATTCTCTTTTCCATTCCTTTTCCTGTTTTCAGCATCCTTTTCTTCCTGATTTTGACCCTTTTGTACTAGTTGCTTGCTAAGTTGGAAAAAATGGTGCCCCCTCCATGCATTAATACCTGGTTAACTGAAATAAAAATCACTGCTTTTTTCTCTTGTCTTCTGACATGCTGCGTACTGGACACTGTCAGACTCAGATCACCTGTGCAAAAATTAGTGAATCACGTGACCATGTTTGGGATTGATATGGCAAACATTTTCAAATTGCAAAGTGAATTCTACTGTTCAGCAGTAGCATAACTAGGGGTGGGAAAGCAGGGCACCAGCTCAGACTTAGATGGGGAGAAAATTGGCAGCAGCCATAATTGCCAGGCCAGGAACCACTGCTACCCTGGGTGCAAAAATTGCTTGTTAGGCATCTGCTGTTCAGCCTTGAGAAAATGCACAACTCTGAGGACCTTGTTACACATTACACTGTTAGCCACTCAAATGTTGATTGGTATAAGTCAGGGGTGGGCAAAATGTGGCCTGGGGGCCAGATGAGGCCTGCCAGACCATTTTATCTGGCCTGTGGGGCCCCTAAAAAAATTAGAAAATTAATATTTATCTGCCCTGGGCTGCTTGTCATGCAGCTCTTGATGGCTTGCCAAAACTCAGTAAGCAGTATTCTGCACAAAATAATTGCTTGCCCCTGGTGTAAGTGCTAGTTCATGTTTGGAGCAGTAACACAATCTGGCCAGCAAGGGTCTGGAGGACTGAAAAGTAAGAAGAATACCTTGCTCCCATTCTGTGCTTCCCTCCTGCCATCTGGGGCTCCCATGGTCCTCCCTCCACCCCTAGGACTCTCCCTCTGCCTCCTCTGTCACTTACTTGCAGCTGCCCATGCTGTCTGTCCCATGGGAGCTGGTAGGGAAGGGTTACTCTGCCTACCCAACCCCTGCCACCACTGCCACTGAGCTCCTGCTCTTCTCTAGGTTGGCAAGGACTTTGGGACAAGGGACTTTTCTAACCTCTCCTGGCACAGTGCCCAGAACAATGGAGCCCTGATCCAGATTCCAACATTGGATAATAGTAGAGTACTATTATTTGAAAAATAAGGATGAAGCAATAAATTAAACTTCAAAACCAGCTCTCTCTCTTTCCCCATATAAAGGCAGATCCCAAGCTGCCAGAGAAAGGAGGGAAGTAGAGGAAGGTTTCTTTTTACTCTGTTCCTGTAAGGGAAACAATTAAATCACTTTCTTACCTTCCTGTTCCTACTAGCAAGATGGAAAATGAGACAATTTCTGGCTTACTGGGTTAGTGAAGTCCCCAAAATGCAAAATCTGAACAGTTGGGAAATAGGGGAGGAATGTATTTTGAAGTCAAAAGGATAATACTTTTGAAAGGTAATTCATATTTTGAGGAGTATTAATATTTCTTTCTTTTGTCCCCATAGACTCAAATCAGCATTTGAAATATTGATTTATATGGTCTCAACGATATAAGTGACAATCTGGTCCTATTCTGAAAGCTGAATCCTAGGCAACTTCTGACTACCGCAGCTGTCACACTTCTATCATATCAAATTAAGCCCTGATTCTACAGGCATATGAATTGGGATTGCATGTGCATAATCATATAAGCCTTCTATTTAAGTTTTTGCACATTCAGGATCTAAATATGTAAAGCCATTTTTAATGTCATGATGCATTTTTGGTCCATATGAATCAAGGGGTGGCATATTGCATAGCAAAATATTGATCTTGTTTAATATTTATTTAATTCTGCCCCCTACCTCTCTGCCATCTGAAAAAGCATAACTTTGTCTTTGCTTCTTCTTCAGAAAGCTTTCTACTACTTCCTAAAGGCAGCAAAAGCAGGGAATGCTAATGGTATGGCATTCCTGGGAAAGGTACCTTTTGTTTTTGTGATTAACTTAAGTAATTGCAAGGGTTAAGAAGTAGAGAATGGCTAGATCTAACTCAGTCATCCAGAAGAATGCTGCCCCTGCCCCTTGCACATTGTGGGTGCATCCAGATGCATGGATGTTTGGTTCTCCAGAGCCAAGTTCTTGTCCCCAGGGAATGCCCATTCCATGCATGCTTTGGTGTGCAGCAAGTTGCCTCAGGTAGCATAGGGGAGGCTGAGACCAGCACTGTGCTGGCCCCAGCAGCCTTACCTGGGGGCCTTCTAGAGCTGCAGCCATGGTGATCCTGCCAGGCAGAGCCTGGCCAGCAGCTGCAGCGTAGCTCTGAATGGCCCAGCTCCACGTTTTAGCAGCGCATGCTGCCTGAGCATGCGCTGCTTCGGGATATTTGGGGTTTAAAAAAAAAAAACGCAGGGGAAAAAAAATGGAGCAGCGCGCGCTTGGGCAGTGAGCCCTTGCAGCACGGAGAACTCCGGACTGTGCGGGATGTGGCACTGCAAACATGTTTGCAGTGTCACATACTGCACGACCGTGCTTGTCTGGATGTGCCCCGTGTGGCCATCCCACATCTTGACTCAAGACACTGGAGACAGAATAGGCTCCTTGGAACTGCTACTCCCTACTATAAGCAGAATGGGAAAAGGGCAGGAAGAAACAATGGCTAAGCTTGACAGAGTTGAATCAGGATGGAACAGAGTTTGTACAAATGGGCAAGACTGAACACCTTCTCTTCAGTCTTAAACCAGCTGTATAAGTCCATTATTGGACTGACAATGAAAAGCAGCAACTCAGAAAGAGGCTCAGATAACTAAAAATATAATATCAAAGCCATAGCTGAACAAAGGTTTGTAGAAATGCAAAATAAAACAAGTCACTTTACATCTTAAAATATATTTATAGCTTAAATTATATTTATATATCCCGACAGACCAAGTTCTGCCTTCAGTTACACTAAAGCTCACTGAGAAGCCACAGGTGAAGTGTGCACACATTTTGGCCCATAATACTTGCCATAATCAGAGTAACAAAGTAGAATAGGTTTTCAGAGGGGATATAGACCATATTTGGAGCCTAAAGTATTCTCATATTTAATTGTAGAGGAAATATAAAGCTTTGCTATTTTGCCAGTAGATAAAAGTAAGAAACCTACCAAATTACTGGGTGACTACAAAACCAGTCTTTCTCTTTTCTATGTACTCTGGTGATACTTAATATTGCTGATAAACAAAAAGATACAGATACACTGTACAGCCTCATTATAACAACCCAACCCTCCAATTTAATCAGCTAAACAACAGGAGCTAATCTTTCCATTATTATGATGCAGCATATTGATTGATATTATTACAGCAAACAGCCTCTTTTAAGGAATCTTATCTCAGTCCCAAGGAGTTCATTTTAATGAGATTATACTGTATTTCAGCTCCAGTACAAACTCTGGAAGGATATAAGTGCTAACTATAGGGAAAGAAAGAAATGTCTGGAAGCTACCAAGGTTAAGATTTTTCAGAGTAATAATTGGGAATGCCTCAGTTATTGAATGTATGATTGTAATTCCTTAAAAGAACCATATTTTCACGGGACTGGTCTTCCATCTGTTTCTGAACATCATTCCCCTGTAAGATGGGCACTCAAATGGAGGCATCCCTGATCACTAGTCTCAGCTGAAAATGTTGGTCTCAAGGAAGATGGAAAATAATTTAAAGGAATGTTTTCTAAGTTGCAAACAAGTAATTAATTTGGATCTATAATTATCATCATTTTAGAAACCAAGAATTAGACTCATGAATGGGAGAAAACAGGCAGTTTGCTCTGAGTGTCACCTGTACCATACCATTAACTTCACTGGTATGAGTAAGAGCAGTACTTAGGCTTGCTAGGGTAAATGAGAACTGAATTTGACCTGTTCTTCGGAAAACTCTAGATAGGCAAGAATCCATGCTACATAACTTGTACATTACATAAGAAAAAGTTTTCTCTTTTCTATATATCAACAAGATGTTTTTAGAAGGAAGTGTTGCTGTGATACAGAGCAATGCTACTGCATTTAAATACTTCACAATGGCAGCTGAAAAGGTACTGTAATGAAAAATTCTCTCTTCCTTTTTTCTATATTTTGAGAAGGTATTTGTGATCTGCACCTCTCTTACTTAATGGAAAAAGAACCAGGCAACCCATTTAATGGAACGCTGTTAAGTTTGGCACATTTCTGAGTATACAGAATATAATCAAGTTGTATAGCTGGTTATTTTTAGAACAGTTGGTTATGTTTGGGTAATGGGAAAACCAAGCAGAAAAGTTGCCAAATAGGAACAGGCAGAAGAATTGATTGTGTGCAAATTAAGAATCAATTCTGCAAGGTGCTAATTATCCTCAATTCTCATTAAGCTCAATTGCATCTCAAAATCTCGCTAAGTGTAGAATGGATGAGAAGTATCAAGTGCCCATTGACACACTGGAGCCTATTTGATAGAAACAAGTAGATCTTGCAATTTAGGAGCCATTTGTGTATATACAAATATTCTTTTCAGAGGACAAGTCCAAAAGTACATGCTGTACTGATGAATGTCAAAGATGAAGCCAACATTTCCATCCAGCTTCATACAGAAACTATAAAAATGAAGATATATCTGAGTAAAGCAGATGAGAAACAGGTTTCCATTGAGCTTTTATATGTTAAATAAGGTTTAAATAAGGTTTAAGAGCACTCAGATCATAAAAAGTTGAGGGAAAGACCTATTCTCATCATCTTCCTGCTAATGCAGGAAAAAAGCGAAGATTCTGGCAGAAATTAACATAGCTAATAATTCATGAATTATGTTCACTTCATTCTTACCTCATTCCATTGTGATCAAACGTAATGGGGTTCACACAGTACTATATAATGTGTAATGACTATAGAATACATATATCACAGGTAGCATAGCACCAAGACACAACAGAAGAAGATAAGATGATGTATCCACTGATGGAGTATAGCAGGAGTGCTTGTGTAATTTATACAATACTATAATTTTCAACCACTTCCAACTGTGCTGCCTGTGAAAGATACTAAAGATCAAGTGGCAGGAAAAGATTCCAGACACCAAGGTGCTCAGAAGATCAGCTCTCCCCTGTATCCATACCCTACTGAAACTGATGCAGCTAAGATGGGCCGGCCACCTTTCAAGAATGCCCAACACTTGTCTGCTGAAGACAATCTTCTATGGCAAACTGTTAAATAGAGTACTCTTTCACAGTGCACCAAAGAAGCAGTACAAGGACACCCTAAAGATGTCCCCAAAGAGTTTTGGCATTGACCCAGGGTTGTGGGAGCAAATCACTCATGACCCTCCATCATGGAGGTCATCGGTCCAAAGTGGAGCACTGGCCTTTGAGCAGTGCATGGCAGAGGCAGCAAGGAAGTGTGTGGCTAGGAAAATGAGGACTTCTCCTGTCCAGTCCTCATTGCACTCCTACCCCAACTGTAGCAGATTGTTCAGGGCAAAGATGAGGCTTATAAGTCACCTGCATACACATGTGATCTAGCCTCCACTCTGCTCCTTTCTATTTCCTCTCTCTTTTTTCTCCTTTTTCCTTTTTCTCTCCCTTTCTCTTTTCTCCCTCCCTTTTTCTTTCCTGCTTCCTTTCTTTCTTCTCCCCCTTCTCCTCCCCTCCCCCGGATGCAGTCATCTTCACTCGCGAAGGATGAACAACATAACTTTCAAGAAACCATTAAAGAAACAATCAAGACAAGGAAGCTTAGATGGTATAGGACTGTTTGCTTTTATGAGCTGGCTTACATATATCATTCATTACTGACTATTTGCTTTGGCCAAAACACAACTGTTTCTGCTAAATATCTTATGAATTGGAATAAGATCATGTGAACTGAGTAACAAAAAGCAAATAGTTGTTGAAACTGTAGTAAATACAGACTTTCAAAATTCTAGTTTGGGCTGGCTCCATCTGAACCTTGAAACTACAGAACTCTGTGCAATGAAATGAAGAGGGAGTATTTCCTCTTCTTCATAAGGATTTCTTTTTTGGGAGGAGAGTTGGCTTTGGGCCTCTCTGAAGAACGAAAGACACATCTCGCCTACAGTCACATGCAGTGTCCAGGACTGTTCACACAGAATCTCTCTCCAACAGCCATTGATAGCACAGCTTCATGAAACACTATCTAGGCTTTACAGCAGACCGTTATTTCTGGGTTTCCCCCTCCTTTGATCCTCAGTATGGTGAAGCAGGCATGAATATAATATGGCTGAAGCTTTGCAGGACCAGTGGAGTAAAAAATGGACCCAACACAGTCTACCTACACCTCCTCTAGCCTGCATACTTCTCAAGACCCCACCTTCCCCATGAGTCCAGGATAGAAAGAAGTTACAAAGCATTTTGTGGAGATTTTTGACATTGCAACTTGGTTTTGATCTATTTCAGAATGAAAATAAACAGTTTGCAGTCATTCATGAAAAAGAAGGTAGCCTTGGCTCTTTGGCAGTCTGCCAGTAAGTTGTTCAGGAGCACTGGAAGCCCAGCAGGCCATGTCCAGATGAGGACGCGTCTGCGGCACCACATACTGTACATTCAGCTGTTCTCTGCCCTGTAAGGAGATCCTAGGTTCAAAAAAAACTTGTGCAAACAAAACCGTGGAGTGACACACATGGCAGTAGTGCATACCACCCAAAACCGGAGCCTTGCTGGCTAGAGTTACACTCCAGCTGCTGGCCAGGCTCCGTGCGGCCGAATTGCTGCTGCTGCAGCCCCAGAATCCCACATAAGGCTTCTGGGGCCAGCCCAGTACTGACCCTAGCTACCCCTACCCCACCTGGGGTAACCTGACGCATGCCAGAGAACACATGGCACAACCATTCCTGAGGGAGAAATGTCACTGCTACTTGTCCCTAGGGAAACAAATGTCCATGCTCGTGTGACACTGCCACAGTCTCCAACTCCAAGCCGATTCACATGGCAGGCTGCCCTGGAGCCAAGGACCCTGAAGCCCTGGTTTAGGAGGACCCAGGTGCTTGCCAAGAGCTGGTCAGAAACCAAACACATATGTGATGGGATCCTGTCTGGCAGGTAGGGGTCTATTGAAACGTCACTGAATTTAGGTCTCTACAAAGTATTTCAGTTTCAATGATTCAGGATATTTCAGTTAAAAATGTCAGACCAGTAGACCACTGCTGATCCAGACCTTAAGGAGCTTCCATAATATTCAAGACCAGTGTCACTACTGCAGTGATGATCGAGATCACTTCTCACATGAGAGGGGAGAACTTATACCATGCAGAGTATGCTCCCTGCATGCATCCCTAAGGTAGAAACAAGTCCTATCGCATCTTTACACATTGTTTTTTTAGGTTCAGGGTCCCATGAGATTCATCAGCTTGGAAGTATTAATTTAGTGTTGGTCTATAAATTAGTATCTGAATTCATAGTTCTAAGTTCCCTATATAAATAATACAAGGTAAGTGTAAATAATAATAGTTAGCAGCTATTTTATAGCAGCGCAGTCCAACTGGCAGCCTGCAGGCTGTATGAGCCTCCAGCAGGTTAGTCTGCAGCCCCCAGGCTCACGCACGGTTACTGCTTGCCCCCATTGCTCCAGCCTGCTGTAGCCAAATCTCCTAGCTCCCCTCCCTCCTCTGGCTTTCACTCCCATCCCAGTGAGTGGTGCAGTACAGTGCTGGGGGAGCCCATGGTCCACAACAGCTGGTGCAGTTGGGGGAAGCAGTGGCTGGGAAGCTGAGGGTGGGGCAGGGTGCCCACAGGCACAGTGTAGCTGGGACGCCTGTGTGGCACAGTGCAGTGGGAGGGATGCTAACTAGACGGTCTGTGGCTTGTGCTGGTGTGGCTTGCATGCTGTGTGGCCCCACCTGGTTCAGCCCACACTGGTGTGCAGCTCCCAGCCACTTACAAGGTGGACAGCCTTGTTTTACACATTTATGTTTAAGACAAGAATTTTTAAAATGTATTTACTGAAGAATTAAAAGCAAACAATACATTATTTTAGGGCAATGCTGTTGGAATATGGGGACTAGGTCTTCTTTATTTCCAAGGAAGAGGAGTCCCATTGGTAAGAATTATTTTTGTCACTTCAAACATGTTTCTTACAATGTATCTAGTAAAAGTCAGCAAGACTAAAATGTTTAATCAGTATTATCTTTAAATGGATATTGCCCAATATAATCTCCTTTAATAGGAGATTAGAACACAAATAGCGTGTCATTTAATTTAGAATTTAATTTAAACAAATTGTCTTGTACCACTGCAAGTCTGACAATTTTTGTTGTACTCTGAATACATCATTGTGCATCTTTCATGGCATTTTTCCTGCTTTCTACTCATGTAAGACAGAAAAAGAATCAAGGCCAGAGTGCAAGGAAAAGAATGAAAACAAAATTAGCTTGATTCTATTTACATTTGTTTAAAAAATGTGAATTATTTCATTGAACTCCATGGCATGGCACTGTGGAAAACTAAGCTGAGATCAGAATGCGGTTAGGGTCTCACATAGCAAGCAACCTGCACATTGGAGAAAAATATGATTTGACTTTTTTGTTCCTTTCACTTAATGGGGTACAACTAACATTCTGCCATTAAACACTGCCACTCAAAAATGAAACATTTTTGTCTCTTTTCTGAGTACTGAATTTTTACCATGAGGGAAGATTCACAGAACTTTCTACAACAGAGGGTCCTTTACCTTTCAGAACTACACTGTAGCTTTTAAGTACTTTGAAGAAGCAGCTGAGAAAGGTCTGGCAGATGCACAGCTCCAGCTAGGAATCATGTATCACTGTAAGTTTTGTGTCTTTACCAAAAACCTGTATTATCTATTTATGTATGTACTTACTTGATTTATATGCCATCCCTTCCCCAAAAGGTTCAGAGTAGGTTACAATAAAACAAGATAAATCCTAAAACAGATAAAATATGAAAGAATAATAAACATGATGAAAAAATAATAAATAATAAAACAATTCCCCAAACAGTGCCCTAAATAACAGCCTATGACTTAACCCTCCCTGCTAAAAGCCTATGCAAATACGGTCTTTTAACACTTCTGATGGGCTGCAAGGGGGTGGAAGTTCCAAAACTGAAGATTGACTCCTGAAAATGACATCCCACGTGTTTGCACTGTACAAATGTGGCATACAGAGAGACCTTGTATGTGGTTGCTCTTGACTCACCTTAGAGATTTGCATGGGACATAGAGGAGGAGATGGTCTCTTAGGTATGCAAGGACGAGCATTAATTTGGTATTGATATATTTACAAAAAATAAAGGTTCCAATCTAAATCTGATTTGCAGCTGGCACTGGAGTCAAGAAAGACTATAAACTTGCTTTCAAATATTTTTACGTGGCATCTCAAAATGGGCAACCCATTGCTGTTTATTACCTGGGCCAGATGTACGCTGCAGGAACAGGAGTGTTTAGATCATGCCAAAATGCAGTTGAGGTAAATCATGTTTTCTTTAAAAAAAAAAAAAAAAAGTTGTTAGTTATGTAAATAATACCTGGGGGGGAGGGGATAATTTTTGGTTTGTTTTTTAACTTTTTTTTCCATGGTTTCCATAGAGGTTCTCTGTTCTCTTGTATCCAAAGTCTGTACTTGCAGATGTCAGAGAGGAACATCTGTTTAGATTGGTTCTGGATTACACCACTGTAAATTAGAGTTGAAGGTAACCCACAACATCCGAGTGTGACAGCTTTTACACCTTTAAGTCTATTTTTAGCACTAAGTCATTTAACAACATACGTTCAAGTACTCTTATTTAACACTTCTTGAAAGTAAAGTCGAATCTTTCTCTAAGATCATAGGAACGTAGGGCTGGAAGGGACCTCATGAGACCATCTAGTCCAGCTCTCTGCTCATTGCAGGATCATCTCTGTCTATAAGCTATACCTGTGATGTGTCTCTCCAATCTGCTCCTGAAAACTTCCAGGGATGGGGATTGCACAACCTCCCTCAGTAGCCTGCTCCAGCACTTAACCACCCCTCGTAGCGGGAAAGTTCTTCCTAATCTCCAAGCTCTAAATGTTTGATTTGACCTAAGACCCCTAAATATTTTAATTCCTTAAATATTTTACTATCGATAGAACATTTTAAATATAGATTGAAGATTTTTGGGTGTTTTTTGGTTAATAAACTCTTTTCTATGTACTATAAATACATTTAGTTTATGTGTCCCCTTTGTTACTCAGACAATTAGCTGGCATTTTTGTTAAGATTATATTTTTTTACACTGCCTTTTCAACTGTACATGTATAACATGGTCTTTTATAGTTACTTAGTTACTTATTCTTCTACACAATCTTCCATGAGTGTCTTTACATTTTCCAAAAAATTATCCACAAGCAACAGTGCACCAGTGTAATTTCAATTCCCTTCACCTCTCTCAACACTAGAGGACTTCTAGGAAAATATCTTTGCATACATATTTTAATTCTGATGTGCTTTAAAATTAATGGGGGAAAGGTGCTTTTGAATGCCAAAGTATTAGCTAGTAGTATAACCAGATCATTGTTAATCTGTGGGAGAATGCAATCTTGCCAATGGATGCCAGTCAATGACAGCCAGTGCCTTTGGTGATATCTTGTAGCATAGAATATAGACCTATGTATCTCCCAGCTTAGCCAGGTACACTGGTTTGCCTCAGTTCATTAAGGTACTGCACTCCAAATTAAATATTGTTCATTTGGTGCAATTGTTTGACCCTGTTCCATGTCAGTCAATGCTGTGTCTTGTGAAAGGCTGTTAAAAAGGGCTGGGGTTCATGATGAATACCTGAGGTTCCCTTGCAGCTCTGATTAAAAAGACTAATGTGACAGTTGATGTGTAAACAGGGGAATAGATAAAATAGGAGAGTAGGTAGGTTATATTATCTTTATACTCAGCATTAGTGTAGATATTAGAATCCTGTATCCAGGTCTGGTGTCTGAAGGTACTGGTACACATGACAGGGTTTTAGTTCTCCCTAAATTGAAATGGTGGGTTTTTAATTGTGTTAATTAAAAACCTATTATTTCAATAAAGGGACTTTCATCATGTCACAGTGATGCCCGCCCCTGCTCTCCCCTCAACCCCCAGCTACCACGGGCAGGTCTGCCAGAAAAAAAAAAAGCGGTGAGGGCCGGATCTTTATCTTTCCCAAAGCCTGCCTGCCTCTCCCACGGCCAAGGCGTGAGCTGTCAGTGGGCCCTGAACTGCAGGAGGAATCCAAAATCCTCTGCAGTGGTGGCACCCCCTGGGCAGCACCCACCCACTAGCAGCCCACCTCAGTGGTCCCAGGAGGCACTGCTGGTGCAGAGGTAAGGACCGGGGGCTCCCACAGCTCAGGGGCTGCTTGGCCTGCCAGCAGCTCATCCCCTAGTTGTGGGAGATGTAGGCAGGCTCCAGGAGACCAAAAAAAAGCAATGAGAGGCCTGATCCTTTTTTTCCCCCAAAGCCTTCTCCTGTGGCTGGGGGCCAAGCTGCCGGCAGGCCAAATGGTCCCTGAGCTGTGGGAGGTCCTGGTCCTTCCCTCTGTGGCAGTGGCACCCTGGGACCACCCGGGTGGGCTGCTAGTGGATGGGTGCTGCCCAGGGGCACTACCATTGTGCAGGGAAGGACTGGGGCCCCCTACAGTTCAGGGACCATTTGGGGTGCTAGCAGCTCACCCTGCAGCTGTGGGAGAGGCAGGTAGGCTCTAGCACCCTGTGCACCATCCCTGACATCTTCCCATTGCTTGGGACCCCCTGGGAATGGGCTGGCTTGCCCCTGGGTCAGTGCAGCAAAGCGGCAGGAGGGTGACTGGGTGTGCTGGTGGTGGGATAAGGCAGCAGGCATAGTGCACTGGGTGCTGGAAGGCCACCAAACCCAAGCTTTCCCAAGCATGTCTGGGCTTCCATAGATTCATAGATGTTAGGGTTGGAAGGGACCTCAATAGATCATCGAGTCTGACCCCCTGCATAGGCAGGAAAGAGTGCTGGGTTCAGATGACCCCAGCTAGATGCATATTCAACCTCCTCTTGAAGACCCCCAGGGTAGGGGAGAGC
>JAGPOW010003648.1:98548989-98584831 GCA_030014935.1 Caiman crocodilus
GGAAGTTGTTCTTGCTCCTACCTTGGGTGTCTTTAAGAGTAGATTAGATAGGTACTTGGCTGGGGTCCTGTGACCCTGGCACTCATTTCCTGCCATTGGTGGAGGGTCAGACTAGATGGCCTGCTCTAGGCCCCTTCTGACCCTAGGTACTATGATACTATGATACTTGCACACACTCATAGGCACTTAACAAAGGGAAAGACTGGTTAAAAACATCAGACCTTGTACTACATGCAAAATATGCTAACAACCAACAGAGATGCACATTCAATACAAAATGTTACAATACAAAGTGTTAACTGGCCCAGGGGTTGTTGGCTTTTAGTTCATTTTTATTACTATTTAAGCACCTTGAAGGGGGACATCCTGCTGAGTGAGAAATACCATCTGTTAAAAGCCACGTTACTAGAGAGAAGAGTTTTAAGTGTAGTGTTAATACATTCCAACTGCACGTGAACACTGGTAGAAAAAGCATCAATAGAAAGACACTGATTTGTGATAGAAGTCTGTGCATAGCCTTGAATAGGTGGCTAACATTAATTAGCCTTAAATAAATAGGCCCTAATCCTGGCATTTGACTGATGTTCCACGCATACAGAAGCTGTTGCACATGGGCCACAGTTTGCATTTCTTTCAGAAGAGGCAAAAAATAGTCTTTAGTTTTTCATGCTTTTCAAGACTGTGTGAAGAAATATGTATTCTTTGCAGACTCTTAATCAGACCTCCCCACCCTGGACGTTAAGTAATGCTTTCTCTCTGATCCTGTCCTCAGAGAGAGAGGATTAGATGTTTACTTTCTGCCCCATCCCTGGCCCATACAAATAGACAAGAACATACATAAACATTACACTTCTGTGTCAGAAACATCCAGGGCAAAGGTTGGGGTGGTTTAGACATGGATGATCTTGCTTTTGGCAGAATGTTTAAACAAATTGACCTGCTGAGTTCCCTTCCAGCTCTATGTTTCTATGATATACACGTCACATTTGAAATGGAAGGCATCACAAAGGGAAAGCCATTCTGCTGGGAGTTTGTCTTGGTGTCTCAGACTACCCCAAAAAAGCGGTCTCTTGCATAGAGTAGCTGCACTCATACAGTATTGAGCTTTACCAACTATTGCTTTTCAAAGCATGCTAGGTGATCTTTTAGATAACATAATAATTAAATACCTTGAAATGGTCCAAGACCTTAAACTTCATTAGATATGTTTTGGGAAGTCAGTAGAAGACAGGTTTGGCATCCTGAAGTGGCATGTTCTGCTAATGGGGTACAACAGCACCCTACTAAATTTTTAAAGGCAAATTGGTAGAGTCCAGGGATTTGGCAAAAACAATGCAGGACAAAAGCCAAGTAACTGGAATTTTTTTGTACTGTTTGCTCTACATGGACATCATCATCTGGACTTGTGCATTTCCTTACTTTTAGCTGGTTGGGTTTTGCAAGTGATGGGAGAGTGGAAGTACCAAACCTTTGCTTGCCTTTGAATCTGAAAGCCTTAGTTCCTGACTGCCTTCACATCACGTTAGCAACTTTACCTTTTACAATGGCGCTACACTGGAATAAAGCAATGGGTCACTCAGTCCCAAAGTCACCTCTGAGACTATGTGAATAATAGTGCTGTGTGCTTGTCTCATACTTAACCCTTGATAAAGGTAAACAGGCATTCTAGTTTCCACCTTATAGCTAGTCTAAGGTTAAAGAGATTTACAACGAACTGAGAGAAATGCTTTGGATAATACAAGGATATGCCATTTCAGACATAAGGGAAGCTATTTTCTGGTCTCCCCTAAATTTCCTGTTACTTTTGGCAAGTCTTTTCAGTTACTCTATCAATACAATGGGCCTGTGCATATATTGCTCCTATAGCAAAGGGGTTTTCTCTACATTTAAGACTACAGTTGTACCTATGACAGATTATAAACCTCTGTCTAGCTCAGTGGTTTTTAACCTTTTTTCATTTGTGGACCCCTAAACATTTGAAGGGAGGTACGTACCCTTCGGAAATTCTGCATGGAGGTGCAGACACCTGTAGGTATTGACATACTTTTGAATTGATCATAGTCATCTTTCATGGAGTCCTTGGATGTAGTCTGTGGACCCCCAGGGGTCTGCGAATCACAGGCTGAAAACCACTAGTCTAGACCATAGATTCCCTGAAGTAAATCTTTATAATAGAAGCTACTGGGAACTTTTTTGGGGGGAGAAGATGCAGTCACCTGTACGTTGCATTACTACAGCTGTCCAGCACTTCCATTCTAATATGTAAATCACTCCCTAGGGAAAGAGTGACGTATTGAATGCAACTTGAGGGTCAGGGCCTGTAAGAACTACTTTCTACAGATCACTGCAACTTATTTCTGTCTTTCTAGGCTTTTATGACCGACTAGCCAATTGCCCATCAAGAATGATGGGGGGAGGGAGGATGGAGACCCATGTCTGCCCCGCTCCTTCCCTGCTGCTGCTTGGGGCCCAGGTCCACTCCCCCTTTCCCCGCAGCAGGCTCAGGGCTGATGTGGGGGAGGGGGTGAGGAAGGAGTGGGCCCAGACCCAGGCCCAAGGCAGGAAGGAGGCCCGCTCCTCTCCTCCCCGTGCCTCCAGGGGTAGGGTGAGGGGATAAAATCAGCACCGCTGGGCTTGGCCCCCCCATGCATTCTGTCCCAGTCCCTCCCTGCTGGTCCTGTCCTTGGTGCCGGGCAGGCAGGGGTGGAGAGTGTCCAGCCCACTCCCACTTCTCGTCCAGCGCCGTTCCCTCCCCTCCCCTTCTCCCCCCTCCCACTGCCCCGTGTCCAGGCCCATTCCCCCACCCCGGCTCCCTGCCGCCTCAGGTGGGTGCGGGGAGGGGGAGGCCAGCACTGCTGGCCCCGGTGTCATTCCCTCCGTTGCCACCACCTCGGGGCTGCTTCAGGGCCGGGCTGTCATCATGGGGGGACTGAGCCCTGTGTCTAGCCCCAACCCCACTTCTCCTCTGGTCGGGGGGGAATGGGCCCTCTCCCCCCACCCTCCCTACCCACTGCTTCAGGACTGGCCACTCTTTCCACCCTCCTCTGTCACCTGTGTCCCCACTGTTATGGTAGTGCTCCACCATGCTGTCTCTTGTCCCAACACTCTGGGAGCACTCTTATTGGCGGTCGCAGTCAGCAAATCAGAGTGTGAATAAAGCATTATGGACAGACGGATAGACTAAGGCTTTTATAATATCAGAATCTTTCTAGGCTTTTATAACTGATGGGCTGAGCTGCACCATTCACTCTTAAATCTAAGTGTGATGAGAACTGGATTGTTCCCTGCCACTCACAAGAGACCCGAAGCATCTCTGGAGAGTAGAAGGTGCTTGTTGTTCTTAGGATTTTGTTGTCCCGACATTCTTGCATCGTGGACCAGGTTGTAGGGAACAGGAAGCATCTTTGTGTGACATCTTGCAAATGCCACTGTAAAACAGTACCTCCACATATCACAATTCAAGGCCATGTAGAAGAGCTAATTGCCCTAGTGCTTCTTTCCCACCCTCCCCAGATTAAATAAGATCTATACAAAACTATTCCATTTTTCTAGTCCATAGGTAAGAAATTAGGACAAATGTATTCAATACTTCTTAAGAGTGCACATGCAGAAATGGTACTATATAATTTGTATACTATTGTACTTGTACTACTAATATACTATATAACTATATATAATGGTACTTCCTGAAAAGCATTGGTGAAAAATCATACAAGTCTTGTCCTAGCAGTATTACAGCCTGTTATCCAAGAATAGGATAATTTTACAATAATCATCCAACTGAATCTATGCTCCTTAATCACAGGCAAGTAGAAATTTGGAGACAGACCTGAAAAAACAACAAAAAACAGGAAAAGTAGGTGATACACAGCCTCAGCACCCAACCAGTCTAGCCTGCTCATGCCAATGCCCTTAATAATTCTCAGATTTTACTGTCTTGATTTATATTTTACTGTTCTGCTCAGAAAGTACCTATTTGAGACTTTTATTTATGGACTTAATTAAACTAAACTGATACATCTAGTCATTACATTTTGTAAGGAAACTATGTAATTGGGCTGTTGTGTTTTTATCTTTAGAAGTAAATTAAGAATTACTGCTTACTTGGAATAATTTAAAGTGTCTCACTGTTTGCCTTTTGTAAGTATCCATTAACGAATGCTGACTTCCACTTGACTTCCTATTGAATTAAATAGGCCATTTATATACACAAGACAAAGCAACTAATCAGTTAGGGGCTTGAAAATGAATTTGCAGAAGGCAAGCACATAAATTAGTGTTAAAATCCATTTGTCTTTTGCCAAGATTCCTTTACAAATTAGTCTCAAGTATTATATTTATTAGGGCATGTGGATGTGTTTCAGAGAAGTCACTGCTCTCCAAGAATAAGCTTATAAAATACATTAAAGCAGACAAAGCTATTTAACAATTTATGTAAAGCAGAAACTTAGAAGGTTGACTAGGGGCTAGATCCACAAAGTGAATTTTACCAGAAGGATGAACATTATAGATTTCACTTTTCTGAAACTGGCCAGTCTGAGTTAGATACCCAGGCTTCCTATACCATGCACAAAAGAACTGGATGCCTCAGGATGAGATCTATAAAACAAACATTGAATGGGAAACGAGTTATGCTAGCTTATAGGAATGCCAAGGCATGCTGTAGTTAAAGTCTGTGCCTTGCCTCTCCAGGGCATAAATGTATAATTCTCTTTCCTCAGGATGCATCTCTAAGTCATCTTCTGCAGTTAGAAAGCTACTAGTACACCAGCAGCCCTCCCTCCCTAAAAAAAAAAATAACAGCTGGTTGCTTTTTCCCCATCCTCCTTTTACAAATATAAAGCACCCATGGATATGGCCGATCCACTCTTGCTTCTGCATGAGGGAATTTAGCCCTGCACAGCCAATCTACTCACCAGGCTACTGCATATTCTGCTCTTGAAGCTGTCATACTTGATTAAATAGTTCATGAGGCAGAGACTATGCATGACCCTCTGGTGGAGTAACTGAGGCATTCACCTGGGGTAGGAGTGAGTATTACATATACATTCCTTTTAGGAAGAAGAAATAGTTGGGTCTAAGTCCCCCATATCTTAGATGAGTGCTCCCAATACTGAATTGCTAGAGAAAGGAGGCATGAAATCACTACTATTACCTTCTTCCATAACTTTTATACAGTGTTCAACCTTTAGGTGCAATTCAAGAACAGCTACTGAATTTGGCCCTGCAAACATAAGCTCAGGAATGACTAATTTATGAATCCTGACACTAGACAGGTACTTATCTCCTCAGCAATGTCAAAACTGATGCAATTCTGCCCATGTCCAAAAATAGAACTTGAGGAGCACATGAAACTTTACTCACAAAGAAATAGGCACAACAACTCGGTTCGGTTGGTTATGGAACCCAGATTCTAATGTTATCGGGGAAAAAATGAATCTGAATATTATATTAAAGCCCCTCAGTAAACTCTTCAGTTTTTCCAGTGAATACTTCAGATCACATTGTTTTGCACGCAAACACAATAAAGCACCAAAAAGTCATCTAATTGCACAAGTAAGAAAGGATACCTTTTATTTTTTAGGATATATATTTGGCTAGGATGTGGTATGCTGTTGCAGCAAAAACAAGCCCAGATGCTTCCATTCCAGTGTTCTTAGCAACTTTGAAACTAGAAGTTACTGTTCTCCTCAGAGAAACAAAATTTTTCAAGGTAAGTATGGATGTTGACATACCAAAATGCTTTCACAGGTCTAGATCTAATATTGCTTTTTACACTTGGCATTCTTTTTGTACCCACATGCTATATTCTAGATAGAGCACCAAAAAATATTTCAATAAAAGCAGGGCCAGCATTTAAATTACATAAACCTTCTGTCTCAAAACTCAACTGCTATTTGCACTGATGTACTCCACACAAAAGGAAACTTATGTTTAGCTGTTAATTCAAGCATGACTTAAAATTTATCAAAGCTTTCAGGTGAGAACAAAGACCATAACAGGTTAATCTGATTAAAAAGCCTGCCAATAATTGTCCTTACTGCACAGAGCATCAAAATTTGAATACTCGGTTCAGAAGGCCCAAGGTGTACAGCACGCTGTGAAGAGAGGCCCTTGCTTGTTTTTAAGACATCTCGCAACAATTCAGTGCTAGTGGGTCATCATTAATCAACAGTAACCGACTTGATGATTAGTACCCTTTTCTGCTATTGATTCCTTTAGTTCCTTGTCTGACACAAAGAGAGACAGCCCTGTTATCACTCATCTTTTACTATCCTCAGTTCTCCCTGTGTGGTAGCGTTTTGAAGGAAACGCTACTGCTTTGCCCTTTGCACACAGCTAGCTAAGGGAAGGATGTCAGTCTAGCTACTCAAAAGGAACAATAAAACAGGATCCAAGGGCTGCAAACACAACCTTGGATCCGTTTCCCTGGACGTAGCAACTGACTCTTTCATCCAGCCCTGGTGGTATCTGTGCTTCTCTTATGCATCCAAGTTCGCTGGTAATTTCCCCATCATAGGAAAAAGTTAGGTGGTGTCCTGGGGCCAGGACTGTATTTCTCATAATTGTTTCCACAGAGAGCAAACTAAAATGTAAGAGCATATGTCTGTTGCACAAAACATATGCTTTACTCATCTGTGCTTACTATGTGCCATAGCTTCCTTTAAAGATAGCTTGATGCCACATCTAAAACCCACAGTGAAGATGCAGCATAATGCTTTCACTTTGTACTTTGGAAAAGTCATTCCATTTTAAGTATAAGAAATGGTCTTTATTGCTTTGCTAACCTCTCCCTTTCTGCTCTAAACAGATTATTACACAGTGGAAACTGTCAGAACTGGACAACATTCTTGGACCACACTGGGATCTGCTTGCAGTGGCAGTCATAATCATTTTGCTTCTTCTCTTAATTAGAAATAGGTTCAACTAGGCAAACGTTACTGACAAAGCCTTTTCTCAATTACTCTTCTTTATAGTCTGAACTAATAAAATGTGCATTACTTATTTTTTCTACATTCTGTTTCCAAGACTTCAGTAACATAAAACCACACAGTAAATATCTCTGGAGTGAGAGGGGAGAAAATCAATAGCATTTTAGCAGTGGGATTTCTTAAACAGGCACTTATATCACAAACAAAAAACCTGCCATATATATAACAAAAGCTTCTGCTGACAGACACAGGACACAGACACACACAACGTTTGAAGCTCTTCAAAGTGCAGCCGCACACTAAAGCACTTTAAGAATGAAATGCTTGAGCAACAATTGGCCGTATAGCTCCCTACTGCATGTGCTGGCAGGAGCACTTCAACATCATCAGAGCTCAGTGCAGCTGTGTGCTCTCCAGACAGGAGGTGCAACAGAGGACTGAAGCATCCTGACTCCGTTCCCCCAGCTGAGGGCAGTCAGTGAGCACTTTACATCCCTTGCTCTGCAGAAGAGCTGACTGTCCATGAGCGCTCTCAAGTGCCCCATTCCCTGCCTTCCCCTCTCCCACCCCTTACCCTGGGATAAGGAGAGGTATGGAGGGGGTCTCTGGTCTCCTTGTTCTGGCAAGGTGATGCAAGGGCTCCAATCCCCTGAGAGTGTGCTCAAGGAGGGCAGAGGCAGGGCTTGTTGAGTCTGTCCTGGTCTTCCCCTGGGGCAGGCTGGGTGGAGAGGAGCAAAGGACTGTGGGATGCTGGAGGACCGAGCCCTCTTGTCATACCCTGTAACGCATACACATATAACAGGAAACATTTTGCATTTAAATGCTTCAAAATAGTAGTTGCTTCTTACAAGGTTATCTTGGGACCACTCCCACCATTTCTGGAGCATTCCAAAGGGCGCGTGTATGCTCTGCTCACTCCCTGAAGCAAACATTACATCTTTCTGCACCGCAGGCACATGCCCATTCACCAGCCTGCCCAGTGCTTAGAACTGTAGAATGTGGTGAGATTTCAATGGGATTTTTAAAAATAAACTATGTAAAACAATGTCACTATTAAAAGAATGAGTGAATAGTCCTTCCGGAAAAAAAGTATGGATAAAATAAACATTGCAAGTATGGAATTAGAGAGCCAAAACTTTGTAATTACTGTGACTGGATTCATTTGTTTGGTTTCTGCAAAGCAAATTTGCTATTAGTTCATCTTTCAGTCACGGACAAGGTTTACTGCAGTTCTTTTATAAATATTGCTCAACTTACCTACAGTGTCATTTGCAAAAACATCTATCAGCCCAGATAAATCCTGATCCTCTATTTGCTGTGGCAAAACCTTCCCCAACATCAGTGGTGCAAGATCAGGTATAAGGCTCCAGCATGGGACATTGAAGTGAATCCTTTTTTCAGGCAGAAAAGACTTACATATTCATAAACCATTCCTAACTGTTGTACATCCCTTGAAGATATGCTAACTTATGTCAGATTACCAGTTCCTTCCCTTGAGGCTTTGCACAAACACCACTTCCATCTCTCCTATTTAATACAAATGCTAGAAATAGTATTAGATAATACCATATTTCAGTTCCTTTCTGAAGAGTTTTTCTTCACATATAGCTATTGTCTCATTAAAAAAGGCTGATTTTTGGAGGCCACTCTGTGATTGGTTTCACTGAATACTCCAATAATTGTGATTATGGAAAGGACCACAATCTGAGGAGCATCTTAGAAAAACAAAGCTTAGATATATGGGCAAGAGAAAAGGCAGTTTAACATTTTTCACTTTTTAAACTAGTGATACATATAGCCACTCAGCAGAATGAGATATTCCCAGCATTCCCAATCAGCACTTCCACATACTTCATATTTGCAAAGCAACATCCTGAGCACATTAGGTAGGGTTTTTTTTAATTTAGACCTGAAATTGCATTAAAGCATGCAGTAGTCAGTGTAATCTTTGATTCTCTGTACAAGCCCTATTTAACTGAGCAGAAAGGCGGCAAACCTTTTATAAGACAACAGCGAACTCTGCACAGAAAAATGAAGCTGGAAAGAATTCAGAAAAAAGAGTGACTTATTTATCTACTGAAGGATAATTAAAAAAAAATACATATGTTGCAGCACAGCCAATTGTCATAAACAGGCAAAAAGCAATTTTGTATGCCAAACTCAAATACATCTCAGGTGGCCTCATTTCAAAAGTGTAAATCCCTGTCCTATGAAGAAAGATCAATCACCTTTTAAAGCTATCAATCTGAGGCAACCAAAATCACTAGTTAAGTGAAAAATCTGTCAGGATGACCAGTTACAAGTAGCTAAAGCACCAGAAATTATGGAGGTTAAAACTAGGGATAATGGTATGAAAGAAAACAGAGAAGAGTCTAGTTCGGACTCTTAAAAAAGAGTTTATGTTATGTTTTATGTCTTATGTTTTAAAAATCAGAATCTGTTAGGGAATACATTCCTATCTTAAACCATGGTGTTCTCTAATCTTATTTGCATGGATGTCAAGCTCAAAACAAGTTAATTTTATATTTCTATGTGTCCACTGACTTGTTTCTTCACAAAATACTCCAGGGGTCTTCAGTTTGTAAAGAATGTTGAATCAGACAATGACAAAAGTCTGCCTACAAAAACATTAAAATATAATTTGTAATTTACTGTATGAAAATGTTTTTCTTCATTTTGGCCAATTATACAGGGAAGTTTTATGTATTTTGAGTTCACATTTAAGTGGACTATGAGGGCCTTATGCAACTAGATTTAGTTTATGTATGCTCTGCATCTAAAAAAGCTCTGTTAAGTCAAAGATTTCCCCAAGGGCCCGGCCTATTATTTCTTCTACTGCACAAACTCCTGTTGACTTTTGGATGCATGTGGAATTCAAGGTCGGATACTTAATCAACAAAGTAATGCTCAATCTTTCCCCTGACTAGGTGCGCAGCTAGAATTCAAGGCACTCACCAAGACGGTTATTGATCCTGGTTGCCCAGCTCAAGTTTCTTTGTGCTGCAAATGACTGAATGTTAATTCAGTTTGTAAATATTGCCTTTTTAAGATGCTCTTATAGCACCTGGCATTCAAATTTTTGGTGCATTTTTTTTGACAAAATCAGAAATAATCATCTCCCAGAAGGCGTTTTGCTTTATCTTGTGTACTAACTCAGTAATGTTTGGAAGCTTGTTCTTAAAAATATATAGTCTTCCCACAAAAGGCACCTTGTCATCACTTTGTGACCTGAATTTTTTTCCTGAACTAGCAACTTAAAAGAATACTGAAATCACTTAATCATATTAAGTCTGGAAAAATCTACACTACATTTTGGCAGCTTGAGAAAGCTACAATAAAAAGATTTCAATCCTAAAACTGTGAATTTATATTGAAAAGGTAATGGAGCTTTACCTACAGAAGTGTGCACAAAGGACAGGAACTGTGTTCATGTTAATTATCTAACAGGCCACACAGCAGAACTATAAAAAATAAAAATTAAAATACAAAGTAAAAAAGACTCTCAAACCAAAGATGCAGAAGTATCAGGAAGGTAAAAGTTAAACTTTGAAGACAAACCAGGCTTTAGAACAGCAACAAAATTCAAAACACCCTGAGTATCAAAATATATTTGTGCAGTGTTTACACTTATCTGGTTCTTCATTATCATCAATGCTGTCTAAATTTAGGTTGAGATCCAGAAAAGCATGCTATGTGCTCCAACTTTGGCTTGGTTATAATTAAAATTTAGGCACCCAGCTCCAGGAAGTAAACCAAAGAAACGGTATTATGCGCACACACCCTCTATACAGCCAATGGGGAGCTAAGTGCCACGGAAGAAACAGAAACCCACAAACTAAGCAGGAGCTGCAAAGAGCTAGGACTTCTTTCCATTTTTATATCTTAGGTTCCTCTGTCTGTCCAAGAACTAGAGCTTGAGCAGGACAAGAACTAGTCTTCTGAGGCTAGCTCCATAACCGAGTGTGGCAGAAGACAGATGGCACAGAACTACCAACCTAGAGGAAGTAAGGTACCTCTCCAGGAACTGGGAGATCTAGGTTCTAGGTCCTTTTCAGCCACAAGATTCAAACCCTCATTTACCACTTCCCAGCCACCTACCCTCAGCCTCAAACACTGGAACAGTAGGGTCATGGTCCTGGTTCTGTGGAAGATGGGCTACTGTGTGGCTGGGAATGCAGAAGCTGCTGGGCCAGCAGCGCAAGTGATTTATGCACTTGCAGGAAGACATTGCCACAACACTATGTAACAGCTGGGCAGCAGCACCCTCATCCATGGGGGTTATTGAATAACTGTGACTGCAGATGCTGTATGTTGTGAACTGCACATTAATTAGGTCAGTATTTAATTTCCATATTCATGAAGGGAAGGGGTAGGGAGGATAGGGGCAACAAATTTCCTGACTAATTGCTTTGTTCTTCCCACTAGCAGTGCTCTGCGCAGTACCTCATTTATTCTTCCCCTGTTGTGTGATTCCCAATGTTCCTCTTCTATATGCTTAGAAAAGAAACTGCTCTTCAGGTGCTTTCTACCCAATAATGTATGCTTTCCTCTCATTACTGAGAGCACACTCTTTATCTCCTTAGAAGTTAGGAGGAGAGGGCTTCCAGCATATTTCAGTTTGCTTCTACCCATGTGTTGATTAAATGCTTGAAGAACAAGGCACAGTAGGAACAAGTCTCTAATTAACATTTACACATAACCACATTCTTCTTCCTTCTCCTCACTCTCTTCACACATCTGAGTCACAGGCAGCAGCAGAACTGCCTGGGAAAAAAACTCAAAAGTTTAGAGAAGGCACATAGTAGATGCAACAGCATGAAAATAAATTCATAAAAGCATCTTCAGGAAAGATGACAGTGGCTTTGAGCCTGGGGGGATTGTGTCATTCTGAATATAGAGACATCTAAGGAAAAAAAAGTGTGACCCACACTAGGGAGTGCTTAATCGTGTAGTTAGCATATAGCCATTTTAAGCACTGAACTATGTGGTCACACTGCTGATACAATACTGTTGACAGGAAAGGCTTTACTAATGGATTTTGCTAAAAAAAGATGGTACTTTGGTACTTCAAGGTATGGAGTATTTAAGGGGCTGCCTAAGATAAGTTGCTTAGTTACTAAAGAAGTATGTTCTCATTCATAATAGTAATATTTTTGGTCACAGCAGTCAATGTAATTTCAGAAGCAGAACTGACAATAAACAGCACTGATTCCCTTGAAGTTAGAATAATGTCATGAGATAGCCAACCTTCCTTTAGTTAATATAGATAGGTACTTCAGCATCTATATTCAGATCTGCAGGAGCCAAAATTGCTATGATGAGAGCTAGGTAAAATTCCCTGCTTCTAGGTAAGATTCCCAGGATGGCTGCAGGAACAGAAACCCCCTTTTTCCACCTCTCCCCCAAGCCCTATTGGAAACAGAACCTGTCAAATAGAGTCCTTTTAGTGGAAAAGTTTATTTCTGGCTGCAGCTCTCTATTCAAGCCTGACATGCAATTATTTATTTTGCCAGGGAGGCCAGTTTCCACTGTTTTGACAATGTCAAGAGTCATTAATGGCTAGAGGCTGACTTGAAAATGACTACACAGAATTTAAAACCATTCTGCTTAAATAATCTTTTATACATAGGACAGACACGTCTGCTACCGTTTGGCGTGTGCAATACTATTCTGTTGAGTGTCCCCTACTGGCTTATCTTATTACAACAGGTTCCCTGAATTTTTACTGAAGGCATTGCTGGCAAGACAATAATCGGACTATGACAATGCAATTTAAGGCAGAGAACGCCAATATGTAAGAGCCTGATGCCAGGCTAGTCCTAATGTGCGTATGTTCTATTTTGGATGACTGCTTATGTTCTTCACTAGATCTGCAATGCAGTGTTGGGACCATTGTTGCAATATTCCACCCTTCCTTTCAGAGTCAGGAACACAGAAGGTTATGACAGGTTGTTAATGTTTATTGCCATAACTGACCAAACATAAGACTACCTAACTTAGTATAGTGGCAAGGCTAAATCAAAAGGGTTTATGAAGCAGAAAAAGGTCAAGTTCATGCTATTCAGCTGTTTGGCAATAAGAAAAAAGCCAGTCTATGGCTATTTAGTAAACTGAAATGACATTTGTACTTTCACACAAGTGTCTACTACCTTTGCAAAACTTTAGAAATGACTAGTTGTTGTCCAGTACAATGCAGGAATGACTCAGAATTATGGCCAAGAGCTGTGGGACCATCTGGAGGAACAGAAAGAGTGATAAAGAAATATCAGCCTGCAAACACTTCCTGTTTAACGTAGAATTTATAACCTTGACAAATCCAAACCAAGGAAGCTGCCTCGTAGTCAACTGTCTCCCACCTGCCATTCTTTTTAAAGTGAACTGGTGGGGAACAGATGGGATGACAACTAATGGCCATAAAGACAGGGCACATGAAGCTACCAAGGAAAATCCTGTCAACTGAACTGAGGCATCCCCCTTTCCTGATGTCAGCAATGCTACACCACTAAAAGGCAACATTTCTGACCACAGTAGACATTTAAAGAGAGACAAGATTAATCTTTCATTTTGAGCCTTCAATTTGAGATACACATTGGAATACGAATATCACTAGTTCCCATGAAGGACTAATTTAGTGCGTTTGAGACCCATTTTAATTGTTATAGGGATATGATGTGGGTCACCTGTGGACTGGTATCCTTTTGCTGTCTTTAACGCGTGGTTTCCTCCATGCTTACTTCAACCAAAATCTTACATAAGTCTCCATGCTGAACTCATCTGGGAAGATAGGCTCTCATATCTTGATGTTTTCCCTGTCCTGGAGCAGCATTTGGGTTAAGACTGCATCTTATCCTGACCTTTCTGTTAAGAATTTGTTTTTAGCACGTCAGAACACGAGTAGGGGTGCAGGCTGATAGCGCCGTCATGCTTCTCAGACACAACTCTGCTCAAATCATCACGTGAAATATTACACTGGCAAGTTCACTGGACTAGTACTTTTATTCAATGGTGCAGCCTGCTCCCATTTGTTCTTGAGACCAGTGATACAAGAAAACAAACAAGACCTTAAATAAATAGCGTTTAATTGTAGAAGATTTTAAGCAGGATCTCTCAGGCAGGAACTCTCTTTTCAGGAGCTACATTCTCTTCTTCACTTCCTTTCAGACACAGGCCAGAATGAGACTTTCAACAATTGCTGGCAATGCTTCTACCTGCAGACTGAAATGCACAGGAAATTAGATCCAAACAAATTCTGAAGCAGAATCTTTCTGGTGACTTTCTCTATCCTTATTTTTCCAATTGAAAGACTTGTTAACAACTATATACATCTCTTCGTGTATCTTGAAGATGTGCAAATGCTTACAAAACGTTATTCTCATTGGGACAATCCTAAATGCTTACAAATGTAGAGAAAGTTTTATAATTAATATCTACATAAAAGCAGAGATTCTCTTTTCAGTTAATGTATTGATAAAATGTTCTGACAGAAACTTTAATAAACATGATGTTATCCGGATGAAGATGCAGCATAGGAATTAAAAACGTTGAGTGCCTTGAGTGTAGTTAATTTATGACCTCTTCAAAATGAAATAACAGTAGACACTGACAGCTGTAGTCTATTTTACAATGCAATATTTTGTAAAAGGTCCAACGCAAGTCACCTTTTGATGATCGGCTAATTTTTCCCCCCTGAAAAATTTATTTTTGCCAGATCTCCAAGTGACACTGTTGCAGAACCTCTCTGGGCTGGCCTTGCCTGAAAGAAAAGAAACTGAGGTAAAGACTTATGTTCAAAACAATTCAGAGAGTCACTCAGTTGTCTAAAACCAGAAGGTGCTATCAAATGACACATAAGAAATAACAAGGGGGGAGGGTCACAGCATAAAAGTTCAGTTTCATGTTACCTGTGATTCATGGAATTTCCAGCCTATCATGTAATGGACCTGAAATGTCGCAGGTACAGAGCCATCATTATTTCCATACATTTCTGTTAAAAAAGAGATAGTATTACAAATTATGCAAGAATTGAATATGAAATATTCAACTTGATGTTTCTTACTGGAAAAAACTCTTTTATAGAATGACACAATACAGGAAAATCTTTTATGTTTTAATTATACAAGTGTAGAGAAAACAGAAGACAGTATTCCAAACCATGCAAACATCCATGTAATTCAAGTCTTGTAACTGTAAGTCCCTAAAAACAATTTGTTTTACTTGTGTTCAAGAAAGATAGTAAAACAATGCAGCCCTGAGAAACATCAAAAAACATAGAAAGAGATGTTCATAGACCCATCCACACTAAGTTAACTACTGAACATTTGTTTTTACCTTGATATATTGCTGCCGCTGCCAACATAGTTTCTCTGTGCAGCAGAGGTTTTCTATTCCAAGAGCAATTACTCTCCCCCATACCTAAAAATAGGTTTCAGCTTTAAAAAAAAGAAGATACAGCATATACCATGAGTTTTAAATTTCAGTGCACAGAACTTTATATTAATCCAAAACAGATACAAAATTCCCCAGACCTCACGAGAGTAAGTTACAGCATACAGAGATTTGATTCAGGGAAACACCTACTTTCTACCCTGCAGGGTATGCCTTATACTGTTGGAAGTTATTTCACTTTAACATCTTGGTGGAAATTATATCCAGACAAGTAATGGTCTTAAGCCTTTACACAAGTAAATTCCGTAGTTTGCTAAATTAATTTACTCTCCATGTGGAATACTGATCCCAGAGTCCTTCCATTAAATTTATGATAAAAATATCAGAAGCATGAAGTGACTACACTGAAGCAATAATGATATTCCTGAATAATTACCACATTAAAAACTAAGTTAATTAGGAATGGGTTTTTACCAACAGAAGATAAAAAATGTTTTAAATATAAGCTTGTGCAATGCTCAATCATTATAAAGGGTGCCCTTCTGCAGCTGCAAAGGGTTCTGGGAGAAATCATTTTAATGAAAACAGACAGAAGCTGTTGATCAGCAGCAAAAGCACGCCCTGTACTTCTCCAAAAACAAAGGCATCTACAAGACTGCATATGAATCACAATTAGTGTACCTGATGAAATGACAGATCTGTGCTTAATACTAGCTAGTTTCTCAAAATGAACTCTCCTGGCTTCCCTAGGAAAGTTCCAGCTCCTGGAATCTCCTGACTCAGGCACTCTGTTAGGAGAGGACATGTGAAATCTGTCTGCTTTACCCTTGTGCATATGTGTACATTACACTGCCCATACACAGGTGCTAGGGGCTACTCAGCAGAGAGAGAGAGAGCTGACCCAGCTGCCTGCGGGAAGAGCATTAAAGAGAAGGGAAAATTCACAGCATGCTGAGATAACAGGATTTTGGCTTTTGCTTTCCAGCATAGACTCCACAGGGAGAAGGTAATCCCATGGCCCTGCAGAGCTCTGAAAAAAGGTAATGCTTCCTCAGGGGAAACACAAACTCAGAAGCCAGAGAGGGGAAGCAGTAAAGTGAAATCTCTGTGGGGAAAACAAACATAACAGTACAATGGTGGTTTAATTGAATATGTATTAATCAAATATAAAAACTTAGGTGTTTCAAGATCAGAATGAGTAATTTCTCCTAGAAAAATATTTCACAACTCTCCCTTGATAGCAGAACTTTTACAGAAAACTTTGTCTGTAGTTAAGGAAAAAGGCACCACCTATGCTCTGCCAAGCATACCTCATTATACTGCACCGCTGAGAAATCAAGATTGAGAAACATACTAGGTTTTCTTGGAGGGAAAGAAATACTTGCCTTGCAAGTCTTCCATGAGCTCGAATATCCCTGGATAATTTACTTGAATTTCATCAGTATCCTAAAAAAGTTCAAAAGCTCAGTTTTTGAAGTGTATCTACAGCAAAATACAGTTTTCTTTTCTAAACAATTCTAATATTATAAAAGCGTAAGTCTGTCTGTCTGTAATGCTTTATTCAAACTGACTGACTGACAGAAACAGTCAGAGTGCTCCAAGAGTGGGGGAGTGCTGCCCTGATTCCAATGTTGCGCCGAAGACCGGACAAAGGGTGGGGGAGCCGAGGCCACTGCTGCTCCCTGCAAGCCACTCCCTGCAAGCCCCATCAAGGACTGGATGGGGAGGGTGGGGGAGCCAAGACCAGCAGCGCTTCCTTCAAGAAGCAGACCAGCAGCAGCATGGGAAGTTATGTGACAGCACCCTCTCCTCAGCTTTAGTCAGCCACACTTGTAACAAACAGTTATAAAATGATAGTCTTAACCTGTGGTCAACACTCACCCAATACAATGAAACATTAAATCACAGGGAACCAATCAGACAGGTAGTCTCTTGGCTCTGCTGCCGGGCCCAGACTGCCATCTGCCCCAGCGTGAAAAGGCCATGGAGGGCTGCGTCCATACATGTGGATGTTTGATTCCCCAGAGAGAACCAGCAGCAGTGCGCCTTGAGCCTCTGCTGCTTTTCCCCAGGGAACACCTCTGCTATGCACACTTTGGTGTGTGGCAAGTTACCCCAGGGGCAACAGGGAAGGCTGGGACCAGCACTGGGCTGGCCTCAGCAGCCTTACCTGGGGCTCTGGGGGCCTCCAATGGCTGCAGCAGTGGCGACACTGCCACACAGAACCTGGCTAGCTGCTGCAGTGCGGCTCCGGCTGTCCCAGTTCTGCTTCTGAGTAGCGTGCGCTGCATGTGCTACTCCACCTTTTTTTCCCCCACATTGGGTTCGTGGTCAAAAAAACTCTCTACACTGCTTGACTACAGCATGGAGAACATCTGAACATGTGGAATGGGGCGTAAGACATATCTGTGGCACCCCATACTCCATGGCTGCACTCAACTGGATGTGCCCCAGATGCTCTACTTAGAGAAATATTTACAAGAATTACTTACAGTAAAACCTGCCCACATTGTGCCCTGCAAAGTGCTCCTCATTGGAACTGCTAGCTAGAACTTGACCCACTTAACTTCCTCTGTCAGTCTCAAACTGTCATGTTGACAGGACTTTAGAGAGCCAACTAACCGATTCACATCTAGAAAGCAATGAATAGGCAGCCAGTTCAGCACTGACACATTTTTAACTAGCAAGCTAAATCCACCTCCACATCCTGCACATCTATTTTCATGCATCAAATTTTAAATATCTATGTGAATATATGTATAGACTATTCCAGTATCTACTGTACCCAAATTTAAAACTAAGTACATTTATATCCCACGCTTCTAACATTACCATTCAACAGTCCTGACATGAACAAGTAACAAATGTAACATATCTACCTAGGTACTATGGAAATAGAACTTTTTGGATTAGGGTTTTTTTTTTTATAAATACATTTGGGACATGAACATGGTACAGCTTATAGGAAAACCATATCTAGCATTCTTAGAGGTAAATCAGATTAGCAACTTTTCTGTGTAAACATAAGCATTACATTTTTAAAGAGCATGAAGGCACTTTGGAGACTTAATTTCAAGGTGACCAACACAGATATATGATGTTTACATGTTTTATGTACACTTTTAGCTTGTACTTGCCAATGTGGCATCAGTTTGGTATTTATGTCATTCTCTGATGCATATTACTGCCAGTCTTTGCACCTCTTTGGCCTGTGAAGCTTGTAATCCCTCCTCTTCCATTTCTGTTCCCTAGCTTTGACATCGCTCCAGTTTAGTCAAGCTAGACTTCCACATAAGTAAAAGTTGATCGCTCATCCTCAAATCAGAACCAGTAGCATCTTCTCCACAACTTTCTTAAACCATTGATATGACAATGAGAAGAATTACTAATCCAGTATTTTTCCAAATTGGGTCTCACAAAGAAAACGTATCTTTTGCTAAAAATCAAACTGCCTGCACCATGAAGGTATGCCATGCCCAGCCTATATGCTTTATTAGTCTCCTACTATATAATAAAACTTGTCCTTTTTTTTTTTTTTTTTATAGAGCAACTTTGATTTTCACAATTGCTACATTCTTCATGGAGATAAATTACCACAGTCAGAGTGTTAAAGCCAGCTCTTCCAAGCAGATGTCCTAAGTCAGAGACAGCAGTGAAGGGAGACACATGTGGAGAAAATCCTCCCTCTCTTTCTAGTTCTGCTAGTTGCAGAGAGCAACGAAGCTCATACAGAGTGTCTCCTCCAAACATGGCACCAATAAATACTCCATCCGGTTTAAGGACTTGATGAATCTGTAATGCACAAGGCCTGCTTAGTATTCAAGGTCTGAATTTTAAAAACATTTGGCAACGAATTCTTAAAACATGTTGTCTAGGCCTGCTTAGTATTCAAGGTCTGAATTTTAAAAACATTTGGCAACGAATTCTTAAAACATGTTGTCTAGTTAGAAAAGAGTGACTCAATTAAATCAAGCATCTCATTTAATCCTAATTTGACTAGTGAGGAGGTAGGCAAAAGCAAAAGAACTTTAAAAGATGGATATTCTGCTCCCACTTGGAGTTCTAGTTTTAGATCTTTATTATATACAAGCAATGTATTAACCTGCTTACTAAAAACTAAGTAAATAAAGATGATACTGTAATCTACACTTCGCCATTTGAACTCACCACTGATCAGTAATACTCAGAATCACATTTCTCCAGGATATGCTACACACTGTTAATTTGTCAACACAATTTGTTTCCAAAGCGCTCGAAACAGCAGAATAAAATAAGATGAAGTTTAGAAAATACCAAACAATGTTTCAGGTGGCAATACAATGCCAAAGATTTTCAAAAGGCAAGTTCAAAAGGCAAAAAAAGTAAGTGTAACTGTCCATTTTCAGGTAATGATACTGTATTTTGTTTTTTTTAAACATAATAATGCATGCATGCTAGACTCTAATACATCTGGCCTTCTGAGGGGAAAACAGGCTGTATTTATATGTGTAGCATCTATTAAAGCTTTTGGATCTGCTGTTACTGACAAGGCCTCCTCTTTAGATTGTGACTCCCAAGAAACTCATTATGTATAGTTAGAAATCAGATAAAAAGTCAATGCAGGTCCAAGCAAACATAAGACTCAATATTTTATGTGAACAGAAAACCCTGATTAGATCCTGAGCTATCTGCTTCTAATTATAAGTTATAGTAGGATGATTGCTTGTATTTTTACCATACTTTACAGATGAAAGTGCTAAAGACATATTAAGAATGTTCTGAATTTTAAGAAATCAGGACAGCAAAGTTGGCCTTCTTTAAAAAGTTAAGAGCCAAGTTACTACCTGATAAGTTGACTCTGCACTAAATTCCAACTTAAGGCCCAGAAGTAAAAAGGCTCTCAAATATATTATACCATGCTATAATTATATACGTGTTGCTTAAGTTAAAAAACATTTCGTCAGCTAGAATCTGACATAAATAAGAGTTTAAAAAAAATGTACAAGTGATCCAAGTTACATGTAAGGGAAGTGGAAAGAGTATTTGATCAGGTTATTAAACCCCCCACATTCCATGAAAATGTTGAGATTTTTGATCATGTAATCAGCAGATAAATGTGACAAGTATCAGCATATTTTTAGCTGCACCAACTTAAGGATGTTGGTCCCAAAGAATGGAGTTAGTAAAATCAAGATTACAGTTGATCAACATTTGAAATTTTTGTTTTATGTTAAATTGTGACATTTCATTTGGTAAAAATAAATTTTGAAAATAAACATATAATTTCAAAGTTCCTTACAAAACTGGATTCTTAAGATTTTCATTGTGGAAAATTTTGCAGTTTTCCATTTTATTATTTATGTGAACATCACAATAGGGTAGCTCTAGAAAAACATTAATACTGCACAGCAAAACAGAAAAGTGGATATTAAAAAATGCTCATGAAATACTCCAACCTGAACCTCTAAAGTTTTTGGCCTTGTGAGAATTTGTTGAAACAAACTTGACTTCATGGCATTCTACCCTTTTCTGCTTATCAAAGCCCAAAACAGTCACTTACACTCAGGCTGGCATTCTATACCTGGGCACGTAGCTTCATATTCACCTGTGTGACTACATAGTTATGGAGACTGAGCACATACAGCAGCAGCCTGAATATATATACACATGCTCCCTGTGGACACCTTAGATGTTCAGAAATTAAGTTAGTCAAAACCCACGAGTGTTGCACCTAGCCTCAGAGAAGAGGAGAGCCATGTGTTTATCCATTTCTCTCATTTTGTTGCTTAGATGTCCAGGATATGACAAGAGTCATTTCAATTCAACTTATCTATGCGTGCAACTCCCATATGCAAAATTATATATTGAAACCAAGGTAGAGCCCTGATTATATACATCACGAACAATTTCTTACCTCTCTAAAAGCTCTAGGAAGGTCATTCACCCAATGCAAGCTGAAATAAAGTGTGTCAATTTTATTAGGATTATTAGTATTTATTAGCAGTAAATAAAATTTGGGAATGGCAAGTGGCTACTGCCATAACAGATATTTTAGAGGACAAAGGAAACAACTATCAACTTTCCCCCCAAAACAAGTTAAAAGTTATGAAAATTATGTTTATAGAAAAAATTGTAGAAAGCTTTTTTATTTTCTTTTTCTTCATTTTTTACAGTTAGAAAATGGACTGCTCGGATACTACTCAAAGGGCAGGAAACTACTTGTGACAATTAACTTTTTCTTAAGGATAAATATAAATGCGCATTCCACAAAAACTAACAGCAAAATACTTTAATTACATAATGATTTACTGAACAATAATAAGTAATACTGAAGGAAAAGCCTTTGCCTACATGAAGCTATTTGTCTATTAGTTTGGGAAGAATTCTATCTGATTTTTTTAAAAATAAACTTAGTTACTTGATTTATACAAACCTTAAACTGCTAACAACAAGCTCAAATGTGTCTTCTCTGAATGGAAGAAATTCTTCATCAGCTACAATACTGACAGTGGGGATTTCAGTTTCCATAGGAATTTTCTAAATCAGGAACACAAAGTTTCAGACTTATTTCTTTTGCTCCACAGCACTGGGGCATTACAGCATGACAAGCAAAAAGGTCAGATGACAACTTACCAATGCATTCTCTGCAATATCTACTTGCACAAGTTTTTCAACTGTTTCCTAAAATAAAAAAGAATTGATCAAATATTTAGGTTGGTTTATAAAAACCAATATCAGACAGCATTGGGGAGCCACCAAAGAGGGAAAGCCTGAGCCTTATCTGCTTATCTCTTCACACTTGGAGCCTGAGAACTTCAAGGCTAGTCATTTTGAACAAAAACAATCTAAGCCATAGATAAAAGACTTATCTCATTTAAATATATTTTAGATATTAACAACTGTATAAGGGTACAAGTTGCACTATATTTTAGGTATCACCAAAGCATAGTACCTTGTTTAGATACTGGGCTATGTAGCCTTTTCCACAGCCAACATCCAAAGCAAGTGGAAATGCTCTGAAAGAATTAATATCCAAATTAAATTTGAACTGCTTTATTTAAAAAAAAAAATCCTTAATATTCAATAACTCTTCCTATTCAACATAAATTTAAATTAGCATATTTAATATGTCAAGTTCTTCAGTCACTCTCCTTCAGCACACATTTACTCATACATCTTTTAATGGCATCTAATTGAACTCCAGGATTATCAGTGACTACTTAAATTTTCAAGAGCTAGAAATTCACTTAAAACTTTTCACAATTCTCTAGCCAAAACATTTGTAGGAAAAAAAAATATCCAGCCACACCCCCCCCCCCCCCCCAGAAAATATGTAAAATGTTTTTTCTCCTAAAGCTTCTAGGGAGCACTGGCTTCCAAAGTGAGTTAATACTACAGAAATGCAACATAGACATACAACACAATACAGGACTGTCCCTGGGTCTGGAGTGGACCTACACATAGTCTGAGGCACATGCCAGCCCATCCTCATGCACAGGGCCCAGGGCACATACTGCACCTAGCACCCCTTCTCCACCCCACCAAGCTGCTTCTGGGCAGGAGATGCATGTGACAAAGAGCCCAGATCAAGTGGCAAGGGTGCTGCGTGTAGCAAATACCCAGAACCAACTCCGCACAGCTGCAACATGTGGGACTGTCCTAACTCATCTGAAACAAGCACCTTATGCGATGGATCTAGCATGGGGGCTTGGGGTGGGCAGAGGCATCATCACCAAGGGCCCCGCTGCATACTATTATCTGGCCCACAGAACCAGATGAGTTTAACACCACTGATTTATACCTGTAGAGAACAAATATTTCTTATTATACATGATACAAGATTTTATCTATAGCCAGTTTCACTATTTCTCCAGAATACTAAAGTATATCCACCTTCCCCAAATTGCAGCCTTTCCACAGAAGAGGGGAGAAATGCACAGTAACATGCCGAAATGTTAGCTGGGTGACTCAAAGAAGGGATAACTATTGCACATCTAACTCATGCTTTTAACTGAGTAATTATAGCAGAGAATAATCTTAAACTCTAAAATACAGTTTTCATACGATTAACTTACCTGGTTACATCAAACACGCGGTCTGCTACTTGGCCAGCAACCTGGAGAATTAAAAGTGTTTATTTAGCACCTATAAATGGGAACGAACCATCTAAGTTACCCACCCGCGTTCTTCCTGAGAACAGGAGGCTCTCATCTCAGTTGTAGGTACAGAGTAGATTAATTCAGATTCTTGGGCCTGATCTACACTACACTGGCTAACCATACAAATGAAATGCACAGCCTGGCTCATAGTTACACTTAACTTGTCTTGCACCAGGAAAACTTTTTATTTGTTCCTGGCATGCATTTCCCTCTTTTTTGAGTAACCTAGGTCCCCTATTTGTGCAGTACTGTTGGCAGTGGCCATGTGGACATCAAACACACTCATACTGCTATAAGCAGTTCTCCACCTGAAACTATAATGCTACGTTCCCTATACAGCAGCACTTGACAAATGACCAAGGCTTACTTTGCTCTTCAAAGCTCAATAAAGTCTTAACAGTTGCATCTGTTCCTGTTATTGACATCTTTCTGTTGAAAACCAAAGCTACTTGCTCTTGGTTTTGTGCTGCCAAAGTACCTGAAGTAGATGTAACTATGGCATAGGATGCAGCTGCCGCACGCAGCTATGGCATAGGAACAATACTTGGAGTTGCTAAGCTGTTCCAGTGAAAAACCCAAGTGAAAAGGGGAAAGAGCCGAGGCAAGAGAACCATGTGATTAAATACTGGGTTTTACCTGAGCCTGTTGCAAAGAACTAATTACATTTATCAGGCGCCTTGCTTTCTCTCCTCTGCCTTTTCTTTTCTAGCAATCCTGGGCATATTTCATGAAAGAAACTGAATGTTGATGCCTCTTCAATTTGATAATGGCTGGTCAAGCTAGAAAGCCAATCCTACAGCTGCAAGGTCTTCTACTAGTAAAACTGAGGACTGACCAGTCACTGATCTATGAATACCACAGAAGCCCTAGCATTATATAGTAGATATTTAACCTTTCCTTACCACACCAACCTCCCAGAATTTAGTTAATTCCTTAAAACTTGTTACTCCACATAGATTACAAAGAAACACATCTACACAAGGCAGCAGTTCCCTGAAGCAGGGATCACACTTTCTCTAAGCACCCTACCACATCTTCAAATTAAGCTGAATGGAAATGAGCCATGAAGTTGTTACATATTTTCACGTGCTAACTTTTTAGCTGACGGGCTCTTTTTTAAAGCTGGAGAGTCATTTTCATGGTGTGATAATTGCTGTCTACGTTGCAGCAGATCTAAATTTATTGCATGAATTGCCAGTAAATCGCACGACCACTACTTTGCCCATTGCAGCAGGTCTGAATTCATTGCGGGATTACCTGCGAACTGTTCGATACACGTAACATGCAGCAGGAGCCTCAGCTGCTTGCCCAGGAGCAAAGACCACAACAGGCAGGCATAATATTTATGCTGGGGGACAGGAAGCATGCAGGTTGTGGCAAAAGAAGAACTAGCTCTTCCCCCACAAACCCCTACCCGACTCTGGGGAGTTTATGGCACTACTTATAAGGCTACAGGGGGGCAGAGGGGGTCCCCTAGGACCTCCAGTATCCCTTAATCCCCCACTCCCTCCCTAAAGAGAGCGTCGCTGACTATTTTACAGCACATCGGCTTGCAGACTTGGCTACTTCTACTACACCCCTGGCGGGGGGGGAGGGGCGCAGAACCCCCAACGGCCGCTCAGCCCCGAGCAACGGGCGCACCTCGAGCCGCAGGTAGTCGCAGTCGCACCGCCCGCGCTCGGCCCGCGCCGCCGCCCAGTTCTTCTGCTTCCGCTTCAGCTGCCGGTCAAAGGGGCTTCTCGCCCCGGAGGACGAGGCGGCCGCTGCTGCCGCCTCCCCAGACGGCGCCCACAAGCGGCGGCGCCAGCAACCCGAGCCGGCCCGCAGGAGACGCGGGACAACAGCGCAGAGCACTACACCAGGTACCATGGCAGCAGGCACAAAACAGCCCAGAGCGCGCCCTCGCACATGCGCCGAAGCCACCCCCTGGCTTCCGGAGAAAGGCGGGCAGAGGGCGCCGCACTGCGCGTTGTGCGCATGCGTTGGGGGGGGGAATCGAGAGCGATTTGTTTTGTCCTACTCAGTGCACCGTAGTACGCCGGAAGTTGGGGACGCAGGGGCTGCAGGTGAGCGGTTCGGGAAGGGAGTCAGGCGGATCCTTTGGCCCCCCGCGCTCCTCGGGGCCTGCAACTGTGCTGATGGCGCGGGTGGAGAGTGTTCGCCCCTTGCCTTCTGGCGGGCGGTGTCCCTGCTGGTGGCGGGAGCTTCCCCAGCCCGGAGAGTAGGGCCGGGGTGGAGTTACCATTGGAGTTGAACTCGTGTGTATGTAACGTGCTGCTGCAGGCGTATTAAATGGTCCCGCGCGCGCGCGCTTGTGTGTGTGCGCGTGCGTACTCCCGCACTAGCAAATGCTCTCACGTGTATAGCTATTCAGTATTGAAACACTTGTAAACGCAGGAACGTGTACGTGCGCTTGTGCATTTCAATGCCTGCATAGAGAGATGTGTGCAGGTACCTGCCTGTATACACATGTGTAGATACGTATGTATTTGGCTTGAAGGTTGGTCGTTTGTCATATGGCTATTAGTCGTATTTCTTTTTAACTGACAGATTTCTGGTCTCTAAAGAAGCTATATTATTATCATAACTATTCGTATCAATAACAGTAATAACTCTTGATAATATGCTGTAGGAGTGTGTGAAGAGGGCCCTATTAGATCTGGATTTGGCCCAAATCGGAGACGATGATTTGATTCGTATCACAGTCCCTGATTCGATTCGGCCAAATCCTAATCTGAAGATTTGATATTGATTTGGAGAATCAGCAATTCGAACATAGACACAGCTTTAAATGTTTTTTCTACGTACCTCGAGGTACCAGCACAGCTCGTGAATGCTGTGATGCTGCGGTGGATGGAGCATCCCACGGGCATAGGGGCCCTTCCACGTGCTCAGCAGTGAATCTGTCTGTAGGGTAGCAGGCTAGGGAGCTCCCCTGCACTGCCTGGCTCCATGATTGACTGCGGGGGGGGGCCCAGGTGCCCCACCCCACCCCCGACCCAGGAGGCGCCAGTCGCTGAGCTGGGGAGGTGCGCAGGGGCATGCTCCCTGGCAGACCCGAAAGTGGACCAGAACTGCTTCTGGTCCACTGCTGGGTCTGCTAGTGAGTGCACTGGGAGCCCTGCATGCTCTTGTGGGATGCTCCATGCGCCACAGTATTGCAGCATTCACAAGCTGTCCGCTACCTAGAGGTATGTAGAAAAAACATTTAAAGCTGCGTCTATGTCTGAATCTTTCCAAATCGATTCAAAGAGTTCCATTTCGATTCAGAGAGTTTAAAGGGTTCTCTGGTTTGGTTCAGCTACTGAACTGGGCCGAATCTCTGTGGAATCGAATCGGGGACTGAAGCTATGCACAGCTTTAATATACTGGTAATATGATTATTAGTTAATATTGTTAAATAATAATAATAACTTCTTGACTCTGGTACTGCACATAGTCATACTGTTTTTGCTGAAAACCACAGCTGCTCACTTGCTTTTGGTTTTGTACTGCTGCCAGTATATTGAGCTGTGAGGATTTTTACATGCGTTGACCTCAAGTGCTGTCAGGCTTCAAGTACATCCCCCTGCCCTTCCTTCCAGGAGTCAGTTGGTTTCTTGCATAAGTCTACAGCTTAGTGCTTACCTGTTTGTTTGGTTTCTGTGCGGGCCTTCTGCCCCCCCCCAATCACAAAAGGCTCAGGTGAAGCTTGCAATAAAAATGAGTTAAGGCACAAACACCCCCCCCCAGTATTAAAATAGAATGTTATATGTACCCAAATACAAGGTGACTTTCAATTTAAGATGACCTCCTGCCCCAATAATTAGTTTCTGTATCTGGAAAATTATAGGCTCTAGTTATCAGAAGGTCATCTGAAGTCTGTTCTCCACACAGCTATGACAGGGAAAGCTAAGGTGAGGAGCTGCACCCCTGCCCCTTCCTTCCTTCTCTTGCCCCTTCACCCCCAGTGACTGCTTCCCTTGTTGCGTACACCCACTGCTGCTTGCCTTTTGCATTTCTCTGGCTCTGGGGCAGTCGGCACTGGCTCCAGTCCAGGGAAGCAAGACAAGTGTGCTGGATCAGGACTGAAGTCACAGGTGACAGCAAGCAAGCCAGGGAGGATGCATGGTCTCGTGCTTTCCCCTTTGTGAGCCCCCTGCCCCCACTGCATGAGCGACCCTGACCTGGATCAGGAAGCCTCGAGCCAAAGCTAGAGCTGAATTACTACTTGCCCTGGACTGGTACTTTGAATTCAAGACTCATTTTTCCCCTCTGATGCTGACCGGGTGAAATAGCCTCATCTCAGATTTAGATTAATATGATAGTACATGATACAACAGCTCCTTAAATGACACCCCAAACCTTGACACTGCTTGCTAAAAGTCTGCCCAAATAATAATGACTTGAGTAATTTTAAAACTTGAATAAGACCCAAAGTTGGGTATAATTACATTGGGGAATGACCTGCCCTCACTGTGTGAAATACCTTGGAGAAGCCTATAGATCAGGATGGTATTTGTTTACTTCATGAATCTCACAGTACACATTTTCTTAAAATGTGCTAATGAGCACTTCCTTTATCCTCCTTATCTTTATAAAAGTACTAACCCCCCCCTCACTTTTTCCTTTAAAAATTATAAACTCAAAGCTAGACAGCAAAAGAAGAAAATAAGTGTGCACTATTTTCCAGCATCAGTGGAAAATAGTTTTCAGGAAAAAAAGGAAAGTAATGCTAGGTGAAATTAGAAACTTGTAATTTAACAATATCTCAATTTGATATCTAGTCCAGTATCAATAAAAGAAACATTACGTGTGGTATCAGACCCCACTGATCCCAGGCTCCCTGGTCCAGCCAGTGTCCCAAATAACAAAGAATGGGATAGGCCATGGTGAGACTGAGAGGACATTTTCACTTCCGCTCTCCTCAAAATCACTGTGGCAGGTTTTTTGTGGCTTTTTTTTTTAGTAACTTTTTTCTTACTCGTTTTTCCTTATTGTTTGGAATTCAAGTTGTGGTCTTAGGAAGTAGGTTTCCTTTTTAGCTTTCCTTTCCTTTCTGCCAACTGAAAAAATATTAGTGAGAAAATGCTGCACACTGTTTCCTTTCTGTTAACGTCTGTATAATTTATCTTTATGGGATATGCATTTTTAACACTTATATTCATCACTTTATTAACAAAAAGGTCACACTTAAATCTGTTTTTTTATGTTCTAGGTGGCTCAAGCTTCAATTTAAGAGCACTAAAAATGGCATCCAAGCAAGAACTCATGAGGGATGAGCGCTTTAGCCACATCACGAGGGACCCTAGATTTTGGGAAATGCCAGATAAAGAGCGTAAAATCAAGATTGACAAACGATTCCGGGCTATGTTTCATGACAAAAAATTCAAGTTAAAATACACTGTTGATAAAAGAGGCCGCCCTGTTAATCACAGCTCTACAGAGACTCTCAAACGCTTTTATGAACTTTCAGATTCTGATTCTGAGCTGTCAGAGTCTGACAATAAAGTCATTTCTGAAAAGGAAATGAAGAAAAAGTCAAAATCTAAAGGAAATAAGGATTCTGGGAAGTTGCTTCTCAACAATGTTCCAGAGGAAGAAAGAAAAATATTTAAACAAGAAACAGGCCAAAGGTGTCAAGCTGTGTCAGAATTCGGTGATATAGAGAATAAAGCACAGAAAAGAATCATAAGCTTACGTACATCCCCGTTGAAAAAAGACTGTAAGAAAATCAGTGTAGTAACTGATCCTATGCAGGATAGTAAAGAACCTGTATTGCAAGCAGTGAATAAACAAAAAGATATTTCATCTCAAAGCAAAACAAACACTTCAAAAACAAAAAGTGCTCAATCAATGATGGTTCCCAAGGCAACATGTTCCACAGAGGGAAAAAATAGTGGATCAGGTTAGTGAGATAAAAGGGAGATGCACTTTGAAATAAAATGCTGTAAGACTGATCATCTAACTAAGTGACAGATTCTTTCATTCCTTAATAAGATTTGGGTGCAGTTTCATCTTGTTGTGAAAGACTTGAATTTTAAATGAAGCCAATAATACCAGTGTTTCACGTAGGTTAAAACATTTGAAAGAGTATGGCAATAAAGTATATGTCCTTACATTTTCCAAATAAATTGGGAAGAAGTGTGAGGCTTGATTCTGCAAACACGTCAACACACTTAATCTTAGGTGTCTATGTTTGGAAGATTAAGCTTTGTGAGGGAATGCTGTTTTAAAAGAAAGCTAATATAGAATGGTATTTCATTGGATTAAAAGGATTAAAATCGCATAAGAGAGAAAGCATGATTATTATCATAAGGGCAGTGAACTAGATTTTTTTTTTCCTAGACTGTTTTTTCATTACCAGCACTATAAAGATTGTTGTAATGTTATTTCAGGACTTGACCTTTACAGAATATTTTCTGTCCTACATTTGAATTATTTTTTCTTATTTAAAAGTGTCTTGCTATCGAGACTCATAAAATAAATGTTTAAAATGATTTAAGTTTGCCCTCTGAGGTAAGTTGCAGATCTGTCTTAGATAAGAAAGATGTGTTCTATTTCTAGAACGCTGGGGAAAAAAGCCTTCTGGAATGAAAGCTTATTGTTACTGCAGACTCTGACAAGGTAGCACAGCCTAGGTATTATACAGAGAATTATATTTATGTAGAGAATAACTGGACTTCTCTTGCAAGAAACTTTGTTATATGTGTGTATATGATATGATGCATAGAGCGATTGCATCGGGCAGAAGGGGGAACGAATGGGTTAAGTTAGGGGGACAAAGTCTTAACACTAATGCTTCTTAATAATGCAAGATAAAATTGGAGCAGTTCTTCAGAAGGAGAGATGCATGCTCATTGTTTGAGCTAATTTGAAGCAATGGGACTTTCTTTTAGTACAATGTTCTACAATCCATTTCAGTGTAACCCCTTGTTCCTTTACAGTATAATATCTTCAGTCAAATATAATTGATTAGAGTATTGAAATCTGTCATTCCCCCCTATAATGGCATTACTGTTTGGTATTCTTTTTGCTCTTTTGCCTAATATATTCTTCTATTGAGTCATGTGTCTATGCAAGATACACTGTAAAGTTCATGGAACAGAGAACAAGTAATTCAGTGTGTAAAGCTGTGTGTGTAGTTGCATATATGCACTTTATAGAAAATTAAACCTGGTGTGTATTTTTTGCTTATGAAATAAACAGTGCAAAGAAAAGAAAATGAAGTTCCTAAAAGTGAAGAAAGTTTCAGTTTCACAGTTTCTGAAGATGTTGAAATAGGAAAGGAAGAGGAGTCAGAAGATGTAGAGGAGATGGGAAAGGAGGAGGAAGAATCGGAAGATGATGAAATGGGGGAAGTGGAGGAGGTGGAAGATGAGGGAGAAGCAGAAGAGGAAGATTACAGTGATTCGGAAGAAGATGATGAAAGTGACGGTGGGCCTGATCTGGCTAGAGGGAAAGGAAATGTTGAGACTAGTTCTGATGATGAAGAAGAGGATGACTTAATGAAGTTTTTACCAAAGGAACCAGAGCTTGAGCATGCCTGGCGGGAGTTGGATAAGGATGCTCCTCGTGGAAATGAGGTAACGTTTTGGAATAAACATTAATAGCATTGTATGTGAACAGGCATAACCATTTTTTACCCACAGGAAAATTTTTAAACAACCGCACTGGGTCGTACAAAGGAACTCTGTGCCAGAGATTTACAGAACAACTTTTTGTTTCATAGTAGCCCATCTCTTTATTAGTAAATCTATGAAACGATCTCTAAAAAAAGACCTTGAATAAAATTGTCCTAATGCTTTCTTTCCTTCTCATTAAACAAAATACAGTGATTATGCAGTTATTGACCAAATGAGCAAACAAATAAGTAAAGGCTAATGTTAGAGGTGAACTGGTGCACTGGTCTGATGCAAAGACAATTTTCTGTATTGGAAATACAGCCCAATGTGGCCGATAATTTGTCTGATAAATACATGGTGTGCGCAGCTGCAGCGCAGTACTTGGGCAACAAGGAGCAGAGCCTGGCAGCTTGGAGAGCTGCATGCAGCTGGTAAGTCGGGCGGGGGCAGATCAAGGTCCCTGTGGTGAGGGAGGGTGTGGGGCTAGGGCAGGGGCTACTGGACAGCTGGAGTGGGTGCAGGACGGGGGTTGGGGGACACTGTTGCTCCTGCCACTGCACGCAGCTTGTCTGGTGCTTATCTGGTGGCTCCCACAATAGCTTCCACCACTTGTCCAGGAAGGTATTGGGGGGTGGGGAAGAGGAAATGTGCCCCTGGATCTGTGCAAGGCAGGGCAGGTTGAGCTCTTCTTAGCTGGGCAGATCCAGGGCCTTCCCCCTCCCGCCACTGTTCCCACCACTCGCCTGGGTGGGCATGGGTGGGGAGCCACCCACCTTGCCCTTCCTGTGCACCTCTGATGAGCTGTGTCTCTGTCCTGTGTCCCAGCCCACCATGCAGATCTGGGGGTCACATGCCCCACCCCCTGGGTGAGCTGCTTGCAGCTCTGTCCTGCACCCTGCTCTGCCCTGACTGGTCAGTGCCAGCCCCATTCCCTCCTTCACTGCAGGGCATAGGTGGGGGGCACAGGAGGACATGAGTGCCCCCTGAGATTGGCTGCCGCCGGCTTCTGCAGGTGGTCGCCGCTCCCCCCATTGCTGCTGATGCAGCAGCGGGCAGTCCTTGCTCACTGCTGCCACCTGTGCGGACAGTGGTGGCAGGTGGTCCCTGCTTGCCACCGACACCGCTGTTGCTGCCTGCATGTGGTTGCCATGCCCCCCACCCCCCACCCCAGCCTCAGGAGGCATGCATTGTTCATGCTGCAGGGGCCTTAATCTGCATGTCTTGTGGCCTCCCCCCCACACACACAGCTTCTACCATACCATACTTACCAGCTGGATGCAGCTCTTCAAGCTGAAGAACTGTGTATTGGAAATTGGATTAGTAACAGCTGATATGCCTCCTTAAAAATTGGCTATTGGTATCAGCCCCAAAAATCTTTATCAGTGCTCCCCTGGCTAATGTAATTAGACAAACACTTGACTGATGAAATCTGACTAAACAGTCAGTAGTGATTCAGCCTTTAGCAGGAGATTCAACTAGATAATGTGTTGAGGTCCCTTCCAGCCCTATTTTCCTATGATTCTGTGATAATTATTTGTTTAATTTTCTTTCATGTTATCCTAGCCACACCATTAGTAATTGATATCAGGTAAGATTGGAACTTTTCAGAAATGATTTTAAGGGTAATTATTTTCACTGTTCTTGGTTATTATAGATTTTCATTATTTTAAAATTGGCCTCTGAGTAAAACAGCTCAACTTCCAGCATGATTTTATATACACTGCTTGCAGAGTTAGTACAGCTCAGACCAAAGAGACTTCTTATGTGACTGATTTTAGAGTTTTCTTGGGATCTCATACTAACCCTTCATTTATTTTCAATTAAAGTGACCGAGAGAGGGTATTGCAAGCAAAATAGTCTATGTTCTGACACATTCTAAAATAAATCTTGCATTCAGAAACAGATTATGGATGTGCAATTGCAGTGTTACTGGTAACCTTCTGTGTGTGTGGTTTGTTTGTTTTTTTTAAGTCTGATTCATGGACATGTTTCCTACCATGCAGCCATTCTTAGTCTTGCCATCCTTTATCACGGCAATTGGCATCAGATGAACCCTACTGCATCAGCTCTGTTGAATTCTTTATTTATTATCTAAATCATTTGCTTTGTCTGCTGCTATGTAGAGAACCAATGTGTTTGCTGAGCCATCCATTGGAACGGCTTGTTTCTTTCCACAGTTGCGCTTCATGTAGATTACTTTTGATGTGGCCTGTCTTCTGTTTGCCTGCTCTGACACTCTATCTACCATGTTTAATGTAGATAAAAATCATGATATAAAATTTGATATTTTTTTATTATTATTTTTAAACGTTTCAGGTCAGTTAGGTTTACTTACATGTTCCTGGTTTTCATATATCGTTGAATTGTTAAAACAGCTGTTTTAATTTCCTAATAGTAGAAAATCAGGTTTCTTCTCTTCTGCTAAGATTTTTTTTATCTACTAAGAAATTTTTCAGCTTAAAAGAGAATTTTAAATGTAAGTTTAGGGCTTCATGAACATCTTTTCAGAGAGAAAACATTTTTTTTTTTATATGCAAACCATATTTGCAGTGAGGCCACAATTGTAGTTGACACTGCCTTTTAAAGGGAGGTATATCACTATATCAGTTAGATTTTTGATAGCCACTGATAAAATGGAAATGACATTATTGGCTTATTTGGTCATTGTAACCAATGTTTACTAGTAATTATACTTTCTGGCTGGGGCCCTAAACACCTGGGTTCTCCCTAGCTGGCAGGACCTGGGTTCACTCCCACAAGCCATGGTGACCATGAGTGTGGAGGGCCCAATCCAGGTTCAGGGGCCTGAGCCATTCTCCATCCCCACCCAAACCCCTTACCTGCAGGGCAAGACTAGGCTGGAGCAGAGTACAGCAGCTGGTAGTGTCCTGGATGCTGGCACAGCATGTACTGTTGGCTGGGGTCAGGGTGGGCGTTATAAGAGGTGACAAGTGCTGCAGAGACATGACTGAGGAAGGTGGAGCTGCCTGGCCTGGCGTGACTCAGCCTTCAGTGCTTGGGGGCCCATGTCCCAGGGACTGGGGGCAGAGCCTGGCAGGGGCTGGGGCAGTTGCTTCCCCCTCCTGTGTGCAGCAGGGTCCTCTCCTAGCCTCTCAGCCCACCTGGTTCCTGTCCTTTCCGGGGCCAGGTCCATTTAGCCTCCCCTGTCAAGCAGAAGGGTTTGCCATGCCCCTGGTAACAGCAGTACCAGGAGGAGAAAGGTGCCTTTCCCCCGCACTGGAGTCTGGGGCCTGGCTGCTAGGGAATAATGGCCTGGCTTCTCCAGGCCTGGAATGGTCCTGTGACCCTTTCCCAGGCAGAGGGAGGAGAGTGGGGAGCCTTAACCAAAGACCACACAGCCCTGGTCAGTGAAGAAAGGTCATACCTTTTACCTCCACCCTGCTGGGCAGGCTCAGGCCCTGCCTGCAAGTTGGAGTTCAGGGACATCATGCAGAAGAGCAGGAGCTGAAGGGCTCTCCATAGCCAGTTGCAGGCATTGCTAGGCCAGCTCCACCTTCTGCAACTGGCATGGGCCCTGGGCACTTCTATATGTTCCACAGGTGGGAAGGACTGCACTTGATTTAGAGTGGCTCCAACAGCCACTCTATTTAAAGTGCTGCAGCATCTTACATGTCACTGTCCCCATGCTTAAAAATGGCAGTGGGGGTGCTTGAACTAAAGTTTGTAGAACAAGCTTTAGTTCAAGTGCCCCCACCACCAATTTGAAGCACAGGAACCCTGATACATGAGACACAGGAGGCTGCTGGAGCACACCAAAAAAAAAAGGTGTATTTATGTCAGTAGTTTAAAATGCCTTACATTATTACTGAGTATTGGTTATGGGATTGGCAGTGACGAATATGGTTGATTAATCATTGGCTATCAGTATCGGCCAAGGAAGTCTATTGGTAGACCCTATTTTTTAAATGTTGAACTTCTACAACGTAAGAAATCTGAAATATTTTAACCTGGCTATCCCATCAAAATTTGCAGTTGCAAGTCAATGAAATTTAGAAAAATATTTTTTAAGTTATTTTAGAAAGTTTAACTGAAATGTAAAATTGCACATTAAGAAAAGAAATCTATAACAGAGGTTAGAGAATAGTACAAAGAAGGTAATAAAGGCATATTTCATCATAGCTCTATTTTGTTGAAATATAAAATAGAAGGGCTTATAAAGCTGGGTGAATTTTTATGAAAGTGAAAGATGAATGTCAACTATGATATATTGCTTGTCTCACAAATAATAGAGCTGACACTGTGAGAGGTTGTATTTGTAGGTCTTCCCTTTGCTTTGTCATTCACTTCAGTGTTGCCAAAGAGTGATCACTGTGCAATTGAGTGTTTGTACTAAGGAATCAACTGCCAACATCCTGTTGCAATTAATATAATTTGCTTTATTTCTCATTGTAGATTACCAGTAGATTAGCAGTTTGCAACATGGACTGGGATAGAATAAAGGCTAAAGACCTACTAGCTCTGTTTAATTCCTTCACACCTAAAGGAACTGTTGTATTTTCTGTAAAGGTAAGGATTGATTTCTAATGGGAATACAAACAAAAATGTATTTTGATGTTTCAAAGGTTGCTTTTTTCATTTGTCTTCAATAGAAAACATTTTTCTGCCTAGCTCCCCTGTCCTTCCCTCTGCTTTTCAATTGGTTTGTACTAGTTCTTATTTCAGTTTGGGGAACTTCCCTCTTGCCTGCACAGAGGCGGAAAAAGACCTCGGAGTCATCGTTGACTCCACGATGAACATGAGCCGGCAGTGTGGGGAGGCAGTC
>JAGPOW010003648.1:98584931-98598296 GCA_030014935.1 Caiman crocodilus
ACCCCGGTGCTCTTTCCTGCCAAGGCAGGGGGTCGGACTAGATGATCTGCCCAGGTCCCTTCCGACTCTAGACACTATGACACTATGATACTATGATACATGTTCTTCCATGAGGTAATAGGCAAAAGATACTTTTAAAGCATAACACTAAGGGCTTACTCCTGTCCCCTTAGAGTGGACAAACCTTCATTATCTGATAAGAGTAGTTCATGTGCACAAGCAGTGTAATTTTCTCTCATCTCTTCTGCTGGGATTTGTAGCACTGTTGTTACAGCTGTCAAGCACATCCTATACTAATACCCTATATTCAGTTGCATGTAAATTTGCCAAACAGTTTGTTCAAGCAGAATTTTTCAATTTCTCTGGTTGACTACTTTTTTTTTTTTTAATTTCAGAGTTTAGTTATTTCCCAGAATGGTGTTAGGGGACATTATCGCTTTGTCCACAGTAAAATCAATTAAGTAGCAGGTCCTTGAGGGGATGAGATACAGTGGGGAACTTTGCTTATTACAGCATAGTTAAAGATTTTATCATAACTTACATGCACAGGAGGCCAAATTGCAGTTGCACAGTCAAACTTCATTTTGGCATTTTGTAAACATGTGGCTTTGCAACCTTAGGCTGCGTCCAGATGAGCAAGAGCGTGCAGTTTGTGGCACCACAAACCTCTTTGTGGCTTCACAAATCGCACGCGGTGAACACTTAAACAATGCCAGCAAAATTTGCTACCAGGATTTCGTGGGAGCAAAAAAAAAAAAAAAAGTGCTGGAGTAAAAAGCAGTGCAACACACATAAAACAAGCTTTCACTGGCACAACTAGAACCTAGATTGTCCAGAGCAATGTTCTGGCTGCCAGCTAGGCCTCTGTGCTGCCCCTGCTGCTCCAACATTCCTCTAGGGCTGCTTGTACATGCCACAGGGGTTTAATTCGGGTTAGTTCTCCCTAAATTGAAACAGTGGGTTTTTTAAAAACACCACTTCTATTTAGAGAGAATTAAACCTAACTAAACCCCTCTGGCATGTACCCAAGGGTAGGAGGCCTGATCCTTTCCTGCCTCTTTGACAGCAGGGCGGGGGCGAGCTGCCAGCAGGCCAAGCGGTCCCTGAGCTGGGTGGGGGCCCCCAGATGGCACCTGTCCACTAGCACCCAACCCAGGTGGTCCTAGGGGATGCTGCAGCTGTGGAAGGAAGCACTAGGCTGCTGCACAGCTCAGGCTGGCAGGCTCCAGGGAGGGAAAAAAAATCAGGCTTGCTGCTTTTTTCCTTTAGTGAAGCTTGCCTGCATGGGTTGCTGCTGGGTCTCACAGCCCCTGAGCTGCGTGAGGCTCACCAAGCCCCAAGCACAATGGCTTTCAGTAGCCCATGCACTGTTGCACTTTGTTCGGTAGCAAATTAAAACACCTCAGAGGTGTTTTATCTAGCTAGAAGCCAAAATCCTTTAAAGCTGCCAAATGTGCAAACAGCAACACCATTAAAGCAGTGAAAAAGGGCATTTAAGCTGCATTAAAGACCAATTTTGTGGCGTGTTCAAAGGCCCTACAACACCAGGTAAGACTGCTGGAACCAGCACAGGTGCTGGACCCTGTTTCCAGCTTTCCCTACCTGGAGAGCTGGGATGAGCTGGGCAATGGCAGTTTGCCCATTGTGGGACAGTTTGTACTGCAGTGAGCTGCAGGTGCACAGGCATGCACTGAGACAATTTGTGCTGCTGCAAGTGGATTCCCCGCTTATGTAGACACCGCGCTAATGTTCTTTTTAAGAAATGTTTTAGGTAGTAGATAGAAACAATATATTCACTAGATTAATACTTTTATAAAAACTTGCAGCATCTCATAAATTCATATTATACATAAATAAGGAATATAGTTTGTCAGAAAATATTCATCCACTATTGAACATGTAATTTCTAGTTCTGTTTTAAAGACTTCTTGTAAATGAAATAAAATATAACCAGTCCAGTAACTCTGTTCTGATAATCACCAGTTCAAGATTGCGATATTCTTTGTTCCTAGCTTTCAGTTGGGGTAAAATGTATTCCATTTTTATCATACACATTTATTTATATGACTAATCTGCCCCCCAAAATACTTTTTTTTTTCAAAACAATGACATCTTTTACCTCATGCTTAAAAACAGATGAATAAAAATATATCAGGGAGGTAGCTACAGTGTTTTAGGAGTGTAACTTGGAAATGACTGAGAACATTAGCATCTCTGAGTGTTTTCAACATTAAATCAATGAGTGCCTGGAGAAAATTGGTTCCTCAGGGGAAGTATTTTCTTGGACATGCGAGTAGCAGTATATATGATGGATATTTGGTTAGAGCATGGAGGATGAGGTAGTCTGAGTATCTCTTGTTTTTCATTTTTGCATGGTTTTGGTGGCAGTACATGATGGAAGAGTTGAATGCTTGCGACCTTTGCTTGGAGTTTTAGTCTTTCCCTCCCAAATAATTTTTGGTGGGAAACAATTCTATCTAGTTTAATATTTTTTATGTAGTATATACAAATTGGGTATTCATTTCAGCATTATCTCAGTAATAATTTTAAATTACTATTTATTGAGAGATTAAAAATAATTTTATCGTGGTTATATTTGACTTGAATAAGAGGTTACAAAGAAAATATAATTTCATATCTTTTAATTTTTTATTGTGAATTTGACTACTTTGTTTCATAGCATAGCTGGCTTCCTCTATTGTATGCAAAGAGGAAGAAGGATGAAAAAAACTAAATGTAAACAAAATAAAACAAACAGACAAAACCCCTCCAGTCCTATAAGCTGAGCTGTGTGGTTAGATCTGTATTTATGATATCCATCAACTGGGTAGTGTTCCCTGGGAGTATAAGATTATATATAGCCAGTTTGGTCAGATCACAGAATGAAATCCTAATCATATTAAACCACTCAGACTAGCTAAGGAAGTGTGGTCTAGTCTAATACTGTATTTTCCTGAATCTAAGATGACATTAAATTTCAGATGACCCCTCCTAAATAATTAGATTCTATACATGAAAGATTATAAATTTGTTCTAATTATTAATTTAACTATAGGAGGGTCATTTGAAATTCCCTTAAATTCTTAAATTCATTTTAAAACTGCCGTGGTTGGGGAAAGCAAGGAACAGGGATGGGGGGCAGCAAATAACAGAAGCAAGTGGTCCAGCCCCCATCTCTTCCCCCTCCTGGGGCTTTTCTCACTGCCACCCATCCCTCTTACCACCCTCTTACCTTGTCACTTTTTCCCATACTTCCTGACCCATCTCTGGCTCCTACTCCTGAACAGATCACACAGTGGCTCTGGCTGTGGCTAGGTAGCAGCAGCAGTGGTGGCTTCCCCACTTACTAGGTCAGGGCTGGAGTCAGAGTCACAGCCATTGCCTGCCCCTTGTCCTCAAATCCAAGATGAGGCATTTATCCCCAGTATTGAATGAGGAAGACGTCACCTTGGATTCAGATAAATACAGTAACTGAAAACTGTCTTATTTGTTTTTTTGCAGTTGATTAGATTTCAAACTGAGTGTTTTATCTGTATGCTGAATATAAAACCTGTTATCACAAATTAGTATCAATTATTTCAATCCTTAGTACACTTACGACTGTGTTTGCTTCTATTCACATCACTACCTGTATTGAAGTCAATAGGGACTACTGGTATTATGCTTAATATTAAGTGCACTGGGTTTGTAGGATTAGAGCCTTTAAAGTATAAGTTTCTGTAAATTAAAAAAAAAAAGATATTAGAGTGCCTGCTTGATGAGATGGGGTTTTTTTGGTGGATATTGAATTTTGCAATTGATTCATAATTCTTTCTTTTGCTGAATTTATAGATTTATCCTTCAGAGTTTGGAAAGGAGAGATTGAAAAAGGAAGAATTACAAGGACCTGTAGAACTATTAAGTCTTCCAGAAAATGCCACAGAGACAGATGGGTATTAATGCAATTTTCAAATGGTAGAAAATAGTGGGTGTCATTTGGGTGAAAATACCAGACTAAATGTGTTTAAAATAGAGGCGCACTGATACATCAGTCCAATATTGGATCAGCATTGATATAAAGAAAATTGATTGCATTGGAAATTGGCTTGATGTGACTGATAATTTGGCCAATAGATACCTGTGCATGCATGCAGCCACAGCATAGCACACAGGCAGAGAGGAGCACAGCCTGGCAGCTTGGAGAGCTGTGTGCAGCTGGTAAGTCTGTGGTGGTGAATGGGGAGGGCAGAGGGAACAGGTGTGCAGGAGCAGATCAAGGCCCCCCATGGTGAGGGAGGGAGTGGGGCAGGGGCTGGGTCAGGTGCTGTCCAGCTGGGTCAGGGTGGGGCATGAGATTGAGCTCAGTAGATGGGACAGGGAGGGTAGGCCCCACCACTGCGCACAGCCCAGGGTATGTGGGCTGGGGGACGTGTCCCATATCTGCGCAGGGTGGGTGCATGGTGAGCTGCACTTGAAGGTTGGGGCTGGGGCTGCACTGGGCTCTTCCCGGCATGTGGGGGCTGTGCTCGGGGCAGACAGTGGTGGCGCTGTAAGAGAGGTTATGGAGGGGGGCTGCAGCCACCCCAAATTTTGCTGTGGCCCCAGCCTATAGCTGCACATGCCGATCCGGAGCACATGCCCTCACAGGGTGTGTGCCAGAGCCGCGCCCCCTTGTCCTGCCACGGCTGGACAGTGTCCTCTGTCCTGCCCTGGCTGGACAGTGTCTGCCCCAGTCTTTGTTCTACTCCCTCCCTCACGTGGTGACCTGCCCTACTGCGCCTCTTCCTTCCCTCTTCCCTGTCCACCACAACAGACTTGCATCTGCGTGCAGCTGGTATCAGAAATTGGATTGGTATCAGCTGATATGCCTCCTTAAAATCAGCTATCGGTATCAGCCCCAAAATCTGTATCGGTGCATCCCTAGTTTAAGTTTCCATATTGCTGCACCTGTTCTCTAGTTTATTGAAGGGTGGTTTTCAAGTGATCTTGGCTCATTGTTGCATCACATGTGTGAATAATTTTTTTGCAGTATAACATTTAAGGCCCTAATTTGATGAGTGTTCCATCCGCTCAGGTAGTGGGGCTCCATTTGGGCTCAGTGCTTCACCTGCATGTGTTAGCTTGTGAGCCTAGTTTGCTGAATGTTAAATCATTATTTTGCAACTGTATGGTGTAGTATACTATATGTAATGTATTTTTAAGGTGTATAGCAAGATAAAAACCAAATAAACTTTTCTGTTGGTATCTCTGTCTAGACAATTTAGCCTCAAACAATATGCTCTACAACTCATATCATCAGCTCTATCCTTTCTCCCAGCTACTTAGCAAGCAGCTGAAAAGTTTGTGTAGTGAAAATAGGTTTTGTAATATATCTTAAAAACAGTAGTACTAAAGAAATGAAATGGTTGTGCATATTTGGAAGAGTATGTGTCTGTATTTATAGGTAAGCAATCACATATATAAATCTCAAATTCTGATTGAAAGATCATCACAAAATGTAGAAATCCTGTCAGTTATTTTTCACCACTAGATGGAGATATTGGTATCAGTCAGTAAAATCATAATTGACTAACTTACAGAAATATTCCACTTCTGGAATATGGGACTTGCATTTAACCCTGATGCTTGTTGTCAAAATAGGTAAGCTGAACAAAACGTTGGTGGGAGTCAGTACTCAGCATTCTTCTCTAAAGTGTATTTCTTAAGAAAACAAAAACAAAGGCTCTGTGCTGTGTACTGTCAAAATGTGCATCAAAGTTACAAAAAGAAAGGGTTAGTATTTGTACATAATAACTAATCGATCTTGAGGGAAATGCAGATTGAAGGAGGTGTCCTTATTGAAGGCCTCAGTCCTGAAAAGAGAATGATGCAAGTTAAACCTTTATGCCCAAGCATGGTACTATGTGGGTAGGACTCTGCCCAGCAAAAGATCTGATCTTTTTGTAAGATTTAGTCTGTGTATAGAAACCGTTTTTTCTTACCTTTTTCTTTTTTTTTTTTAAATATGTAATGTATTTTAAAAGCTATAACTTCGTTTTATTGTGTTAACCAAGTTGTTTTGAGTATATATGTTGTCTTTACTTTCACAGGATTCACACGGAAAAATTAAGAGAATATCAGTTCAAACGGCTGAAATACTTCTATGCAGTAGTAGAATGCGATTCTCCTGAGACAGCTAATAAAATATATGAGGATTGTGATGGACTGGAATTTGAAAGTAGCTGTTCTTTTGTAGATCTGAGGTAAAACAAATGTCTTTCAGGGAAAAATTAAAGGAGGTTTAACAGTATTGGGAGTGTACTCTGTTGTTATCATTATCAAAAAATAAAGACAAAACTGTATACCATATTTCACAGTGTATAGGTTGACACAATGTATAGATCAACCCCTGGTTTTCCGATTTGAAAGGTAAGGATTTTCATAAGCGTGGTGTACATATTTGGGCCAGGCTTGGCTGGTGTGGCCCCATCCCCTGTGTGCATGGCATTGCTCATAGGGGATGGGGACAGGGCTCGGCTTGGTGATCAACTGGTGCAGCCCTGTCGCCTGCAAGCGGCACTGGTACAGCCCAGGCCATGCCGCTTGCAGGGGATGGGGCCGCAACAACCAAGCGCCGAGCCCAGCGCTCTGCCCAGTTTTTGATGTGGCACAGTGTATAAGTCAAGTTTAATTTTTAAGATGCAAAAATTGAGCTTCAGAACCTCACATACGCTGTGAAATAGTCTTTGAACTAAGACATGAATACGCTAAGCTTTCCTCAGGAGAAGCAAAAAGAATTTTTATGATTAGATGGAAAACTTGCAAGGTACCCACCTTAAGGAAAGTATTTTAAAGAGGGCTTCAGGTGCAAATCTTCCTTTTTTTTTTGCAGTCAGGTAAACTTAGTAGGGCACTGACATCTGCTGTGTTGTTTTTCGGATGTAAGGCAGCATTGTGCTGAGGCTGAAATTGGAAAGTTCAGTTATTATCAGCTCCACATTTAAGAAGTCAGGAAGTTAAAACAGTGTACTGCTTTATCTTCGTTCTAAATCCTTTGCACAAAAAGACCCTCTCTCCTTTGATTGTCAGTAGAAATCAGCTCTTTGATCCCAGTTTTGGTAGATTGAATGCTATGGGAAAAAAAGGTGTATTGTTTCATAGATACTGAGTATTGAATTTTAGAAGACAACAGCTATCTAACCTTTGGTCCTTATTAATTAAAACTTCAGATTTGCTCTAAACACACCTTATAATGTTTGAAGTTTCACAAAGCATATCCTTGATCTTTCATTCAGTGTTATGTTAAGGAGGGAGGCTTTTTTTGGGATGTTTTGGAAAAATGTACAGTTATGTACAGATTTCATTGCAAGGAATATCAATAAAGTAAAATCTAGTTAGGAAAAAGTTAAGGACGTTTCAAACAGTTCATATCTCTTAGTTTCTCACAATTAATTTGTTTTATGAAGTATTTATTCTTGCTGTTATAGCAGGGAAGACCTGTGCAATGTGAGGTATAGCAAAATTGCCTGCATACAAAGTGTTTGTCAATGCACAAAGTCAAGATGCTGCATTTTCTCTAGTCATGTTTATTTAAGACTTTTGTGAAATCATAGAAAATTGGGAGTGTCCCCAGAAATTGTTTTAAGCTGATGCTTCCTTAGTATTTCACAGCTTTATGTAGCTTTTCTTTTAATTTTTAGTGGTCTTTAAATATTTTTCTATCCTATTGCTGTAAAAAATCAGAACTCTTCTAATAAATCTATCCTAAAAAAGTGAGTAGTGCTTACAGAATCAAAGCTAGTTGACATACAGGGGTTTTCTATTCATCTCTCAAATTCTGTAATCATTTAAGCATCAGGCAGCAAAGTTAAGAGATTCTGCTTTTATTTTATTAGGTTTTGTATTCTGTGCTATAATCTTGACATGCTAGGAAAGATGCAAGTATGTCCAATAGTACTGGTTATTTAATCCCTCTGTTGCTTGATATTTTAAAGCTGTTTGCTTCAGTTTGTTTGTAAGTGTTCTATACACATATGACAGTCTCCTGGCCAGAAAAAGGAAAGCATTCTCTGTAATTTTTATGATTTATTATTTAGTTACAAAATTCTAGTTATGATGCTTGGAAAGAAGCTCTGCCTACCTTGGTTGTGTGTGAGATCCTTAATAACATTTCAGAATAAGTAGTTTATATTTAAAAAAATTTTTTTTTCTTTGATTGATTGATTTTTTTTTGGTTTTCATAAGGTTATGGTAAAAATGGGAAGGATGTGGAAGTACATTACGAACAATTGATATGAAGCTCAGTTCTTACAGATACAAAACTGAGAGCTCAATTTTGTGTCTTAACATATAGGAACTATTTAAGAACTAAGTTGTATATGTTCCTCTCTTAACAGTCTTATCCACTCTTTATCCTAGTAAATTTTTCTGTACTAATTTGTAAGGCTTTAATTAGAAAGAAGCTGAACCTCAGTGCCATTTATTCCTTTGAAGCACTGCAGCATGTTTCAATAACAAGACATCTTTGCTTTTAAGATTTATTCCAGATAATGTTACATTTGATGATGAGCCAAAGGATGTAGCCTTAGAAGTGGATGAAGCTACATATAAACCAAAGTACTTCACATCTGCTGCTATGGGAACATCAAAGGTACCTTAACAATGTTTCTTTTTTCTAATTCTTTTGTAATTTGTTTAGTTCTGTTTGGCTTGGTTTATAAAATACATAAATAAAGAATTTGTGGCATTGGAGATAGTGGAGAAAGGTTTGATTCCTTTTTTTATGTGGTGAAAACATGCTGAAATCTTATGTTGTACAAGTACTTTACGAGTTACAAGTAGATTTTGTGAGTAAGGCTAAGTTTGTCACTTTAAACAGAGGTTCAACCTGTTATAAATAATGCATTGTCTCTGTCTAAAGTATACCTTGTTTGCAAAAAGGATCAATTTTGAATATTTACTAATAAATCTTTTACTTGGATCTACATATAGGCATTAAAAAAAAATGTAAGTGTTTTCAGTCATGATTTTGTCACAAATTATTTTATTTATCCAGTAGTGGATTCCTCAGTCTTTTTGTGTACTTAAAATGCATTGAACTTTATGTAGGGTACATTTGAAAAATCTGAAGAAAAATCTAATGTATCAATGATCTGATCTATTTAATATGAGGATACTCCATAGCAGCTGTTCCTTAAGGTTGCTTTTCAAATCAATATAAAATGAGGCCTTTGGTTCTGCCCTCTAAAAGTAGTCTTTTATTGTGAAAATTTAGTATAACATATCAAGCTTTTGTTTCACTTCTCATGATAAACTTGTAATAGGAAGTTTGAAATTCTGTGTTGACCAAAGTTGAGGTTTAACTTTTTGTGTCATGTTATCTTTTTTTTTTTTTTTTTTTTTTTTGAAGGTAGATGTCACATGGGATGAAACAGATCATGAAAGAGTAACTTCACTAAGTAGAACATTTAAAAAGGATGAACTTCTTGACATGGATTTTCAAGCTTATTTGGCTTCATCTAGTGAAGAAGAGCAAGAAGGTATGTGTAACATGTATGGAGTTTTCGCTGAAGCCACGAGCAGATTACATTTAACAGTTTAAACTTTGTTTTTTTTAGTGTGATTTAGTGGAGACAGGGTTTTGTTCATGGTAACTCTTGTAGTCAGGTTTTATTGTGGAGAGATTACAATTCCTCCTTCAAAATTAAAGGGGGAAAGTGGTTTTGTACCCTTTTTTTCCTGTGGTATAGGCCTTTCTGCCTTCCTTCAATTGGTATTCAGTTTTTTTCAACGTTAAAAGACTGTTCTGACTGAAAAGCTAGAGAAATTATGACATTCTAGATCAAAGGCAATTCAAAATAAACAGCTGAAAATGGAGGCAAGCATGCTGTTTGACAGGTTTCTTGTTATGACCAGTTAACCTCAGTGGCTAGTTAGCACTCTGAAGAATTGCACCTGTGGTTTACAAATTCTCATTTCTTTGTCCTTGAATTATGTTTTCGTGTTACAGCCTAATAAGTATCTCTGAGAATTCCATAGATCTTCCAGCAAATTAGGAAAGGTGGAACTTGACTTTTTTGATATTTCTCAGGTTTAAAAAAAAAAAAGAGCTTTTAAGGTTTTTATATTCAGAACACACACATGCACACAGGCCCATGTTTATGCTGCTTGTAGGTTATCTTTAAGGCTGCAGTCAGGATCCATTATGGAGCCCCATTTTTAATCCCCAGTTCACTTTGCTAAAAAGAACAGCAACCCTTATTTGCTTTGAAAATTGCCACGTTTATACTGAAAGCTAAAGATAACGCTTTTCCTGTAAAATTTTTCAAGAATTAGCTGAACTGCTTTTGGAACTGCAGGTTATAAAACTTGAGAAATCTGGCTTTTACCTAATGTCTTGCTGTCTACCTTTTTAGTTTAAAAAAAGCTTTCTCCAATGTAAAAACTGTACCTAGTTATTGAATAAAATGGAGTCTCATTAAAGCAAGGTATATAGTAAATTTAGTATTTTTTACACAATTAATCAGAAATCAAACACTTGTGTGTAATTGTAATGGTTATGCTTTGTGACCAGTTTCCTCCCATAACAGCTAGTTAAATTTTAGAATGAGTTTGTCTTATACTGTACCAATTGTCTTCTTTTAAGTTAGTTGGTATTACACTGTGGTGTGAGACCTAAAAGCATAAGATTTCTAATCCCAGATCTGTACAGTCTATATAGTAATTTTTTTTGGCTCTTTGTTTATGCCAATTAAATATTGTGCTGAATGACATCTGAGTGCTTTTCACTTCAGACTGCTCTTGAGTTGTGTGTGATTGGGAATGATCCTAATTATGAATTCATTAAGTAACTCTATTTTTATTAGCTTGTGTATTGGTAAGCATTAACTTTACTCCCCATCATTACTGTTTTTGGTAAGTCGGCTCTACTTTTACATATATTTGATAAGATGTATCATTTGCTGAAGTGCAACACAATACAAGTCTAAATTGTTTCCCTGTTGCTTATGTTATAACAGATATTAGTTAGTTACACATTGGTTATAACTACATAAATCACCTAAATGCATGGAATCTTTTGGTTCTGTTGTCTATTTTGTAATGTAATTGAACTATTTATTTGTGTCATAGTTGCTATACCTGGATAAGGGATGGCAGCTTTTAGATGTCTTCAAAATAATGAGAGTTAATCACTTGCATGACTGTTGGTACCCCAGCACTGGGCGTGGTTGGGTTAACCACTGCTTAATGAGCATTGTTTATGTTAAGTTTGGGAAATCCTATATGCTCAGATTAAGTATGAAGATGTGATTAAGTGCACGCAGTCCTGAGGCTATGCGTACTTAAATGAAGTACCATGGTTTCAGAACACCTTAGAACTCCTTCGGTATCTACAGCTAGGAGACAGATATATGGGGGTGTTTTAGAAAGCAATGGTTATTTTGTGTGCAGTGATCACTTACCGAGATGTATCACTTCTCTATATAGTTGTGAGTGATAGGTGTGTGCAACAATGCTGCCATCAGTGTTCCCTCTGCTGCTACTTAGTTCCCATGATTGTACACACAGTGTTTTTACTGAGGAATTGCCATTACTTTCTGAAACACCTTCACATTTCTAAGAAATGTAGCTCAAGGTTTTGAACCTTTTTTTGTTGTTTAAAAAATGTCAAGCATAAGATATTAATGCTGTAATTGATTGGTAAAATTTGCCCGTTTGCAGTAGCTGTTTGAGCTGTACAGCCTGTGCAGCCCAAAGTATAATTTATAAAGCTAACACAGGGCAAGAAGAAGCTGAAGGAAAAACTCTGCCAGGCGAAGGTAGCGAAAGCAGGGAATTCATTAAGGTTCAAACCTCTGTGGATTCCGGAATAATGGTGCTTTTACATGGAGCTCATAAGCTCTCTGTAATATTTTACTGGGTAAGTAGAGGTCATGTAGAGTTTGAGCTCTCCCTGTAGGCTGTTTGGAAGCTTGAGATCCTACGGAACTTTCGAGCTATGCCTTCAGGTTGGGAATTGAAACTATGGTTCTTGTTCTCTTTCCTTGTGTTCCTCTGAACTCTTTAGGTAAGTAGAGTACCAGGCAAGTTTCATTCACTGAAAGTAAAGCTCCTACTGTTTGTTTGGACAGAGACATTTTGCCATTATAAAATAAAAAAACCCCCAAAACTTGCAAAACAGCTCCCTGGCCTGAGCTGCAACTTTTAAACTAAGGTATGGAAACAGACAATTTAGAGCAAACACTTGTGTGCAAACAAATATGTGGGTGATTCTACCTCTAAAGCTGTCTATCTTTCCTTCAACAAGATTCTGCTTATAATCACTGTAACTGGTAAGGCATTCTGTAGATGTCCAGTCTGTAAACTGTCACTCCTTTGCAGTGAACAGCTATGTGTATAGTGAATTGACTACAGGTATATGAGGCATGCTTTTGGAATGTGATGTCTTGGACGTGGAATGGGAGGATAAATGGGAAAGTCAAGGGGCTAAAATGCTTTTTGACTTTGAGTTGGTGTTTGGGGAAAGGAGTTCTGTTCTGTTCACATCTCTGCAGTTTTGTGCGGATTTTCTGTCCCTTATAGGGAGAAAAGATGTTGGTTTGTAGGTGGCAGTTATGTGCTGTGGATGAGTAGCAGTTTAAGCGTGTGTATTTTGGTGTTGTCAGTATCATAGTATCTAGGGTCAGAAGGGGCCTAGAGCAGGCCATCTAGTCTGACCCCCCGCCAATGGCAGGAACGAGTACCTGGGTCACAGGAGCTCAGCCAAGTACCTATCTAATCTACTTTTAAAGACGCCCAAGGTAGGAGCAAGAACAACTTCCCTAGGAAGCCGATTCCACAACCTAGCCACCCTAACTCTGAAGTAGTGTTTCCTAATGTCTAACCTAAACCTGCTCTCCAGTAACTTGTGAAGATTGGTCCTAGTTACCCCTGGTGGTGCCTGAGTAAAAAGAGCCTGCCCTATTTCCTGCTGATCTCTCAGCAGTTTATAGGCAGCCACCAGGTCCCCCGTCAGCCTCCATTTACCGAGGCTGAACAGGTTCAGGTCCCTCCTCATTAGGCCTATCCTGCTGCCCGCATATCCATCTAGTGGCCCTCCTCTGGACCCTCTCGAGGCTGTCCACATCCCTCTTGAAGTGCAGCGCCCATACCTGGACACAGTACTCCATCTGCGACCTGACCAACGCCGCATAAAGGGAGAGAATCACCTCCTTGGACTGGCTTGAAATGCATCGTTGAATGCACGCTAGGGTTCGGTTGGCCTTCCCAACCACCATCTGACATTGGTGGCTCATGTTCATCTTGGCGTCAACAATGACGCCAAGATCCCATTCCTCCACCATGCTAGTAAGAGGGGAGCTTCCCAGCCAGTATGTGTGCTGGGGGTTGCTTCTCCCCAGATGCATC
>JAGPOW010003648.1:98598396-98675310 GCA_030014935.1 Caiman crocodilus
CATCCCCCCTGGTGGGGCCATGCACCTCCTGGACCAAGTGGAGGTCCTGCAGCTCCGCCAGGAACCTCCGGGACCTCTCAGACTTGGCTGACTGCTCCTTCCAGCAGGTGTCCGGGTAATTGAAGTCACCCATGACAATGACATCCCTTGTCCTAGCCGCCTCCTTGAGCTGGCTAGTGAATTGAAGGTCCAGCCCCTCCTTCTGGTTGGGTGGTCTGTAGCAGACACCCACCATTAAGTCCCTTTCCCCTCGTCCGCCTTGCAGCCTGACCCAAATCGCTTCCACCTGGTCCTCAGTTGCCCCCAAATTGACGCTCGATGCAGAGAAAGGCTCTTTGACAGAGCGCAACCCTACCACCTCTTTTCCCCATCCTGTCCTTCCTGAAAAGGGCATAGCCATCGATGCCTACGGCCCAGTCATGGTTCGGGTCCCACCAGGTTTCCGTGAGCCCAACCAAATCTGGGTCCTCCACAGTCATGAGGAGAGACAGCTCCTCCTGCTTACTTCCCATGCTGCAAGCATTTGTATAGAGGCATTTGAGGCAACCCACTGCCACCTCCCCTGCTCCACATGGTTTCCCCCAAGCTACAACGATCTTTGCTTGCCCTACTTACCTGGCTCAGCGGCAGAGCATCCTCTCCTCCTCCGGCAGGCCCGTCCCCCGGCGAAGCTAGTTTAAAGCCCGCTGCACAAGATCAGCCAACGTAGGTTGAAAGGAAACGCTTACCTTTGGGCGATAGATGAAGTCCATCCTCTGTCAGCATGCTCCGCATAGAAAAATGTGGGCTGTGTGCTTAAGATGGTTTCTGGTATTCAAAAATTGGGGGATCACGGGGAGTACGAATTAGTTTGTGAAGATAAGCTTAAAAGTACATCTAGGAAACACCAAACTATGCATATTTGATTTTTGTATTTTTTAACTATACATTTCAATCTTGTAATTGCTGTGCGGTTTTGGTGGGTGACTAATGATGGGTGACTGCACCTGAATGCTTGCCAAGAACTTTTTTCCAGCTACTCAGTTGGTCTAATACAAGGTATCACATCTACCCAAAGAACTTTTGTCTTTAAATTCCTTGGTCTTTGCACCAACACATTGTCTTTTATTATACATTCTTGAACAACTTAATTTCTTCTGACTCCATTTGAATTTTATGATGGCAGTGTTAAGGATGTAAACTGTAAGGAATATAAAATGTCATGAAACTCGAGTAAGTTCTTTCAAATAATGATTGGTGGTTTTAAAACTAGTTTGGGGCATTTACATGGTGTTAAAGAAACCTAAGATAATAAGGCAGGGCAAGGTGACACCTGAGAGATTAGCTGCTTCAGAAAGGCACAAACTTTTCCAGGGAGCAACCTGCTTTGTCAGATGTTGTCTAATGTAATCAGTAAGTTATTCAGCAGCAGTGGTAATCCCTCAGTTCAAGGTTGATTTCTGCCATGGCTCACTAATGGGTCTTGAGGTGTCTTGAAAGGTCTAACTTGAATTATTAAAAAACACAGGAAATCTTCTCATCCTGTTTTTTTCTGGCCAGTTGGAACTTTCAAATTTATCTCTGCTTGGTCATATCTTGCCAGGATTAAAATGATTTGGTCATCATTCAGTTTACAGATGAATGTGCAAAGTGCATTTCTATGAACTTTATTTTCTCACTTGAAACTCTTTCCTCAAGTGTCTCTGTAAGGACAACAGGAGAGGAGAAAGTGATTTGATGCCTCGTAATTCCAGAAAAATGCACTTGTGTGGAGGGAGGAGCTTGGGAGGTGGGATGGTTGTGGAACTGGACTTCTCAAGGGAGTAACAAACAGGTTAGATGTTTTAAAAAGTAGATCTCTGTTCCTGGGAAAAATCATTTTGGACTATCTTTCCATACTTGTCAGTGAATTTTCAGCCTAAAAAGGTCTTACTTCTAATTAAGTTTTCAAAAGTAAGCTTTTAAAGGAAAGGATTACATTGCCATTTCTGTAACATATTCCTGATGTTTTATCCACTGAGTTACAGGATACATAACAGGATTTCATCCAACGTTTTTGTTGTGGTACTAAACACAAACAGAAAAAAAATGAATTTCAGCTGCTTGAATGGAAATGTGAAAGTGTGATAGGATGGAAAGAATGTTCTGTACTTTTTTCGTTTTTGTTTAACTTATAAAATGTTTTATTTATAAACAGTGTTTTTCTACTCCATCTTCATCTGCTTTTGTATGGAATTTTTAAAGTAAAAAAAAAATTGTACCAGCCCTGTTGGCACTGCTGTTATACAACAGTTTCATAATATCAGGAATTTCAGTGACCTGGTATGTTATGGTTCACAGCACAAAGTATCTCCATTACTTTCCTTCTGAGTTTTCCCTTGCCTGAAGACATTTGTCCCAGTCAGTAAGCCTTTGTACTGTGCATTGAAATCCAGCACTTAATTACTATTTTGGGCATGAACCACAGTGATTAGTTTAGGGCATTTTTAAGGAAACTTCAGATTAGGCACAAAATTTGTACTTCTTTTTTATGCGTATTTATACATCTTTGCAAACATCAAATTTGTTCTTCTCTCATTCTCCAGCTTAACATTGTCAAGCAACTTAACTAATAGAACAAAAAAGACGCAACTTTTTATGTTCTATTAATCTTTATTTATCTTTTTATCTAATAACTTAGATACAAACCCGATCATTGTCTCTACATGGGTGGACTCTTGAATGGAGCCCAATAAATTGCAGCAGGGAATCTGTGCCTAATGTGAAGTTGGTTACAGGTCATGGATTTAATGTTTCATCAAGGCAAAGGATCTCTCTTATGCAGTCATCAGTGTGCCCATATTTGGAGGATGTTTGATTTGCAGCTGTAGAATATATGTAATTTGTGTCTCTTTTTAGTGCACTAATCCTAATTTTAGGGTTAATGATATTAAGTAAAATCCAAATGCTGTATTAATTGGAATTTAAGATGATCCCTGAATAATTAGATACTATACCTGGAAATGTTAAATTAGTTATAATTTTCCACGTGTAGAATCTAATTATTGGGTGGTCATCTTTAATTAATTCCCCCCACTGCTTTAGGGGGGCAGGCAGTGCAGGAGCAGGTATTGTGAAGAGGTCAAGCATCTTCCCTCCCGCTTGTGCCTGCCCACCCCATAGCCTTAGGCCCCCACTTTCACCTTCTGCCTCTGCTTTCTTCCATTTCCTGCCCCCCCTTCCTCATGCTGCTGCTCTGGGGCCAGGCTGGGGCAAGGGCTCATTGCCCTGGGCTGTAACGTGGACAGAGCCTGCTGGTGCAGAGCAACAATAAAGGTGGGGGGGAGGAAGAAAGGGAGGTGGGTAAGTAGAGGCTTTGCAGTTGGGAGATGGGAGTGAAGAGGCTGAAAGTGGGAGATGGTGGGGTGCAGAGGAGCGGTAGCTGCAGCTACAGTCCCAACCTCAGGTAGGGACTGGAGCCTGAGCCACAGCACCTACCTGCCCACTTACTGCCTCTGTACTTGATTCTAAGGCGAGGCGCTTTTAGTCTCATGTGAATTAGGGTGGGCGGAGGAACCTTGTCTGAGAAGGAAGTTCTGTATTTACTTGATTCTGTTTTCAGATAGAAAAGTTTTTGACTTAATAAACTTTGCATGCTACTTTAGAAGATGGCCTTAAACATAAAGAATTAATTTATACTAGAAAATGAAGTACATCCTAATTTTCTTATAAATGAGTAGCTGGAAAAAGTGTATGAATGTAGTGTTTATTTATTCTTCATTGAAGAGAGAAAACTGAGGCCAAATACAGCTGTTTGATTCCTTGTGGGAGAATTATTACTCTTCCAGTAGAAACTAAAAGGCTATGCACATTTGTTAAATTTCTCCTGGAAGAAATGTGCTTATCTGGGAGAAGGATCATCCTTTGTTACTAAAAAAGATCTTTCTTGCCTGGGGATGTTTAGTTCAGGAATGAATGCCTGAACAATTTCCTGCTGCTCCACTCCTGGACTGGGAGGAATCTGGTAGTGGGAAACAGCCCTCTGTGCCTTCCTGAGACTGGGTTATCCCAGTCCTGAGGAGGTATGAGCAGCAGTAACAGCTCATTTCTTTCTGGGGCCAGGAGAAATCAAGTGGCTATGCATTCCCTCATCTGGGGAACATGCCAAGATGCTGCTTTCTTCCCATTCCCCAGACTGGTGTGTCCGAGTTTAAAGAGGATAGGGAGCCCTTTTCAAATGGACGCACCAGTCAGAATGAGGGACTGTCTCATTCTCATCTGCACATGACCATTCTGGAGCCAAAGATGGGGGAGCTTCTCAATCTCTAGCTGCATGTGTGGATTTAAAGAGTCACTAATATGAGCTGCTGGGGATAAGGGAGCTTTCCCATATGCTGATCCTCATGTGTGTACCCCTTTAAAGGGGTACAGAGTTGGGGATGTTGGATCTTCCTCATACCCAGCTATAGTGGCTGGACTCTTGTTTAAATTTGTGCATGCAGTTCGGGATGGGAGACCTTCCCACTGCCAGCTGCATATGCCTGTTTAAAGAGATGCCCAGCATCAGTTCATCCTCTGCTGCATATGCTGGACACCTTTTTAAAAGAGCATGTGTAATTGGGGGTAAAGGAGTCTCTCTCCCCAGTTGCTGGGCTTGCAATGGCCAGGGAACTTAAAAAGCAAGCTGGTATCAAGCTGGGGATCCCAGCTGTATGCAAGCTTTTTAAAGGTGTTGTGAGCCTGATATCAGGGAAAATATCCTCAGTGGTCCCATGACAGGCCTTTTGTGTATTATATATTAAGAGATTATGAAGTACTATATCATGTGGTATGACACTGAAGAGGGCTCTTGTGGGGCTCCTGCTATTGCTTTTTAGCTAATGGCTGTTTATTGTATTATGTTTATAAAGTTGTAATGCTGTACTTATATAATTCAGTAGTCACTTTTTGATGTTCAAATTGAACTTTATTTTGGGAGTGGTTAAAAAAATACATTGAAATGAGTGACTGATCAACAAAGCCACATCTAATGTTTTACAGAAACAAAAGAATCTGGCAGTTTTTCAAATTTACAAAAGGTGTTTCAAAGGTATCTATTTCCCTCAGACCTTCCACGCTTGGTCACTGCATTTCAATTTTTATATTATCTTCCAAGACGGTACTGTTAGCTTCATGTCAGTTTAACTACTCTATCAGTAGTATAGAGTTCTTTATTCTTGCCTCTGCCTGGGTGTCTGAATTGTAGCTTACTTTATACCTGTTAGTAAGCAACCATTGATCCTTCTAGATCATGGTATATGCATGAGAAGTCACCAGGACATTTGATCATATACTTAGTATGGAGGAGTGGAGGATTTCCAGACCTTCCATCCCTGCTTTAGCCTGCTGAGACAGAATTCAAAAGCCAGAACAAATCCAGACAGACGGTGCCTCGATGGTTGTAGTTGTATGTACATCTGGGAATCAAACCCAAGTCTCCCATGTGGCAGACGAGGATTAAAATTTAAGAAACCACCCCAGATAAGTTTCCAGTGACTTCTCTATTGTTTCTGAATGATTCATGCATTTCTATGGTGTTACCAGCAGTGTCCGTGAAAGTCGCTCAATTTTCCAGATGTCCTCACAATAAAAGGAGTTATTTTAGTTTTCCACCTTCTATTTCTTGAATATTTCCAGCTTCTCTACATAAGGTTTGTTTTGTAAAAAATGATGTCTACTCACATTTCTATTCATATTGTAGTTCATGAGGCTATTGAAGGAAGCAAGGAAAAAACAATAGTCATTTAGTTATAGCTAGTTTGCTAGCTGAGGGTAATCTTTTCCTTTCTGCACTAAGAATAAGCTAACTTTGCCCAGCCATTTTGTGATTCCAAGAATATGGCCTCAGTTAAACCATCTGACACTGTTATAAATCAATAATCCTATGTCTTGAACCTCTACTATGATGCGTCTAAATTGCTCAGTTAAGAGCTCTAACAATTGTCAGATTCAAAGTTTGAACCACCTTCTTTTGAATACATTTATCTTTAATGTTGGTGGCCACTGTTAACAGCTTAATTGTTTCTTGCATTTGTTTTTCCCATCTTCCTCCTGACAACTGTAAATCGTACCAAAAAACCAGTGCCATCATCTGAAGAAATTAAGAATGCACGTTCCTTTTCTAGTCCAGTTTTCAGCTGCCGGTTTGCTTTCCTTCACACACTAAATATAGTCTTTAATTGTGTTTCTGCTGCAAGGCAACCTTTAATGCACCATGACTTTTCTTTTTGGTCCAAGAAGTCTTTGAACAAAAAGTTGGCACAAGAAAGAATTACCTTTCTTAATCAGCATCAGAAAGTGGTTCCTGATGCTGCGTGATACAGCGTGACATGTGAAAGCTAGCAGCAGACTTTGCACACACATTAGACAACTGCAGGAAAGCCAGAATCAATCAAATGGTTTTGCTCTTCTGTAAGCAAGGAGTTTTACGGATTGTTTGTAGGTAATGTAGAACATGAAATGTTTTTAGAAACTATACGCCCTGAGCAAAGAAAGCATATCCTTTGCTATTTGAACATGCAAAGTCTCTTACACTAACGTGACTGCTTAATTTTTCTTTCTTAAGTAACAATAAACTTTTAGTGGGATGTAAGCAAAAACAAAACAGGCATTGTGCAAACAAATATTGAACAGTGTTCTGAAAGGCACCGTCTGTCAGCTGTGCCAGACACTGGGAAAAATTTACTTGTGTGGTTCTGCTAAACAAATAAAACCCACCTATTACAGTACAGCAATTAATACTGTGTACTATAAGACCATAAGTGAGCTTCTATGAGTAAGAGAACATCTTTTTTTCACTCTGTTGAACTGTCCCTAATCCCAAGAAAATACCCTTTTCCCCCCCAACCCTTGCTCCCAAACCAGTAAGTCTACTTGGAGTTCTCTTACAGAGAAGTCCGTCCGAGATATTTGTTTCTAGCTACTAATGACCAAAGTGGAAAACAGTTAATTGAAAAGCAATGTCTCTTTTGTCGCAGCTAAGGAATTGTCCCCTGAGCAGCAGCAACATCAGGCCAGCATTAGATGATGGAATTGTATCACTGTATTAAGTGTATTAGCCAGTAGCGTGTAACTAAGAATGGATGACTGAGGCTCCAACTTCAGGTGCTGAGTTGGGGAAAGTGCCACAGATTGTCAACTGCCACTGCTGCTCAGGGCACAAAAACTGCTTTTTATGCCTCTTACATCAGCCTTTCCTTTAAACAAGCAGCAAACCTGCTGGCCTGCAAATATTAATAGTACCACTACCTGCTTTTTTTTTCTCTCCACAGAGCCTGTAGTTTGGAGTCAGTGTAGTGGCTACAGCATTTTAAAAAAAATCTCATGAAATCCAACTTGCATACATTTGTCACAAGTCAAATTGTAGTTCTTGCTACTAACTGGGGGTGTACAATACTCCTCAGTGGTACAGTTGGAACGCTTCCAGTATTCCCATTCCCTAATAACAACTGGCATTACCTGTTCAGTGCAGGTCAGCAATTGGACAGCTAGAGCAGGGTTTGTCAACCATGGGTACACATGCCCCCAAAGGTACTTGGGAAGGCCCTAGGGGTATGTATGGGTGAGCAGGGATGGCACCTACCACCCCATGCTGCCCCCTTCCAGGAGCAAGGCCAGTAGGAGGAGGGTAGCAGCACCCCTCTGAGGGCTGCAAGGCATTGCCTGGCTGGCCAGACGCAAGGGAGAGGGAAGTTCATATGTGACTGCTGCCACTGCCACCCGTGCTGCCACTGCTCCGCATGCAGCCGCGTGCCACTTCCCTCCCCACAACCCTGCATCATGCTGCCAGGAGTACACTTATTAAAATAGGTTGAAAACCCCTGATCTAGAGTCTGCAAACAGGGAGAGAGCACAGGAGTATTAGATGGGTACTGTAAGGATGTATGTGAGAACTGGATGTTCATAGTAGCTACTGTCATGTAATGTTTCAAGGGAAGGTGCTTTCAGGGAGCACAAGACCATCTTCTATTTTTGTCTTGGCCATGAATGAATGATGCCACAGAATGTAAAAAAAAGTCTGTCATGGTGGAGTATTACTAGAATAACTTGAAAACCCCATAGCAGCACACACTTGACTTGCTGTCTTTGGGGAACTGAAGTTCTAGATGGTGTACTTATTTTTTTTGTGCTATGTATTTTTTCACATTTTCTTCCACATGCACACATTGGAAAAAATAGGTTGGGAGGTACTGTAAGGAATATCCTGTAACTGAGCCATTCAGCAGGCCACAGGACTATTAGGTAGGAACTCCTGACTTCCAATACTGACTCCTTTCTGAGGCTTTAGGCCGCTCATTCTGGATCAGAAGACAAACTGAAGTTAATATGTGGTCAAAAATAGGTTGTTTCATTTGGTTTTATGTAGCAATATATTTTCAAAGTGCTTTACCAAATTTAGTTGTTTTTTGTTATAATTATCTTTAAGCAGAAAGAATTCTTTCATCATCTTTCTTTTGCCATCCAGTTCCTCTCTACACTTTGATTTTCTTATTTGATCTTCGTATTGCCTAAAAATAGTCTTACTTACATCTAGATTGAAACTTTCTGCAGTTGTTTTACAGTTTGTCTTTTTTTTAGGTCATGATGTAGCCCATCAAACAGAAGATGACAAACTCAAGAGAAGTCAAAAGGATGATGAAGAACAAATTGCCAGATACAGAGAACTTTTACAGAGTATCCAAGAAAAAGAAAAAAAATGGGAAGAAAATGATATGGAAATGGAGATTAAATGGGTTCCAGGTAAATTTCTGTTTGTTTTTTTTCATTTTCTGACTTGAAAAAGCAAGTAATATTATTATTGGCCTACATGCTGAGGTACAGAGTAAAGAGAAGGACTTACGGCAATAGAAATTATGACCGGTATTTTTTTTTTAATTTCTCACCATTGAAATCCAGATGGGTGATAGTCAAGGGAAAATGGGAGGAAATATGATAAAGCACCATTTCTCTCAGCTGAGGGTTGTCTGTCTAGTTTATAGTTCTTGCCAGGCATTTTTTTTCCTTTGGTGCTTGCTTTGTCATTTGTCTTTTTAGAGATTTTCTTGAATTGATTGATTATATTTATTTGTGCTTGTCTTAAAATCATAACATAACTATTTACATTTTAAGAAACAAAAATTGTTGGTTTCCCTATGTTAATGTCAGAGAAATATAAGAAATTTCTCATTCAGAATGAAGATTTGCTTTCCTCAAAGTATCCAGTGTTTTATTATCCAGTATATTAATGATTGGATATCAGTGTTTATTCTTTGATTTGTAACTGGTTGAGGGATGAAAACTATGTTCATCTTGTGATGAAATTTCAGATAGGCTTTTGGAACAGTTTTTGTCCAAATACTTACAAGCTGGAGATGATTTACTCAAGTTGGGGTTCAGTTTTTGCACCTACTTATTTTATATTTGTATTACAACTTAAAATTAGTTTAAGGCATTTTTTCAAAACGTAGCCATTCACATCCTAGATTAATGTAAGTGTAATGTAACTCCAAAATAGAAATACTTTCAGGCATGTTGTGAGTTAAGTTGGGAAAGAAACTAGGTGGTGGTTTTTTCACCTGCAAAATCCATTGCCTCGGTCATCTGCTTATTGCCTAATCCTTTAGTTTATCACTCCTTTGAAATAAGAATATCTACCCAATGTGTTGCCCATTGTGTTGGATTTGTTTGAATCTTTCATAATTGTGATTTTTGGCCACCATCTGTGTTTGTGAGCCAGCTGTTCTCTTTAAATACAGTGCGATTTATCAAAAAGCAGGTTCAGATTGTCTGGCAGAGAGGAGGAGGCTGGAAATTCTGTCACTTCCCCATGAGGTGTTTACTAGGATTGTTCCTATTAGAATCCATTAAATTTCCCAAGTTGCTGTCCTACGCACTCAAAGGAAAACGTGACTTAAATGGCCCAGAAGAGTGCTACTTGTAGGTTTTAAAATGTTTTCTAACATTTTTTGGTTTTGGTTTTGTGTATGTAAAATTCGTCATCATTTAACAATCCTGGACTAGGGCAGATCAGACTTCTTGATATGTTGCTGGAATATTGACATTTTTCTGTTCATGAAAGTATGTACCCTGGGTGATTGTAGAGCAGCTCTTCAGTAGTTGAAAGGGTTTTTTTGTTTTTACATTGGCCCAGGAAGGGCAGGAGGTATTAGATCTTAATACTGCAATGTTTCTATATATAGAAACATTCATTTAACAGCACAACATTTTATAATTTTCTCTGGTTCAAGCCTGGAAACCTTAGGAAGAATAAATTGCTAGTTTGAGAACTTAAAGCAGTAGACATGTGGATACGTTTTTCAGGCAACATGCGTCTCCCATGTTCTAGCTTCTGCTACTATATTAACCTGATCTATAACCTGAATCCCTCTTTCTCTAAAGTAGAAAACTGATTACATACATAACAAGCATGTGAATGGTATGAGATTTCTGTGTTTGTGTAATAGTGGGTTTTTTCCTCACAGCATGTGCACCTTTTCCCTCAGAATTAGCTACTAGAAATGAGGGGTGAGAATTTTTAAGTGACGAATGCAGTAATAGCAGCTTCTGTAATGTAAGCCTCTGCTAGGGGAAAGAGAAGGTAGCACTGCACATGCAGTGAGCACTCAAGGTACCGCAGCTGCTTACTGGACATGTTCTCTCTCTCCCTGCAACGGATTCAGCAGCAGCCTCTACCCCAGCACCTGAGCGGAGCCTTTTACTGAAATAGGTGAGTGGGTCCTCAGTTGATTCTGTAGATGCAGCTGGCTACCCACCCATCTTAGGGCAAGAAAGAGGGCTTGGGCATTTTTCCTAGCCAGCAGCACCTGTACTGTTCTGTAGCTAGGGGGATTAACAGAGTGGTTAAACCACCTCCAACAAACAGTGTTGATCAAGACAGTCATTTTAGCTTTTCAAACGTATGTAAATCACTTCAGATATCATACCCAGTGGAATACCGAACTCGAGGTGGCACCCAGTTGATTTCATGGGCACATACTGAAGCTGGTAGCCACTTTTGCAGCCTGAATGTGGTGGGTCCCCCCTCCCCTATCTGATTGGCTGAGGGGCCCTGGTGGCCCTGCCCCTCACTGCTGATTGGCTGCAATGGCTGTCTGTCCTTCAGCTGTTCCTCCCCGCTCCCTACTAATGGGTGGAGAGGAGCAGGGCTGTATGACAGACCGCCCTCAAAACCAATAAGTAGCAAGGAGTGGAAGCGCAGCCATCTTGCTGTGCTGACAGCCCCCTCTCCCCAGTGGGATATGCAGCTGGGCCCAAGGGGAACCAACACTGTTATTTTTGGTAAGTTTTATTTATTTATTTATCCAGAGCCCACCCGAAATCTCGGTTTCTGCGAAAATTGCACAGTCGCAGTTTTAGTAGGTTCCTAATCGTACCTTCCAGGAAACAGCTTTCAGTCCACAAGGGTGGAAGACTGGCATATAGCAGTCTTCCTCAGGATGGCTTTTGGTGACCGTAGCATGTATAAAACCTTTCAGCAGGTTATATTTGAAATTTTATAGCAGGAAATAAGCTATTACATTGGTTTGTGCATCTGATTGCCTCATATTTATCCCCTCCCAAACATCATTTTTTTACCTATAACCCACACCTTTTCCTCCAAAACTTATTGGGAAAATCTGAGCGTACATCTTATGCAAGGAAAAGGGCTCCCTCTGGGTCCAGAAATGTATGTGTGGGGCAGGGAGGGAGTGGGGGGTTCAGGTGATGACAGCATTCATTGCCACAGCTCTAAAAACTCCCCCACCTAATTTGTGGACCTATGGGGAGTTTGCCTCCTCAGCTGTGCACTGGATCAGGATGGTGCATGGAATTGGTCCTTGGACAGACTTGGTACAGAGGTTCTGACACAGCACCTGGTCCTAGACCCGGCACTTGGCTCCAGCATGCAGCCCTGGAACCAGTGCTCAGCAATGCTGTCCCAGTGCAACATATTGGATTAGGTACTGGCACTCTGAATTGGGTGTTGCTGGATTGGGCTGCCACAGTGTGTTGGATTGGATGCTGCTGCGTGCGCACAGTGCAGCGTGCTATTGTCAGGCCCAAGCAAGCAGCCCCATGCCCCAGAGACCTGACATCCAAGATATGATTCCTTCTTTCCCCCTCCCTTCTTAGGGCTTGTCAAAAAATAGGGGCATGTTATATGCATGAAACTATAGTAAGTACCTAAAAATTGTATCTCCTGCACCAGTCTGAGTAGTAATGAAATTGAAAACAATGTTTAGGCACAGTGAAAATAGTGGATTGTTGGAAGGGCTGGTGATGAAATGAACATTTACTTGTTCTGGCATTTTGAAGACTAGGAGCAGAGATGGGAAACCATCTTTGTAAAAACACTTGAGACTTTTCTTTACAAAGTGAAAGAAACTGAAAATTACCATGGTGGCTCAAATATGAGAAGTTACTTTTTTTTTTAAAAAAAAAAGAGAATTTTTGGTAGTCCTTAGACTTTTTTCCCCCTGGTTTTGTAAAAAAGCTCCCTCCCCCCCCCCACCAAGTAACCCTATAACAGCACTCCAACTTGAAATTTGAAAGCCAAATTTTGCTTTTGTACTTGAACATTATCTCTAGTTAGAGACTTCCCAAGCTGAATTCTGTTCTTGCTTATGTCTGTGCAGCTCTTTGGGATGGTGAGAGCCCTAACTGTAACTGACTGTCAACAGAATTGTCCGTTCAGTTATATTTGAGCAAGATCAGAATCCAGCACCTTCTTTTATAGCTATTCAGGCCCTGCATATGTAGTAAAATTGAATTTGGTAACTTGGGTGATCAGATATGATTCAATATACTCAGGAATCAGTTTGGCTGGATAAAAAGTGTTGTCTTTATTGCATCATTTTCAGGCATATAATTCAGTGCCTAAAAAACATTTGAAAGCTTGTCTACCTTTATTCCAATAATGTAGTTAGTCCAATAAAAGATATCACCTTCCAAAAAATTGTTACCTCTTGTGCAAGTCCTGGATCATCAGAGCTACAACTTTATTCTAGCACTACTTCGGCAACAAAACAGCAAAAAAATATTTAAAGTACAAGTATGTAACTGCAGAAAATATCATTTTCCTCTATTTTTTTATTTCTGACATGATTTCTTACTAAATTTACCTTTAAGAACATATATCTTTACTTGTGGTTAACTGATTTTTAAAGACTGTAATGAAACAGCTGAATCTCTGTGTTATACTTCAGCTATCCACAGTGTGTCAGTAATTGCATGCAAGAAGTTGCCTCTTTCTAATGATTTCTAATTTATTGTTCCATTGAGCATCAGAATTAGTTAAACATGTCTGCATGTATATGTGGCTGTAACAAGATTTTCACAAGGATGTTTTGTTGCTGCCAGTAATAAATTGCTGTATATCTGTGGTGTATATTCAGCATGTAGGTGAAGAGGCTGAACTTAGTTGTCTGTGGACAGGGAGAGCAAGAAGAATTCTTTGCAAAGCAGAGCTCATGGCTTCGAAACGTGTCTTAATTTGTCATCTCATATAATACAGTATTAGGTTTAAATCACATTTATCTTGGCACTCTTGTGAATGCACTGTAATGGTCTGTAAATATGTAATCACATATTGCTTTTCCCTGAGACCTCTTCCTTGTACAGTACATAAGATAGACATACTGTTAATTGACTGGGTAGGTATTGTTTTGTTTATCCTTGTCATTCTCTGAATGTCCCCAAGCCTAATTTAAACACTATTTAAACCCTGCATTAAATACCTGGGTTTTCTCTGGTATTGTCACTTTAGTAAGATTGTTTTGCAAACACTGAATTCATCTTCCTAATGTATTTTGAAGCAGAGTAGTAGTATCCCTGTTTCACAGGTCAGAAGCTAAGGCATAGGAGAGTTGAAACCCAAAATTATTCCACTGAGTTTGGGAGCCCTGCACAAGATGCCTAGGGCCTATTTTTTCATAGACATTAGGTCTGGAAGGGACCTCGAAAGATCTTCAAGTCCAGCCCTCTGCCCTAGGGGCAGAAAGTCTTCAGGGGTCATAGGATCCCAGGAAGATGGACATCCAAATGTGTCTTGAAGGTGTTCAAAGTAGGTGCTTGAACCATTTCCGATGGCAGTCTATTCCAAACCTTGGGGACTTGGACAGTAAAGAAGTTCTTCTTTATGTCCAGCCTGAAACGGTCATGGAGGAGTTTACGACTGTTCGAGCTTGTCCTACCTGGAGGCGCTCTGGTAAACAGACGCTTCCCCAGATCCTGGTGAATACTCCGATTAAACTTTTGGCGGCCACCTTATTATCCCTGAGCCAGGGCTTTTCCAGGCTGAAGAGTCCCATAGCTCTCAGCCTGTCATCATAAGGTCTGTTTTCCTGACCTCTGATCATGCGTGTGGCTCTCCTCTGCACCCTCACAAGCTTCTCCACATCATTTTTTGACTTGTGGAGCTCAAAACTGGACGCAGTACTCCAGCTGCGGCCTCACCAAAGCCAAGTACAGCAGGAGAATGATGTCCTAGGATTTGCTTGAGAAGAATCTGTGGATGCAAGCCAGCATTTTGCTCACTTTACTAGCCACAGCATCACATTGAAGGTTCATGTTCATCTTGTAGTCAATCATGACCCCCAAGTCCCTTTCATCCAGTGCCAAGCCTGTAAGCGTGCTGCAGGTTTTTCTTCCCAAGGTGGAGAACCTTGCATTTTTTAGTGGTAAACACCATCAGGTTCTCATCCGCCCATTTTCTGAGCCTGTCACGGTCAGCCTGGGTCACCTTTCTGTCCTCATGCTTTACCCCAAAGTTTGGTGTTGTTGGTGAACTTGGCCAGTCCGTTTCTGACGTCAATGTGCACATCGTTAATGAAGATGTTGAATAATATAGGCCCAAGGACAGAGACTTGAGAGATCCTACTGGTCACAGCGCACCATGATGATTGACTTCTGTCAACCACCACCCTCTGGCTTTTTTGAAGTCAAGATATATGACCTCAATCACTTCCCCTTGTCCAGGTGATAGGTCACCTGGTTGTAAAAGGAAATAAGATTGGTCAAGCAAGACCTACCTGCGACAAACCCGTGCTGGCTATCCCTCAGGATTTTGCCATCAGCCAGTCTGTTGAGAATGGTCTCTTTGATAATCTTTCTAGGATCTTCCCTGGGATAGAGGGCAGGCTCACAGGCCTGTAGTTTGGTGGATCCACTTTCCTCCCTTTCTTGAAGATAGGCACCACATTGGCCTTCCAATCATCGGGCACTTTACCAGAGCACCAAGAGTTTTTAGCATACTTCACACTTTTAAAGCACTTCATATATTCAGCATCCAAGTACCATTTGATTTCAGCGTAATTATGAGCATTTTTGCAAGCTGTGTTTAACCTGGGTAACCCCCAAAAATGAGGAGTTTTTATAATTAGTGGTCATCTGTGACCATTTTTGTTTAAGTGACTTTCTTGGCACCATATAGGAACAGCATAGCAGACACAGAGATGGAATTTAGTTCCTGAGAGAGTCATTCATGTGTCTCAACCAGGAGATTATTTGGTTTGCTTTTGATTTCCCCGCATCTTCTCGTAAATGAGGCCTTCATAGTTTTGAGTACTTACTTTGCACAGCACAGTATAGTATCATGAGTATGATACTCTAGTGTAGAGCAACACTTTGACACTGCTCTGACTCTTAAGTGGGTTTGGGACCTTTGAAACTACTGCGCTGATTTGGTGATTAAGCTAAGCAGTTAGCTGTGACAAGTAGTATGCTTGTAGTTTTCCCTCGCTTTATGCTGTATGTGCGTTCCTGGAAAATGATGCAAAACTCAAATTCGTATAAAGAGAACCCATTTTATAGTGTAACAACTGGGGATATGTTTCAAGACCTTGACTGTACTGACCCCCGGACCCATTTCTACAACTTTTACAAGACAACTCATCAACAGCAGACAATGCACACAAACACAGGGCACTATTATAATGAGGATGGCAGCTACAGAGACACGTACCGCAGACAGCGAGCGAGGAGCACAGATCCACACAGGAGACTATATTTCGATGCGTGTCATTCCCACGATTCATTGCACAAAGCAGCTGACTGTAAACTTCTACCACATGGATCACATAAGCGTAAATTTACCTTGCATAATAAATTTTTCATATAAAAAGGGTCATCGCATAATAGCGAATTCTCACATACAGAAACCTCATAAAGCAAGGGAAACCTGTATCTGCTTTGGGGACCAGCTGCTAGAGCAAATGAAACACACTTTGCCTATGAGTCTCAAAGCTGTTCAGTTCTTAGTGGTTATAAACCCTTCTGCCTTAGCATCCTTCCATATCCATCTGTTTTCTAGTTCCTGTCTCTAGTTCCCTCTGCTCTGGTGCCCACTTCTAGGCCCCTGTCCTTGTTCTTTTTCTTTCACCCTCTTGTTTTAGGCAGAAGGCAGGGCAGGGTGGCACCTTTTAGACTAACTTGTTTAGAGAGGCATAAACTTTCATTGTCAATATCCTTACTTTCTCAGATACTAGAAATGGACTTGCAGAGAGCAAGTTAGGCTGTTCCCTCCACATTTGTATTGCCTGGGGTATAGGTAGTGAAAGCAGAAGAGATGCTACTTTCCACTTATCTTTTGTTCTGGTATTTGGCACTGTAGAGCCTTCTCCCTGTAGCTGTTAAGAGGAGCATGACTGGGAAAGTGCTGCATTTCCTGGAAATTAAACAATTTTATTTCATTTTTTTTTAAGTGAAGGGCGCATGCGCAGTCTTTTTGCATATAATAGTTAAGAATAGAGCATGTTCAATGCAGGTGGAATGCCTTCAGATGTCCAACTGGAGATCTGTGACTTCTTACTCAAACCACAGGTCTCAGATTCTTTTAACGGGGAAGTAGGTTGATATACCAGATAGAATTTTTTTCTTAATAAATTTCGAAGTTATTTGCATTTGTTTTTGCTTTGACAATTTTTGTGAATCTTAAAATAGTTTTTTTTTTTAGTCATCTTTTACAATTTCTTAACTTTTCGGAATGAGCTTTGTCTGTTCCTCTATTTCTGTTGCCAAACCATGTGGTTATCTAACCCATTGCTGTACCACGGAGACTATTTGCAAAAGGATGTTAATAACCAGATGTTTAAAATGAAAAGAAAATTAAGAAACTAGCATAGGAAAACTTTTTTTTAAATGGAAAGTCTGAGTTCTGCAGTAATTTAAAAATTTAAATGTTGGCACAAATTTTCACACAATAATAGAAAGCATGCTTTATGAATGATTCAAGGATAACAATCATTCACAATCATTTTAACGTAAGTTCAGTACCAGCAAAAATCTATTAGATGCAGTTCAAGCTTCTTAGCGCTGTTTCCTTAGGTACAAAATGATTGTTTCTAAATGTCTGTTCCTCTGTTTTCTGATAGGCCACACTTATTTCAATTGCTTTTTTGTAGCAGCTTTAGCCAGCTCTCCAAGTTCTTTACATATTCCCATAGATGATAAATGTGCAAGATTACAACTGCATTCCTTATACCATTATTATTATTATTATTATTATTATTATTATTATTATTAGATGTGTAACTAGGGGCATTGATTCTTTGGGAGAAATTAGTTGCTGGACACTGGAGTTAAGAGAATTTAAATTTTAATTTGTTCCTATTCTAGGTAAAAATAATAGAATATAGAACCGGAAGGGACCCCTTGGCTTCCTGAGCCTAGTCCAGCTGTTTTCCATTTTATAAACAACTACAGCCTATATTCCCTTTCCTAAAATGCTCAAGATCCATCTTAAAGCCAATTGTATGTTACTCCTTCTACTCTTGTTGAAGGCTGTTCCAGAACCTCACTGATCTAATGATTAGAAATCTTTTCATTTCCAGATGAAATTTATTCATGGTCAGTTTATATTGGTCTTTTTTTGTGCCAACATTGTCCTTTATTTTAATTGGTTCTTTTCCTTTTCTGGTATTTTCTTCCCTGTAACAGGTTGGTTTGTCCCCTTAAAGCTACATAGAACAGAAGTTCAGTTTCTACATGGAGAATCAGTTCTCCTGGTAGAAACCAGAAGTGTACAGACAATCAGGTTTTTTTTTTGTCTCGTGAAGCAAAAATGGCTGCTCTGGGAGAAAAGTAACCCTTTAACAATTGGGGTTAAGTTGTTCCCAGGAGACTGAATGTCTGGATACTTTCCCCTGTCTCCAGGACCAGGAGACCAGGTGAAGGGGGAAAGGCTCCTATACCTTCCTGAGATGAGGGCTACCTTGCTCTTTAAAAGTGGGCAGGGGCTTTACCCCACTGCTTCCTCTGCTTGGCTTGCAGAAGCCAAGTTCAGGGAGCGACATTGTTTCCTAGTTCCTCCTCCTTCCCATTTCCTTCCTCTTCCAGCCCCTTCTCCAAGCCAGGAAAGTACCCAGTTTGGGGAAGCCTCACTATTCCTTTCCCTCTCAGACTGGTTCAGGAGAGGAGAAGAGCTGCTGCTCCCTGCCTCTTCTGCAAGCCAGACACTGCCCTGCTTTGCAGTAGTTTCTTTCTGCTCCCAGAGTCTGAGCATGAAGTGGAGGCAGCTGCTTCTCAGGCCTGTTCCTCTGAACTTGATCTGGGGCAGATGCAAGGAGTCTTTCCTTGCTGTTCCACTCTCCCTGAGGATTGGGAGAGGTGGAGCAGGCACTGCTCCCTTTGCCTTCCCCAGATCAGGATTATATCCTAGTTTTGGGAAGGCATGGGGAGTAGGCCAGAGGGAGTAGCTGCAGACTGAATGTTTGTACTGCTTCCTCTCCTGAAAGGATTTCTCATTTCCAGTAGAAATCAGTGCCTGTATGCAGCCTAAGAGGAGTAGACAGCCTTGTTGTAAACTGAACCCACATCAGGTTGTTATCTAATGAGGGGGCATATCCCACTAGCAGTTAAAAACCCCGAGGTAGAGAACAGAGAGTGGCAAGCTGGGGGAAAGAGCAACTTGTGGTTAGGAGGCAGACTGGAATCCAGGTAAGCTCTCTACCAGGACCACCAGACAGTACACTGCCAGAGCTAAAAAGCTTCTGCTGTCACCCAGAGAAGGGCTGACCATTGAATTTGCTTGCTTTTTTGTTTAAATACAAAGATTGTGTTTTTATATAGAGGACTGACTGAGGAGCAAAGGGAGCAAAGCCAGCCTGCAAACCAGCCCAATCAAACTTTTATCAAACTTCCCAATCCTATCTTTTATTTTACGTTAAATGAACCATGGTTTGTTTTTTGTTTGTTTGTTTGTTTTTTTAAGTCTTCTCATCTACAGCAGTGTTTCTTCTCATTACAGTATTCTCCTGGTCATTCTAATAGACCTCCTCTATACAGTTCACGTACTTGAATGAGGAACCAGATTTGGACATATTGTTCCCAATGAGGTCTCACCTCATCTTGGATCATATTTGTCTATTCATCACTTTAGCTTATAGTTGTCCATGATCAACTAGTCTGTACAGGTCCTTCTTTTACTCCTCTTATGCTTCCAACTGATGAGCCCCCAACAGATTGCTGCCTGGTAAAGTGGTCTGCAAATCAGCTCTCAACTTTGGTAAGCTTATAATAAATCTAACTCTATTTCAGGTACTTTTTCCTTCTGCAGTCATAAGCCTTTTGACCACTTAAATACATTTTTATTTTAAGGAAGTGGTCTGGACAGTAGTTTCTGAGCCATTCTAATTGATGGAGAAAGTCTAATGCCTTTCTTGTGGTATTGGCAGTCTCATGAAAGGGCTATGCTTTCCTCCAAGTCTTACTTTGCCAGATGGATCAAATAATTCCATTTTCCAGGCAGATAGATCTGAAGTCCAGTACCCTCAGTTGAGCTTCATTCTGTTGAAGAAGTGACATGTGTCTCTATTTCAGTATCAGCCCTCTTCAGAGAGAATCTGCAAATTTACCACCTGACCATCTGAATTCCTTATCCAAGTATTACTGAGTTCAGTTGCTGTTATTTTGGATACAATTTCTGGACAACAGCTGAGTCTGTTGTCAGTGCTTTCCGGGTAACGTGTACGATTGAAAACAAACAATTCAACATATATTCTGTTTATATGAAGGAACAGTTCAGTGGTCACATTTTTGTTGTTCTGTGGTAACATCTCTCTTATTTTTCTTAACTTTTCACTGAATGGTGATAGGTCAAGCGGCCAGAGGATGAACAAGGTGTCTGGGGCAACCTGCTGCCAATGGCCATGTCTGTTAGGGATAGCGGTATTAACTTTGGGTTGGTAGGCGCGCTAGTGTTTAAGACCAAGGAACCATTCCAGTAATTGGCTTGATTTTTATTAACGAACTACAAACTTGCCCAGTAAGCAACGTCACATACCGCGCAAATGCAGCTGCAAGTAGGATAGGAAAACTTCAGTGCTAGGATTCCCAGGGTCTGCTGGCCAGGTGTCCAGTGTATCTTGGGGAATGAGTGCTCATGAGGTGAATTTCTGATGATTCCAACTTGCTTCTGAAGCTTAAGCTTCTTGTATTTCATTGAAGGTGGGTTGCTGTGGTTTTGAGAGTGAAGTAATCACCTTTGAATGAGCCAATCACATTTCAAAATTCAGTTTAAGTTCTACAAATGTATGCATGGTTTCCTGGCAACTTTTGCAGTTGCTAACTGTCCAGTCATTTCACTTGCTTACGTGCCCCCTGCGTGGTGCTGTCCCAGATTGTTTCCTTTAAAGTCTGAGTTGTGAAACCACATCCCCTTGTGTCTTGCTTACTAACAGGGGTTACAAATAAGTTACAAGATTCTGTCTTCAGAGATGCTCAAAATAGCTAGCTAATTATTAAAGCACAGCTCACCCCCTTTTTTGTTACAATGTCCACCAGGGCCCAAGGGTCCTGAATTCTCTGGCAGGCATCACCCCTCCCTGAGCAGTTCCACAGGCTAGCTCCTGCCCGCAGGCCACATATTTTGACACCTCTGTTGCAACTGATCAGGGAAGAAATGGAGAACATGGCTGCAAACAGTGTTTTCCCACCTGCCTTGTGGGTCATTCAAGGATATGTGGTCAAGGAGACTTCTTTATACATATATGTTGCAGAAGTTAAAAGGTGTACAAAAGATGAAACGGGGAGGTTTCTGAAAGACAAAAAGCTATGCACTGCTGGAGAACGCATTCCTGTCCCTGTCAGCCACAAAGTTCCTGTGTGTGCATCCCAGATCAGCTGATGAGCTGCCCTCAGCTCAGCATCTGAATACAGCAGCATGCAGCCCCTCACAGGGATTCACCACAAAACTCTCAGCCTGCAGACATGGGGGAGCTGTCAAGCAAGCCCTGCCATGAAGCCAGCATCAGCCCACATGGCAGGGCTACCCTGCCAATTTAAGATGCAATGGAAACCAACCATAAAAATGTTATTTACCTTTGTGGCCCACTTTTGTGGCTGGGTACTTGTTTTGTCAAGCCATTAATTGCCTGAACTTGTAGCAGGAGTACTCTTCAAGTTTTCATGGCACTGTTAACAGGGTAATTGCACCTAAATCATAATGTCATCCAGGAGCTGAAGTGAGAGTCAGTAGTTTTAGTCTTGAGCTATTTAAGCTTATTATCAGCTAAAATATTTTGGAGCAGGTAAATTGCAGTTCTGTGGTATATACTTTCCTGGGAGCTTATGAAACTGCCATAACTCCTGTGAAAGAAAAGAGGAAACTTCATTTAACAAAGTGCTTCATCTGGTATCAGACCTCTTCCAAATATTGACTTCTCAGGAAGTACTACATGGAGGGTTTTTCCAGGTTTGCTGACCTGGTTTCACCAGAGAGGCAAAGCTGTAACTCCCATAATCACAGCTACTCAGGAAGCATAGGGGGAGAGGACTTTGTCTGTGGAGTGTTCATTTTGTGTTGCTGCTAAATCAAATACTTTAGACATCTTCATAAATCTAAAGTGGTGATTTTCAACCAGCATACCGTGGCAGTGTTAGGTGCCTTGAGGTCATTTCAGGGGTGCCGCAGGGTGTCATGCAATGTTAGCATTTGTAACGTACGTGAACATGATTTACGAGAGAAACCCAGAGATTTTGAATAGGACTCCCGAGTGTTAAATTCTGACCTACTGTAGTTTTTCCCAGTGCTTTGCAATAGAATTGCTCTATTTGTCTGTAGTTAAGAAAAACATACAAACTAAGAGCTGACATTTGGGGGGAGGGGAGGGGTGCTCGATGCATTGAGACTATAGAGGGGTACCTTGAATTTAAAAAAATAAAAAAGAGAAAATCGCTGATTTAAAGAATTAAGAGGATAGTTCATTTCCTTTGTTTCAGTTTTGGTTTCCAGTAAGTCAATTTGAATTTGTACCGAAATAAAAACAGAATATACTCCTTTCAGGCACTTAATATTTTTGTAATCGTTCTGGGGCTGTTCTCTTCCAAGCCCGTTATATAATTATTACCCTCTATTGACAAATACTGTTTAAAAAATAATGTAATTGCCTTTGAATTTGGCTTTCCTGACATACCGGAAGCCTACTGTTTCTTAATTTTAAATACCTTTCTCTATCCAACAGTTAGATATCAATCTGTTTGTTTAAAAAATAGTTTTATGAATTAAAATCTGGCCATTTCTTAGAGAACGCTACAGTATGTTTGTAAAACCAAAGGATGTCACTAATAAGAAGGTTATGTATACTTGTTCATATTCACTGCTTCAGAATAATTAAACGACATCTGTTTTCAGAAGATAATACTGTTAATTAACCCTCCGTGGCTCAAAATAATTTTTCTTCATGTTACCCATATCCATCTAATTATAGTTTTTTATTGAATAAAGAATACATGCCATAATGTTTTCTGTACAAAAACTTTTAAAATTATAGTAGAAGAAACATGAATCTAGTGAGCCTGTACTTTTTCATCTGAGTTCAAAACTTGAAAAATGCTTAACCTTATTTATATCACGGTGTGTTTTTGTTTATTTTAACGATATCACTTCACTTGTGTTAATGTTTTTGGCTTCATAGAATTAGAGGTCATTTGAAAAAAAAACTGAACAAATTTAAGTTTTTTCGTGTCGTTTGATTTAATGAATAATTACTGTAGTCTGTTAATTTTACATAACAGCTCCCTGAGTTGGCTCCAGTGTTGGGGTTTCTCTGTACTTTTTAATTGTGATTTGACACTTCGTTCTGTAAAGAAACAATATAAAAACTGTTCTCCCATATAACAATATTTTAAAGACCGTAGTCCTTTGCCAAGAAAAGAAGGCATTTGAGAATTGAAAGAAGCTGAACAGTGGTGCATTTGTTAAGGGGAGCTAACAGCTTGTAAGAAAATTTAAATGACGGACTGATCGGTTGATCAACTGCATAATTTATTAACTTATTTTGCCACAGGACTTAAAGAAACAGCTGAAGAGATGGTAAAAAAAAAGCTAGAAGGAAAGGATAAACTAACTCCATGGGAACAGTTTTTAGAAAAGAAGAGAGAGAAAAGAAAAGTAAAGAAAAAAAGAAAGGTAATGTGCTTCTAAATTTGTAATTAAAAGCCATAAGTATACTATTTTTGTCTTCATTTAAGTGTTTAGTATTTTGCAGCTTTCAGACTAATCAGGTATGCCTTCACTGAGAGACATTGCTGATAACTAATACCTTGGCAGATCTAAAGAATTAGCAGGATATTCATAGTAATGCTAGGCTTGTATGCCTTTTCATATTTGTTTGGGAGCCAAAGTAAATATCGTTATGCATTTGTGTGATTAAAGAAAAATAAATGTGCGAGTCTACCCAGAAAACTACCCTTTTGATCTTGGCATTTTGTTTTATTCTGGAATGTTTGAAGGGCAGTCATTTTTATTACTTGGATATGATGATCAGACAGCAAGGCTTGTGATTACGATGATAGTTGTTTGCTCAGCCTTAAATGATAAACAGATTTCTGCCTCCTAGAAACATGCATTTCACATGGCATTGAGAAATTGCTCAAGATCAACCGGATGTTTGCATTTGGGGGATATTGCTGGGTATGAATGAGAATGGAATTACTGTCATACCACTTGTCTTTTTACTTGGCTGCTGCTTCATTTTTCCATGTAAAGTAGGGATTTGTCATTAGATTGACTTATACAATACCAGTTCACAGACGTAGGAAGAGAGGTTCACTAGACAGTACTATTTATGTAGGGGGAACCTAGTTGCTGTCTAACATTCCTGACACTTTCCTTCATCCTGAACAAGCTACTATTAATTACAGCAATTTCTGTAACTTTATTAAGACATTCAACCTGTTTTCTAGAGTTTCAACTGGTATTTGGGCATTGACTTATAATCAGTTTGGAAAGCTGAGTGGCTTCAGTTGAACAGATTGCAATACTATATGCTAGAGCAACTCTTGCTAACGCCACTCATTTATTCTTGCTAAAATAAGGTGTGGTAATGGTTCTCGTGCGGAAGGTTAGGTCTTCTAAGAGAAAAGACCAAAATATGTTTCCCTTGTATGTCCCAATGTACATTTGGTGGACTTCAAGGAACAGTCTAAGGCAGGGATGGGCTTTTATTTTGGGTAGAAGGCAGCTTACTGAGTTTTGGCAAGCCATCAAGGGCCACATGACAGGTAGCAAGGGGCAGATAAATATTAACTTTCTAAATTTTTTAGGGGCTCTATGGGCCACATTTTGCCAGCTTCTGGCTAAGACTGTTTACTGAAACTTTTTTTTCTAAGGGAGGATTTTTGTAGAGAATGTCAGTTAATTGTTGCCATTGATGTACTGTAGCATCACTTGGACAATAGTTAATTGTTTTCAGTTTATATAGAATCAGCATACTTTATAAGACTCCTGATAGATTTGGTGAGCATGTTACTTTATATGCTGAGATGCTTCTCAGCATGTAGAGGAGGAGGGGGCAGGAGGGAAATGTGAACAATCGTGTGTTTGAAAAAACAAACCAAAAAAATCAAGGACCCTACACTTTTTTTGCTAGTGACCTTCAGCACTGATGTGTAACAGCTTCCTTCTCTAAAGAAGATAGGATTCCCTACTGTTTGCTTAGTTTGTGATTGTGTAATACAAACCTACTATGACATGTTTAGGCACAGGTCTGTGATTTTACTCTTTTTGCTGATGTTCCTGAGTTAACTTGAAAAATAACAAGCATGGATACGAAAAAGCGAACTTGTAGAAATATTTATTCTACACACTTATCTATTCAGGGCACTCAACAGACAGCTTTCTCTGTGTGGATAGTTAGCTTTGTAGTTTCATGTGTTTAACAAATTTAGAATATTTTATTTATATCTCTTAGCTCACAGTTTTATAATTTGTTCTGTGGCATTCAATTCAAAGCTGAAAATTTGTTTATAGTAAAAATAATATTTAATATACGTGAAACTTTTGCATTAGTGTATTAGAAATGGTCTAATCTGTTAGAAATAATATGATGCTTGCTTTCTGTTATAGGCTGCTGCTGAGGAACTGAGTGGAGAGGAACTTCCCTCCGACATTGATTTAAATGACCCATACTTTGCTGAGGAACTTGGGGGAAAAGGTTGGTCAATAGAAATAATTTCACTTTCTCAAATTAGTGTTCTCTCTAGATCAGTGGTTCCCAACCTTTTTAGACCACAGACTGGAAGTGACTGTAGACTAGCAAACTGTGGACCAGCACACTGCAGACTGGAAGTGATAAGCATACTGTAGACTGCCAGCCAGCCCATTTTTATACAGTATGCCCATCACTTCTGGACTTCCTTTCTGGCAGCCAACCCTCCTGCGGACCAGCATCCAACCCTTTATGGCCTGGTACTCGGCATCTCTGCTCTAGACAATGAATTAAAGAAATGGAGGAATCACGGTAGTTTGTATATGAGAAAGGGAAACATTCTAATCAAAATAAAAAGTAAAGCTCCTTTTGCCAGGGATTGTTTGGGATATTTGTGACATGTTAGATGGTGCATTTTTGCAGGTTTTTGTAGAGTAACAGGACGACGTTTCCAGTATTTCCAGTAGCAAGTCAGCTAATCATCTCCAAAAAATGGCTGTTGGAAGCAGATCTGTCACTTGATCCTCTGAACATGTCTGAGGTCAAAGAGTGATGTGGTTGTTCATTTAATCGAGTCTGTCACGTGTATATTAATGGAGTTGCAGGGCTCTGCACCTTTGGGTGAGTCCTCTTAGAGGTTCTGACAGTTGAGAGGAGTATACCAGGTTTGTTGAAACTAACTTTTACCCTGAATTTTTTATCACTAGATGGGGATGTAAACTAAGGATCGTTAACCTATGGCTCATGGGCCAAATTTGGCCTGTGGAGCCATTTTATTTGACTTTTGGAGCTGGGGAACTTTGGCAGCATGTCAGTGGTTGGGGCGGGGCGGGGCGGGGTGGGGCGGGCTTGGGCTACAGGGCAGCAGGGCATCTGGTCCACACAGCTAAGCTCTGTTAAAGTGGCCTTCACTGTAAAAACAAACCCTAGTATAGATGATGGCAAATACCCAGAAGTCAAAGAAGTAAGCTGGTATTTCAGGGTTTTGGTTCTAAATAGTGAGTGTGTGTTATCATGTTGTCCCCCCCTCTCCCCCACCTCAATTTCTTTTAGTGTGTGGTATTTTAGGATCTCAGAACATACCTGAATCTTAGTGGATATGGGGTCCTTATTTTGGATGAACTTATTCACCTCTCTACTCATTTTCTCTGTTTATGTGTTGGGTTATTGCTTTGATTATGTGGAATGCTATTGCATTGTTCTCTGTGTTTTTTATGTTAGTGTAATCTAGTGTCCTGCAAACAAATAAATGGCTTAAGCTTTTTACATTATACTTTTAATCAAGTTGCTGTTACCTTTCTTCATTCTAAAGTTCAAAGATGTTGCTATACTTCTAAAGTATTACTCCTTTTTCTGTGCCTAGGTGCCTATTATGGTTCTGGCTCAGACAGGAAAGAATTGAGCAATGGAGGATTGCTAACTTGAAAGATCTTGGTGATCTAAATAGGTAGCAGCCTGTATTTATTTTGGTCTAAGAGTATTCTGTTGGCATGCTGAGGTGAACATCAAGAATGACTCAGTAATAATATTCTTGGCAGTGTGGTGATCACCAGCATAGGTGATCTAGGTGCAAACATCTAGCAAATAAATAAATAAATAAACAGAGCTGATTTAGGTTTTAACGTACATGCGCTTCAAATCATGTTGGTTATGGGATCATGTTTACATTTCATTAACCAAGTATGAGGAAACTAAAGCCGATTTAAGGAAACTGGTATAAAAGAAAATACTGTTTCTGTCCATACACAGTGAAAAGGAAAATTCTTGTGATACTGTTTAAAAGATTCGCATTCCTGAGTTTTGTGCACCCAACATGAGACAGGTTGCGAACTCCCTCATTTTTAGCCAGCTGTGTAAAGGAGCTGGTTCTGTGACCTGAACTGCCTTTAATATCTTCCATTGTCTTTTCTGATCCATAGAAAGGAACAGATATCACTAAAATAGAGTCAGCTATAACTGGTTTGGCATGGATAAGAAAGCTTACAAAAGATACTGTAGAGTGTTGAGTAGATGAGTGAATCCAGTGAGGTTTTTTTTTAATTTTCTGTCATTGGAGGTAATTCTTTACATAGTATTCACACTGTTGGAGATGACAATAAGAAGTGCCTGTGCGAGGTGAGTGAGTGAGAGCAAGAGAGAGAGAAGGCAGCTTGATCTAGTAGGTGAAGTGGTGGACTGGAACTTCAAAGGCTTGCATTCTGTGCTTGGCCTGCCACTCACCTACTAGGTGATGCTGAGCAAGCCAGTTCAGCTCTCTGTGCCTCAGCTGTGGATGCTGCTGCCCTGACCCCCTTTGTAAAGTACATGATGATTTACATGGTGTTTAAGTGTTGCTATTCATGACAGCAATAATGCACTACATCGGGCAGCGTTTTAAAAAAAAAAAGGGGGGGAAGTAATGCCCAACATGACAGTTAGGAAATCTCTATATTAATAACAGACCCTTAAAGAATATGACACTGAATACACAATGAACCCAACTTTGGCCAATTCAAACACAAAAATATTAATAAGCAGCTGTTGGGTCAAAAGATTTTAGCCATCTTCATGGTTGTGTAGTAATGTGAGTCCAAGCAACGACTCCATTATAGGGGCAAAAGCTTAGGAGCTGACAGCAAAGATATGCGCTGATAACATGGAGCTTCAAGGGGTAACTTTTGTCTTGCACAAAAGAAGCCTGCATCATCTTAATGGCAGCCCCAGCCAATGCTCTTCTGCAGTATTTTGTCTTAGGCTAGATCCTGGAAGAAACTTTTACAAGAGTGAACACTTTTCAGCAGTGAAGTCTGGGATGAGAAAGGTGTGATGCTGCACTTTATTTACTTGAAAGCTTTTCTTCCAGGTAAAGCCCAGCAACAAAACTCTGAGGTGTTTGGAGTCACAGGAGTGTGAATTTAAGTCTGCCTTTCCCCCTTAGCACCAGATTTGTAGGAAGTGGTATATATGCCAACAGGATAGTCTGTTGCACTCTGTCTCTGAGTCTATGCAAAAGCACACCTCTGGGTACAAAAAAAGTTCTGGCACCAGTGTATCTTGGTATTTGAGGAGTTTGGCAGCCAGAAACAAATCTAATCCTTCTAACCTGATTTGCAAAAACTAAGGAAAAGTTTGGATCCTCCAGAGAAAATGTATTCTTTCCTTTCTTTGTATACTATGTATTTGTTACCAAATGCTTGGGCTTTTTTTTTTTTTGTAATGCAAATAATAATCCTCAGAATTATTTCCATGTTGATCTCCTTTATCTGATCAACATGGCATTCCGTTGATGTATTGGCAGTAGAAAGATGGTGCAAGAAGAGATTTTTGGCACAGACGGCCTTAAAAAAAGTCGCTGCTAGTGAAGTCAAATGTTAACTGCTCTAAGGCCAGCTCTAGTTGTATAGGTGATCTAGGTGCAAACATCTACTTAATTGCAAAGAGGACTCCTAAAATGCTGAAAGCCCCAAGCTGCCTGTGTTAAATGAGTTGCTTATCTTTGTGGCAGTCGCAGCCTTAACTGAATAACTGCATGCTGGTACTGCTGAGAGCTTCAGGTTCTTTTCAGTTCCTGCGCTGGTGTATGAAGTGTTAAATGATTGCTTTGATTAGTGTGCCAGAAGGCTGGCTATCATTTGGTGCTTTTTGATGTGACATTTGATGTGTCATTGTGCTAAACCTGGATATATACTCAAGAGTTTTGTGCCTTTTATGGCAATTAAAATTGCTTTGTAGCAACCTGTGCACTTAATCTAGAAAGCATCTTGGGGTGATTTAACTTGGCCCATGCCAGTGATGAGTTGTGCTACAAAGGAACTTGGTGTCTTGGGACCAGATGGCCAAAAAGGGGGAAAAAAGGATTAATATTTGGAGCCACTTGGCTTTATATGCTTCATTTAAACTTAAATGTGTGATCTATCTGGGCTGAGAGGAAAGAGTTAACAGAGAAATGTCAAGCAAATAGAAAAATCACTAGTCAAATATGAATTACGGTATTATGCAAGCCGAAAATACTTTTTAAAACATGGTTATTAAATATTTGACTGACTCGGTAGTAATTTTTTTTTTGTAGCTGAAGATAAAGCAATAATTACATGTCAATTGAAACTCATGAGAAAGGAACTAAAATAAGGCAAGATGAAGGTATTGCCTTACTTTATTTTCTTCTCTGTTATTTCCCAAAGTTTTCCTGCCCTCATCCCCCAGAAATCTGGTTTTTCTAGGGGGGGGATGGGTATAATCCAAGCTGTATGTTTTCTTCTGCTTCTAGATGGTGATCTAAATGTTATATAAAACCAAAATCCCTTTACCTAGCCCATGATTGAAGTATAATATTACAGATGGGATTAATGTAAAAAAGAACTGGAGGAAAATGGAAACTATTGTGTACGAATAGTGTTCTGCTTTTTATCATACCCGAGCAAGTTATTTTGGAGAAGATGGAGCAGATTTCTGTTCTTTGAAACCAAGTCACTAACAAAAATATGAAGTTCTGTTGGTCTTATTCTTGTTCCAAAATTTCCTTTTGCCGGGGTGACTTAATCTGGTCAGGTAATAGTGAGCAGTTACTTAAAACAATCTTACACTTTTGATAATAGGATTTTTAGAATTGGTGATTAACAGTAAAGAATTGTTTTTGGTAGACAGATGATTATCAGTTGTATCTTGTGGTAACAATAGTATATGTGGAATGTAGTGGCCCTTAGACAGATGTCTTAGGCTTCCCACAAAAAGATTTTTTTCAAAGTGCTTATGATGTGTAAAGTATCCTTATGTTCAGTGGAGTTAGCTATAGGTACTTCTAGGGGGGGAAAGCTTTTTTGGGGTTTTTTGATGAGTGAATTTATTTATTATTTTGCAGCTATTGTAATGTTAATAAAATTCCTGAGGGCTGCAGCAGTTTGCTAATTCTTTCACATGATCTGGTTAATTACAAATGTTAACTGTTTAAATGAATAGTGATCAGTATTGGCATGTAAGGGAACACAACAGGCTAGCAAGGATTAAGAGCTATGGATTCAGTGCTTAGAGCACAGCTAGTGTTTATTGTTCTGTGTCTGTTTCAGCAAGGGCTGAATGTCCAGGCTTTCAAGCCTCTGTAGGGAGTAGGTGAGATTTGTTTGCATCTCTGTGCAGACTATGCGACTGATTTAGATCAGACCTAGTGCTGGAGTCCTCAGGTGGTGAATTCTTTTCTATTAATAAGAGCTTAACACTGACTTGCAAGACTTGCATTTATGATGGTTGCAAATAGAACCAGTGGTGAACTGGTGAACAAGAGAGTCTAATGGGACTCAAAGTAATAGCATAGAAAATAGAAGTTATTTTTGTGGCCTTGAAGTCCTTAAGTTATAAACAGCTATTGACTTTTTAGTATCCAAAAAAAGTTCTTGGCCAGCTGAGTAGAACCACTGCCTGTCCCACCAATTCAGAAATGCATTTCATAAAAACGAATTGGGGAAAGCAGAGAACAGGACTGTCACTTTGTGCCTGAGCAAGGAATGAAGAGGAAGAAGTATTCTACAAAGCCTGAAGCACAAGAGAATGGCCAGTTCTGCTCCACTAGAGGAAAAGGAACCAGGAGAAAGCATATGTAAAAGTCTTTAGTCGGTTTTAGCTACCCAGTGCAAATAGTCACCAACATGGTGTTGGAAGGCTGACTTGGAGGAAAACACAGCTCCCCAAGATGCTGCAGAGGACAGGCGTCAGTCAAAAGACCAGAAGTTGTACCAGAATGATAGACTACCTTCACTGGAGACTGTTAAGAGGAGATCAAACATTCTGTGAGCTATACAAGGACAGCAGGACTGCAACACAGTCTTCCTGGGAGGGGGGAGAAAGACAAGTCCCAGAAGAGTTATGATGCATGTTAGCATTATGACGCCATGGCAGAAGACCCTGCAGCTCATCGGAGTGTTCAGACACATTAGAAAGGAGGTGAAAGAGAGAAAAGGAAAGGTTGCATTCAAATCCTTCCTGTCTCAAGGCAAAGAAGTTAGATAATAGAAATTAACAGAAGTTAAATCATGAGCTAGGTAAAGGGATTGTGGTTTTATATAACATTTAGATCACTTTCTAGGAGCAGAAGAAAACATATAGCTTGGATTACATCCATCCCACCCTAGAAGAACCAGATTTCTAGGTGATGGCGGCAGGAAAGCTTTGGGAAATAACAGGGAAGAAAATAAATTTGGTAAAATTGGTATTATTGAATACTGATGTGCTGAGTCACAGTAGCAGAATTTTAAGATTGCTTGGATATGATCCATTTCTAAATGCTCCACATCTGATAAGCTGCTTTAGATGTAAAGATGAATAGATGTAATATGAGGTTTGGAAAACCATGTCCTAAATGCATGCTTCTCTCATCTGATCTCAGAATTATTCTGACCTGCTCCAGCCAATCCCTTTGAGTTCATTACAGTGACACCTAACGTGATGTAGGTGATTCAGTGTATATGTGTTGGAATTCAACACCTGTAATGGCATATTAGAACTTTGTGGTACCTTGTTCCCTTTCTGGAAATAGTGCAAGGGCTTTTGCTGTATCCAGGGGTTAAGGTTGCCTTTTGAGCAGCATGCAACTTATCCTTTGGTGTCCTAGCTTACAAATATGTGAGCATAGCTGAACTCTATGTTCTGCAAAGGCACAAAGCCCATCAGATAAACTTGACTTTGTTAATGTTTTGGAGCATTTAATATAGATGTTTGTAACAGTCTCAGCATATCCATGTTTTATACTAATTCCTCTCCTTTTGGTTTCCTAGCTGTGATTGTTGGCTGCAGTTGGGTAGTGTGGGGATGTTGCTAAATAGAGATGGAACTCCTCAATATTCTGTCCTGCATAAATGACCTTCCCCTTTCTCCCCAGCTCTTAATCGCATTGCTCCAATACCCCCTTATTTTTCCTTACTGCTCCAAGCCCCACCATTTGCTTAAATTCCCCCAGTGCCATTCGAGCCTCTCCTCCAGTGAGCCTACAGCTCTGATCACCTACAGCTTCCCTGGTAGGCATATCTTAGATGTGTGCTACTTCTAATTCCAGATCTTCCTCCTTTGCCATTTCATGTTCTGATCAGCACTATGAGGAGAGTCTGTGGGAAGGTGGGAAAGTTATGGGGAATGACTAGTGACTTTGCTAGGGACAGGAGAAGGGGGTAATAGAGTGGGGATACAGTAATCCTATCCTGAAGCAAGGTGTAGTGCAGGTGTGGCCAAAACCACAGTTTGTGAGCAGCATGCCACTCCTGAGCAGTTTAAATGCAGCTGCTGAAGGAAGTATTTGAATGCCAAATTATTACTATTATTAATCTGTGCTCAGATTGGCTCTGACATACACACCTCCAGGATTTTATTCCTGTCTTTCTTTGCTATATTCAGATTTTAGTTTGCAGCAAGAATGGTGGCCAAACTTCCCAGCCTTTCATCTAGTTGTTGGGAAAGAGGCTGTATGTATCCATCTGCAGCGTAAGATGTACATAAAGGTGTAAAGTGAGCTGTTCTTCTCAATGGCATTTTTTCATCAGGAGGAAATCCTATGGGGAAAAATACAGCCTGAAACAAGGAAGCTGAGGCTGTACCATTCATTTTCATTGGTGTTCTTACCCTCTTCCCATGGGGCCAGCATTGCTGGTCATGTCATGCACTAAGCACGAATGATTTTAGTTCCTTATTCCTGTGTCAGCTATGTGGGGGTATGTTTTGAGTGGTGGGGGGGGACAACAAAGAGGACAGTGAAGGTGAGCGCATAGCACTGAAGACCTCTTAGTCTTCCATTTCACAGGTATAGCCTTCCTCTTTCCACTCCTCAGTCTCCTGACCTGCTCTGATCTCCCCTTCTTTTCTAGAAGTAACGGGCATGGTGATGGAAGGATTTGTTTGGAGTCTCGTTTCTACTGTTGGGGGTAGCATAGGGATGGGGGACAATATATTTTTCAAGGAGGCTGCATATTGGAAACAGAGTGGATTTGATTTTAATCCAACTGATTTAAATCACTGCTCATGAAGCCTCTATTTAATCATTGTTTTCTACAAAATGTGCATTCTTGGTGTTTGACACAGCTTTTGTTCAAGGCTATGGAAATAGGCTTCAGGATAATCTGCATATGTTCTACATTTTTCTTTAGCCCAATGTTGGGAACTTTGGCTATGAAGATTCCATCTATTTGGTCACGATTTTGTTCATGAATTGTCATCGGATTAGGCCTGTTGTCATTATGTCACTCCAACCAGTTGACTACTGATATCCATCGCACATCTTGTAGGAGAGAGAGTGTGGCCCCTCCTGCTTCCTTCAGAGTAGCTGCTGCAAAGTGGTTGTTATGGAAGTATGCGCAATTGCAACAAAATTGCGCTTATAATGTTTCTCTCTTGTTTCTACTGCCCTGTCCCTCCTTGCATTTATCTCCCAGCTCCTTCTCTTTGCCCAAATCTATTTCACTCCCAATAATCGTCTGTTGTTTAACTTCCTGAAACTCTGCACTTTTAGAGAGAGGTAAGGGCTGGACTCTGTGTACTCAAACTTGTAGAGAGACAAGAGGACTGATGGGTAGGTAATCAGGTCTGTTATCTCTTGTGTCCATATTAACAAGGATGTTATCTCTGGAGACTCAAATCTACACTTTGAGAACTGAAACTAAGCATCACAGAGATACTTAATGGGATTTTCTAGACCAGTGGTCACCAAACTGACTGTTAGGAGCTCCCTGATCGACCATCTCAGTCTGGGGGGGGTGGGGGCTAGCCTCCCCAGACTGAGATCAACCGTCAGAAGCTCCATGATTGGGAGAGGCGAGATGCGTGTGGGGAGCAGCCAGGACACAGTACAGGAGTGACGGGACGTACAAGCAGCTTGGCTTGGCTGCATCCCCTGCCACTGGGGACAGGCCAGGTGAGTAGGACAACCCCTCTCTATGCCATCTGCCCCTGGGTGAATGGGGCCAAAAATATAAATTGTCCAAAAAAGTGTTTAGTTAAGTAGCTAATTATACTCTGGAATAGGATACTGCAATTCTTGAAATTCCTTGAAATATTTTAAAGAATTGCCTTTAAAAAAAATTCTCTTGACTCTTTCTAAACATCTTTCAGACCTCAGGTGGACTTCCAAGATAGGCTGGAGGAGTCCCATAGGCTCCTCTATAGATTAGTAAAACTTAAAGAAAACCACTCTGGTGGGGGGGGATAGAGGGGTACGGTGGTTTTCATTAATTTTTACTATATTTACAGAGGAGCTTCTGGGAACCCCATAAGATTGGACTCCTAATAAAGTCCATGGCCTGTTGTGATTTATTCGTAAAACTTTTCTAAAAAGTTGTATGAATATATTTTCTCAAATAGTATGTAATTAGAAGTTATAATCTCTATTTCATGATGTGTCTTTGAGCTTTCACATACCTTATATTAAAACTATATATAGGGTTTTTAAAAGCATTTTAACAAAAAAAATTATTTAAATAAAAATCTGGGTTTTTTGAGGTTTTTTTAATTATTGATTTTTTTTTTCCCAACTTTTCTGCAGTAGGACCCAGAGGGTGGTGGTTGATGGGAGCCAACCTATACTATTTAACATCTTCATCAATGATGTGGACAGTGGTGTCAGAAGCAGACTGGCCAAGTTTGCCAATGACACCGAACTCTGGGGTAAAGCATCCACAACTGAGGATAGGAGGGTGATCCAGGCAGATCTGGACAGACTCATAAAATGGGTAGATGAGAACCTGGTTGTGTTCAATACCGAAAAATGCAAGGTTCTCCACCTTGGGAGGAAGAATCTGCAGCATGCTTATAGGCTCAGTAGTGCTGTGCTGGTTAGCACTACAGATGAAAGGGACTTGGGGGTCATGATTGACCACAAGATGAACATGAGCCTTCAGTGTGATGCTGTGGCCAGTAAAGGTTGCAAAACTCTGGCTTGCATCCATAGATGTTTCTTAAGCAAATCCCGGGATGTCATTCTCTCGCTGTACTCAGCCTTGGTGAGGCCGCAGCTGGAGTATTGCATCCCATTTTGGGCTCCGCAATTCAAAAAGGATGTGGAGAAGCTTGAGAGGGTGCAGAGAAGAGCCACACGCAAGATCAGAGGCCAGGAAAACAGACCTTATGATGAGAAGCTGAGAGCCATGGGGCTATTCAGCCTGGAAAAGCTCTGGCTCAGGGGTGATCTGGTGGCCACCTGTAAGTTTGTCAGTGGTGCTCATCAGGATCTTGGGGAAAGTCTGTTCACCAGAGCCCCCCAAGGGATGACAAGATCGAACAGTCACAGACTCCACTGTGACCAAGTCAGGCTGGACATAAGAAAGAACTTCTTCACTATCCGAGTCCCCAAGGTTTGGAATAGACTGCCGATGGAGGAGGTTCAGGCACCCACTTTGAGTGCCTTCAATCCATTCATTTGGATGCTAATGTTGCTGTGGTCCTATGACCTCTTGCTGACTTCCTGCCCCTGGGGCAGGGGCTGGACTCAGTGATTCTCCCGGGTCCTTTCCAACCCTAATGTCTATGAAATCTATGAAACTTGATTGGGAACGTCTCTTAGAATGACAGTGTTTTTAAGGTTCACACAGCAGTCCATTTAAACAAGAAGGAAAAATGGAGATTTCTGGTGGTTTTGGAACCAACCGGTCTTAACCTCATTGAGCCTTACAGAAAGTTTGAATTTTCACTTCTTTGCATTTACCCATACTTGCTAGATTCTGTGTCCTGTAACTTAGCCAGTTACAGGAACATTGACTAAGATTTCTAGCCTATTCAGTCTTTACATACCATAGAATTTAATCGCATTCAGGAAGAGGAACATGCAGTTTCATTGGAGGGGCCCCCTCGTGCTCTGCCCTGGACAGTTCCCTGGAGATACTGAGTCATCAGCAGTTTAGGATTTGAGGAGCAAGTAATTATGTTCATCTTCATTCTTGGTGTTGTCAGCCAGGATTTGTGTGTTTGTTTGTTTTTTTTCCCTCCAGTCTATCTTGGAAGCCCACCTGAGGTCTGAAAGATGTTTGGAAAGAGTCAAGAGAATTTTTTTTAAGGCAATTCTTTAAAATATTTCAGGGGCTTTTCAAGAATTGCAGTGTCCTATTCCAGAGTGTAGTTAGGTACTTAACTAGACATTTTTTTGGCCCATTTATATATCTAGTCTCTCTACTGCAAATCTGGCTCAACAGAATGAATTCAAATATCTTCTTTCAGTATACCCCAAAGAATTGTAACAAATTGCTTGAAATGCAATTCAGAGTATGAGATTCAGTCCAAGAAACTTTACACTTCCCTTGCTACTTCATGACACAAGTCTTGAAACTTTCCAAACAGAACAATTTGATTTAATATTATTTGTAAACAGCACCCACGTTATTAGTAAGTTATGTGCGTTTGTGTTATACTGGTACTGTGCATTATTGTGCATACATAGCATAACGTATCCTTATAATAACTAAGTGAGCACAGAATAAAACAAAACTTCACAATAGCAATTAACTTGGGAGAAGAGATTGACATCATATATCTGGACTTTAAAAAGCCTTTGATGTAGTATCCCATGATCTCCTCATGGAAAAAAATGGTTAACTGTGGCCTCGGCTACATCACGGTCTGATGGCTGGGGAATTGCCTCCAAAGTTGGACCCAGAGAGTGGTAGTCAACGTTCTGGTGCTCCGTGACAAGTGATGTCCCCCAAGGCTCTGTCCTTGGACCTGTACTCTTTAACGTCTTTATTAACCACGTGGACGTTAGTGTCAGAAGCAGGCTGGCCAAGTTCTCTGATGACCCCAAACTCTGGGTTAGAGTGCCCACACCCAAGGATAGGCTGGTGATCCAGGCTGACCTTGATACGCTTAGAAAGTGGGTGGATAAAAACCTGATGACTTTCACCATGGGAAAATGTAAGGTACTCCACCTCAGGGAGGCGGGTGGGGAGGGGAGATCCACATTGCACATCACCCGTATGGGCTCTGCATTGCTATGCTTGCTAGCACCACAGCTGAAAACGACTTGGGGGTAATGATTGACCACAAGATGAACATGAGCCACCAATGCGATGTCAAAGCAAACAAAACTCTGGCTTGCATCCATAGATATTTCTCTAGCAAATCTCAGGATGTCATCTTCCTACTGTTCTCAGCCTTGGTAAGGCTGCAGCTGGAGTACTACATCCAAGCCTGGGCTCCACAATTCCAGGAGGAAGTGGAGAGGCTTGAGAGAGTCCAGAAGAGAGCCATGCGCATGATCAGAGGGCAAGAGAAACAGGCCTTATGAAGAGAGGCTGAGAGGAATGGGACTAGGAATGCACAAGCTCAGGGGTGACCTGGTGGCAGCTTATAAGTATATGAGGTGTACATCAGGATCTGGGGGAATGCCTGTTCATCAGACTGCCCCAAGAGATGACAAGGTCCAATGGTCATAAACTTCTGCAAGACCGTTTTAGACTGGACATAAGAAAAATCTTCTTTACTGTCCAAGCCACCGGGGCCTGGAATAGATTCCCTTCAGAGGTGGTGCAAGCACCTACTCTGGATGTTAAGAAACATTTGGTATCTTACTGGGATGTTTTGACCTTAGCTGACTTCCTGCCCCTGGAGCAAGGGACCGGACTTGATGATCTTCTGAGGTCCTTTCCAGCCCTAGTGTCTATGAAACTTAAATTAGCCATGTGAAATTTTGGTTCTCCTTTTACTTTACTGTCATCTCTCTAAAGGGTTTTTTTTTTTCTAACATGAGTCTTAAAACTTGCTATAAAACCAGTGCAACTTGTAAGAAATTTTTAGGAAGCCTTGTCTACAAATGTAAGGAATGACAATAGTTGTCCTGATTTTGTTCACAAACACTGTCTTGAACTAGGCCCTAATCTTGTTCAGCTGTCAATATTGTCATACTAATGAGGAAAATGCTCATTAGGCCCTTCCCTTCCCCTGCTTAACATTTTTTATAACACTGTCTCATTCTATAATGGAAATTTAAGAGTAAGGCATGAGTATCTTGAAAAATATATGTGAATTTACTAAGTTGTGCATATAACTGATTAGAGCTTAGTGATAGATAAAGGAAGAAGTTGTGGCATATCATTCCTCTTGTTTTGCTTATACCAATTCAGTAGATAAGGTAGATTTTTTGCTTTGTCTCCAACTGATTTCTTAACTTGAGGTTTTTTTCACTACCTGGCGTTGAAATGTGAATTTTAAAAATGAATGAGGCACGCTTCCAGATTCTGGCATATAAAGCAGTTCTCATGTGAACACATGAATTAATGTTCATTTATTTGTTTTGTCCTTTAAAATCAGGTTTAAAGAAGAAAGTGAAGAAATCTAAGACAGAGAAAAATAATACAGAAGATGAAGCTGAGATAGAGAAACAGAAGGTAAATTGTATGAAAGCATTAAGGGTGAAAAGTATAGGGCATATTCGTGTACTTGCCATATGCATACAAGAAGAGTCAAAGAGTTCTGCCAGTGAGTTCAGCAGGACTACTCTTAGGCCCCTGGCAGAGGTTACATTTATGGTGGAGATGACACATGAATCACTCCATAAATTGTAATGTGCAAACGATTTCTAGCATGATATAAATGATGTTTAAAGCATCTTCGTGGCTGGTTTGTATTGCACATTAATTTGTACTTGTAGCATGTTAAAGTACAGTGACACAGCGCTGCACTGGGTGGCAGTGCTCATCTTCCTAGGTATCGAGTGGAGGGAGCTGATGGTGGGTATTTAAACATGCTAAGTGCGGACATCCTGGCAGCTTCCTCTGCTCAGCACCACTCAACCCATATGTGGGACAGCCCCATGCATGGGTTTAAGCCTGCTGAGCTGAGGGAGCCCATCAGTCTCCTGACCCAGCAGCTGTCTACTCGCATCCTGGTTTAAACTTGCTGGTGTGTTTGCAGTGTCTGAGATCTGTGATCAGACCCCTTAGCATCATTATTTAATGTCTGCCAGAGGCCCTTAGAAAATACTGTAATTAATGCCAGACAACTTGGTATTGTGATAAATAGGTTTTCACAAACCTGTCTCATTGTCTTTGAGATGAGAGTTTGGTTGATGAAGGTAACTGTAGGCTTAGTTAGACTTTTGTAAGGTTTAATACTACACACTTTTCTGCCTGAGAACTTAGTACTAGACAATATTAAGAAAGCAAACATTGAGTTGATTAAGAATTGACTGTTGGATCTCAAAAAGAAGTTACTACTGAGCTTTCATCAAATAGTGTATTACTTAGTGTTCTGTAAGATTGTTATTCTAGTACTTTGAGCAATCTGAATGTAAAAAAAATTTCTGGTAAGATTTGTGGATGGTGCAAATATTTTTGTTTGAGGTTGGTATAAATTAGGTTGGAACAGCCATACAAAGCACTCTCAATTGATCACTGATCTGGACCCACACAGACAAAATGTTTTCGTCTGGCCAAATGCAAAGTTATGCATTTAGGAACAGGGAATGAAGGTAATAACTGCAGAAAGGTGAGCAGAGTCCCAGAAAGCAGTAGCCTGAAAAGATGTGGGTATCATAGACAAACCATCTGAATGTATTCGTGTCATAACACTTGTAGGCAAGAAACAGCTAACACAAACCAGGGATGTGCATCAGGAGAATGGATTTAAGAAAATGATTTTACCTCTGTGTGACATTAGTGAGATTGTTGAAATACTGTGCATCATTCTTGAGTAAATATTTGAAGAATTGAAGAGGGTGCAGAAAAAGCCAAAGTGATTTCAGGGCTTGAAAAAATGCTGTTTTCTGAGAAACTTAAAGACCTCGATTTGTTGAATGAAGATTGAGAGGTGATGCAATTAACAGCATCCTCACAAAGATCCTACATGGATCTAAAGTCATCGGCTAACTTCTTTTCAGTGATGGTGTAATTATGCAGCTAGTATTTGTTTTTTAACCAGTAAGTGTCTTCCGAGGGATTAATCACAGGGTGCTGAAGGCCAGAAAAAGAACTGATGGGTGAAAGCCAAAGCGAGACAAATGGAAATTAAAAATAATCCACACGTTAATAGTAAGGGTGCCGATAATTAAGTACTGGAATGAGCTAACAAGGGAAGTGATGGATTTTCTGTCCCTTGATGTCTTCAGGTCAGAACAACGGTATGCTTTCTGTGAGATGTGTTTTAGCCAACTATAATGTTGGGTTTTAATTAAACATGTTATTTGGCTCAATGTATGGGTAACAGTGAAATTTAATGGCCTGTGATTATATAGGTGGTTGTATCAGCTGATTTAATGCCTTGACATTCTGTATATCTGTGCACAAATGTTCACAGGATGAGAAAACTGCAGATTTATCTTAAGGGTGGTATGAAAGACTCCTACTGGAAATTGGCACTGTAAACTGTAATTATCACTTTTTTCAATTTTAGGATTGACTTTCAGTTTCTGTATGTGTCAGGATATGAATAAATGAAAAATTATGTTGATTTAATAGGAGACAAGATTTATAGTGCATCAGTTCATATGCTGTTTTACTTGTCCACCCTGTGATAACTGGAAGATAAGCATGGGTAGTTCATATACCAGAATAAAGTAACTGCTGTAAATTACCACTGCTTTTAGCTTCCATTTATTTTGGGATACAAAGGGCAGGTGAAATGGTTATAGTGGATCATGTCAACACAAATGATTCCCACTTCTCCCCCCTCTTTGTTGCCCTTTTAATTTGGTATAATTGTTTCATCTGGTCATTCCCTAAGTTTATGTGCTTATGTTTGCTAATGAAAGTGAGCATATTTCCCATTCTTTTTCACTAAAGAGGTTTATTTTAAATACATTCATTAAAGTTAGTTAGTCCTTTTTTCATTGTATGGTATGAATGCAAATGCTAAACTATAAATGCCTTCCAAATTTGTTCATTCACAAACGTGAACTTTGCAAGATGGTAAGTTCTATATATGTTGCACAAATCGGCTTAACCTATGTAATGCATTTGCACTCTTGTGTGTTAATGAGCTCTCCTGTTTTGCATATTGTTCACAAAAAATGAGGCTATAAGAACTATGCATTTGCAAAGTCAAGTAATCAAAAACTAGGGTGTGCCTGGATGTTGAGACTGCCTTTGCAATGTTAATTCAGTCACTTTGTGCACATTATGGTTATAATTTTTATTTACAAGGTTCCATTCAGTAAATGGATTGCTGTTGAGTGTTTGTTTTAATCCTGCTTGCAAAATTAGTATTCCCTGTCCTTTCCCTATGTGTACCATCCAACTTCTTCACTGAAAAAAAATTGTCTCCTGGGCATTTCTAACAATTCCTGGGCATTTCTAACAATGCTCTCTCTTGTAGTATCCAAATGTTTCACGAGTATCTAGGAATCAGAACTTGTGGTAGAGGTGATATCTTTCATTAGACCAACTAGATGTTTTCAAAAAAGTTACTTTATTTGCAAGTTTTCAGGCACAGACACCCTTCTTCAGGCATAGGAGAAAAGAGTATAAAAGTTCTCTTGGTTGAAATGAAAGTTCATATTTCATACATCATGAGTATGTATTAATTTATATCCTTATGCTTAGGGGCAACCAACATGGGTTCATTAGAGGCAGGTCCTGTCAGACCAACCTGGTGGCCTTCAATGACCAGGTCACAAAATGCTTGGGTGCAGGTGTCACAGTGGACTTAATCTTTTTGGACTTCAGGAAGGCCTTTGACACTGTCGCTCACCCCATTCTCATTAAAGACCTAGGGGACTGTGGTGTCGATGCCTACACAGTCAGATGGGTCGCTAACTGGCTGGAGGGCTGCACCCAGAGAGTGGTGGTGGATGGGTCATTTTCAACCTGTAGGGATGTGGGCAATGGGGTCCCCCAGGGCTCAGTCCTCAGACCCGCATTGTTCAATATCTTCATCAGTGACTTGGACGAGGGGGTAAAAAGCACCCTGTTCAAATTTGTGGATGACACTAAGATGGGGGGGGATGTGGGCATGCTAGAAGGGAGGAATAGGCTGCAATCGGACCTAGACAAGTTACAGGGGTGGGTGGATGAGAACATGATAGGTTTCAACACTGACAAGTGCAAGGTGCTGCACCTGGGGGGGGAAGAACTAGCAGCATACCTACAGGCTAGGGAACTCCCTTCTGGTCAGTGCAGAGGCAGAAAAGGATCTTGGAGTCATTATTGATGCCAAAATGAACATAGGCCGACAGTGTGGGGATGCGGTCAGGAAGGCCAGCCACACTTTGTTTTATATCCACAGATGCATCTTGAGCAGGTCCAAGGAGGTGATCCTCCCCCTCTACGCAGCACTGGTCAGGCCGCAGTTGGAGTACTGCATCCAGTTCTGAGCACCGCACTTCAGGAGGGACGTGGACAACTCCAGAGTAGGGCCACCCACATGATCGGGGGCAGCGGGGCAGGCCCTATGAGGAGAGGCTAAGGGACCTGAACAAGAGAAGGCTGAGGGGGGATCTAGTGGCCTGGTACAAACTAGTCACGCGGGACCAACAGGCATTGGGGGAGTCCCTGGTCCCCCAAGCACTGCCAGGAGTGACTAGAAATAACAGTCACAAGCTGGCAGAGGGTAGGTTTAGACTAGCTATCAGGAGGCGCTACTTCACAGTCAAGATGGCTAGGATCTGGAACCAACTTCCAAGCAAAGTGGTGCTGGCTCCTACCCTGGAGGTCTTTAAGAGGAGGTTGGATGAACACCTTGCTGGGATTGTTTGACCCCAGTGCTCTTTCCTGCTATGGCAGGGTGTCGGACTTGATGATCTGTCAAGGTCCCTTCTGACCCTACAAACTGTGAAACCATAAGTGTGTGTTTATTTGCTGTTGTTTTTCATTTATTTTAATGGCACTAGCAGTTTCCTTCTAGACTGAATCTAGAATGCATGTAGCATAGTGAGTCCACGAGGAAGGACCCTTAGTGAATTAGGGACAGCTAGGAACAGAACCCAGGCCATCTTCTTGGTCCTAGTACAATTAAGATTTTCTAGGAGTTAAAACTTTTAGCTTGCTTTTATTATTTAATTTGGGAACATATTTAATTTGGACATTCCTTTTAACTTCCATTTTTAATGTACAATCCCTGCCCTAGGTAGTTTTTGCCAGATAGAGTAGCTTCCCTGGAGACTTGTCATGGACTCCTTCAGATGTATCGCATTTTGGTTAAAAATCCATGAAAATAATTTTTTTGTATAACATGCTTTTCAAAGTAGTGAGTAATTCCACATCAAGTGAATTTTTTTCCCTTAAAATATAACCTTAATATGTTTTTAAAAAACAGTAGTTTCCTATTTATAGGAATATCAAAAGTTTGGCTGTTCAGAACTGTTTGATATTGTCCTTAATTTTTAGTGGCGTGACTAGAAATCACAGTATTACTCTTCATTACTGTTTTTTCCATTTGTTGGTTTATGGGTCAAATTAATTTTTTACCCAAGGATTTTCATAAATAAAAACATAAAAATTAATTTAATATAATAGACAACAGTTTCAGTCTTATCTCTGATACGTGAATGCTGAGATTGGATAAATCTTGTCGCAGCTGTGGATAGTGTTTTTATATTCAGGTGATGCAATGAAAATGAGCAACAGTGAGTATATTGAATTAAAGGATTGCCTCTTTAGCTTGTTCTATTTAAATAATAAACTTGCTATCAGTTTATAAGTAATAAGTAACATTCTTAAAATGATAAGTAGTAATGGAGAGGATTGCCTATCAAACCTATGCTAACCTGAAGTTAGATATAAGTTGTTAAAATGAGACTAAAACCTGCATCTGCCTCTTCATGTACATGCTCATTTAATAATACCAAGTCTTTTTCCTCCTCACCAGTTCTCCAAATGTTTTAGAAGATATTTTTACACTATTAAACTAACATTTCTATGTTTTTATAATTGCTTGCAATCTGTTTACAAATTACAAATCTTCCCCTGGAGCACTGGAAATCCTGAGTTCTCGTTTCAGATGGAACATCTGTATCCCATATACCATTGAGAGATATTGTGTAAACTGATTTTTTTTTTTTTTAACTTCTTCTTTCTTTTATTGTAACAGGCTGAAATGGCTCTGCTCATGATGGATGATGAAAACGATGACAGAAAACATTTCAATTATGACAAAATTGTAGAACAACAGAACCTGACTAAAAAGAAAAAGAAACTGCTACTGAAAAAGGAAGAGTTGATAGAAGATGACTTTGAGGTAACAAGAGCCTCCTAATTCTGAAATGTAGAAGTTTAAAAGTATTGGTTCCTTTTTAAGAAGAGTGGATCGGTAGTCTTATGAAAGAGTTAGACCTCAGTCACAGATTTTGAGTACCATATCAGCAAAATGTCTACAATACAATTAAACTTAAACCTCTTTACAGAGCTCCTTTAGAGAAAAAGGTTGAATCAAATAAGAATACAACTTGTATTGGTGTATGCTGCTTTCAAATGTTTTATTACCTACATATGTCTCCTTTTCACCATAGAGGCTGGGTGCACTTTTACATGGGTTTAGATTACAAGCAATATTTCTCTCATAGGGGAAGTGAAACCAGATGATATAAATGTCTAAGGAGATGGAGTACATTCCACAAGCCTCCTTATAACTTAGCTGCAGCATTTGTCATTGTCCTCTTCCTGGCCTTTCTCTTAGGGCTGTGTGAAGCTTCAGTAGCCAATTTGATTTGGAGGAGATTCAGCCCGATTCAGGGACCGAATCTCTGAATCCAAATCGAATCGGGAAATCAGTTAAAAGATCTGAATCGATTTGAAGCATCCAAATCAATTTGGAAAAGATTTGTCAGTTCAGTCACAGACTAAACAGGCAGCTGACACAGCTGCCTCCAGCTGGTAAGTCTTTTGGGCTTGGGGGAGGGAAGAGGCATTGGGGAGGTAAGGATTGGGGCTGGGACAAGCTCTCTAGCTGGGGCGGGGGACACAGGCATGGGTGACTGGTGCTTTCCAAGTCTTGGGAGGGCACCAGCAGGGCACAACCAGGGTGTGGGGGAGTCCCCCAGCATCTGGGCACTGAGCACACTAACCATCCCCCAGTATCCAGCTGGTGGAGTCAATTTCAGGAGGGGACACCAGCGCTGTCCATGCCCCCCAAGCACCCAGAGTGCTCGCTGTTGGGGGGACACGTCCCATCCTTCCTCCCTCCCTCCCCCCACCCCAGTGCCCTCCTTGTGTTGCCTTTGTACCATGGGACTCGGGAGGCACAGGATACGGGCACGACAGCACTTGGAACAAGGTCTATGCCCTGCTGCTGCTTTCCCAGCCAGCAGGGCGGAGCAGGATGCAGGCATGGTTTGCTCCGGGTAGAAGAGGGGAAGTGGCATCAGGGTATAGCCCCTGCTCCTAGCACTGCTGCACCTGTGTCCCGCCATGCTGGCTGGCAAGTAACAGCATCACCCAGCTTGCTGCGCCAGCTGGCAAGCAGTGGCAGCACAGAATCCCCTCTCCCAGCGCAGCTGTGCCCACTGCCCCTGTGCTCTGCTGCGCCTGCTGGCAAGTGGTGCCAGCACAGAGTCCATGCTTCCAGCACTGCTGCGCCCACATCAGCACTGGGAATGGGGGCTCTGTTCTACCGCCACGTGCCAGCTAGCATGGGGGGTATGGGATGTGGGTGTGATAGCTGGGAGCAGGGGCTATGCCCTGCTGCTGCTTGCCCCCTTCTGCTCAGAGTGAGTCATGCCCACATTGTGGCCCCCTCTGCCCCGCACTGGCTCGGCAAGCAGCAGCAGAGCATAGCTCCCACTTTGAGAGTTATTGTGTCCACATCCTGTGCTCCCCAGTCCCTTTCCCTGAGTAATGTGCCTCCACGCCCCTTCCCTCCCCCAATCCCAAGACTTGTCAGCTGGAGGCAGCTGTCAGTGGCCTGTTTATTCTATGGCTGAATCTCAGAAGTGATGTCAAATCTTTAGGACCTGATTTGGCCAAATCTAATTGGGACAGTAATTTGAATCTCCGAATCAAATCACTGTCCTCTGAGTCAGCTGAATCCAAAGTGTGAATACCTGCCACTTCACTCAAGCCTATTTTCTCTACCAGCTTTTTTCATGCTGGCTTTATTTATAGCCAAAAGGAACTTTTTGGCCTACCTCCTGTGGCATAAAGAGTTTGTGTAATGTCCTAACAGCATGTAGCTCATCTTCTTGCATCACCTTTTTGCATACAACCGAAAAGTAGTTAGTGCTTTCTGCACGTGCATGAATACATAGATAGCTTCACGTAACAGCATTTTCTTATAGTACTTTCTGGAATTTTTTCATCCATAAAATGGCTAACTGAAATTTAAATTGCTTCTCTTCTGTCTTCAGGTGAATGTTGCTGATGCAAGGTTCCAGGCCATGTATACTTCCCACTTGTTTAATTTGGATCCTTCTGATCCAAACTTCAAAAAGACAAAAGCAGTGAAAAAAATCTTGGAGGAGAAAGCCCGCCGAAGAGAGCAGCAGCAGCAAGATGCTACAGAGGCAGAGAAGAAACAAGAAGCTGACATAGGAAAGAAAGCAAGTGTCCCTAAGAAATCCATAGATCCTGCCTTATCGTTGCTAATAAAGTCTGTCAAAAATAAAACTGAACAATTTCAAGCGAGGAAGAAACAAAATGTCAAGTAACTGGGCTTCATTTTACTTTTGGCAGTTCAGTCTATGCTCTTTGCTTGTGTAGTGTGTTGAGGCCATGAATAGTTTGTATAATGTCTTAATGTCTCCTGAAAAATCAATGGAAATACTGAGGTTTCAAGATGAACTACATGCAACCCTTTACCTCAATGACTTTTTCCTTATCCTTCTATGAATATCTGTGGAAATACAGCAGTTATGAGAGGTCATAAACATGAATATGCATAACAAAATTAACATTCCTGAAGCTGTTTATTTCATAATAACATTTCATTTGGAGCTAATAAAAATGTTAAAGATGGAGGCTAAGATCATCAAGAGTCATAATTATGATCACATTTAAAAAAGAGAATTGTTATCATTGGCTTTTGGAGCATGGTATTATTTTAGATAAAATCTCCTCTGAAATTGCATAATGATGTGTTTTAATACTTCTTGAGTCTGTAAACAATGCTATTGGTAAAGATGTTTTTAATATAACTGAAGAAGAAGATTGGTTAGATAAATTTTGTATACTAGTTAATAACTGTATAACTCAAAAATATTAAAACATTTTAATTTTTTAAATTTCACTTACACAATAGTGGACTGTTCCCAAAGCACCTTAGAAACAGTTATTGAAACTCAAATCTCTCTGATATAGATTAAATCCTCTTTGTATACATTGGAAATTAAGCAGGTAAGTGCCCCCAAGTTAAGTATCTAAAACCATCCTTGAACATCTATTTGTACTTTAGGTCAAACTGTTTTGTACCAGGACCAATTTGTAAACATCAATGGCTGGTCTTGGTCCCGTGCCCCCACTCCTGACCCGCAGCCCCCCAGTCCCAGCCTCCCAGTGTGTGAGACTCTGCCAGCCTGCAAGGGAAAAGCCATGGTTTCCCACTTTTTTCTACTTTAAAAAAGAATCCATTTTCAAAGTTTGTTAATCCATTTTTAAAGTACAATCCTTTCACACATTTTTGTTACCCACGGGTTGAGAAACACGGCTTTAGGCATTGTCTTATAGTCTTCTGCTGCCGTATTCCCTTTAGAGTCATTTCATAGGTGGCTGCAGTGTTAAAAACGCTAAGATGGGCCCTCTTAGCACTGGCATGGTTGCTGCCACTGCTGAAGTTGTGCATTAGTACATTAAAACAGTAGTGTAGGAACATAAATACCGATTTAAATAAATATTTGTTTAACCTGTTGTAATTACCATGAGTTAAATGACTAATCAGTGATGTGCAAGGATGGGGACATGAGTGGCAATGCTGGGCTCTAGCCTGTGGCTCTGAGTCAAAGAGAAGGGGGACTGCACCCATACCCCCCAAGCAGTGTGGGAAGCCAGGTGCTATAGCATTCCTGCTAAGCAGGCAGCGCAGCCCAAGAAGTTGTGGGGGGCAGCAGCCAGCAAGGGGCTGCAGCCACTGGCGCAAGGCTTCCCAGGGTCAGTTGCATCGGCAGACAGCAGCTAAAGAGGGACTTCACCAGCCTGCTGCCACCACTAGCATGCTGCAAGGGGGAGGACCAGACAACCCCTCCCCTCCCTCACTTCTCTCTCCCTCTGCCTAGCCTAGCTATTTGGTTTTAGTCACCCGTCCCATCCTCTCCCTCCTCCCCTCCTTGCTCCACTCTCCCTCCTGCTCTACTGCCTTCCAGTTCCTTTTAGGGCACCATAGGACTTTCTTCCCCCTTCCTCTCTTTCCCCACCCCCCTTCCCTCCTGACCTGCTGGGCTCCAGGTTAAATGATAACTGCTAGAACCTGGTTATCACTGAGCTGATCAGTTAAACGTTTAACCATTCACATCCCTAGTAGGGAGTTTCAAAATGCTGTTCTTGATAGATGCAGAATTCAGAACATTTGGTTGCCCTTTTTATTTCTGTTTTGTGTGTCAGCTATATTAGGCAACCAGTTTAGCATTATTACTGTAAGGCAGCCAGAGAGGCCTATTTGTGGCAATGTGTTTGATAAAATGTCACCCCCCGCCCCACAATAAGCCATGTTAAAACCATGAATAGGCTACCTATTCCTAAAGGCTAACATCAGTTAAAATAGGTCCTGAAATAGTTGATCGTTGTGTCTGCTAATAGAGGCTAACTCGATATGTAGAAAGATACACTTACCTAGCAAATGAACATTGTCCTCAAATGACAGCCACTGGGTTCTCAATTATAGGAAATATAGGTCAAAATCTGAAAATACAGTGAGAGATGGGAGTGCAAATAGAAATTGAGGTGATTTCATAGGAGAATTGATTATTCAAGAATACAATTGATTATGCTGATGTTTTAAGTATACTTAAACTTTCAGTGCAAAGTCAGTTTTTCATTCTAGTGACCACTTATGCATCTGTACTGGAATGCTTCCAGATTCACTGTTAGATAGAATAGTTGGATGGGCACAGTTTGGGAAATGAATACGTTTTTTAGCAGCTAAACATATTAGTTCTCAGGCGCTGCAGGGCTTAGCTGTAAAAATGAAGGTTGTTTTCATGTGGTCCAAGCCTTTGATAACTGGTTTGGAATGAGCTGACTGACTTGGCTGAAAAAAGAGAGACCCCTCATTGGAACTAGTGACTGACTTAAGACCATTGGTGCATACTGAAGACCAATGTATTAATGTTCATCAGGATGTAGATTTGAAAATCAAGCTAATGGAAAGGGATTATTTTGGCCAACTACTTCCTTGTTGCAGTGGCAAAGCATTGCTAGCCCTCATCTCCCTTGCCTACTTATTGTGTGTTGTATAGGTGTTCTTGATGTTTTGGGTATTGTGAATGTTAGGGTTTGAGGTTGCAATTTAGGGGGGTCCTTGGGTTAGCATTTGGCCACAAGAGGCCCCTTCCAGCTCTGTTTCTATAAACTAAAGCAAGGATAGGCAATGTTTTTGGGCAAAGTGCCCAAACACCTGTAACTTTGATTCCTAAGATGTTGGTGTACCAGGGGCAGATGGCATGAGAGCCACCAGGGGTCCAATCCTTGTGGCAGTGCAGACCTGGCCCCTTCCCCCATTCTTTGCCGAGAAACATGCGTGCCAAGCAAAATGCCTTTGTGTGCCACACTCTGGCACCTGTGCTGGGTGTTGCCTATCCCTGAATATGAATCTATGTCTAAATGAATAATTATGGAGTTACAACTTGATTCCTAAGTGTGGAGGTGATTATTCCTCACTGTGAATTGCAATAATGAAGTGTGGGAGAGGAAAACCCACCATTCTTTTAAATGCTGGTACTGTGAAAAGTGAGGCACATAGGTAATGTGTTCAATTCAAGAATTTAAGCAAGGACAGTTCATCGCAAGTGTCCTAAACTAATCCTTGACTTTGTTTAGGAAAATGTGTTAGTCCTCCCAGAGCTGAATTAGTATTATCTGCAGGGCATTTGTATTAGGTCTTGTACATGGTTCATCTTTTGAATTATGAGTGCTTGTTAAAGGTGTAATGGATACCTAAATAAGCAAAAGTCCTAGGTATTAAATGAGATTCACTGAAATGCTAAGGGATGGGTTATCCAGAGGGACGAGTTGTTTTTGTGTACCCATCTAAAATGGGGGGAAATGGGTTCAGATAGTTCTCTAGAATTTGGAGCAAAGGGCTTGGACACTTGACAAAGTGGATGAGTTCAGAATTGGCATGGATTTTGACTAATTGTGCAATAAAACGTCAGGAAAAAAGGGGTTGGAAATTCCTTTAAAATGTGGTCTCAGTAAAACTAATAGTTTTTAGGCAGTTAGTTTGCTACAAACAAGTTATACCTCCAGGGGCAACAGCACATTTTAGTCATCATTTGGCATCAGAAACCACTGGAACATCTGATCAGAGTATAAAGCCCCCCCAAATTTGTTCCAAATGATCCCCAGTTCCTTGTGTTTATGTTGTGTTATCTTGTTACCCCCCCTTCCTCCCCAAGATAAAGAAAATGTGAAGGGACCATTACAGGCTCTGCAACAAATCTGAACTTCTTTGTATCTGTTACTTTCCAAAAAGTCTGGCAAATGAGATACTGCATCTTGGCTTGAAAAGGGATGCATTTTTTCTGTAGCTTGTGTGTCCAGAGTATGCATAGGGATAGCAGTGACCACTGTGAACGTTCCTCTCAAACATGGTAGAATATTATCCTATAACTCTTGCCTTAAACAGAGTAGCTAGTGGTTGAACCAGAGAGTATCTCTTAGAAGAATACCAATCTCAAATTTTAAATCTTAGTGAGGATGAGGAAATTATATCACTTGGTAATCTGGTCCATTTGTTTAAAAAGCTCTGCATGGCATGTTTTCAGTGGAGAGGCTTTGTTTCCTCTTGAGCTTCAGTCAGGTCTCTCCTTTTCAGCATGGCTTCTACCAGGTCACTTAGTTTCAGACTAAAGGAGTAGATGGTTCATATAGTACCTCTTCAGTAAAACTCAGCAGTGCTGATTTAATAGTTTCATAGCTGTTAGGGACTGGAAGGGACCTTACAGCTCATCTGGTCCACCCCTCCCTGCTCTTGGGCAGGAAAGACTGCTGGGATTTCTCTGAATGTCTTTGCATATGGAAATTTAATGGGATTGGTGCTACATCCTCCTCACTACCTACATAACAAATCTTATTTACCAGAAGTATGCCAGTGATGCACAGTTCATTCTCAGTTGATGCAATGATGGTAACCTGTTAAAATGCTTACAAGAAAATGAGCTCTTGGATAAAGACCAGCAGATTCAACTTGAATCAAGCCAGGAATCGAAGTGGTGTTAGTTGGAAAAGAGTTAAAAAATGAAAGAACTAGAATAGATGTCTCCATCCTACTGTAAAGGCTCCCAGGTTCATTCCTCACACTGGGGTGAAGCCTAATTGCTCTGTTTTTCATTCCTTACTCCATCTGGGTGTCCAGGTGGTATCAGTTTCTAAGAATGCTTTTGTTGCTAGGAAACTTTGTCCCATTCACTCATAGGAAAGCAAGCTGACTGCAGTAATCCTCACATTTATCCCTTCCAGACCAGATTCCTGTTGTTCACGATCTGAAGCAAAACGTGATGAGGATGCACTGCTTTCAGCTGGCAAAGGAGGCAACTGTCTGCTTAGTTCTGGGCCAAGGCTTCTGGGACCATACCAGTGTTCAAGCTTCTCCACTGTCTCTCAGACCTCATACTGGCATCAAAAGCTTGACTGTCTTCTCATCTTCAAAGCAATTAATACATCAAGCTCTAGCTACATCAAAGGCCATATTTTGATGCATGAACCATTGTAGTTGTGTTCTTGAGGCAATACAGGTTGGAAAAGCCAAGATAAAAAGCATGAGAGGTCAAAGAGATTTGTTTATAGATGAGGTTTCCAGAGAAGATGAGGCCAAATCCAGAGTCTCCCCATCTTTATATTATGTGAGAAAACCTCCCTTAAAAATAAAAAGCTTTTCCATGTCAAAGTGACACTTGGCACTGTCACCACTTCCTGGCAAATAAGCTTCTATCCAAGATAAAAAAGGTGGGGGATGGAATAGATGCATTTAGAAAAAAAATACGACTCCAAGCAGAATTTTTGCCTTGAAAATGGACAAGTGTAAGAGACTGAGTTGCTAAGAAAGATGCTACTAGACAGAAATAAACCTGCAAAGGGAAGGCTTGAAAAAAATTAGTTAAAAGGTCACCAGTTCTGATAAAAGTGTTGCCATTGCATTGTATGCTGTAAACTGTTGTAGGTGCTGTGAGTGCATGCATTCGAATGCAGGCTAGCATAGTTCGTAAGGAGTAGCATGTTTTCAAATTCACCAAGCATGCTGCCCTTGGTGAATCCGTGCTGACTGTCCCCAAACACCTCCTCTTCCTTCAATTGCTTAGAAATGGATTCCTTGAGGGCCTGCTCCATGACTTTTCCAGGGACTAAGGTGAGGCTGACTGGTCTGTAGTTCCCTGGATCCTTCCTTAATGATGGGTACTATATTTGTCCTTTTACAATCACCCAGGAACTCTTCCAATCACCATGAGTTTTCAAAGGTTTTAGCCAGTGGCTTGGTAATCACATTGGCCACCTCCCCCAGCGCCCTTGGGTGCCACATGGGCTTGTACATGGTCACAATCAGATTTTCTAAATAGTCTCAAACCTGTTCTTTTGCCATTGTTGGCTGCTCATCCCTTCAAACTGTGCTGCCAGGTGCAATTGTTTGGGAGCTGACCTCCCCTGTGAAGACTGAGATGAAAAAAGCATCGAGCACTTCACCATTTTCTGCATCATCTGTCACTAGGTTGCATCCCCAATTTAGCAAAGGACCCACACTTTCCCTCGTCATCCTCTTGTTGCTGACTTGCTTGTAGAAACCCTTCTTGCTACCCTTCACATCCCTTGCTAGCTGCATCTCCAGTTGTGCTTTGGCCTTCCTGTCTTCATCCCTGCATGCCCAAGCAATACTCTTATACTCCTCCCTAGTTGTTTGTCCAAGTTTCCAATCTTAGAAGCTTCCTTTTATGTTTAAAACTTACTGAAGAGTTCCCTGCTAAGCCAAGCTGGTTGCTTGCTACATTTCCTAGTTTTCCTGCACATGGGGGTGGTTTGTTCCTGCGGCCTCAGTAAGATCTCTTTAAAGTACAGCCAGATCTCCTGGACTCCTCTCCCCCTCAGACTGGTTTCCCAGGGGATCCTGCCCATTATTTCCAAGTGAATTGAAGTCTGCTTTTCTGAAATCCAGGGTCCATACTCTGCTGCTCTCCTTCCTTTCTTTAGGATCCTAAACTGAGTCATCTCATGGTCACTTCTGTCCAAGTACTGCTTGAAGTAATTGGTATCAATCCTTCATGTACTTGGAACTTTCTTTTGTGCTGGGGTTGACCTTTTGAGTTTCAACTAAGTTCTTGCTCATTAAGACATGTTAGTAGTAGTAGAATTTAATTTTGAGGCAAGTCCTGGAATAAGGCATTCTTGATGAAGCTGGCGACAGAGCGTGTTATTTCCCATTCTTGATTATAATCCACAACAGTGATTCTCAACCTTTTAAGGCTTACAGCACCCCTCCATACCTTTTCTGGATTTAGTGGTACCCTGTTATTCAGGAGATGCACTTGGGGACAAGCTGAGAAGTGACTGTGGCAGGAGAGGGCACCCTCATCTGTGTTAGGTTTATCATGCTTAGGTGCTATACCTATTTTAGGCATCTCTTTATGTAGAGGCCAGTAAATGTAGCCCTTACTGGCTCTGGAGGTGCATTGTTTGGGTAGTATGGGCTGTCCTTATGCTGTCTCTTTTGTGGCTGTAAAAGGCATCAGAGAGCAGAACTGTAGATCTAGCATGTTCTGGGTCTAACCTTCCGCCCAGTAAATTATTAACAGCCGTGTTTGTTAATTAGTGGATAGCAGAGGATCAAAGTCAATGAGATTACTCACATACTTGGCTGAATAAGAGCCAGTGTGCTCAGCTTCTTGGAAGCTGATCACAAAAAAGGAAGAATTATTGTAGGGGGCAATAGGACTGGAAGATGCACATCATCCCAATCTGTTTCTGACCATCTCAGGCAAAAAAGACAATGCTGTGCCAATCTGCAGTCCCACATACCACCACCTCTACCTCAGGATTTGGATTTTGAGATATCTAGCTGGAGGAAGTCTCTCCTCTGGAGCTGTACTAGTGACAACAATTTAAAACGGGTAGAGGCATAGGGCTTCTGTGAAGGTGATCTTGGCTTCTGAAAGATACTAGGGGCTGTTCTTCCAGGCTTGAGCGTAGGACTCAGACTTCCCTGTGGCAGTACAAAACTGCCTCTGATCACCAGATGGGTAGATCCATGATGGGTGCGGTGGTGCAGTCGCATCCCTTTCTATCCAAACTTTAAAACCAACTGCCTGGGAGGGGAAGCAATATTTCTTTTCAGGCAGCACTGAGAGATGTGACTGACTTCATGGCTCATTATCTTCTTCCTGATTCCTGTAAATTTGTTTCTACTCCACAGGTGTTAATGACCCGCTCTCCTTTTTAATGGTCTCGATGTTGCACTCTTTCAACTTCCAGCCTGACGAAGGGTTTTTAAACCCGAAAGCTTGCTTGACATTTTTTTTCCATCAATTTAAGTTGGTCTAATAAAAGATATCAGATTCAGCCAAAGAACCTTGTCTGCCTCTGTCCTTAGACTAACATGGCTACAACCTACACTCTTCCAGCTATCCTTTTTTCTGCAGTTTTGATGTCTGTTAGCCGTTCCTGGTAATGCCTCTCTTCTGTTTCACAGCCCTGCATACTGTTCTTAGTTCTAGCTAAATAGCTTGACACAGGTGTGGTAATATTAACTCAGATGTAGAAATGTCAGACAAAGTATTGGAGTCACTATCAAGATGTTCTAGAAGGCTAGATTTTATTTTACAAATCTGAATAAGAGATGGACGTTTAACTATAATGACTATGGGATTTATGACACATTATTTTTTGACTATTCTGACTTTTTTTTGCCAGTTTGTTATGTTTTGTTTTAATGCTATGTTTAATATAGCAAATTAGTGGACATTCCAATAGTTATATTATTTTTGCTTTGATTTTAATCTGAATACTATGGTGCTCCCCCCCCCCAGCATATTAGTAAAGTATCTAGTTTCTCTTTAACTGAACAAAAGTGTGCCATGCTATATTTGATGATGTGCCACACCATCTGCACCTACCTTTTCAAAATCCTGGATCCACCTATGTAACCAAATGACCTGGGAAGAACTACCATGGGCAATGCATATGGGAGTTGGGGGTCATGTGCCCCCCTGAGATTTGGCCCTCAGCGGCCAGGGAGTGGGGGATGATAGCTGGTGCCCCCCCAAAAATGTGGGGTGTTAAGAGAAGCGCTGGCAGCACTTCTCCCAGTGGTGGCAGTCAGCGGCTGGGCCCCCCACCCTAGTCAGCAATCAGCCACTGGTGACCCCCCAGGATCAGGAGGCACCAGTCACCCATGACCCCTACCACAGGATCATGCCTGATTATTTCCTTCCCCCAGTGTGTCCTCTGACAGGATTTACAGGTGAGAAGGGATAGATTGGGACTGGGTTGAGCCTTCCATCCACTTTTTGTTGAAATATATAACCTCTGTTGTTGAAGTGTATCCTAGGTGCGCAGCTTCAGCATAGTATGAGTGAGGTATAATCATTGTCTTCTCCCAAAAGAAAGGAAAGACCAGCAGTATAGCAAATTTTTAAAGGAAGGCAAAATAAGTTACCAAACTTAGAAAACAATGACTGTCATTGGATCCAATCAGGCTTTTGTCCCAATCACCTTAAATCTAACAACATGAAACTTGAGGCCAAATTTAAAATCCAGTTGATAATAAAAAGCTTGTGCTGAACTTTTAACATTTAGCAGACTGTCTTTTCATACACTGTTGGCTCATTTTTAACAATGGTTTTACTAGTTATAAAAAGCCCAGATTCAGGAAACCATTTGTATTCAGAAAAGCACTTAAGAAGGTGCTTAAGCCTCGTGGAAATAAATTGGACTTAAAGATGTGCTCCATCCAAAAAAGTGTATTGAATACTGAGGAACTTGAGCGCTTCCCTACATACTTTCTTGAATCCCAGCCTAGATGTCGACAAGCAGTCACGATGTGAGGGCATGTGTGGGGGTGTGCATGTCCATGTGCATGGGGGTGTGTTGCCTGTGTAGTAGGTCACGGCACCCAGCCAGGAGTCTGGTGGGGAGCTGGTTGGGGCAGGGGGCAAATGCAGCAGAGCTTGTCCAGGTGGTGCAGTTTCCCCCATGGCATTCTGCATGGGGCTGAGTCCTGCCCGCTCCTGCCCAGGGCAGCCTGTGCTGTGGCCCACATCAGCCCTGTGCTCGCCAGCACTGCTCCTGCCCTGGCTAGCACATACAGCTTCCTAGTGGGGCTGCTGCTGCTGCTTCTGTGACAGCCACCCAGATACTATTTGGCTCCCCCTGCCTCCAGTAGTTCCTCCTCCTTCCCCTGCTGTGTTACTTTGGGCAACAGGTAGACCAGGGCACCACACACCCAGCCAGGCACCTCCTGCCCCAGTACATGGACCTCTAGCTCCTGCTGCCCAGCGTGATATTCAGCCACCTGTGGGTAGAAGGCAGCCTCATTGGGAAACTGTGTGCACTGCCTGGAGCTGCAGCTGTGCCATTGGCAGGTGCAGGGTGGATGCATGTTGCTCTGGGTGGGAGAAAGTAGGGCTTGGCCCCATGCAGAGTGCCACAGGGACAGCTACAAGCTGGATACAACCAGTTGGTGCCAGGATCTAGCCTGCGGGCCATTTTGTGCCCACATCTGATGTAGAAACTCACGGAGTTAAATCTTGGTACATTGTAAGTAGTGGCAAAATTCCTATTGATTCAATATCAGGGTTTTACCTGGTGTCAGTATTGCTAACCCCAAACTTTCCAAAGCTATGAGCCTAGCCTCTCAAAACCATGATCTTTGCTCATGGAATGTATTTTATTTCTGATATAAGGGTGACCAAAGGTTAGGTTTTCAAGCTTTACCTTGCAACTGAGAGAGCTATAAGTTTATTTTATATATATATAAGCTTAGTCCATCTGTGTGTTCATCCATAACACTGTTGGGAGGCATGGCTCCAGCCAGTGCTGCATCAAGAATGTCCATCAAGATGTCCACTGGGGTCCCCCCCAAGGCTCTGTCCTTGGACCCATATTGTTCAACATCTTCATTAATGGTGCAGACATTGAAGTCAGAAGCGGACTGGCCAAGTTTGTCAATGACACCAAATTTTGGAGCAAAGCATCCACATCAGAAGACAGGTGGGTGATCCAGGCTGACCTGGACAGGCTCAGAAAATGGGGGGATGAGAACCTGATGGTGTTTAACACCAAAGAATGCAAGCTTCTCCACCTTGGGAGGAAAAACCTGCAGCATCCTTATAAGCTTGGCAGTGCTCCACTGGCTAGCACTGTGAAAGAAGGAGACTTGGGCGTCATCACTGACCACAAGATGAACATGAGCCTGCAATGTGATGCTATGGCTAGTAAAGCGACCAAAATGCTGGCTTGCATCCATAGATGCTTTTCAAGCAAATCCGAGGACGTCATTCTCCCCTTGTACTTGGCCTTGATGAGACTGCAGCTGGAGTACTCCATCCAGTTTTGGGCTCCACAATTCAAAAAGGATGCGGAGAAGCTTGAGAGAGTCCAGAGAAGAGCCACGTGCATGATCAGAGGTCAGGAATACAAACCTTACGACCACAGGCTGAGAGCCATGGGGCTCTTTAGCCTGGAAAAGCGCAGACTCAGGGGTGAACTGGTGGCCACCTATAAGTTTATCAGGGATGACCACCACTATCTGGGGGAACATTTGTTCACCAAAGTGCCCCAAGGGATGATGACTAGGTCAAATGGTCATAAACTACTGCAAGACCATTTCAGGCTGGACATAAAGAAGAATTTCTTTACTGTCCAAGCCCCCAAGGTCTGGAATAGCCTGCCATTGGAGGTGGTTCAAGCATCTACATTGAACACCTTCAAGAGTAAATTGGATGCTTATCTTGCTGGGATCCCCAGTGGACTTCCTGCCCTTTGGGCAGTGGGTTGGACTTGTTGATCTTCCGAGGTCCCTTCCAGCCCTCATGTTTATGAAATCTATGAAAGAATGATGGGTGGGGCATGGCTCCCGTAGAGTGGGCCAGGTGGAACAGGCTAAGTGGACATGGACAGCGGGGAGGGGAGTGGTGTGAGGCTGGATGCAAAGCAGAGGCGTGGCACAGGGCTGGACACAGGGGGAGTGGCATGGGACTGGATGCAGACTGGGGGTGGGGGTGGCACAGAGCTGGACACAGAGTGGGCGGTGACATGTGCCTGGATGTGAAGTGGTGGCAGCAGTCTTCCTATACAAACTTCCCCCTCTTGCTCCTGGGGGATGGTGGCAGCACGGGGTGGTGGGTGACTGCACTCCATCCCAACTTGCCTGCCCCTCTCTTCCTTCCCCTAACCCCCTCATCATTCTTGATGGGCAGTTCACTAGTTCTTTCGTAAAAGCTAACATTCTTACCCAACCTCATTATGTTCAGAAGCTGGGGCTTTAAAATGAGCGCCAAGCAATCTTGAGATTAATTGTAACAACTCAAGCATTTGTAATACTGCTAACACCAAAAAGACATGGGTCAGCTTGTGCTGACCTGATTTCAAGATCCTGGAGCCCAGTTTGGTTTACCTTTTAAACATTTTATTTGAAGTAAATAGTGCTTAGATTTCTTACAACAGATTAGGGTGATTTGTGCTGATAAATCAGAGAACACTTATAAGCAAGTGATTTTTTTTTTTTTAAGAAAGAACAATTCCAGTAAGAAACCCTGAGCTACACCTGTTAAGTTGTTGGTTGTAGTCGTGTTGGTCTAAGGACATAGGCAGACAAAGTTCTTTGGGTAAATGTGATATCTTTATTCAGACCAATTAAATAGTTGGAAAAATTGTTCTTTGCAAGCTTTTGGGCACAAATGCTTTTCTTTAGGCATAGGGAGAGTCTGTTGTGTGCTCTCTTGGGAGGGTTATTCTATTAAATATCAGGTAATTGGCAAAAGTTGTGGCAATTGTGTAGAGTATCAGTTAAATACCCCAAACCTACAGTTGTTAAAAATGGGACAGACAATTTTTCTAACAGCTTGGGGAGGTCTTGTATAAAAAAGAAAGTTTTCCTCCAAGGTTGGCAGGCATTAGAATGATTATTAAATCATAAGTCAGGCATTCAGAGATCTTATATTACAGGTTGAGATCACAAGCGGTTTTGATTTATTTAATAACAGAAAAAGATCAGACAACCAGAGATGAACAGCTAGGCATGTTTTCTATTATTTCTGCCTTCCAAAATTAAATGTATTATTTCCAATTAATTGCGACAGTTGGCTTTCATTCCTCTTTCATACTCCTACAATGTCCAAAAATAACACCACTAAGCCATGCTTTTGCTGAAGAACAAAACAACAACCAGAATACTGCACTACATTCAAAGTCAAGTCCTGGCAACCTGTATTATATATATCAAGCTATTAGAGGAGTCACATTGTTTTGCACTTGTCTTAAATCATAAGTCAAATACTTTTCCTTTAATTTTGTAGTTAGGATAGTAATAAGGGCAACTAGAGTGCTAACTCTGGCAGAGTGGTTTTCATTATTCCGTATTTTATAACACGTTAAAACCATAAATTCTAGTCTTTTGGATGTGAAAATGTAAACTTTTATCTCGTGTTGGCTTATCGCACTAAATATTACTAAAAATATGACAGACTGGTTTATTGTCTTCCGTATTTCCTGAATGCTTGGAATATAGCGTTTCAGATGCCCAACTGGGCAGGGATCATCCAAGATTAGCATTGTTCTTTTGTCCCCTGTGTCCCCAGTACACCAGTAATTTGTGCTCAATATCATTCCAGCTCTCACTCCTTATTTTAGCTACTGGATCCCGTGTTAACTTGTCCTGCCCATATAGGGCCATCAAAACAGTTCTACTTTAAACCTGCAGTGAGTGCCCTGGAAAACCTTACCTCACACCTATTTCTGTAAGATATAATAATTTATCTTGCCAGGATCTAAAAGTTGGTTACCATTTCTATATGGACAATTGCCTTGAGGCTACGATCCCAGCTCTCTTTTGGGTGGGCCAAATCTCTTCACTCCGGTGGGTTGGCATTGTACAAGTTGAGTGGCCAGGCTTATCATTATTTCTAGGCTTAACAGTTCTGTTCTCTCTTTATATTCTAAAGAAGGTCACCAAAAGATGCCAAATAAAAGTCAGGGTTGTACTTAAAACCTCCTTGGTACCAAAATTCACTATTTTCAGCCTTATCTACAGTAGCAAAGTTGGTCATGGCTGGCTACTGTTGTCAAGAGTGGATGCAGCTGAATCAATGGAATAAACATCTTATGTTGACCTTGGGTATATGGAAAGTATAAGACCCAGCAGAAGAAGTGGTTAAGATGGGATTAATGTGGATGGTATGAACTGAAAAGTGCCTCAGCTGACATTTTATAGCAACTGCAGTCAAGCACTCTCTTTGGCAGGGAATAGGCTGTTTGGAATGGACATAAAGGTCCCAGGAAGATGGAGACCAGTGAATGGGACAATTTACTGAGCTGAAACATACCTCTCTGTGGGGATCTTTGCTGTAGTGTAGGAAGAAACTTATCTGTTCAGCCTCAACACATTTGAGAAGGACTAGATAAAGTGGGTTGCCCTGGGAACTGAGGATAGATACAGACAGTTTTCTTGGCCTGACTGAAAATCTCTCTCTTCAGGGAATAGGTAGGCATCCAACTTCCTAGAAACATGACATCTGGTTTAAGTCTATATTTAGCCTGCATCTCTTACAGACATGCTTTTTAAGCATTAACCCTAAAAGGAGAGCAATGATATAATACAAAAGCTAGGGTTAAAAAAAACCCTATTGTAGTATATTCTTTTTGGATCTTTCAAATCCTATTCCAGTGTTTGACAGAGGCAAAATTATAAAGAAACACTGAAATATTAACCAGAGGTATCAAGCGTTTCAAGCATTGCCTTTCATGCAAGAACCTCAAAGCATGTTCGCGCGCAGAGGGGCGGTGTTGAGTGTTTCAGGATCAGGGGCTGCAAGGTCAGGCCACCTGTGTGACTTGTAAAGCTCCCATGGTGAGCCAGTCACATATCAGCGTTAGAATCCAGAACGCCCAGCTCGAAACCACTTGTTTATTATCTTCTGCAATGGCTGGGAGGCAGCTTGGTGTCAGCCATGTTTCACCTTTTTCAGGGCCAAAATGGAAGTCTGCTAGGTCTGGGGTGCTCAGCTCTTACCTGTAACACCATATCCTGTCAGCAAAGCCACGTTATATGGCCTGTGGGGCTCCCTATAGGTCTAAAAATGTGGCAATGGGGAGTAGTGGCAGCTAACTTGGGGCTGAGTGGGGGGCCAGTTGAGGTAGGGGGCTGAGTCAGGCAGCCTAGAGTAGCACAGGGCCAGGCAGGGGTGGCATGAGCCCCAGTCCTGACACATGGAGTCTGATCCAGTGCACAGACTGGCTCCGTGCCGCTTATCTGGTCTGTGGGGCCAAAAGATTGAGCACCGCTGGGCTAGATGATGATCTGGCAAAATCATAACCTGGACTTTTTTTGAGAAGGACATTCAATTCTGAATTGGATGTGATATCTTTTTTTCTTGTAATGGCGTTGATTACTCCAGAGAGATGGCTCTGGAATTTATGTACTGCTACCCCCACTTTCATACCGTTAGAACGACTCTAAAGGGAATAAATGCACGTTGCAGTGAATAAATTTGTAAGTAGTTTCTGTCTTTTACAACCACTCATAGAGTTTAATAGGATGGGTCTGGCTTAGTATTCTTGTCTTTAGCATGAGAAACCCTGGAGAGAATTACAAACAAAAGGATTGCGCACCGGAGGTTAAAGAGATGCCTGGAATGAATATGCTGTAACTATTCCCAAGGATAGTTAAGCCCTGTAATATTGCAGTATCTTTATTAAGAGATGAAGGGATCCCTGGACTATATAAGTCTGGCCTTGATCTCCTTCCTTCTCATTATTGGTTGGCACATCACTTGTGTTTGAAGTTGGCAGTGACCTGCTTGATAAACTGCCACACATGTAGTTCCCAGACAAATGCAGGACAGAATGAACAAAGAATGAATAGATGTGTTAGGATGAGGATAATTCAAAGGTAAATCTTTATGCAGATTCCACTCATGGTCCCAGAGTGGGGCAACATCTGATGCGACTGCTAGACCTGAATTGCTATCCTTGAGCATTAGTAATGCTTGACACCATGCAAATGCTCACAAACATGAATGTCCATGGTGGTAGATGAGATGAGATGTTTTTCCACATTACAAATAGGAAATGGAGGTAGAGAGCTGGTGAGTTCCCCCAGTTGCTTGAGAATACTGTTATCAGTATGAAAGCAAGGGAGACTAAACATTTAGGGGAAAGAAAGAACAGAGTGGTCTGAGCAATGATGGCTGAGACTCCTGTTCAGAAAGATAAGCATGAATCTTCTGGCTCTCAGGGAAAGTGGTAAGATATGCCCAAGCCATCTCTTCATACAGTGTTTCCTGGTAAGCTCACCTGCTTGGCCTGCCTTGTATATTGCAAAAGCAACAAAACCCAAGAAATCTCTTGGTTTTAGCTCCTACCCATGATAGGGGGTTGAGAGATTGTATGCATTTTGTGTAGTGTCTTGCGTACTACATGGTAGCATACTGGGTGCAAATAAGAGTCAAGCAAAGGCACTCAGGGCAAGCTCCTGCCCTCACCAACTTCTCATACTTCTTACTCCATTTTTTTTCTAGCTGTTGGGTCTTTTCTGCTGGGGCCTGAGATTCTACCATGCTGGGACTTAGCTGTACTGAATGATGAAGTTGCCACTGCTGATGTTGGGAGGGGTTTCAAGTAGGTATTCAAATCCTGGACCTCCTGGATAACTTAATGTCTCTGAGACTCTGACATGAGAATGGCAGTACAAGTGGTGTATATAGAGGGGTAAGCTGCATTAAAGGAAAACAGTAAAATTCAGCACTGGTGATGATTTCCCACTGCCAGTCACGGAAGATGTAGCAGTTGTTTTGACAGAGCTCAGGTAGTGCTGTACTGATGGTGAATTAAGCATCCAGTGTTCCCCAGTACCCCAGTATGTTCTTCAAGATGCCCTGCCACCTAGGCACAAGGTAGGGCTGGATAGCTGTACAGATGTTTAGGGAAGCTAAAGGACATTAGAAATCTATTTATGAGTTTCCTGAGCTAGCAAGGGTTAAGTGTCACTAGCTGCCATGGTAACCACCACACTGTTAACCCTGTAGGTGGACACAAAACATGTATGAGCAGAGTTTGTAACAAATTAAGTGTGATTAGTTACCCTAACTTGCTACAAACTCTTGTAAAAGCTGTAATGGCAGCAGATCCCTAGAATATACAAGTTCAAGGATAGAAATTCCCCAAGTTCATTTAGGATGTGAGATTCTCAGACTGCAGCACAGATCTGCTGTTTGAGATATCCTATGGTTTTGTCATTTCCAAGCCAGTCTTTCAGTTTTGTTTATCTATAGTACATTGTGCCTTGTTATGAATCATGATGGTGTATTAGAGCCTCGGGAATAAGCTAGACTATTCCTTTTCTCAACAGTTCATGAACTACATAGACCGCACAGAAGATGGGAGAATAGGAAGCATTATTTATATTTTAACTTTGGGAAAGCTGAGGCACAAGGTAAGGCAAGGTGATTCCCTCAATTTGAATGAGAAGACTTGTAAATCAATAAGGTTTGCAGTACCAATCTAGCATTATCACCATGAAACTATCCCACAGCTCTGAAAACAAGTTATGCCTTCATGCATCTAAGGAAATGTTATAAAAAATAAAAGATACAATCAACTATAATGGGGGGGGCAGCTTGGGATCTGTCCACTGGTGGCCCTGCCCACCTGTTATGGGCCAACTGCCTGCCTTTTCGCCTGCCACGCCTTCTTGTTAATTAATTGTTAATTAAGCGGAAGGCTGCCCATTGTATTCCCTGATGCCAAAGGGCACTATCTGCAGCTCAATTCCTCCCCTACACCACAGCCCAAGCCTTGCAGGTGGTATTTGTAAATTCCTCTTTATGTTGGAGTCTTGGCTGCTGTGGGCCTACCCCTTTTCTCTCTAGCTAGGCCTGTCAGTTACCCCCACCTTCCCCCCCGGCCCAACTAATCAGGGTTTGACTTCCAGGATCTAGCTCTCAAAAAAAATCTCATTCGGGCTCCTGCCCCTCTGTGGCGCTGGGATCTGCTCACCCCTGAATACTGTGTCCTCTCTGGTGCTAGGGTCAGCTCACCCCTGAATATTGTGCCCTCTCTGGCACTGGGGTCCCCACACTGCAGTGGGCCCCCAATGAGGCCTTCTCCTCCCCCAAATAGCCTCACTCAAACAAGAGAGGCAACATGCCGGCTTACTTTAGATGATCATGAGGCATGGCATAGTCTTCTGACAGAGACTACAGCCACAGCATCATAATCATTGGGAGTCTGCCTCCCTGCCGCCCCTCTGGCTTTCTCCACTTGCCATTTGTAGGGTCCTGGCCTTCCTCTTCCTGTCACCTGACTGGCTGGCAGGGCTTGAGTCTTAACCCCTACTTGACCGGCCGGCCGTGACTGAAAGGTTCTGGACTTAAAGGGACCACCCTGTGTCTTAGTGACAGGGTTAGGGTTCCCTGTTACTTTGACATATGTGCTTAAAGAGTTGTTGGTTTTGCATTGTTCAGCTGATAGTAAAGCAGGACAGAAACAGGTTTGCTAACCCCCCAAACCACCAGTTCCACAAGTGATTCACTTTTCCAGGTCTGTATCCACTGCCAGAAAGAAACTTCCATTTTAATCAAAACAACTGGCAGATTCATGAAGTGTAAGATGTTTCTCATCATGAGAATCTCAGAACTCTGCAGGAGCAAACTACACACTAATACAGAAGAGCCAAAACTATATCAAAGGGATAACTAAGGATGGAGTTTGTGAAATCAAGTATGAAGTTTGTTTTCTGGTTTTATTAAAAACAATGCATTTCTTAATATATTCTTTAATAGCTGATGTATCATTGATCAGAAAGGAAAATCCTGTGATGTCTCCAGCAACCTTGTTCTGATATTTCCTAATGTCTGAAACTTGCCTTGGCCAAATGGTTTTCAGTTTTTTTAGTGTAATTTAAAATCTTTCTTAAGACAATTAAATGAAGAGAAATTCTATGTGGAACACTAGGCTTCCCATGAGTCCTCAGCCTGACAATCCAGAATACCACACTTATATCTCTAAAACTAATGGTTTACTGGTAGCAGTAGTAGGTTCCTATCTATTTTGCATACCAGGCTTGGAAGGAGGAGAAGATGATACGTTTTGCTATGGGGGGTTCACAGCTACTTCCTGACAATATAGAATTCAAGGCTTCTGTTTGTATTTAACTTCAGGTCCTGGGAAGTGGCATAGTCTAATAGTCAGACCCCATCTCCCATGCTCCCCCCCACCCCCACATCTTTCTTGCAATGGCCCTGGCAGCTCTGGCAGTGGGAAAAGTAGGAGGTGATATTGCAGGAGTGTGTGTGAAGGACATTCTAGGAAATGAGAGCTTTTTAACTCGAGTAAATTGTCTCTTCACTGAATGATTTTCCGCTGCTGGGGACATGTCAATGTTTTTTTTGCTGGTTTTCTTGGTCATTTATCATCATCAGCAAAAAAATAAAAATAAAAAGTGACCTTTCTCCTACCAGCTAAAACCTCTGGTTGTTGTTCCAGCATCACATGTCACTGGTGGCACTCCGCCCTTCTGGTTGCTGAAGCTGGAGCTACTACAGGGACAGTGCAGTGGGAGGGGTAGGCTGGGGGTCAGTACACTTAAGCTTCTGCCTCTCTGTTGTAGTTAGGAGGCTTTCCCTTTCTCTTTGTGTCTAGGCACCAGCAGTAGCAGCATCCTGACGCTGCCACCTTAGGAGATAAATGTTTTTCTCAGATCCTGTCCCAGAAAACTCCGCATCACTCCCAAGTCCAGCAAGAGCAAGTCCAGCTCAGCCCATACAACAATCAGAAGGAACAGGCCCAGTACAGGTAAAATGTGCAGAGAATTCAGGGGACTTTAATAAGTTTCTACTAAGCATAGGTCAAATGAGATTTTTCTTTTTTCTTTTCTTTTTTAGTTTTGTCAGTTAGTGAAATTTGGGACAATTTTCCTAGCAATGGCAAAAAATTGGTTGCTGACATGCATACTCTCACCCTCTCTCCCAAAGTACAAGTTCTTTCTCCAAAGCCTGGAGTCACTCAGTATCTCACTTAAAGAACTTTAGCATTTTTAGAGTTGTTCCCCCTAAACTTGAAATACCTGAAGTGTTAAAAAGGATAATGCTGGTAAAAAAACCCAAAAATCAGCTAGAGGCAAGTATCCAAAATTCTATGTAAATGGTTACAATTTAGCAGTTATAAGCAACTGAAAAAAGCTTTATAATAGGAAGCATTGAGCAAAAATAAAAGATGCTTCTCTTGGCTTTGCCTTATAATGGCTTATTGCTATAGTGAAGGTGGCATGAGGCCTTTTCCCCCACAAGCTTTATGACCTAAAAACAAAGAGGTATTCAACATAATGTAAGGGTTGGAAATTCAAAGCTGGTAAAATCGGATATATATTTTTTTCAGACAGCTGATAAATGGACTAAGGAACTCATTGATACAGGATGTAATTGGCATTCAAAATTTAACAAGGTTTCACAAAGGAGTCAGGCACTTCCATGCAAAACAAGAATATCCTGATTTGTCATACAAGCAAATGATAAGAAATTTGGGAAGGAATACTGAACCTCCCATTTCAAGATTTTGAGATTAGAATGAAATCAAATGTGGAGACAGGTTACATCTGCCTCTAACCCTCTGCACCTGATACTGACCACTATTTGAGACAGGATATTGTACCAAGAGGGACCTAAGGTCTGTTCTAGCATTTTTCTAGATTTAAGTATCTAGCATTTTCCTAGGCACAAGTGTATGATTCTGTTCTCTCTCACAAATCAAAGAAATTATATTCAGTGATGAACTTGGCCCCATTTTCTTCTTTGACTGGGAAGTGGTGTTCCAAGATGAAGGATGCAGAAGTGATGAGATCCACCTGACAAAGAGTCAGAAGAACATCTTCACATACAGCTTTACTAGCCTGGTGAAGAGGGCTTTAAAAGAAGTTTAATGGTGGAAGGAGACAAAAGCCTGATGGTAAGTAAAGAGCCAGGCATCCTGGAAAAAAACTAAGTGAGAGGAGACAATAAGGGGAGCCTTAACAAAGTTCTCAAAGCAAATCTAGCGCAATCACCTAGTTAGCTAAGATGTTTATACATTTAATGTGAGACCCATGGGAAATAAGAACTGCAAGCCCTTGTACAATCATGGAAGTATTACGTGATTGTGGTAACTTAGTGGAATAGAGCCTGTGGAGCTGAAGGGCTTTGCTTGTGTCCATGCCTATGCTTGTGCCAGAGCCAGGCAACTTCCAGTAGTGCCATGCAACCACCACTTCTCCCTGCTCCACTTCCCCCCTCCCACCCTGAGTGCAGCATGGGCCCAGAATCCATGGCCCAGGCAGCCCCTAGCTGCGTCCACACCACATTTGAGGGGCAGAGTGAAGTAGCAGTGGTACAGATGCAGATTCCAGCTGCCCAGACCCAGCATAGCTTCTAACTGGCTGGGAACTGTGCCCTTGCTGCAGCTGGGGAATATAGGGGAGCTATAGCAGCAAGGGCACAGCCTCAAATTGTTTGGCCCTGGTGTGGGTGTAGGGGAATCCCCCCCACTGCTGGTGCCACTTGGCCCTCACGGGGCTGGAGCTAGGTTGTTCGGGGCCATGGCTTGTAAATATTGCTGGCCATTGCTATAGACCACCAATGGGTAACAATGATCATAACATGATAATGTTCAAGATCCAAAGGAAAGGAAGGTAAGAGACTAAAGGCACTGGACTTCAGAAAAACAGACTGCAACATATTCAGGGAACCAGCAATTAGGATCCCAAGGGAGGTGAGTCTGAGTGGGGAAAAGAGCATCCAGGAGAGCTGGCTGTACTTCACAGAAGCCATTTTAAGGGTGCAAAGGCAGGTTATCCCAATGTGAAGACAATAGAGGAAGTGCCACCAGAGACCAGCCTTGCTTGAACAGTGATCTCTTCAATGAGCTTAAATGAAAAAAAAGAAATCTTAGAAAAAGTGGAAACTCAGACATGTGACTATGGAGTATTGCACTAGATAAGAGTATTATGTGGACATGTAGAGAGAAAATCAGGAAGACCAAGGCATGAATTGACAAGGACCAAGGCAAATTTGCAGATGATTGAAGTTAAGAGTTTGGGTTAAGATACAGAATGAATGATCTGGAGAAACTGGAGTAATGGTCCAAAATTAATCACGTAACATGCAATGAGGACACATACAAAGCCCTGCACTTAGGACAGACTAATTGTACGTACAAATACAAGACAGGGATGACTAGTTGGACTGCAGTACTGCAGAGAAGGACCCAAGGGGCGGGGGATATAGTGACTGTTAAAATCAATGTAAAACAACTGCATACTCTTGTTGCAAAAAACCAAGACAAACAAAAGGCCAATCACTTACTGGGATGTATTAACAGGAGTATCACTTGCACATCAAGGGAAGTTTTTTTTCCATTGTATTTTGCACTGGTGAGGTTTCACTTAGTGTACCATGTCCAGTTTTGGGTGCCATATTTCAAGAAAGATGTAGTTGAAATTAGAAACCATCCAGCAGAGAGCAACAAAAATGATTAGGAATCTAAGAAACACAACTTACAACGTGAGTTTGGTAGAACTGGAATTATTTAGTCTGGAAAAGGGAAGATTTAATGGATGTTAGATAAGAGTAAGTTGCAGCAAAGAAAATATCGGCTGGATATTAGGAAGAACTTGTTCATTGAAAGAGGCTACCCAGAGAAGATGTGGAATCTCTATCCTTGGAAGTTTTTAAGAGCAGGTTGGAAAATGCTTGTTGGAGATGGTTTATGCAGGGAGGATTCTGCCTTGAGGAGGAGGTTGGACTAGATAACTTCCTGAGGTCCCTTCCAGCCCCTGTTTTTCCAGGATTATATGAATCTTGGCATCCATTTACTCCAACAGTTATTTGCAGTGAGATTTTAAAATTTTTAATAGGTGTATTCAGTGAGATTTTAAAATTTGTAACAGAAGGTAGAATCAAGGGCCGATGCTACATCCCTTCATGTAAATACGCTGCACCAATGTAAATTGAAGGTTATTCTAACGCATCTTCCTCCTGGACCATGCCAAAAGATGATGCATCACTGTATACTCTATTCTATTCCAGTGAATTCTGTCTTTGTTGGGGTTAGTGAATTGTTGCAGAGGTGCAGATATTTTCAGTGTAGATGGGACCAAACGGCATCCTTAAACAAATTCCTTTTGAAAAAAATTACTAACAGTTCTCTACCTCAAAGTGAAATGTGGACAAGGGGGAAACAAACTGAAAATGTTCTGCCACTGAGTTCTAACATCTAGCTCAGGCAGGCTGCAGTTGGAATAAATTGTAGAAATTTGGGTTTGGGGCGGAATTGCTTTTTTATTATTATTTTCTTTTTTTAGAGAAGCTCTCATGGAGTTTGAAACACTGATTTTTTTTTCCCCAGCCTTGGCAAAAATAAGCTTGTTCAACATAGTTTTATGACAATCCCATTGTGGTCTATGAAAGTGTTTAAGAAGTCTGTGCCGAGCTGAGATCATTCTTCTTCACAAGTGTTCTGGAGCATTCTCTTGATTTCAAGATTCTTCCTGTGTAAAGGGTCTTCAGATATTCATGTTTGTGCTTTTCTTCCACGCTGAACTCCACCTGGCTGTATTTCAAGTGCACACTGTATCTCTTCACATTTCATATGAAATATTGTTTCTTCATTAGTGCATTGGGCTTAATCCCGGCCCTAGTGAAGTTGGTGGAGTGTTGCCATAGATTTCAGCAGGGCCAGAATTTCACCCCACACTTACAAAATGTCCTCATTTTTTTATTACTCTTACTTCCTGTAGAGCAATTGTTATACCGCAGACACATCTGTGGTCAAAAGTTTTTTAGCTGCATAGGAAATCTTTAATCTGCAACTCTAAACAGAAAATTAATTCTTAAAAAATGTTGATTTATTTAAAGGAAAACTGATCATTTTAGAAAGTTCTGAATTATCTGTTAACCTCTTATCGTTTTGAGCAACACCTCTGAGACTGAAGGGGGGAACAACTACTTTTTCAGTTTCCTTATTTCAGGCACTGGTCTGATTGTACTGTACTCCCATTTTGTTCTTTCCCCATGCAGCTAGTTAGTTTCTAAGTTTCTTAGAACAGGGATCTTTCATCCTATGCTACAGCTAAGACTTAAAAAACACTTGTGAATATAAGACCCCCAAATATTGGAATGCAGACACGGGAGGTCTGATCTTGAAGAATAAAGAACTAGTCATGTTTTAGGATTGAGTCTGGCCGCGAGCTTGCTCCATCCAGGTCATTACATTTATTAGGGCTTTGCATAGTAGCCTGCCCACAAAATGCTGCAGAACTGTTACCCTGATATAAAAAAAGATAAAAAGAAGTAAACGATGGTTGTTCCTAAACGTTGTATGTCCCTTCAAAAGCAGGTTTTTGTCAAGGGTAGTAAGTAAAATCAACCCAAGAGACTAAAAATCTGCTTTTGAAAATAAACTAAAGTGTGTCTTTGCAAAATCTACAAATCCACATCAGTATCCTCAGCTTGGTAACTCTCATTATGAACTGCTGTTGATTCTTCATTGCCTATCTCTGATCCATACAACAGCACACAGGCCCTATCACTGTTGTGCAGATGCTTCTCTTCAGATGAACTGGCAGTTTTCCATCACAAACCACTCCACTCACTTCCCTCCATTTCATGCTTGCTTTATTCATCCTACTCTTAATTTTTCATTTTCTCTCTGCCCCCATTTTCTTGCAAAATGGACCCTGGATACTTTAACTTGAACGCAGATGATACATGCAAGACATCCAGTATAAAGGTACATTTCCTCTTGTTATTGTCTGAAACACTGCATGATGTAATCTGGTTTTTCCCTGGTGATACATAGACTGTACTATTCCAGGATGTGCTTTCATGTGTCAAAATCACTCTTTAGCTGTTCTCTGGTTTCTGCTGTCAAGACTACAGCACCTCAGACATCATGCATGGGGGTATTCTTCTGATAACCTTCATGGAGAGTGTTTTTAGGCACAAAGAGGAATAAGCTTAATGTTGACCCTTTATGGACCTTGAATAGGAAATTCTCTGTCTTCCTGCATTTGTTTCTAACTCATAATGTTGACTTTCTAAATGCCTTGCACAAATCTTAATCTTTCTACCCTTTTGTGGTTTTTCTTGATACAGATCTCCTGGTTTAGTCTGAGACAGCGGGAAGGTGATTTCCCTTCCTATTTGGGGGAGATTCTTAAAACAGTTTTTACTCATGGCTTTCAGGATCATTTTCATAATCAAAGTTAGCTTTCCTTAAATGGGAAGGGAAATCACCTTCTCACTTTCTCAAAACAGCTTGAGTTTTTCAGAACTTTAAACATAAGCTCCTGACTTTAATAAAAGAACAGAAAAAAGAGTGCTTTATGAAGAGTGCATTATTGAAAGTATAAAATAATCTGCATTCAGTGAGGATGGTTTGAGCTTGGCCTAAATGGCTTCTAAAGAGAGTTTCCAGGATAGAATGTGAAGGTTAGAATGCTGAAAGTAACAAAAAGTATAGGACAAAAACAAAGGAGAATATCTAGATAAGGCCTTGTCTATATACAGACTTGCTTGCTTTGACTGAAGGTGTGTTTTTAAACTGACTTAGTTAAATCAGTACAAGTTGCTTGTAGAAAATAAGGAGAAAGCATCTGCCTTTCCCAAAACAACTACTGTGTGACTCCATTTAATTAATTTCTCATGATGGTGGGATATCAATAAAAAGGTAATGATGCTGGAAAGGTGTCCAGGACATCTGCATTACCCACAGATTGTAGTTCTCTTCTCTAAGGATTAAAAAAACCCAACCCAAAACCTTGTAGCAATTTACTGCTAATGACTCTCTTGGCAATAGCTCTCAACTTAATAAAAAAAAAAAGTCTCTTAAGCTCAAACTTCTTGTGCCTTTGGTTTGGCCCCCATCTAGTCACAACTGTGAAAGCTGGCCCAAGAAAGAACACAATCACATTGAGTTAGGCTCTGTTGAGATGTTATGCAACGTGTTGGAAAGAACAGTGTGTGGGTGTTAAGCAACTGGGAGTACAAAGAATGCTATTTAGACGGATCCAGGAATAGATGCTGGAGTATCCTCCTCCTGTAAAAGTGGTCGATCATTTGGAGAAAAAAGGGCATTTTTTTCTTTTGGCTGCATGTCAGGGGATGGGGCTGAGTAGGCTTTTCACATGCAGAGGAAGCATGCACCCTGCCTGGACAAGGCTGCAAGTTTGTATATATGATTAAAAAAGATTAGCCTTTCAGTGGGACTCTAATTAACTATGTCAGTCAATCAGTTCTAACCACCGTTCTCCTTTTTGAAGCAATCTTTCAAATAAGCCATTTATGTCCATGTTGTTGGCATGCCCAGTCCATATCTGCACTGACTTCAGAACTGAGGATCTAAGAGAGAGCATAGTTTTGCCTGGGCCCAAGTCCTGACATCCTTACTTAAGTTTTCCTCAGTCCTTTTCTAGACAAACTCCAACTTAAATCATTATGGTTGTACTAAACTAAACAGTAATGGTATGGTTTTACATGTGTTGGGGGATGGGAAAGGAGGGAGGGATGGCCATCCTCTAGTTCTATGGGTATGAGTCCCCTCCCTTCCTTTCTCCTTCTGTTTTATCTTCTTTTTTCTTCCCTTACTGAAGGATCATTCTACCAGCCTTGACTAGAGAGGCTACTGAACATTGGTTCTAGCTCCTCTTGCTCCTAATATACTCTTTCCCTTTCTGGAATGGCCCTTAGAAACAAGTGGCTTTGCTTGATAAGGACTCCTTTGCTCTGGGGGAGTCTCCTGATATCTTGTTAAAGAATTTAACAAATTGGCACAAATGAGACTTAACCAAGGCTGCTGATCCTGTCCAACTTTCTACTGCTTTTAAAATAACTCTTTTTGGTTTACTGCATCTCATGTCTGTTTTAATATGTATAATTCCAGATTCACAGTATGCCATTGAGGGAAACAGCTGAATCACTTTATTCAAATGTACTGTTTGAATGAATGTATTTATGGAACTGATTTGTTCACACACTAAACTTTTACCACCTGATAAAATTATGAGAGAGAGCACATACCGTAGTTAATTTTATACTAGTCAGGAATTTGTTATTGGGCGAGTTTTCACTTACAAATCTGTTACAAATGTTACAAAGACCTCCCTCAAACAGATCATGCAGTTCTGTCAGAGGTGACATTTGTACACATCTTTACAATAAAGCAGCGCTGAAATTTAATTTGTGGTGTCAGTTACCTTGGGTTGCAGTCACAGCTACTTTATGTTGCCTAGAATGACATGAAGCTCTGCATCAGTCAAAGTTTGTTCTGGGATTTTTCCCACTGTATGGCATATTCATGGCTTGTGCAAAGTATCCTACTCTACAGGAGCTCCCAGTGCAGGGAATTAAATGACCAACAGAATTAACAGTTGAAAGAATAAAAAATCTGGCAGAATTCACTATGCAGTGTGTTGTATGGAGTTGCCAAACAAGAGACTGGACTCCAGAAGTGGGTTATTGCCTTGTGCGGAGACAAAAGATTTGGCTCAGTTGCATAATACTACGTACTCTTGTCCAGTTTGTTAACAAGCATAGGCACACTTCAACAGTGAAGCTGCTAGAAGGTAGCTCACGACACTGAAGGACATACGACTTGCAGAATTCCTACGAGAAGGGGAAGCTAGCTAGTGCTCCCCACTAGATTGTGTTCACGTGTTTCTCCTAGGAATGTGCCTGAACTGCTTTCTATTACTACCTCTGGCAAAATACATTTACATCCTTTTGAGCACATGGGGACACCACCCAGCATTGCCAAAATGGTGTGGCTTTGTAGTTTTGAAAAATGAGAGGGAACCAACTGTCTGCTCTGAAATCACTGGCTTCCCTCTTCAAAATGGGCTCAAGCTCCAAGGCATCCACTGATATCAACAATTCTTAACCCGGTTCAATACAGAACAGCTGTATCTGAATAAGCTGCTAACCCACTGTACATAAGAGATAAAAGCTCTGCCCAGGGCCAGAGCAGCCAGTCACACCCTGATCCCCAGATTGGAGAGGAGCCCCTGCCTGCAGAAGTGGCTGCAGAGAAGCTGGGAGCCTAGAACGAGGCTTGCAGCACACAGAAACCTGAGGTGGGGTACAAGCGTATGTTATATGCGGATGGGTTTATGATTGTAGTTTAACCGGAGGACCAGGTTATAGGGGTGGTGTGGAGGTCATTCGGGGGTGGGGGTTGTGTCTGAGGAGCACTTTGTGCTTGAGTCATGCAAAGACCAGGAGCCCAGAGGGCAGAGACAGCAAGGGGAGTGAGGCTGAGAGGGTGATGTCTAAGTGACTGAACTGAATTAGAGTAAGACCTATGAGGCATAGGTGTGGCTGTGGGGGATGCTGGAGGTCAAGATTAGGGCCAAGAGAGCCACAATTGGGGCCTTAGGGTTATTAGGGCTGGTAGGGCCAGGATTTGTACAAAAAGGACAAGTGTATTGCCAGCAGAGCATGAACAGAGTTGAGGCACTGAATAAAGTAATTTTGTCAGTGAACTGAGGATCTAGTGACAAGGGACTGGGAAAGCAAGTGAAGTGAGTCTGTGGACAGCACTGTCATGATGATTCCAAGACTGGGACAGGCTCCCTATGTGCTATAACAATTACATCAAAGTGTGGGAGGCAAGACAGCAAAAGGGAGTATGCTGAAAAGCTGAAGTGAGGGGCTGAATTAATTTTGGCCACTGACCGGGTGGGGGGAGGAACTCCTGACCTTGGGGCTGGTCCTGTCAGGTGAAGGTGACAGACTTGCGAATGAATGTCAGCTAAGGAGGAGTTCAGCTGCTTTTAGGGACAAAAGATCAGAAGCAGTGTGGAGCTACCATTGCAAATATGGGTCACATCAAAGATGCCCAAAAGGAAGTGCAACAAGAACAAAAACTACTGTAGGCCTCACAGAAATAATATGAGCTGAAGATGTCACAAAAATAAATAAAAGCAACATTTAGAAACTTCCCAGAATGGGACAAAGAATTATTTGTAGGGGAGCAAGGGAGACTGCTGAGCATTGGTGGTTCAATGGTAGAATTCCTGCTTGCCATGCAGGAGACCTGGGTTCAATTCCCAGCCAATGCAGGTGCTATAGGTGAATATTCTGCATACCTTAGCTGCTGAAAGTAGTCCTTGACAAAGATGCTCATTTTAAGGGAAGCATTGGGTTCCTGACGAATGAAATGGGATGGCTGATAACTGCCACTCAGGAGAAAAGCAAACTCCTGAATGATTACTCCATGCTGGTATTCCACCAGCCCAAGGGTATTAGCCTGCTTGACAGGATAGAGGATGATCACAGTGCTGACTTATTGGTCTAGGGGTATGCTTCTTGCTTAGGGTGTGAGAGGTTTCAGGTTCAAATTCTGGACAAACCTGCTTTTCTAGAAACAATGACTACAAACTGAAGGGGGTGGTGGCTGGGCAGGGCCCCAGGGGTGGGGGTGATGCCTGGGGCGTCCCCTGGCTGCCATCTGGCCTCTTGTGGCCATCTTCAGGCCCTGGAGGAGCGGCTGCGGGAGCTCCAGGCAGAGGTGAGCAGGCTGCGGGGGATCCGGGCAGCAGAGGATGAAATGGATATTTACTTCTGTTCTCTGCAGGGCCAGAAACCTACTGAGGAGCCCCCTAGACCCAGAAGAGCGACTCATCAGTGGCAGCAAGTTCCCCTTGGACCCAGGGCAGCCCATACTGCTGCAGAGCCTGTACCTGAGGTACCACTTGGGAACAGGTATGCAGCCCTGGCCACCCTGGAGAAGACTGCTGAGGATGGGACCAATGACACTTCAAGAGGCTGGCCAGAGGGCTCTTGGAAGACAGCACAAGGCGACTGGAGCGCAGGTGGTGTTTTCTTCCATTCTGCCGGTGAGTTGACAGAGAAGGCGACATGAGGCGTGTATTGCAGCTGTAAACCAGTGCCTTCGGGGTTGGTGTTATGATGTGGGCTTCGGATTCTTCAATCACAGCCTGCATTTCTCTTTGCAGAGCATGCTGGCAGAGGATGAACTTCACCTATCGCCTAAAGGTAAACATTTCTTTTCTTCTAGGTTGGCTGATCTTGTGCGGTGGGCTTTAAACTAGCTTTGCTGGGGGATGGGTCTGCCGGGAGAGGAAAGGACACTCTGCCGCTAAGCCAGGTAAGTCGGGTGAGCGTAGGTGGTTGTAGCTTGGGAGAAACAGGTGGAGAGGGGGAGGCAGCAGTGGGTATCCTCAAATGCCTCTATACAAATGCTCACAGCATGGGAGGTAAGCAGGAGGAGCTGTCTCTCCTGGTGGCTGTGGAAGACCCAGATTTGGTTGGGCTCACGGA
>JAGPOW010003648.1:98675410-98750864 GCA_030014935.1 Caiman crocodilus
ACCAATGGTCACAAGTTACTGGACAGCAGGTTCAGGTTGGACATTAGGAGGCACTACTTCACAGTTAGGGTGGCTAGGACGTGGAACCGGCTTCCTAGGTAGGAGCAGGAACAGGGAAGTTGTTCCTGCTCCTACCTTAGGCATCTTTAAGAGTAGATTGGATAGGTACTCAGCTGGGGTCCTGTGACCCTGGCACTCGTTCCTGCCATTGGCAGTCAGACTAGATGGCCTGCTCTAGGCCCCTTCTCACCCTAGATACTATGATACTATGAAGGGGAGCAAATTTAGGGAAAATTTCTTTACAGTGAGGGTTGCCAACATATGGAATATACTTCCAAGAGAGGTGGTGCTATGCCCTTCCTTGAAGGTATTTAAGAGGAGATTGGAGAAACACCTGGCTGGAGTCATTTGACTCCAGCACTCTTTTCTGCCCAGGGCAGAGGGTTGGATTTGAGGATCTAATAGGTCCCTTCCAACCCTAACTTCTATGTAATCTATGAGGTGGGATTTTCTTTTTTCCTGGGGCAACATTTCTAGTGTTCTCCAATGCTCCCAGTCCAGAGTGGCAAGATTCTAGTCTAGACTCAGGGATGTTTCCCAGGGTGAAATCATAAAATCTTTGGCCAGCCTAATACTTGGTCAAAGACAGGAGCTTACAGAAAGGATGGAAATAGCTAATATCATCATGGCAAATAAAACCAGGGAGTTATGAACAATAGCACAAGTCAACCACCTGCACGTAGAACTTAGGTAGTTGAAAAAAACTTGGGTAAATGTAAGCATTGACAGCAGTTTTCTAATCTACTTGTAACCCACTGACCCCCAGACAGGAGAGGTGGGATTGTCCAACTCAATGCAAAAAAGGGGAAGGCTTATGTGTTTCAATACAACATGGTTAAGATGGTGAATATGGAGCCAGTCCTCAGTTTGAGCTAGCTAGGGTAGTTAATAGCTGAAAAGAAGAAAAGACTAGGCTTTTCTTGAGCAGGCAGAAGAAATGAGGATAATTTTGCATTTCTGAAGTACAAGAATATTAACAAGGAATCCCAGGGGACCAGTTTATAGGTGCTCAGTTGGTTAAAATCTTGCAGATTAAGGTCAGCCAATAGAGGCCAATGACTTTTCAGGAGGTTAAAATGTTCGCTGCTTTCTCCATAGCAATCCATCAGAAGCAGATTCTAGTGAGGAAGATGGAGCTGGCCTCAGTGAGAGTGAGAGATGTATGTACAGCTCTGCGTGCAAGAGTATGTCTACATGCAATGCAGTGCAGATGCTGGAGCTAGGTCTGAATAAGCTAGTTCAGGTGCTGGAAGACTAGCTGCACTAATGTCAAACTCAACCTGGGTTAATTATCACTACCCAAATCCAAGCTAGCCTGGACAGAATGTCATTCTAGCACAACTCTTGCTTTTTTGAGCTCCAAGGAAAAAGGAAGAAAAACAGCTGGAACCAAGCAGACATCACGGGACTGTAACTATGGCCCTGAGAGAAAGTGGAGGGAACTTTGTGGGCCGAGTACAGTGGTGCGTGTAGCATCATGCCTGGGGGGCACAATGTTGCAGAGGGGCTGCCTGTAAAGGCATGTGTTACAGCGGTGGGAGTTGGGGGTGAAATTATGCTGCAGCAGGGTAAAATTTGAGCTCATGCCTGTGCCCCAACTGCTGTACAGGAGCGGTCCCCAAGGGCTGAGAAGCTGGACATCCCTACCTTAGACTAAAGATACTGAACATGTTTTGTTACACAAGGTGCTGTATCTTATCTCCACCACTACGATATAGATGAACGGCCTCTTGGTCATGACTAATACGAACGTCAGATGAAAATGTAGGCTTGCTTATCTGGGAACAGAGCAGCAATCTACACGCTCATCTGGGAACCAAACGCATGCTTTTAAGAAGAGTTTGCTCAGTGTTCGAGGCACTCTCCTGTAACCAGCTTTCCCCTCCGCTCGTGACATCCATCCAACATCCATTGCGCTTTGGTCAGGCACGTTCAGCTGCGAAGGAATCACCTCCATGGAAAACCAACTGCTTGCTGTGCAGGCACCTCACGCTGCTGAAAACGCGGTTAAAGTGCGCGGGAAGTTTGCCGGCAACGTCCGGCTTTGACCAGCATTGCCTGGAGGCAGCAAGGAAAAGGCCATGCTACAGCCAGCCGAGCAGAAGGAAGGAGCGCTCAGTTGGCTGCTTGTAATCGAAGTAGGGACACAAGGGTGTTTGCACAGCTGGAGGAGACCGTGAGGAGCCAGAGGCTAAAACTGGCCACTAGCAAAGTGCTGGCAGACCCAAGCACTGAACATGATTTCCTGCTTAGAGGGCAGGCTGGAACAACGCCATCCCTGTGGCCTTGCATCCTGCACAGCTCCTCCGGTTTCCAGGTGCCCACAGCAGTGCCGGTTCCTCAGCTGGAGCTCTTGAAAGGACTCCTTGGATGCATGGGGGGCCCTGCCCACCTCCCACCTGTGGGTCTCCCTGCCCTGGGAACAGGTGATGCTGAGAAACCAGCAGCCCCGATCTTTGCCTCCGGTCTGGTCTCCACGTTAGGCTCCCCTAGAAACAGGCCGGGCCCTTGAGTGGGTGCTTGGGGTGCCAATGATGTAACAGCACTGACGTCACCCCAAGGGGCGGGTGAGGTAGATGCGGGCTCCCAGGCCGGGGGAGCCAGCTAGGGCCGCCCAGGGGGTCGTGGGCCCCGCCCCACGTGCTCCCACACCTGACGCCGATTGGCTGCCTGTCTCCCTCTCCGGCGCCGGCTCCTCCATGGAGCTTGGCCGTGAGCTGGGTTGGGGGAGGGGGACTCCCTACGTCACACGGTCGCGCGCGCCGCGCCGGCCCCTTTACCCCCAGCGCGACCTGCCCGCTCCCGCCGCGCTTCTCGCCCGAGCCGCGCCGCGCCAGGCCACTTCCGGTCACGTGCCGCGGCGCCGGCCAATGGGTGCCGCTCGGGGGGGCGGGACGCCGCGCTCTCACCGAGGCAACCGGCGGGCCGGCAGTGCTGGGGGCGGGCGCGGCCGGCGGGCGCGAAAGGTGAGCGGCGCGTGCCCAGCCCGGCCCAACCTCACCGGGGGCGCCGTGAGGGAGGGGCCGGGAGGGGAGCGGTGTTTACGTCACCGCGGTGCCGTCACCGCTCCCTGCCGCGACGCCGTTACCATGGCGCTGCCGTGACGCCGGCTCCCAGGGCGGCTGGGTGCGGCGTGCCCTCTCCCGGGCATGTGGCCCCCGCGCGCCCCGCCCGTTTTCACCTTTCCTTCGTAGTTTAGCTTGACGTCCGGATGCTGACGTCGGTGCGGTGACGTCACGCGCATTGCACTCACTGGAGGCCGCGCGGGAGGTTGGGGAGGGAGCTGCTAATGCCCTCGGGGTGGGGGCGCCACCAGCGGGGCATGGGGAGTTGAGGCTTTTCTCCCAACAGGACGGAAGCAGTCCTTGCGCCCAAAGGCAGCGTAGCCTCTGGTGCTGTCTGTGTCAGGAGCCGCCCTGACCGCGGGCATGGCTGTGCGGCTGATACCCTGCAGGCCGCGCACGGCAAGGCGAGGGGCTAGACTGCAGCCCCCAGGCTCCCTCCATTGCTCCAGCTGCTGCCTCCAGAGCCTTTGGGCTTCTCCCGTTTCTGGTTCCACTTCTTGTCCAGACCACTGTGGGTGCATCGCCAAGTCTCTGCAGGGCCTGAGATGCTAGGATCCAGGTGGCCCCATGAGGCGGGGTGGTTTGCCCAGTACCAGGACTGCCAGGTGGTTTCCCCAGATGAGAAAGAGTGGGAACCCCACACAGGGAGGCAGCGGGGTGGGAGATACTAAGGGGCTGTGGGTTATAGCTCTGTGCAGGAGAGAGGGCATGTCGGGGGATGCAGGGAAACCCAGGTTTTGGGGGTTGGGTGCATTGTGGGGGGGATGCAGGGGACCCCTTTGTGGCTGGCTGCAGGGAGAGTGCAAGGGAGCCCATGTGGTGGGGGAAGTGCAGCACAGCTCATGAGGTGTGGGGGAGCATGCATGAGGCAACCCATTCATTGCTCAGCCTAGGGGGAGCTTGTGGTCTGCATGGAGGAGGCCCCTGACTGCTGAGAAATAGGAGAGTCCTTCTTTAATTAAAGTAATGTCATCGCGTTAAATATATTTAGAATATGAGAACATTTTGAAGCTAAATCTAGGACACCATATCAGTAATAACCTAGTAATCTGACTAAAACTTGTGTCCAGTTCATGTTGAAAATCAGTGACATTTGGACTCTGAAATCACTTAGAAGCTCTTGAAAATGTTCCTGTCTTCAAGTGAAAGTACTGCATCCAAATACTTCCTTTTCAGCCTAGATCTAATGGCTTCATTTGGCTTTGAAATCTGACACACCCACTGTTGCTAAGGATGCATGCTTGCTGCGTTGCACATCATGGCTTGCAATGAGATGTTGTAGAAATTGACGCCTTACAAGATTGGTAATAATAACTCCTGTGTTTCTAATAATTTAGACTTCCCAAGTGGTTTACTGCCTATATGGGCCTGATCATTCTGAGTTGGTGGTACTAGATAAGTTTCAATATCATAAAATGATTGCTAATGATATTTTGATTGTCAGCTAAGAAGTTAAGAATTGAATGAATGTGGAGACTTAATTTTCTTTAGCATACTGGTTTGCTGCAGTTCTAGGGGTAAAGTTATGTGCTTTATATTTTTTGTTCCAGATTTGGAAATTTGGTTTAGATTTTATAAAGCACTTTCTTAATGTTTGGATACAGCTATTTTTCTTGTTCTTCCCCTTCCCCTGCATCTAAATGTCTCGTTCTAATACTTTTTCACTTCAGTGGTATTTTAGGATGCAAGTAGTTGGTATAAACGATATTGTTTCTACTTTTTATTGAGAATAGGTTCTTACCATTCTTGGGCTAAAGCTGTAGGTTCAACTGAGTTGCTTGTGTCAAAATTGCCTTAGTACTTTGACAGCAATTTTTGGTTATAGCTCTCTGCTATACAAACAAAATTGATAGAAATATTGCAACTTGGTCTAATGTATTTAGTATTTTTCAGATGCAAGCCTACAGCTGTTGGGTAACTCTGCTGTTTGGTTCTTGCCTTTGGGGAAAACTACTTTCTGTTGTACTTTCAGCTGTCAAAAGGAGCTTGTACAGTATATACCATGTGCCTGGAAAACTTGGCCTTATTATAGAAAGCATGTGAAAAAAACCCCAGGAATATTTTTTGCTACTTCAGGAGATAAATAAATAAACACAATGAGATCCTTCCAGATTATCTCAAGTTAGAGTGGATGTTCACTGCTGACTGTGATGGCTTCTATAATTCATCAGAGAAACCTTGTTTTTATTGTCTTGTCTTTGAAAAACTCTCGGTCCTGATGAGAGCTGGGAGTTATTTCAAGGAGGGTATTCAAGGAGAAAATGTGAGGAAAGGGAATTGATTGTGGTGTCTTTTAAGTGTCAGCTCCCAAGAACAAGCCATTTAGTAGAATTGGATCTCCATCTTTTCTGTTAATGTATAGTAAAATATCTTTAAGCTACATAAATGTCTTTACAAATGCACTGAATGTTCGTAACTTATGTGGTTGCTAGACTACCTATTCACAACATGTTTAATGTATACCTCTCTAAATAGAAGTATGTATGTACAAAATAACAGTAACAAATTATCTTTTGTTTTAAAAAAATAATTTTCCTCAACAGATAAATAATATCACTCAAAGCAAGGAAATAAAATCGAGCTATTTAATAGTTCCTATTATCTAGTCTCTGTCCTAGAGAGAATCACCATTTTGTTAGTTGTATTTTTTTTATATTTTCTGCACTACTCTACTTGCTAGAAAAATGCCTTTTTGAAAAATAAAGGCTGATATACTAGTGCATCAGTTTAGTAAAGATATGTTGAGCATATGGAGGAGAATAAAATGGGTGTTATCAAAGAAAAAATATTTTACTTTGGCTAAACTTCTCAGTAGAGCTAAACTTTAGAGCTTAAATCCTTAAAAAGGCCAGCAACATTGTTGGACTCAAAGTAAACCTAAGTGTCCTTGCTTCTAAATTGCAGTATAATAAAATGACTTGGGGAGGTCCATAGTTACTCACATTATATATTGTAAACTGTCAAAGAAACTTTTTTAGCCCCTGATCTCAGTGGGGAAAAAAACTCACCCTAACTTTAATTTTAGATCTGCTATTGTTTTTGTGACATCTTTTTTCATAATTTATGGCCAATGGAAAGCAATGCCTAAATTTTGCATGTGGCTTGCTTTTAGGATAAATCTTCTCTGGTACAACAGAGTTTACTTTTGGACGGAAGCATGCCTTCTTTCGAGTAGAAGATGGTGATCCCGAAGTATGATGATGGAGAAGGGGATGAGTTCAATAGAAGTGTTACCTTCCAACTCATCTCAGATTACAGCTGTAAAGGTGATCGTCAAAGAACATGAAACAAAGCAAACCCAAAGAGGGAAACGAGTGGGTTTTGTACTTGTACATGCAGGTAAGACATCCAAAGTTTGATGCACATGGAACAGAAGAGCAGCATGCATCTATGGGATGCCAATTTAAATTCCATAATATGATATGGAGCTAGCTAAATTTATGAATTGGTTTGAGTGGACAACAAATCTTTTATATCTTGTTGTAGAGAACCTATTTGGTAAGTACACTGGCCAGAAGATCTTGGACACTTACTATTTAGACCCAACATTTAGATAACTTTTGGAAGTTAACAGATACGCTAATGCACAAAACTTTTGTTCGGTAATCAAAGAAACAAGATTGTAAAATGTAAATTGTATAGCAGTTTCTAGTAATTGGGAAGGTTGGGGAGTACACACAAAGGTTACTGTTTGACTTCAGGGTCCCTGTGTAGGAGAGATCCTCCAGCTAGATTTCTCCAAGGAGAAGAAGTTTCAGATTTTAAAGTTGATTCTTTAAAACTCCTAACCGTCAGCTCAGTCAGCTTTGTAATATGTCATAGAACCATAGTATATTAGGGTTGGAAGGGACCTCAGGAGGTCATAGAGTCTACCCCCCTGCTCAAAGCAGGACCTGCCCCAACTAGATTGTCCCAGGCAAGGCTTTGTCTAACAAGGTCTTAAAAACCTCCAAGGATTGAGATTCTGCCACCTCGCTGGGTAGCCTGTTTCAGTGGTTTGCTACTCTCCTAGTGAGAGAGTTTTTTCCTAATATCCAACCTAAACTTCCGTTGCTGCAACTTGAGACCATTGCTCCTTTTTCTGTCACCTGCCACCACTGAGAACAGTCGAGCTTCATCCGCTTTGGAACCACCCTTCAGGTAATTGAAGGCTGCTGTTAAATTCTTCCTCAGTCTTCTCTTCTCCAGGCTAAATAAGCCCTGTGGCTTCTCCTCTTAAGTCATGTGCTCCAGCCTTCTAGTCATTTTTGTTTTTCTCTGTTGGACTGTCCAGCTTGTCCACATCCTTTTATAGCTGGGGGCCCAAATTTGGACACAGCACTCCAGATGTAGCCTCACTAGTGCCAAATAGAGAGGAATAATCACTTCCTTCAATCTGTTGGCAACACTCCTACAATGCAGCCCAGTATGCTGTTAGCTTTCTTGGCAACAAGGGCACACTTGGCTCATATTCTGCTTATTGTCCACTGTGACCCCCAGGTCTTTTTATGCAGAGCTGCTGCTTAGCTGGTCAGCTCCCACTCTGTATTGGTGCCTGAAGGTTGTTCCATTGTAAGTGCAGGACTTTTCCTTATTGAACTTGATCAGATTTCTTTTGGTCCAGTCCTCCAGTGTGTTGAGTTCTCTCTGAATCCTAACCCTACTCTCCGGTACATCTACTGCCCCCAGCTTGGTTTCATCTGCGAAGTTGCTGAGGGTGCACTCCATCCCACCTTCCGGGTTGTTAATGAAGATATTGAACAAAACTGACCCCAGGACTGACCCCTGGGGCACTCCACTTGATGCTGGCTACCAACTAGATGTCAATCCATTGATTACTACCCTTTGAACCCAGTGATCCAGCCAGTTTTCTATCCACTTTCCAGTCCATTCATCCAACCCATACTTTAGTTTCTGAGAATGTTGTGTGAGTCTGTATCAAAAGCCTTGCTAAAGTCAAGGTATGTTGCATCCTTCATCCACAGAGCCAGTCATCTCATTAAAGAAGTCAATAAATCAATCAGGTTGGTCAGACATGACTTGTCATTGGTGAATCGATGCTAACTGTTCCTAATCACTTTCTCTGAATGCTTAGATATGAATTCCTTGATGACTTGCTCCATGATTTTTCCAGGGACTAAGGCAAGGCTGACTGGTCTGTAGTTCTCCAGATCCTCCTTCCCTTTCTACCCTGTTGGTGGCAGGTCACTTTAGGTCTTGTGAGTTTGTTTTCTCTAGTCTTTGATAACTCAGTACTTTTTTTGTGCGTTTAACTTCTATTGAAAAATAATTATTTCCTCAGGCCTCAGTGAGCTGCAACCTACCCCAGGGCAGGAAATGATGGAAAACAATTAACTTGTCTTGCTTGCATCTTATCCTCCCTGTTAGTTATAAACAGGTAGACCATTCTCTTTTGGCTCAGACTTCCCCAGCTTTGTTTAAGACCAAGAGAATTGTATAGTGACTTCTTGCTTGACCAATCTCTTCATTTACTCTTAAGTATGAAAATATGTTTTAGCATTAGTGCAGCTGCTCCTTTTTTTTCCTCCATCCCTACTCTTCCATTCCATTTTTGCTGCATCCAAATTAAGACTGGTTTGGAAAAAACTAGAGGTGTCTAATTTGTGTTTTTTAGGGTAGTCTTTATGTTGCTGAGCAGGCAGAATTTCTGGTCAGCTAGTTAGAGCTTATCCACGATATTTTCTGTCTTAGGCCCAAATACCTGTGCAGTTGCATGATTTGCCTGTCTAGGGCTGGTTCTGGGCTGTGAGAGAGTCATGTTACTTGTAGAAATCAATGGGCGTTAGCTTCCTTAAGTACTTCTATTCATCTCAGCCTGAGTGCACAAGAATATAGTCCATCAGTATATGAGAAATTTTCTCCCTTCCTTTGCTGTTTTTTAGTCTTTTGCTAATGACCTACCTATTACCCAGTTCCAAAACAGCAACTTGTTCCTCCAAATCTCCTACACAGTACCTTATTTCAAGCTTAGTCTTCTGTACCTAATACATGGCGGGGTTTATATCAGCGCCAGTCTTACTTGTCAACAGCCCACATTAGCATTTGGAAGCTTCTTGTTCTTCTCTGATCCAAATCTTGCAACACTTAATGTTTACAAGGGATACATTTTGAAGATGAGGGGGCTCTAGGGGTAAGACTGGAAATGCTGGAGTTGCTGCACTACATTGTTGTCCTGTAAGTATGCCATTTGTGCCTGACAGCATGTCACAGGTTGTGGAAAAACAAGCTTTAATGGTGATCTCAGCATCTTGTCTAAGGAAAACTCTTAGAATGAGCTGATATCCTAACTGATTTAACTTGTCCCCACAATACAGCATTTAACAAGGGGGAACACATAATCCATATATTGTGGAAGGTCTAACAATAAGGTATACTTTGAATGTCAATAAAGTATAAAAAAAGGAAAGAAAGTGAGCTTGAGATGTGATGAAGTGAAATTGAGATGTATGAACCAGTGAACTTCAGGACTGAAGAAATCCTGGTGCTTTTTTACCTAGGATTCTTCTGACTGTAGCAGCTAATGTTTGCAGCTGCATTAGTAGTGACTTCCACCTCTGTTGCTTCCATTAAGGGTCCTAACTTAGCTTTCTAGGAGAAGATGCAACTAGGGCAGGGGAACAGCAGTTAAGCTGTTATATCTAGCTGATGATTTATGTTTAGCATGTGTTTCCTGACTATAGCTTGAGGTGACTCTTCAAGATTGAAGAGCTAAAAGCTGCTATCTTCTGAAAACAAACTAAATCTCCCAGGTAAACTGAACTTTGAAGGTCTTGCTCAAAGTTCCTGTTCAGAGACCTGGCTGTCCTGCCTTGAACAAGAACCAATGGACTTGTGCAGTATGCAGCAACCTGTTCATCATGTCATATCCTGTTTGTTTTAACTTCCTTCTGTTGAGACCTCAGTTAAGTTAAACTGACTGTTTAAGCAGGGATGGGACTTGTAGTGAGATGGGACCCTAGAGAAATGCTGCAAATAAAAGAAGGAAAAAAATAATTTGCTAGTCTTTAAATATTTAAAGACTTACACATTTATGAATCCTGTTGTTACCATTTGCTGGTATAATAGAGCTCCTGATCTGGTCATTGCTAAAATATTTTTTGACTGTGGAGGTGAGTAACGATAATGAACTAAGGGCAAAGTAGTGCTTAGACACAGCTTCAGAAGTTGGGGAGCAAACAAAACTAAAAGTGACCTGTCTTAAGACACAGCAATGACTGGGTGGAAGTAAGGGGTTTAAAAAAATCTAGTGGAGGCTTGGAGAAGTGGAAAGAGGAATAAGAAAGGACGAATTTACAGACCAAAGATAAAAATAAACTTTGGAGTATGGCTTACACACATTATACCAAACAGCTGTGACTTTTTTTGAATACAACTGGTATCCTAAATTCCCCATGGATGGAAAAAACTGGTATTTCCCAATTGGTGTTTTTAAAATGGATCAAATCTTTTATAAATAATCCTGGGGCATGATTATACTTGAATGAATTTTTGAGATGTCTGGACATGTCCAATTTTTCATTAAGAAGTTTTCAGATACATGCATCTAATTCAGAATGTTTAAGATGACCTTGGTTAAGTGCTGATGAAAAATATTTTGAGAGCTACTATAATGTTTTAATCTAATGTTACTTTTCTTCTTTAACCATAGGTGCAGGCTATCATTCTGAATCCAAAGCTAAAGAATACAAGCATGTTTGTAAAAGAGCCTGTCAAAAGGTATGACTTCTCCAAGTTCTGTATTTCTTTCCCCTCTCCCACTTCCTAAAGGACCCAGTATGTTTTAGGGAATAAAGTGAACTATGGCTTCATTTATATGTATACTTGGGATAATCTTCTTAAACTTTTTATTGTTATACTTATGAATCCCAAAAAGTATTTTTCTGTACTTACAAATATCCCAAAAAGGTAACTGCTTAGTGCAGAAAAACAAAAAAAGTTGTATTCAAGTTTAGTTAACACTATGCTGTGGACATAATTTAATGCATCTCATCTTATGCAATCAAAAGGTCTACACTGCTGTAGAGGAAAAAGAGAACAATCCAAAAGCAGCAACCCTGTGTGTTCTAATGGAAGAATGAAGGAAGATGTATAATATTGTATAATCCTATGTATTGAATACAAGAGTTAATAGCATTTTGCTATATGCATGCTCTCTTTTTAGGGAGGCAACATGTTGTGGTTTTTTTTTCCTTATACAACAACTTTTGAGTTTTCTGGGTTTCTTCAGATACATGTAGAATCCTGATTTTTAACCTGTGATATAACTCTTGCTGCTTGGTTATAGGTTTACTACTTTCCCCATCCCTCCTTCCTTCCCTTTTACTTTTAAGTACGTATCAGTCATCTATAAGCATCTGGGCAGCCTGGTTATTTTAAGATTTTTTGTTTTTGGTGCTTTAAAAATTTTTTTTTTTTTTTAATACTTTCCCCTGTAAGGACTGAGTTTAGCACTTGGCCCAGTTGCTGTAGCTGATCCGTGGTAGAGCTTGGATTAAAACATGGGAAGAATTTCCTTTAATCTTCAATATTGTGGATAGGCCTGAAATATGTAACTTGCAATATAAGTATACTTGTATATTACTTGATTGTTCCAGCAGAAAACAGAATATTTTTAACAGATATTGACTTGGATGCAATATTATGTAAATGAGCACAACATGTGAATGGTGGTGTTACCTACCTGTTGATGCTAATTAGATTTGGGTCTCTTTATCATAAGTGAGGCACAATCTAAGTGAGGCACAGTCATGCTGATAATGTTGTCTGCCAGCAAAAATTGCAAAATGCTTGCAAATTTTACTGTGTCTGAGGAAGAAACACAGATGGATCTGGCATCAATTAAAACTTTTCAACAAAACTTTTCTCTTTTGTGTGATCCTTATATTTACAGCTTTGCCAAAGCTACAAGTTGAAGTCAGGACACTAAATATATTGAAGCCAGTTATTCACATGTCACTTCAGTGCATGCCTTTAAAATTCTGATGCAAACAGCTTTGAAACAGAATAATTCAGTTTGTTCCTCCAGGAAATCTGGAGCTGGTAAACCTGGGAGCCCAGGCTTTACAACTTCTCTTCAGACTGGCAGTTGAGTAGTCTTATGGTCTGTGAAGTCTAGCTACCTTCTGCCAACCATTTGATGGGTGGGCTGGCTGGAAACCAGGCAGGCAGAGGTGGCCAATCTGCTTTCTTGCTTGGTTTTGAATTAAAAATTTAAGTGAAGTTGATATGTTTCCACATAATTTATAGTTTCTGTTGAAGCAGCACTTTCTGATGGAATGATGTTCCTTTTGGAAAGCTTTTAGTTCTCTTCTCACGTACCTTTGTAAATTGTAAGGTAGCTTATCAGAGACAAAAAGGATCAATTTAACTGTCCACTACAAGTACATTAAAATGATGGTTGGATTAATTTTTATAATGCTTTTTCTAAATGCTTGCTTATTAGAATGCTGTAGAATACTTAAATTAGCTCTAATAAACTTCCAATCTCATTTTATAACTAACAGTCATTTCTTCTAAACCCAAAAGGAACATGGTTGAAGGTTTTAGTACTGAATTCAGGTATTCTCTTTTACAGTTGTTTTCCAGTATTTCCAGTACAGTTATTACAGTAATTAACGCAAGACCATAAGAATTGCCATTTACTGGGAGACCATAGGTCCTTCTTGCCCAATATCCTATGTCACACAGTAGCAGAGAGTGGATGTTGAAGGGAAAAGTGAGCTGGGTATGACCAGGGTTCCCCCTGCTCCCCGGTTCCTCTCTGTTGCAGCCTTCAGCATTTAAGGTCTAGGAAGCTCTGATTCAGAGGCTGTATCCTAACTTCCATGCTCAATAGCTACTGATGCCCCTTTCTTCCAAGTATTTGTCCATTCCTTTTTTGAATCTAGCTACATTGTCAGCTTCCGCAACAGTGAGTTCCATACTTTAATTACGCGCTGTATTAAAAAAAGAACTTCCTTTTGTTACTTTAAAATTTACTACCTACTAGCTTCGTTTTGTGACCCCTAGTTCTTATATTGTTCAAGAGTAAATGATAATTTCTCATTAACTTTCTTTTTGCCACTTTGTATTTTGTAAACCCTTAATGTGTTCCCCCCCACTCAAGCATCTCTTTTCTAAACTGAATAGGTCCAGCCTCTTTACTGTCTCCTCATATGGAAGCCCTTCCCTACCACTAATCATCCTTGTTGCCCTTCTCTATCCTTTTTGAGATGCGGGGACCAGAACTGGGCAGCCTTCAAGGTGTGGACATACCATGGATTTATAAAGGGGCATGATGATACCCCTTTACAGTTCTGTTTACCATTTCCCTTCTTAACAATTCCTAATATTTTGTTTGAGGTTTTTTTTCTTTTTGACTGCTGCCAGGCACTGAGTTAGTGTTTTTAGCGAACTGTCCACATTGACTCCCAGGTCTGTTTCCTGTGTGGTAACAGCTAATATGTAGATCCCACCATAGCATAGGCATCGGTATTGTTTGGCTTATTTTTGGCCAAGTGTGTCAATTCACACGTATCTACATCTCTGAACTAATTTCTAATCTGTGAGTGGATGTTTCCTCTAAGTTCGTGACTATCTTAGTTAATAGCCTCTGAAAGGGGACTTTGTCAAAGGCTTTCTGGAAGTCAACTGTGTCAACTGGATTGCCCTGATCCACCTGCTTATTGACACCCTCAAAACTCTAGTAGGCTGGTGAGATACAACTACCCTTTAACAAAGCCATGTAGATTCCTCCTCAGGAAGTTATGTTTATCCATGCAGTAAACAATTATTTATTATTATTATTATTTTTTTTTTTTTTCCTTCCAGTTTTCCAATAACAGAAGTTAGGCTCACCAGCCTGTAGTTCCCTGCATCTCTCCTAGAGTCTTTTTTTTTAAATATGGGAGTCACATTGGCAACCTTCCAGTCCTCTGTTTTGAGCTATAGGTTGTATACTTTAGTTAGGAGTTCAGCAGTTTTCGATTTAAGTTCTTTGAGATCCTAGGGTGAATGCCATCAGGCCCTGATGATTTGCTGCTGTTTAGTGCATCAGTTTCTATTGAAACCTCAGTTTGGGTCATCTCCACTGACTTGTCCCTGGAGAGGAGTAGATCTGGTGAGGGAATTTCTCTAACATCTTCTGCAGCAGAGACAGATGCAAAGAATGCATTTAGTTTCTTGTCAACGGCCCTATCATCCTTTAGCGGCCTGCTTTTTCTGATCATCCAAAGGCCCAACTGACTCCTCGGTGGGTCATTGGCTTCTAAAGTACTTAAAAATATGGTTACCTTTTTATGTCTTGTAAGTTTCTCCTCTCTTAGCTTGTTTTATTATAGTTTTATATTTGCTTTGCCAGTGTTTATACTCTTTTTCTGTTTATTTTCTTCATTAAGGTTTGTTTTCCATTTCTGCCTAAGTAGCTTCCTCACTTTGTCGTCTCCCTTTTTTAAAGGTAAAGGCTGTTGTCGTATACTTTCTTGTCTCCCTTCCTATGTGGTTTTCAAACTCAATTGCATTGTGGGCATTATTGCCTAGTGTCTTGGTCACACTTACAGTTTGCACCAAATCCTATGCACTATTTAGTACTAAGTCAGGAATGGCTTTTCCTCTTGTAGGTGCCATAACTTTGACAAATTTGATCTCTGGATCATGGCCTGATGTTAGATTGACTTAGTCTATTTATGGATAGTTGAAGTCCCCCCATTATTACTGTGTTCCCTGTTGCCGCAACCTGTCTTAACTCCCTTAGTGTTTCTAGCTCAGTACTGCTGTCCTGGTCTGGGGATTGATATCCCTAGACATACTTAAAAAAATTAAATCTGGGATCTCTATCCACAAAAATTCTACAATACCTCTCTTATCCATTGAAATTACTCAAATAATTTTTGTTTGCTGTTGAGACCAACTGTAAGGCACCTGCAGCTATTAGAGTAAAGGTGTTCATGGGATCTGATGTGGGATCCCAACAGTTGCCTTTCCTGCCACACCATATATGGGGATTGGGCTCCATCTACACCAGCAAGTAGCAAGCTTGGCTCCCTGCATTCCTGTGGCTGGGTGCTCTAATCAGGTGAAGGGATTCCCTCACTGTGGGGCACTCCCAGCCTCCTCTGGAGCACACCTTCAGTTGAAGGTATGATAGGAACCAGCTACAAAGTTACTATTCAGAACCTGTACAATAACTTTGAAGCTTGTCCCTCATTTCATCGCACCATTGATTGATTGACTGTGTGGTCAGGTCACTAAAGATGAGGGTGCTTTTGGTTTAAAAGACGTGATTAACCAGCTAATTGCATTTTAAATGTAATGTCTGTTTGGGACCTAATATCAATAACTTGAGATTTCATTTGATTCCTTAAGCGTGGGAGCCATCAAAGATCTTAAGGCAAACCTTGGATTGTTTCTTCGTGTACTGAGCTGACATCTATTGTTAGTTCCCACAACTGTGCTGGGAGCAGGAGTTGACTCCAGGCTATGTCAAGCATACCAGTTTCTCAAATTCATATTATGTGTTAAACCTGTAACTATGTAGTGTACATCCTGAACAAAGGTAATACTGTATTTTGCTTTGTATTTATGTATTGCTCAGCTTTAATCTTGCATTGTACTCATTTCTGTAACAAAATGTTTTGATAGCAGCCATTCTGACCTAGTCTAGTTTGATCCTTCATGTTAAGGTAAGAGCAAAGGTAGATGTTACATACTTGCTCTTCTTGGTTGGTATCTGGGAACTGTCATGATTTGGAAGAGTTGTAACTTGTATTACTACACATTCAAACACAGATATTTGCTATTAAGATAGTGTGCTCTAGTAGTACCTGAATAATATTATTTTGACTCCAGATCTTCATGATGCACACAAACTTTAATCTCCTTGTTTTGTGTCCTCCTAGATTGGAAGCTGGTTGGTGTGGGGATTCTGTTTCTACTCGGTGACAAAAGAAAAAATTATTGTTGCTAGACATGTATCTAAATCTAAATTCTTCAACTAAAATTCTGTTTTCCAGGCAATTGAAAAATTACAGTCTGGTGCTCTTGCAACTGATGCAGTGACTGCAGCACTAATTGAACTAGAGGTATTTACTTTTTATTCCAGAATTAACATGTTCATTTGGTTTATTGCCATAACTCTGGACTATTAGGCTATTCATTTAAACAAACAGTTTACAGACAGTACTATAGCACAGGGGTAGGCAATGTTTTTTGGCTGGACTGCCAAAACCCCCCACAATGCCTACCTTGGAAGGTGCCGGAGTGCTGGCATGCCAGAAAAACAAAATGATGTTATGGGGTATGTGGCATGATGCTCTGATTGTGCCCTATGCCCCCCAGTCCTGCTGCCCCATGCCCCCCCCCCAGCCTGGGCTCTGTGGTGGTCAGCAGCTACCCAGAGCTGGGGCCGGCTGCAGCTGGGAGGCTACAAACAGCTGCTGCCTTCCAGCCTTGGCCCCAGCTGTCTCCTGGTCCTGGAGTTTGGGCCAGGGCTGGAGAGGGAGCAACTGTTTGTAGCCTCCTGGCAGTAGCGGTCCCCAGCTCTGGGTAGCTGCTGGAGCCTGGGCTGCTCCCAGCAGGGCTTACAGTGTCCCAGCTGCCTGCTAAGAGCAACTTGGGCTCCTGGCTGGCAGCAGCTATCCAGAGCTGGGGCTGGCTGCAGCCAGGAGGCTGCAAACAGCTGTGCTGGGCTCTGGAGCCCAGGCATTAGTTTTGTACCAGCGCATGCCTGCGCACTTCAGGAGAGGGGCCTGAGGCAGCACAACCCCAGTGTCCCACTGCTCCTGGCACAGAGGTGATGACTGGGCTCTGGAGCCCAGTGCAGCTATTTGTAGCCATCCTGGGCTCTGGGCAGCTGCAGCAAGCAGTGGACAGGCTGCAAACAGCTATGCTGGGCTCCACAGCTCTGGCTTCAGCTCCATGCTGGTGGCGACTGTGCACGCACCTCGGGGCAAACAGCAGGGCAGCGCAGCCCACCCCAAGGTGCATGCGCAGTCTCCGCTAGCATGGAGCTGGTGCCGGAGCTGTGGAGCCTGACACAGCTGTTTGCAGCCTGCCCATTGCTTGCTGCAGCTGCCCAGAGCCCAGGCTGGCTACAAACAGCTACAAGCCATGCTGGGAGCAGCCCAGGCTCTGTCACTGGCAGCAGCTACTTAGAACTGTGGCCGGCCATGGCATGCTGAGCAAGATGGGCTCGTGTGCCATGCTCATTTTTCTGATGGCGGAAAAAGTATAGGGCAGTTTTGCTGTTGCAAAGAATTCAGACCACAGCAGGCCCAGATGACTTTTTATTATTACGGTTTCCTGTTTGAAATCTCTGGGTTTGTCTTGTGAATCATGTTTACACACCTAATGGTGCTTACACTACGTGGAGCCCCATGGCACCCTTTATTTCAGAGCACCCCAGCATGCTCTGACACCCTGGTTGAGTCATTGGTTTTAAATGGCATTTTTATCTGTGCACACATGCAAATTTGTATTCTTTCAGACTACTATCTAATGAAGTACACCTTTGTCTGCAAAAGCCATCCTGTATATGGTGTCACCCTGCGCTTCCTTCAGATCTGTAATCTGTGTTTGACTTTCATCTCATTTGCTGTAAATGAATTTGTTAGAATGTATCTTCCTTTGTTTTATTGTGTTAACATGTTCTATTACCTCTTATTCTAATTGGGATAGCTCCATATTGGAGTGAAACTCAAGCTCACTTTTAATAAACCAGTTTTCTGCCAAATGGAAAAAAAATTGTCAAAATAGATTAGCTACTTTTTATATACTGGATTCATTTAATGTGTCTGGTCTTCTGGAATAAACTATAAAGACAGTGGAGAGATGCTTGTATCACATTGCAGAACTACCTGAAAACTACGCAGTATAACTTTGTGAATCTGGCATGCTAAGGACTAAGCACCTGTCGGATATCTGAAAATGCTGGATTTTTGAAATCTGAGCAGCTGGGTGTGTGGAGGGGCAGGGTGGAGGTAGCATTGGGTGGTCCCAAAGCAGCCACGTACGGTGCAGGGTTGTTAATGGCGACAGCAGCTGCCTCATGTGAGCTTTCCCTTCTGTGTCCAGGGGGTGTGGAGGGGAGTGGCAGCTGGTCCCAGAGCAGCCACTCCAGTGCCGGATTTCTTAGACCTGGATTCATGAGGTTATACTGTAATATGTTAAACAAGTCTGACCTTAAGACTAATGCTTTTAAGGATCCTTTTTTATAATGTAATTGCTTCATGAAGTTTTTCTCAAAGAAGGGATGATCATTTGCTAACTTACTGAAACTTTTCTCCAACTTCAGAATAAAGATAAAGGCTTATATCATGAATTGTACTTCTAGAAGCTACATTTAACTTAAAATTAAGTTACTGCAAGCTATTCCAATATACTATTCTATTTCTCTCCGTGTCTTAACTTCTGGCTGTACTTTAATGTATTTTAATATTTTTTTTATAACTATGCTAGTAGTCATAGTGTCTCTAGTTTGATAAATTCTAGCTATTTTGGGTGTGCCACTCCTTTTTATGTAATTGTAGTCTGTGTTGGTCACTGTACTACCCTCATCACCATAGCTATCTAAGGACTTTTCAGTAACATAGTAAATAACACTACTAACTTCTTTGTATCATTTTTTTGTCTTGCCCTGGGTTGAGAATTGCATACAGTGGAGTGCTTTGCTTTGTTTTGTTTTGTTTGGATCCTTATTTAAATGAATGTGCAGTTGGGTGGTTATGTTGGAAGAAGCAAAGTCAAAAGTGCGCTATCCACTTGAAGCAGAAGATGGTGTTATCTGTGATGGTCTTTGGTTCCTGTTCGAATTAATTCCGTAGTTGGACTAGCAGCTAAAGAAGCCAGCTTCTTAACATTGAACTTTCCATGCTAAAGGACAAGGATACATTGCTCAAGCACAACACATTTACAAATGTGACATTTGGTTAAATATATTTGGACCAGGCTATTAAGTGCCTTAAATTTGACCTATGCCATTATAAGCTAATGTAAGAAGAGGGGCAGAGGTTTGTGGTAATTTGTATAAGTGAGGGTACTTGGAATTAATGTCTAGGTATGCTCTATTGCAAAAACTAATCTTAATAAAATGTCAGCTTGAAAGGTACATTATTTTAAGAAAACAGTTAAAAAAAAAAAAAAAATATGGGCCCTGAGTCATGTCATATTTATCTTTAGATACACATCTTTTGGTTTTCAAATGTTTCCTTTCTGCTGCTATGTGCAACAACTACATGCTAGAAATGGAAATAGCATATAGTGACAATAGGTGAATCAATCTCTTTTTCTTTACCCTCTGGCTCCCCCTCCCCCATATTGTAGAGCAATAGTCAAGTGTGGGTGTTCATGTTGACTGTCTTTTATATGAAAAAGCTTTACCTTGTGAAGAAGAAAATCAGTCTGATTCGAGTCAAAAAGTATCGTGATGTCTTTATGTAAATTAAGCTTGCTTACCTCTACTGCTGTAATACTGATTTGATTTTTTTTAAAGAGTAAATCTTTTATTTTTAGTTGAAGTACAAAGAACCTATTTAGTTTGCAACAACAGAATCAAATTCCAAGTATTGATGCTAACTTTTTTTTTTTTATACTTTGGATGCTATAGAATAGATTGCAACTAATTAATCTTAGCTATTTTGTCTCTTTTCCAAATCTCTAGGCTACTCAATTTTGTGTTGCAAAAATCTGAAAAGAAAGCAGTTTATGGAAGTCACAGATATCTTTTCAGGGAAGTGTCACAAAAGATGGATTTTTTTCCCCCCAGTTCTACTCAGTTACACAACTCCTATTACACAGAATTTCAGTCCGTCCAAGAGGCATCACTTCAAAGACTTATTGAGGAGCAAGATTTGCTCTTGATCTTTTATGAGCAAGCTGACAGTTTGCTTGTGGTATGCTGCTGTTTTTTTTCTTATTTTTGCAGGCTCTAAACGGAGAAAGAACAGTCATTCTTTGCTGGACTGCATCAATCTTGCAAATGAAATAAGCTCTGCCATGAGTAAGATAAAATGCTAGCAGTTGTGGTGACAAAGTAGCTTATGTGTACAAACTAATAAACATCAATGAAATATGAATGCTGATCTTCAAAGTATCAACCATATTTGGCAAGCTCATAGTGGCAGCAGTAGTGAATGTTTTCCAGAGTTTGTCTGCCACATCTCGTTGTTTAGAAGTAAATGAAGATGCTGTCTTTACTGTTGCAGATTTAAAAAAAAAAAAAAAAAAAAAAAAGCTTTAAAGTAGTGATTCTGAGCAAGAGTAAGGGATACTTCATAGGACTGATCACTTAGTGCATGATTCTTTGAGACTGAATGATTTGCTGTCCATAATGCTGTTATCAGCTGCCACATCATGAACTGACTTGAATTTGTCTTGGAATACAAAGAAATTGGGCTAGTTTTTAAAAGACTTGCATTGTACAAGAAAACCACATGTTGATTTCATTTATGGCAGACTAGAAGAATTTCATATGATTTTAAGCTTTTGTATATTTTTAAAATACTTCAGAGAGTCTACTGTGTAGGTGCTGGAAAGAGACGCAAAAGAAAACAAGAATAAATATTTTGTCTCCAGCAATAGATATTCTTCAACATGGGGATACAAGAGAGAACTTACTAACAGCCAGAAATTGTACTGACAAAGTTTGCAAGTACTTTGATTTATGTCTAAACATATAAATCCAGTTTGTGCAATACTAGTTGCTAGTGTTTTCTGACTTATTAAAAGGCTAAACAAATGCCACTGAGGTCAGATCTGAGAACCAATGTATTCAAAGAGAGAAGGTACTCTGTAAATAAAAGCAAGATTGTTGTTGCTAGTAAAAGCTGCAGTTGAATAGAGAGAGAACTTTCCATATTGCTTGCTAGATACGGCGTACAACTATAATACCAGTTATAGAAATCTAAAATATATTTGACTCATTTGATTTGACCAGTGACCTTCTCTAGCTTTCAATAAAATTTCAGTGACTGGTCAGTTAACTGCATATTTTTGATAGGTCAAAGATTATAGCAATTTTACAAAAAAAACTACAGTTCTTGGTAGTATTCTTGGCAGAAATATGATTTAAAAAAATTTTTTTTACACGTTTGTTGTGCTTTTTCTGTGTATTATTTTGACCTGTTGGCAATTGGTACAATTTTTGACTGAGATTTACTGGTCAATTGACCAAACTTTTTTTCAAAGGTCAAATACCCAACTTTAATTTTACCGTAAAAGAAACACAAAATCAAAGTTAAATGCATCTGGACTCTTGGAAAAAATTGTTTACTTCTAGTTAAGTGCTGTGTTACAGAACTAAAAATAAAAGATTTCAGTTATTGGCTTAGCATAACATGGATGATTGTAAGTGCATATGTGCTGGGGGCAATTATCAGTGACTTAAGATCATCTTAAAGAACTTTTTAAAACAGATCTAGGTAGAATGGGATCCAGTTCATCCCTTCAGGCTTTTCAGGGCTCCCACACCTCCCAAAATAAACGGTTTTATGATCTTTGTGTTAAAAGATGTGGGGTTAGATGCATGCCCCTTGAATCACATTTAACAGTTGCAAATGTGTGCAAATAAAGCTTGGCTAAAACTCTCTCTGAGATAGCTGAAAGTATCACCATATGTTGAAAGTAGCATTGTTACTATTTGGCTAGGTGAAATTCCAGATTGTTAAAGTTGAGTAACTTTATAGAGTCATTCCAGCTTTGACCACAGTTAGGAACTTCAGCATGCCTGCGAAACTGCCAAAACATCTGTAAATACATCTACATCTGTAAATGTATCTTGAACTAGAGAAGGAGTTCAAAATGAAAATGATGGCTTCAGTAGTTTAGGAGCAATTACAGGATGAGCTAAAACTTTTGTTGACTATTTTTAAATGTAACTCTTTATTTTTGGATCCTAAATTTTCACATTATTTCAGTAGCTGAACGAATCAAATGTTAGAATCATTCACTGGACATGTAAATACCAGGAATCTTGATGTGGTTGAAAGCCTCTGACTAAAATGCTTTGGACCATCTCTGCTTTTCTCACCTTTCCCACCTCCTGTTGCCGATAAGGCCCGCCTCTGCCCTGCAAAGCTGTCATCTGCACTGATCAGTTGAGGCAGCTTAGAAATGTAGAGGAGGATATCTGATTTCAAGCAAAATTTAAAGGTATATTCTTTGAGGTTGCCTCTGTAATTCCCTGTGCTTCCTGTGAGGTTGATACTTTTGTCATCTTACGTACTACTATGCTAGAATTGGTCCTTCTGTGGCACCAAGTGTTTGTAGATAACCTTATAAAGGGCTCATTTGTCCTGATGGGTCTGGTTCATTTATTTCAGTGAGTGCTAAGAATGTTTTTGCATGCCTGGAAGGATTTCCTTAAGTCGTATTATAGTTAGTTACTGCACATTTTATATGGAATCCAATTCCGAAAATGTTGATCATGGCTGATTTGGCCTCCAAAGAGCCAGATAAAAAAGAGTGCATACAAGTAGTGCATTTCATGCGCTTGCACATGCCAGAAGTAGAGGAGCATTTCCACTTTCTGTTCTATCCATGATTATAGTGCTCACTGAAACTTGATAGGTACCATGATCAGTGGCTTAGGTTTGAGCACTTCTGTTGAAAGTTTTTTATTGGTATCAAGGCTGGCTTTTTCTGGTGAAGTTCTCCCCACTTTGTTCCTAGGATCTTCTCTGGTTTTGATGGTATATGCTACCAAATGGACACTTACTGCTATGTTGGCTCAGGTAACAAACATTAACATTTTAAGAGCCTTGTTCTGTTGGAATGAGCTTATGCAACTTCTTGCTGCTTAGATCTTCAGAATTGGTCACATCATCAAATCCTTTAGCGCTTGGATCTTCTTTGGACCAATTGCAGAAAATATCAAGAACTTCCTTATTGAAAGGACCAGTTAGTATCAATGACACTCTCAGTTGTCCTTAAAACAGAAGACAGGAGAAGAAATCAAGGAATCTGGTACCAGAGATTTTTGATGTCTTTCCCGTAGAGGCAGATACAGTTTCTAGGAAGTGAGGACCGTATGCCTAAAATTACTGTTATGTTACTTTGTTCTGTTTATCCTGAAGATGATGTAAGGCACCATCTTTCTTTAGCCAAAAGCTGTAGTAAATCACAAGAGCACCACAGCCTTGACGTGAGTGTTCCTGTGTGGTTGATACTGTTAGGTTTAACACCTTTGGAACAAACAGCCGAGGTGAAGCCTAAGTCTTCAGGTCCCTCAATTATCTGATCCTTCTTGGTCAAAGAGTTGGACAGCTTTTAGAACAAAGAAGCTTCAGCACTGTGAGAAGCAAGGTTCTTGTGATATCTTTTATTGGACCAACTGTGTTGGTGGAAGAGATATTAAATACTATGTCCTTCCTCAGCTTCATGTTCACGATTTTCCATTGTAGATAGCAAATTTTGATATCCTCTATGCTGCATCAGATTATTTTAGCTGTGACTATCCAGGAAATGAGAAGCAATGGTTCTTTCGGTGATACCTTGTATTGGGCCAACTGTATAGTTGGGAGAGATGTTAGACAGTGTTCTATGGCACTTTATTTATTTATTTTCTAGTGACTTCAGCACTTTTAATAGCCTTTTGGCACAACCGTATTTACTCCCTACTTGTAAGCCTGGGACTTTTTTTTTTTTTTCATTGCATTTCAGGCTGGGAGACTAAAAGTTGGCTAAAGCCCTGGTGGTGCTCCTTGCTCTTCTTTCTCTCATGTTTTTAAGAAGGTGACCTCACTTCTTTACATCCCCTCTTGAATACTGTTCACTGAGCTGAGCCGTCAAATGTTCCATGCCTTACCCCTTTGCTCTAACACACAGCCTGTGTTTGCAGGATTGATTTGATTAGTGCATTCTGCATACATGGGGGAAGTTTCCCATGGTTATTATATAGGCTCATGTATTTCCTCCATGTTCCAGCTGAGGGAATACAGAAAAGTATTAAAAAGGAGCCTGTTGGAGGGTGTATCCTGAGCCTTTTTTAATAAAGGATTCCTCAGTGAGGTCTTCACGGTTAACTGCAGAAACCCCTTTTTTTCTAATTTATTTTCATAGCATTTGATGAAGCAAGCTGTTGCTTATAAAACCTTATGTGTCTCCACTTTAGTTAGTCTGGAAGGTGCAACTCCACCTGGCCTTCTGTCTGAGGACACCTGAACTTCACCTCCTCTGCAAGCTAAACCAGTGGCAGTGATGAGAGGCTTTGAATTTCTCACTACTGATCATTTAAAAGCTAACTAAGCAATACCAGTGTATTAATACCTTTGTATTTATAGTTGCTTTCCAGTTGTTTGTTTGTATTCTCATATCTTGAGGTGGGCACAAAACTCACACAAATGCTTACATGTACATTTGGAGATGGCTCAAAATCTTGACTTTTAGCAAGGATTGAAAATTTTATTTCATAAAATTTATTCATAAAATAGCTCAGTTAGATTCAAGGCATCATCATTAGTCTCAGGATACCTCTTGTAAAATGCCAGCTCATCATACTCTTTTTGTTGACTACAGAAAAAATAATAGAGCCATTCTACTGCAAAGAACTTGGACCACAGCAGGTACAAATGTTTTTGACCCTGTCGATTCCTATTTGAAATCTTTGGATTTATCTTGTGAATCATGTTTGCACACCTCCAGCGGTGGTTCCTCCTCCTGCTTTTGCCCTTGCTGTGCTGCTCTGGGCAGGTGGGGAGAAGTTGCAACCAGGCAGGTCTCATTGGAGGGAGGGGAGCAGAACAGCACTGGGAACAGCCTCACCAGAATCTGTGCGCTAGCAGGGGCTGTAGCCAGGTTGGTGGGTGTGGAGGGAACACAAGTTGGGCTGCCTTGGGCAGGACTTGGTACCATACGGAGTGCCTTTGGGGGAGTTGTGGGCTACACTGCCTGGGTGAGCTCTGCTGCATATGCCCCCTACCTCCTCCCTCCTCTCCCCTCTGATTGGATCCCGGGACCTAGCACTCAGGCTGCCCCCCAACACATCCCAAACACCCTCCCCCCCATATACACTCTCCCCACCCCCCATCAGGGTAGGGTGTGCAGGGAGTGGGTCAGCCTTGCCCAGTTGTCTTGATCCCAGACGGAGTTTTAGTGAGTTGTTACTGGGAGGGGAGTGGGGGAAGGGCATTGACCCAGCCCATGGTAGCTGATCAGAACTCCCTATATGGCCATCTGGCCCAAATAATTGTGCAGTCCTTACGTAGTGGATGTCTCCTCTTCCTTGGTCAAAATGGCTATTTTCTGTAATCCTAGACCAGTAGTATTTAAAATACATTTTTAGGATTGTTCTTTTAGGGTGAAGGTTAGTATATACTCCTCTTTTTCTTCAGTTTTCTTTAAGGACTTGAAACAAAACTTAAATTCCATTATTTTGCTTTCCTAATTCCATTTGATATATTTTTTTTTGTACCAATTTGTTTGGTAGTTAAATTTAGATGAGCAGTTTCTTGTATAACATCCTTATTGGTGGCTCTTCACTAATAGAAATGAAGTTACAAAACTTAAGGGAGAAGTCATGCAGTATTTAATCTAAAGGACAAGTGTACCTTACTTTTCTCTGTTAGGTTTTACAGTTGATTCTGACACTTCTTCCAGAAGTGTCTGCCTGCTCAAGTTTAACATAAACTACTCTTCTGAACTCTCCAGTTCTTTACGGTGCTGTGTATGAAGAAACTAGCAGTGCTGGTAGACTAATTGTGTGCCCTTTAAATCTAAGATATGTGACTTTACTTAGTTGGGAACCATGAGTAAGGAAGTGCTATGGGGCTATTAAGCTAATGCATTACCAGTTTTTATACATTTGCTATGAAAACACACCAGACAAAGCATAAAGGCTGCTGACCGATATGGAAAAACAAAACAGTGCTTTACCAGAAGAGGAAGTACGTTAGTTTGACCCAGCTCCCTAGCATCTGTACAGACTGAGCTGTTGAGCAAGGCTTTTTGGAGCATTAATCCAATTGAATCAGAATTTTTGGGCATGTGCAGCCCTTGATGCAGGGGCATGCCAAGTTGAAAGTAAAGCCCTGCTTCTTTGTTATTTGTGTGTGTGTGTGTGTGTGTGTGGTGGTTTTTGTTTTTTCCCCACGTGTGTAAGAAATTACACTTCTTTACCATTATAGTGTGTCCTGAAGACATTACCAGCTCATAGAAATAACTGTTCTTAAGTTGGTGGAACTTTTGCTATGTGCCTTGTAAGTGGCGCTGCTTCCTCTGTTTTTTTTTTTTTCCTTTGAGTGCTGTATAGGCATTGTGTAGATAAAATGCAAATCTTAATTTTAATTTTAAGGAAAAGTGAATGTAAATTCTATTCCTGGTATACTTGGTAGCCCTGTTGGTCTGAGGGAAAAAAAGACATACAAAAAAACTAGAACTCTTGGTTCCAAAATGATACCTTTTATTAGACCATATTTATATTTTTTATTTTATTTTAATAATATTAAATAATATTTTAATAATATTTATTATTATTATTGGTCTAATAAAGGTCTAATAAAAGGTATCATTTTGGAACCAAGAGTTCTAGTTTTTTTGTAATTCTATTCGCTATCACTTTACCTTCAATTTCTACTAGTAAGGGCTTGATATGTGGCCTTTTACAGTGGATTTATATACTAGAATTATTTGTTAGAAAGATTTGGGAGCCCTTTCTTGGGGAAGATTGTCTTGCCAAAACTCAAGCCTGTAGTGAGAGGACATCCTCCTGGGTTTCTTTGTAGCCAGATTCGTCCTTATTATTTAGTATGTTTTAGATGATACACATTACCATTAGAGACCTACTTAAACTGTGGCGAGACAAAGGGTTTTTTGTGGCCCACTTACAGCATGCAGAGCTGATTTTGTGGCAACCCCACCCCTTGGTGCTAATTGGTGAAGAGGCCCTAGGGGGGAGGCGGGGGGAGGGGGCAGCTACCATCCTGTCTGTGGCCTGTCATCCGCACTACCAGCTGGCACCATCCTGCTGGGGAGGCAGCATTTTATTTTCATTAAGGTTTTGATTTTTGTGGATTTTGCAGACAATCCCAGATTTTGTGGTTTCCGTGAAATCTGCAAAACCATGAATTAAGTAGGTCCTTAATTATGATCGGTGTAAGAATGTGTTGTAATAGTGCAAGATGACCGCCTGAACAACTTTTCATCCCTTTCTACACCATTGGAGAAGAAAGCTTAGTATGTTTAGGTTCGTAGTTGTTGTGAGCTTCTGATATGTCAATAATGGCTGCGGTCACAGTCTAACTGTGTTCTTTTCTTGTGTTTTAGGATTCTCCCTTTACAAATGCAGGAATGGGGTCTAACCTAAATCTTTTGGGGGAGATAGAATGTGATGCCAGCATAATGGATGGAAAATCACTCAATTTTGGAGCAGTTGGAGCACTGAGTGGTATGTTGCTGTGGCATTATAAAATCTAAATATTTTAGATGTAAACTTTTAACACTTACCTTTGGGGTAGGGTGAGGGGAGTGGGAAATTCTAAGTGCTCTCAGACTTGGGTTTAGTTCTTCTGTTGTTAAAATTGATGGGAGGAGAATGGCCCCAAAGCTGTGTGCTTTGTTTGAATATTCTGTCTCGTAATAGTCTGCACGAATGAATTTTGACTTAACACAGGTTCCAAACCTCGTAAGTAATGGTGGCCAACCTGTGGCACATGTACAGCAAGCAAATGAGTAGAGGAAGAGATCAGTCAGGGAGTGGAAAGCAGAGCAGGGGATGGGAAATGGTACTTAAGGAGGATTTGGGACTAATTTGTGGCACATCTATGAAAAAGGCTGTCCCCCACTACCTGTAGAGTTAGGGTTGCTTACATGAAATGTTTCTTGGTGTAGATGGTGGCTTTGCTGTAAAGTGCTATATCTTTATATCAGAATAAAATGCATACACAAAATAGAGAAGCTATCTGCAATGAGATGAACAAAACCAAATATTACATGCTTCTTTGAAAAAAATTGTAGAGCATCTCCAACAGCTAGTTATTTTATTTGGGAAAGAAGCTGTCTTGAATATAACAGAGTTTTTTGCTGCATTTGCTCAGAAATCTGTCACTTTTTGCACTTGGCTAAGGCAGTTTGGTTAGGTTTGCTTTATTTTCTTGGGCTGTAGTACCATTAGTGCATAAGATTTAATGAATTTCTAAATAGGATTTGCTTTCAAATTCAAGCCTTATAAAACAATTACTTCTAGAAGTGCTACTTTCACCTCCTTGAATAGTTTTAAACTGACTATTTCTTATACTTTAGCTTATACTTTTAGTATTTGTTTTAAATATTTAGCATAGAATGCTGTTAAAAGAATACTGTCAAGTTTTTCAGGTACCAAATATGAAAGCAATAGTAAGAAACATACTCCTGACATGCACACTTTTACAACATCTAAATGACAGATAGATCTTTCAGTCTTTCAAAGTAAATAAATGTGTAAGCATGAATAGTTTGTGAAGGACTGCAAAAAATCTGAGCTTTTTTTCTTCTAGAGTTCTTGCTAGAAATTGAATGTAAAAATACATCTGATTGAAAATAGGGAAGAGTTCTTGCCTGTAGTATTCAGCTTTCCTTGTATTTATTTTTAAGTTGATTGCTGCAGCTTCAGGAAAAGAACATCATCTTTTTTGGTTGCTTGCTTTGAACTTGTGCAACAGGGGAGTCTCTGCTAATGTTAAGTATGTTACATTAGCACTTCTTTTTTAACAAAAGGTAACCAAAAAAGAAGTGTTACCTTTTAACAGTACTGACAGTCTTGTAGCTATACTTTTTTTTTCTTTATGAATTTTATCATTAAGTTAAAATCATTGATACTGTGCGATGTAGTTTTATGAATTAGCCAAGTTATGGAAACTAAGTAGAACTGAATTCCTAGTGCTAGTTTGCCAAAATAAATTCTGCAATTCTACATACTGCCCCCAACATTTTTTTTTTCATTCTTATTTTCTGTTAATTTTCTTTTTCAGGAATCAAGAATCCAGTTTCAGTTGCAAATAGGTTGTTGTGTGAAGGGCAGAAGGGAAAACTTTCTGCTGGCAGAATTCCACCTTGGTAATTGCTTTATTCTGCTTTGCTTTACTTTAGCCTTTGGTCTTTAATGCATGCAATATTTGAAGGTTATTCTTATCCAAGGAAGTCTGATGCTGTTTGTTACAAATCAGCAATAGCGTGTCTGCGAAAGGAAGATTTGCTTTGTTCTCTGATCTTGGAACATCTTGTGCACTTTGTGCAGCTGTGAATAGAATGAGATATTGTGAATGGACAGTGATATGATGTTGAGCGTTAATTTCCCTGTGCTCTTCTTTTTGTGGTGGCTTCATTTTCCAGCTTTTAGAGAAATGTTTAAATTACAATACTTGCTGACTTTTCCCCCCCCACCCCCTCTGCCCAAATGGAAAACTTTGGATATATCAAAAATGATTGGGGGGAAAAATGCAACAGCCAATCTGGTTTCGTGTCTGATAGACTTTGAATGCTGTAAGTGAATTCAAGGTACATTGATTTAAATTAAGCTGTTCCTGAATTGTCACATTTAAAGCAGCAAGCAAGAGACCCTGATTTTAAATAATTAGCTTTATTCTGGTGTTCAATTTGTACTATTTTTATTATTTTACTATTTTAAGTAAATAATAGCTAATTTAATTGTTAATGGTTAGTAATGTAATACTTTGATTAGATACCAATATGCAACAAATGTGTTTCTCTTCCTATAACATTTTCCTGTTGATCTACATTTGAATGGGAATTCAGTTAGTTTTATGTAATGAATATAAAATATTTATATACTTCATCTTGGATATGCTAGATTAGAAAAACTGTTTGTCTCGGGACAGCCACAATGGCAGCTACATAAATGCTTATGACATTCATCACACAAGGAGCAGGAGAAAGTGGGCAGTACTTTTTCATCCTGAAGTGCCCAGCTATGGCCATTGTGATATAAATATGCCTTAACTGTCTGAGGGTAGGGAAAAAACGCAGGATATGGCAGTGTTTTCCTTCTTCCTTTGTACCCCCACTTCTTCCTTTCTGTTCTTAGAAAAAGTTTTCAAGGTAGATTTTGTGTAAATAGAACTAAGACTTCAGAGGCAACCTATAAGAATAACCTCAGATGTTCCATCTTAGCTCTCCAAGGCAAAGTCAACTACATTGAGCCTATGAAATGAAAGTCAGTATTCTGTGGCTAATTGGTGACCCTAAAGAATGGGTCTCTCTTTAGCCAACAGAAATAGGTCAATAACATGAGGCTTTTGATAGGTGAGTAGACCCTATATTTTAGTGCAGTTTTCCATTGCCTTGACCACCTAGGAGGAACTCCGCCCCCTTCCCCCCCACAAAAAAAAACAACCAAAGACAAAAGCCAAACAAACCCAAACCAAACAAGCCCCCCCAAAACTTTCCTGCTCCGATCCCCTGTTCATCAGCGTGGTACATAAATGTAGATCTTCAATAGGATAGTGGTACATGCTCTGTTCTGGAGTTGTGCACTATGCTACATACAGTGTTTTGCTTACCGTCAGCAGAAACTTTAAAGAAAGGATTGAGGTGTATCATGTTTCCACTTTGAGAGCTGACTCAAGTTTTTGCTTAATGCATATATTTATCTTTAAATGACAAGCATCAGGAGATAGGATGAGCACAAATACAGGTTCCTCATAGGCCATGATAGTTTCATGAAATTCTCTTGTTTCATCTTCGGAACAGGGAGGACTTGATTTTGAGTTCCAGACATTTTCCATGACTTTTATTTGAAGTGACTGGCTTTGGCTCATTAAATGAGGCATTACCTCCACATAAGCACCAAGAGATCCAGATGTTTCTCTACTTCTGTTGAAGACAAATAGTAGCTCCACAAAATACTTATTGCTGGAGAACAGATTCAGGAGACCTTATGGTAATGGGTGTACCTCCATTCAAGAGGAACAGCAGCATGGTAATGCTATATATTAAGGATAAAATTTCCCCCAGTTCTTGCACTTGGCTAAGTGAGAACGTGGATTGGTACTGATGCAAGGTTGTCCAGAAGCCACAACTGAGATTGCACAGCCAATTGAGTAATGTTCCCTTAGTCCCTTCCTAGGACAAGCTGGTTAATTTATAACTGATGTTTTTTTCTTGCTGGGGGAAGGGCAAGAGGAGGAGAAACTTATCGTCTTTCTTTTCTAAACTTACCGCTAGCTACTTAGCATATTATTACTTTGACTTACTTTTGATACATTTAACTATAGGTCCCTTATGGGATGTGCAGAGCAATTTAGTTACGGGTGATGCAGATAAAGCTGAAGTATTTGTCTCTTTTTACTTTGTTACAGGGGAAGCTACCAGATGGTGAACACAGTTGGAAACAAAGATAGGGAAGGAGACAAACAGCTTAAAATAGTCTAACAGGTTAGGGCAGGGGTGCTCAAACTCCAGCCTGCAGGCTAAATACAGCCCTTGGAGCCTTGGAGTTCAGCCCATGGGACAGGAATTTTGGTGGGGGAGCAGTGGCAGTTAAAACTACTCTCCTTCCCTGCTGCCAAAATCCTAAGCCCCATGTAGGGGGTTGATCCTCCCCTGCATGGACAGGGTCAGGCCACACCCGCTTCCCTCCACGTGGTCAGGTTGGGGCACCTTCTCAACCTGTGGGGCTGGGATGCGCCTCCTTCTCTTTTCCCAGTCAGGTTGGGGCAGTCTAAACGCTCTTCTTCCTACAGGCCCAGGGATTCCTTCTCTCTTTATGGGGCCAGATTGGGGCTGGAGCAGCTCCTTCCCTGCCTCCCCACCTCTGGGCCAGATTGGTCTAAGGCCAAGCCTCCTTTTGCTCCCTGCCCTCCTCCACAGGACTAGATGGGGCTCTGCGCACATGCCTGGGCACTGAATTTGGTTCACCAGCCCGATTTGGCCTGTGGAGGGACCAGGAACTGCCCCTCTGACCCTGTGAACAAAACGCTTGAGCACTACTGAGTTAGGTACTTGGAAAAGCTAGATGTGTTCAGATTGGTAGGGATGGATGGGATGCATCCCAGGGTACTGAAAGAATTGACAGGTCCTTTTAGAGTTCTTGGCTATCCTCATTGAGAACTTGTGGAGGTCGAGTGAGGTTTTAGGTGACTGAAAAGGGACAAATATAGTGCCTATCTTTAAGAAAGGGAAGAAGGAAGATGTAGGGTATTATAGACCAGTCAGCCTCACCTCAATACCTGGAAAGGTCATAGAGCAGGTCTTAAAGGAATCTATTGTGAAACCTTGTTATCCTTCAGGTGTTATCAGGAACAGCATGGATTCACCAAGAGCAAGTCATGATTGATCAACCTGATTTTCTTCTATGATAAATTGATAGGCTCTGTGGATGTGGGGATAGCAGTGGATTGATTTATACCTTGACTTTAGCAAGGGTTTTGACACCTGTCTCTTGTGATAGTCTTATTAACAAGCTTAGGAAGTACAGAGCAGATGAAACTACTGTAACTTGGATACATACGTTGGGGGATCATTGTACTCAATTATTTAATGTAATTATTGTACTCCGTGACAGTAGATATTAATGACTTTACATCTAGTTGGGAGAAGGTATTAAGTGTGGTTCCCTAGCGGGTCTGTCCTGGATCTGGTATTGTTTAATGTCTTCATTAATTATTGGATGATGCTACTGAGTGCTTGTTTAGCAAATTTGTGGATGACTCCAAGTTGGGTGGAGTTGCAAATGCTCCAGAGCATAAGCATAGGATCCAGAATGACGTGGAGGGACTGGAGAAATGGGTACAATCAGTCAGGTGAGATTCGACAAAAACAACTGCCAAGTCCTGCACTTGAGATGAAATAGTTGGACTCACAAATACAGACTGGGGAATAACTGGCTATGTTGCAGTTCTGCAGAGAAGGATCTGGGGTTATAGTACACCATAAACTGAATATGGGTCAACTAGTATGCTCTTGTTTTAAAAAGAAGACAACAGCATACTGGGTTGTTTTAACAGGACTCTCATTTGCAAATCATGGGAAATGTTTCTTCCACTCTGTTCAGCACTTGTGAAACTTCATCTGGAGTAATGTGTCCAGTTTTGGGTTGCACACTTGAAAAAGTATGGGGATAGTTTGGAAAGAGTGTAGTGCTGAACCACAAAAAATGATTAGGAGCCTGGGAGCAAGATTTGTGAAGAAAGGTTGAAAGAACTAGGGTTATTTAGTGTAGAGAAGAGAGGACAGAGGCGGGGATTTGATAAAAGCCTTCGAATACTTGAAGGGTTCTTGCAGGGAGGATGGGGAGACGCTTTTCTCTGGGGCTGTAGGGATCAGGACTAGTAGCAGTGGCCTCAGGTTACAGCAGGGGAAAATTAGGTTGGAGATTAGGAGAAACTTGAACTATGGGCATGGTTAGACATTGGAACAGGCTACCTAGAAAAACTGGAAACTCCATCCTTGGAAGTTTTCAAGAGCAAGTTAGATAAATGCTTGTCTGGGATGGTTTAGTTAGGGATTATCTTGCCTTGAGCAGGGACCAGGGCTAGACGACCTTGTGAGATCCCTTCTAGGCTTACTTTCCTAGGATCCTAAGTGTTCCATAGATATGAAGGAGCTTGGCTGTAACCAGAGTTGAAGATGCTAACAGTTTGTGCCTGTAGGCTACCTTACTATTCTAGCCACACTCCAAGAAAAGAGCTTACACTATTTATATTGTTTCCTGATGACAAAACTGTAAAGACCTGGTTTTGTAAAGGGTGTAGACTGAAGTTGTATGTGACAGCCTTTGAAAATAAGACCCCTAAATCTCATTTACACGTTGAAAAATAACTTCTGGGATAATCTAATTTGAAAGAACAAATGGAAACAACTCTGCAGAAGGTTACAGTCAGACCTAACTCAGCACAGGGAGACCTTTTATGGCCCATTATTGTTATCATGTCATACCAGGGATGAAAGGGAAAGGCTTTTAGATGAGCCTACAGTCCATCTGTTTTAAATATTTGAGTAATTGATTAGAATGTATTGTGTGTTTAGTGTTCTGCTTTGTCCTGTTTAGGCAAATAGGCTGCTTGCAGATGTTTAAAAAACAAAACAAGGCACTTCAATCCCCACATGCTCCTGCGCTGAGCCCAACACATGCCCAGAAGGGGCAGCATGTTAGTTGGACCTGGCTTGCCCAATATCTGTATAGATCTGGTGCTTTAGTGGGACTTTTTTGGTGCTTTTATCTAATAGCTGAAATGAGGGGCGTGTGTGCGTGACACTTTAAATTGGGCTAAATATTTTTGCACCTCTTTAATGGTGTTGGTGTCTGCACACCTCGGCAGCATGTTGCGCATTGATTCCATCCGCTGTAGGAAATCAGCAGTGTAATGTGCCTTAAATAATTTGGGGCGCAGCAAACCAGAACTCCTTTGAGATGTTTTCATTTGCTGCCCCTACAGCTGCAGAGTGAAGCACCGGGCTCCATGCAGCTCCATGGCTCAGCAGGAAGCCCTGCAGGCAGCTTGGCAGCAGCCTGGGAAAGTAGGCTCTGCCCAAGAAAAGCGGTGTGCTTGATCTCTTCACCCCTGGAGCCTGCCTGCTTGCCTGTCTGATCTGTGCATGGGCCTGGTGCTTTCCCCTGTGGCTGTCATGAACCCCAGAATTGCCTGAGCCAGGTGCCTGCTGGTGGGTGCTGCCTGGGGGTGGGAGGTCCAGGTTCAGAGGAAAGCACCAGCCTTACCGCAGCCCAGGGACCGGTCTGCCTACTGGCAGCTCACCCTCCCTTACCTGCTGGAGAGGCTGGTAAGTCAGCGGGGTGTGTGCACAACACAGGTTTGATCAGCCCTAAATTGAAGCGGTGTGTTTTAAAAGCCACCACTTCAATTTAGGGCCGCTGTTTTGTTTACACGCCCACAAGTACTAGTCTGTGGTAGAGTTCTTTACTGAGGAGCAGCATGTGTAGACTCTGATGGGGCTGGCTGGGGCAGAAGGGTGCTTTAGGGTAGGGGGCTGTCTGTTGGCTGTCTACACAGAAGCACCTTCGTGTCCCAGCCAACCCCTCTGCAGCACGCTGAGCTGGGTTGGAGCAGGCCTGGGCTGATAGGCTGGCTTCCCCGGGTCCCCTGTCAGCTGGGGCTGCTCTGACCTGGCTCAGTGTGCTGCGGTCCTGGGCACATGTGTAAGTGTGGCACGTGGGTGCAGTATGCACTGGAGTTTATTGCTGCACATTAATTGCATGTGTGGATGCACTCTGTGCCTCTCAAAATGAGGAAATGAAAAGTTCCAGTAGTGGTCAGTGAATTTGTGATAGATTGGTTCTGGATGTTTCTTATGAGGAAGCAGATACTCAGGAGTGAGTATCCACCTGAAGGCATAATCTAGCAGGAGTTTAAAAAACAAAAAAGTAACCTTATTTTCTTCTGCATCAGTTTTGATGTGCCATGAATGCTTAGAGGCCCAATCTGCTGCTTAAGTAAAGCAGTAGCTCTTGTATTTCCAAGAAGTGCATAAAAGAAACGTAGAACTCCTAAGAATGAATTTTTTGTTTGTTCGTTTCGCAGCTGTTGTAGTGATCATATTACTCTGCTAGAGGTTTCCTTCGCTTTATGCTGTACACGTGTTCCTGGAAAACGGCGCATAACTCAAATTCTTATAAGGGGAACCCCCTTTACAGTGTAACAAATAGGGATATGTTCCACAACCTCGATTGTACTGCCTCCCAGGCCCATTTCTACCAATTTTACAAGACAATTTTGGTACTTGCCAACAGCAGACAGTGCATACACGCATAGGACACTATCATAATGGGGATGGCAACTACAGAAACACATGTTGCAGACAATGAGCGAGGAGCACAGATCCACACAAGAGACTATATTTTGGTGTGCGTCGCTCCCACAATGCATCGCACAAAGCAGCTAACTGTAGGCTTCCACCACATCAATCGCAGAAGGGTGAATTTACCTCTCATATAAAGAGTTTTTGGTATTAAAAGGGTCATTGCATAAGAACAAATTTGCACATACAGAATCCTCATAAAGCGAGGGGCAATCTGTACTTGAGCATGTTCTCTTCTCATGTAACTTATTCTGTAGTAGATGGGATATTTCAGTCAGCCACTTGTTGGGGTTGTATTGTTGACTACATAGACTACATAGTACTGTCCTGCACTTCACTAATATAGCAGGTATATATTATTTTTTTTAAAGAAAAATTTGGACTTGCCTCTGGAAACTGCTGAAAATTAACTTCCACTTCTGTTTACTTTATTGCTTAAGTGTCAAACTTTTTTTTGAGGTGTTAGGCAATAAGGAAACAGGTGAGTTCTCCTGAATTGCTGGCCAACTTACTCTCTAGTATATATTAAGCAGTAAATATTTATCAGGTGCTGTCCAGCAAACAAATGAACTTATCTGCTTAACCTGTACTGTATCTTGTTACACTCTTTTTTTTGTCTTTTCGTGTTCCTTTCTTGCCTTGGTTGCATTATTGAAAGTTGTACGGGCTGAAATAGTCTCAAAATGCAAGACAATAAAACGTGTGGAAGTCTAACATTAAGCTATCCCGTGCCAAAAGTTGATGGTGTTGTTCTTGGGCAATTCTGATTTACCACATAGCTTAAAAAACAACCAGCCAGTATCCCAGAGTTTATGGGTTTCCTTTTCCCTTTTCCTTTCTTCCTTCTTTCTCAATTGTAAAATTTTAAAACTTCAATCTAACCTGCTTCATAAAGGTGTTGTAATAGTAATATCCTTATAGAAAAGAGGGAAAAACTAGGGTGGGGAGTTGAAGTGACATTCTAGGCTATGTACATTTTTGCAGTGTATAACGTGACCTGTGTCATGCAATTACTGGGTATTATAGACATGCATATAACACTAGTAATGAACTGGAATATTTTACTTGACTATTTCCATTTTTGAAACCTGTTAATTCTAATTTTAACATGCACAGACATGACACTGCATACTGTATTGCTACTGTAATCCATTTAGTGAAACAAACCAATTTGAGCAAATTTAAATGCAACTTTGCAAATCTTTTTAACTTTCAGTGGATTTAGTGCCCCAGCTTTTTTTGCAAAACATTTGATGGTACCATGACAGACTTTTTGGACAAAACTTAAATCTTTAAACCTACATTTACCAAGTTAAGGGCAGCAACTCTTTACCAGATTTTTATGGTATATGTCAATTTAATTGGAAATGCCTTGCCATTTAATCCCATTTACTTTTTGTATTATGTTCAAAATCTTAAAAAGGTTAGAGAGCAGTGTGCTCTGGGTATATTTTCTGTAAAAGATGGTTCTATTTGGTAACTCATGCAAGTGTGTGGGTGGTGGGGGTGGGAAGAATATATAGGGGGTACTTGATGCAGAGCTGCATGTATTCACAGTAAACTAAGTAAGCCTGCCAACCTGAATGATAGTTGGGGCTTCCTGTCAAGAGCAGGTCATTTGCAAATAATAATAATAAAAAATAACCTAACCAAACTGCAAAAATTGCAAGGGAAGGGGGACATATGCTTGGGTTTTTTGTTTATACTCCCTTTTCTGTGTTTCCTAGTTTTTTAGTTGGTGAAGGAGCTTACAGATGGGCAGTTGATCATGGGATACCAGCATGTCCTCCAGGTATCATGGCTACAAGTGAGTAAACTGGTGGTGCGAGTAGGAGGAACAGGACACAGCAATTTAAAATGGCGCTTCATATTTTGAAGTGTATTTATCACTTCATTTTTTTATAGTAAATATATAGCTTATGATATATATTGTAGGTAAGGTACACTTTGGCATATTTTAAATGGTGTTGCAATCTGTAGAATGCTTTAATAGCTAAGTTTTTGTAGCTAATATTTCAGCTCCATTTAGTCTACATCTGTTTTGGCATTGATTTATAATGTACATGAATTCATTTCTTGGTGATGGAGATTATAAAGGACTTTGACATATAATGTAGAATTTAGTTGGAACTGAGGTCTCTATATCCAAAATTAAGTCAAAAAGCTTCTTTCTGGTTGATGTCTGCCCCTGATACATACCTAGAGAATTTACATATTGAATTCTTAGAGTTTTTGTCTAAGCCTGATCTAGATTCAGAAATGAGAGAGAGAATTTTGGCTTTGGTCTCTTCCTGTTTCATGGCAGTGTGGGGGGAAATACACTATGATGTTATATAAAAGAAAGGCATTACCAGTTCCTATTTTATTGTATTTTGCAAAGCGGCTTACTTGCTCCTTTCTCTGAAAGAATGGATGAATATTTTGAGTTCTGGATCCCAAGTACATGGAGAGGAACCTTCTTACAGCTCTGAGTTGGGTGCCAGAGTTCTGTAAATGAATGGGGTTTGATATGCCTCTGTTCAATGTGGTTTTTGTTGGCTAGAATCAAGTGACTTATTGTTCTTCATGTGGCTTTTTGGATCACTGTTGTGAGATGCTGAACACTGTAGAGGGAGCCAAGATGGTTCTACAGGGTTTTGGGTTTCCCTGCTATGGTCAAATGGCTGAGTTAGGTGCTTGAGGTCCTTTAGTGAATCTAACCCTTAATATATATACATATGAAGAAGTTTCTGGTCTCAAGTTGTAGATACACAGTGGTAAATCATCACCCTTATGTTTTATAGTACCAACTGTCATGCGTATTCATGATAAATATAATTCTCTAGGTGGTGTTTGATTTAAACACTGAAATTCCATCAGTTTTTTTTTTCCAGTTTTTTTAAAAGACCGTCACTAGATTAGACAGCAGTTCTTGACTGCTAGCTGTTTTTTGTGGGGGTTTTTGAAAGCTATAGGAAGTGTTGAATAGTCGGTGTCATGAGTCTGTTGTTTTACACTATCTCTCATAATGACTTTTTTCCTACCTGTAATATTTCTCCCATGATAGGGCAGGTCTATTGCAGTAATTATGGTTCACATGTAGATCTCTAGGTTAGCATTTTAGCTTCTAAAAACCCTGCTCAGAGCAGATCTTTGTGCCTGTGGTTAAAAATGCAGTTGGCAAATGCATTGAAGATATTCAGGAAAACTAGCCCAGCAGTTGCAAAACCTTGACAGGACTCCATAAGGCACTTCAGTATACCCTTACTATATTTCTGATTAGAAAAGCAGACTATATCAAAAGCAATTTATTAAGGTTGCAAAGTCAAGCATTCCAGAAGATCTCAGAAACAAGATTTACCCATATGTACTTTTTAATTTGTACCCTTTGTGTGTCTTAACGCAGACTTTGATTATGCTCAACCTTTTGAACACAAGGGCCAAATGAGTAGCATGGACTGAGTCTGTGGGCTGGATCAGACCCCATGCTGCAGGATTGGGCCCTGCACCTGGATCGACCATGCTGGTTTTGCCCATCCAGTGTGTACGGATTGGGGCCCTGGGACTCTGCTACCTTTGCCAGGCTCCATGCAAGAGGATTGGGACTCTGGGGCACTGTACTGCTTCCGCCTGGCCCTTCATGTGGGGATTAGGCTCTGGGGCCCCACAGCACCTCTACCCAGCCCTGTGTGCCTGCCTGTATCCATCCCTGTGCTGCCCTGCACACTGGATCTATCACACAGGAGCACTATCTAGGGGATTCTCCACAAATCAGTGGAGAGCCCTGGAGTCTAAACATCAAGGTGCTGGGAGGTTGGTTCTGGCCTGCAGGTCAGTAGTTGAGGCACTGCTGGATTATAGTCATCCCTGTGTTCCCCAATCAGGATTCTTTCTGGATTTAGTGCACAGGATGGCCTTGCTCTGAGAATGGATTGGAGCTGTACCGTGAAAGCGGCTGTTGTCAGTAGCACTCCTACTTTGTATCCTGGCTTTTCTCTTGGAGCTATTTGTAATGCTAGGCAAGTAATTATAGGAAATTCTTCAGATGATCCCTGATCTTGTTGTAGCTTGTTTTCAGGTTGCCCTGCTTGAGACCCCAGGACGTGATGTACCCAAGTGCTCAAATACTAAGCATTCACAACAGAACTGAATTCAGTGAAAGCTGTCATGGAAAATGTACTAGTATCTAATGCTATGGGGGTATTGGTTGTAGCTGTGTTGTTCTAAGGACATAGGCAGACAAGGTTCTTTGGGTAAATGTAATATTTTTTATTAGACCAACTAAGGAGTGGGAAAAATTGTTCTTTGCAAGCTTTTGGGCACAAACACCCTTCAGGCATGGGGAGAGTCTGCTGTTGTTTCGTGCTTTCCTGGATGGAATAGAAGCCAATATGCAAAATGCAGGTCTGTGGAAATGCAGATGTGTGGCAGAGAGGATCAGAGGCAATGGGAGATGATAGGTTTGAGACAGTAAGTGGGGAAGGAGGGAATGTGGACCTGGTGATGGAGTGTAGCTGATTAAAATATAGAGAGGTTACCTGGGGTTATTGGATGTCAGGCAGGTTATAATGTTGCATAAATCCAGTGTCTATATGTAGTCCATGATTATTTGTAACCAGTAGACTTGTGAAGTGAAGTTCATAGGCTGGTCTACAAAAGGTGTTTTGTAAATTCCCTTTGAGGATTAAAACTGAGAGGGAGTGGTCTTGCGAGAAGTTTGCATCCACAGGTAATTGGGTATTTCTGCTTTGATGGATTTTGGTGTGCATTCATTCTGGTGTGTAATTGTTGTTTGGTTTCTTGTACATATTTTCCATCTGGGCATTTAGTGCACTGGATGAGATGTATTACATTTCTGGAGGTGCAGGTGTGTAAAATCCAGGAATGGTGATGGTTCTCTTGTGTGGTATAGTGATTGTGAGAGTGACGGAGATATGTTGGCAGGGTTTACATTTCTTGTCCTGGCGTGGTCTGGATCCATTCGGTATGCTTTGGGCCTTAGGAAGTTTGCTTCTGGTGATGAGATTGGCGAGATTCAGTGCTTGTTTAAAGGCTAGAGTGGTTCTGAGAAAATTTCTTCTTCTAGTATGAGTTGCAGTTGTTTGAGGATTTTCCATATAGGTTCTAGGGAAGGATGGTATGGTGTAACTAATGGTGTGCGATTTCATGGGGATATTCTTCTTGGACTGCAGCAGTTCTTCACATGGTATTTGAGTGGCTCTTTCAAAAGTGATCTCTCTCTCTCTCTGGAGGAGTGTCCTTCTTGAGTGAAACTGTTTTGAGATTTGCAAGGTGATGATCACAGGTGTTCTCCTTAGTGCAAATTCAGTGGTATCACTTGGCTGTATATTACAGTTTTCTTGGTGTGTTTAAGGTGATTGCTGGTTCTGTGAAGATCTGCATGTTGGTCTGTGAGTTTCTTGTGTATCGTGGTTTGTGTCTTACCATTCTGGATATTGACTGTAGTATCTAAAGAGGAAATGTTGGTGCTGGAGTATTCAAGAGAGAGTCTGATGGAGGGGTGATCATTATTGAATTTGTGATGGAAATCAATCAGAAGATTGCAGCTTGTCAGTATATGTCTTAAGTATAGCATGGGTTTGATGGTGCAGTTCTTGAGGAATTCTTTTTCCTGGTGAGTCATAAAAAGTTTGGTATATTGTGGGGCCATTTTGGTGCTCATAGCTGTGCCCATGGTCTGGAGGAACTGTTGGTTATTAAAAGTGAAGTTGTTGTGTGTGAGGATGTATCAGTTCAGTAATATCTTTGGGTCTACTCTGAGTTGCATCTTGCTCTTGTAGGTAGCAAGGCAGGCTTGGATGCCAGTCTGGGCTGGGATGTTGGTATGTAAGCTAGTAAAATCCATGGTAGGTAGGAGGATATTGCTGGAAATGTGGTCTGTGTTTTTAAGTTTTTGTAGAAACTCCATTGAGTCTTGGATAAAACTTGCTCTTTGGGTGACAAGAGTTTTTAGGATGGATTCAATGAAACCTGATATTTCCTCAGTGAGGGTTCTATGGCTGGATAAGATAGGTGTGCCTGCGTTCCCTTGTTTGTGGATTTCAGGGAGCATGAAAACCCCCCACTATCACTTCTGTCTTCCCCCACATCATTTCCATCTGCTATGAAAACTACAGAACTTGATCCCCCTACTGCTCAACCCAGGGATTTTTTTACATGTTCCCTAAAATCCACAAACAAGGGAACCTAAGGGGATATTTACTTAAGGGGCTGAATTAATTCTAGCATTTGCTAATCTCCAAGTACTTGTTTTTTGCACGCTTTTAATTATTCATCTAGTTTTTCTTTTTTCTTGTATAACTTCTAAAAGGCTAATTGGGGTGGTTGGGTGGAATTTAAGATGTGGTATCATTGACATCCAAGGCACTTCCCAGGGGGGTTTAATCCTTGGTATAGTACTCTGTACTTGTGTGCCTCAGGACAGAACTGGTAGAGCACATATACTTGCCAGTGAATTTCACAATTATTTGTTCATAGGAGAGAAATGGAAAGAAGTGGGGAGAATCTTACTTTTCTTTCCAGACTCCAAAGGGAAACATGTTCAGTGGTTGCAAATCTTTCTGCTTTAGACTTAAATCATTCTTGGGTCTTCATTCCAAGAATGATTGTCTCCTTGCATAGCAGTTCCAGTCCTTCCCTTTCCCTTGGGTTTGCCACATCCTTGGACACCACATTTAGTCTTTTCTCCATTTTCTTTGCCTAGCCAGTCCTTGTTTTTTCCCTGCACCCTGGCTCTTTTTTAGATTTCAGTCTTCCTCCATTTCCCTCATCAGTTCAGGGTCCCCACATTTCTTCTTCCTTCTTCTCCTCAGCTGTCACACCAGGCTCCTTGTCCCAATCTACACCTTTCCATTTGTATGATGCAGGCACATTTCTCCTGCAATATGTCTGGACATTGCACTTGCTTCATCTTTGTAGCATAATCCAAGGGTACCTCTTGCCACCACCCCTATGCTAACATACCAACATACCTCTGCACATTTCTGCTCCCCTATCTAAAACCTCAATTTTTAACTCCATTTATAGACTGCCATAGCACCTTTCCTGTCTTTCGCCGTACTGTTGATCCAGTCAATACTAGCAGTGGGGTACACATCTCGCTATGACTCAAAATTCTCTCAGAGTAACTGAAGATGGTAGTCTGGTGGGATTATTTAGGATGAAAAGGGTTTTTTTTGTTTGTTTGTTTTTTTTAAAGAGATTTGTGGATTTGATTAGTATAAGTGGTTGAGCTTGTCAGGCTTATTTAGCTTTAACTTGGGTATTTATGGATTTAGCGAACTGTGGGGCGGGGGATGAAATTGGCTCTCAAATAAAAAGATCTTTAATTCTTTCAGTTTACTTCCTTCCATAAGGGATGGAGTAAAAGAGCTCAGTTCACTGCTTGTGTCCCACTGACAGAACTCTGGCTTGCTCTGTGAATTCCCCTTGGAAGCAGTAATAATACGCAGCTTGCTTACTGTTTTGAGACTACAGTGTAGCGAAGTGCAGTCTAAATGGGGTATGAGACGCTAGCTCAAGGGGAAACTGAGTTTTAGGCTATTTTGTGGACACCCAAATCATTGCAGTTGTAGAGTATCCATGGAAGGACTCTGCTAGCAGCAGCAGGCAAGCAGTCACTCTAGGGAGAGCCAAACAATAGTACTTTGCTCTGGATTTCTAAAGGACAGGATAGTTTTCTTGCATAACCCAACTTTAGAGAAGATAGTTCTGGGGTTCATTATTTTGGACAACTTAAAGTTGAATGCTACCTCCTTTCAGTGTTCCTGTCTCTTTTAAAGGAGGGTGGTTGGAGAGAAGAGGCAGCGGAGGAGATTTAATTGTCATTTTAGAAGTCTGTACAAGCATAGGTGGGATAGCATATCAAAGCTGAGTTTGACTTTAACATGACTATTTTTAATTTGCATCTGTTTTTCAGCTGTGCAATTTATTTAGCAGCTGCTCAGCAGACTGCTGTTCTAAATCAGTTTAATCAATGTGGGTTAATTAATTTGCTAGTATATTCCTTTGTAACTCTCCTCCCTCCAACTATAACACTAAATGCAGGCTTTTAAAGGGAGGGTCAAGGGGCAGATTCACAGAATCCTCCTCTTCAGTACTTTTTAAAGTCCACTCCAGGAACTGACTGCCAGGGGGTGCTCTATGATAGGTCAGAGGCTGATCTGTTTTGCTAAGGTTTAAAGTAAAAATACTTAAAATGTACCCTTACTTATAGTAGTACATGGAATGTATAGTTTGCTTTTGAACTTGAATCCATAAACATAAATATATTTTGTCTTTGTGTTGCTGATGTTGGTATAGAAACCGTCTTACAAAAGACACATCAGTATGCATAAGGTTTATATTTGTAATGGGATTCTTCAATTATGCACCAGAAAGGTTCCGGTTTGAGTTTTGCCCTGAACTTAGAGTTTGACTTGGCAGTGCTAATAATTTATGTGGTTGTAATTGTTAATCAGATATGACTATTTAACTGCATTTAAAAAAAAAAAAAATTGAATGAATAATCAGATAATGAAGGTAGATTGGAATGACTCAAAGGAAATGAGGCTCTAAAGAGCAGAAGAGAAGAAAGGGATGGAAATTTTGCGTACAGGTTGACTCATTAGTATACAAAAATTCATGGGGTGATTTGAATTGGCTTGAAATGTGGTGTGCCTCATAGATACACCGTGGCATCGTGAGTCGCTCCAATTTGTGATTACTTGAGCAATAGATTCTTATGGGGCCCATCCCTCAAAAGCAACTTTTAAAACTGTTTTTGGTGGGTTGTACTGTTTTATTCCTTAGAGCTCTGGGGACCAGAACCTTAAATGTTAAAAACCATGGCTTCAGTATGCCCCAAATGGTCTCCATTGCTGCACATTTATCAAAGCTATTGGTTGGCACCACTGCCCTTTTGGGGAAAGAGGAAAACAAAGTTGAAAATATACTCAAACCAGATTTAGCTGTTTTTGGCAAATGCCAAACTAAATAGATTACAGGGCAAAAAGTGGATCAGAGAGTTTCTAGAGAACCAGTATTCTCAGGTGTTAGGTGAGGCAAATGGGAAAATGCTGTGGCTTTCTAGTCTGACCTACACCCAGAAAACGTCAAGTAAGTTCTATGGATAAAATAGGAAGCATCTGTAGGCTCGTTCCTAAAATAGACCTACTGGGTTTGATTTTTGGGGGTTTTTGTTTCGTTTTGTGAGGGCATGCAGTCTGTGCGCATGGGATTTTTTTGTTTTTGTTTTTGTGTGTGTTTGGTTTTCTTTTACTGTGAGAGCACGGTGTAGGATTTAAGAGTGTGTGTTGTGTGGGTAAGAAGATGGACAGGCTTTGGGACTGAGTGGATGGAAGGAAAGGAGTTGGTTGTTCAGGTCAGGGGCTGGGAGTAAGAAGAGAGGTAGGATATTGAAGAGACAGTTTAGAAGAGAATAGGAAACTTATGTTGTAGTGACAAGTGCTCCATATTCTCTTATCGTCCTGTCCTCATGCTGGAGTGAGGGTGGTGCTTCCCCTACAGCAGGGTTTTAGTCCTTCTTCCTTGTGCAGGATTTAGCTTTTCTTTCTCCCCTACACCCTCGAGCCATGACTCTGGGAGCCCCATCACTAAAGGAGTCTTTCCAGCTTCCCCTGTGTGCTAAAATTTGATGTGGTGCTCTTGCTCTTTGGAGACCTGAGCATGACCCATGCACCTAGTACTTGGTGCTGAAAGGGCATGCTTGAGGGGTGGGGCTTTCTAGAAGAGAGGGGAAACTAGGAAGGAGGGAATGGGGGAATTGAGAATTCCAGTGGGAAATAATTATGAATGGGCAGAAAATTAAGGAAGAAGTTGTTGTGGAACTCGGATCAAGGGAGTGAGCAAGAATTGGGGAAATTGGGAGGTGGAACGTGGGTGGGTGCCAGGTGACTGTTAGCCCAGTGTCTTGTTCTTTATGTAGCTGGATCCACTTGTTGCTGTGGTCATGTGTGCCTCTGCCTTGTTAGTTGGGTAACACTGCTACAAAAAATAGATTGCTCTGGGTTGTACACAAGTGGAATGTACAACTCCAGGAGTGTAACAGAGTTGGCCCAAAGGTGTGATACTCCTTGACACCCTTCCTCCCCAAGGGAGCCTGTCGATGTTGGGGCTGTCCCCAAGTCATGTGGGGGCAAAGGCCAATTTCATAAATTCACTCAGCTCCATTGCCTGGCAGCATGGTAATGGGCCTGCCTGCAGCATGGGGACTGGGTTATAGGCATGCTCAGTCAATCTTGGTGTTGGGTAGAAAGGGCTATGGGGCTCCCTGGCAGTCGCCTGTAGTGACAGGACTTGATTTTGAGGTCTCTGCCCCAATTAGTCACTGATGCTGCTGCTTTCGGGTGTGCTTAGTCATCCTTGTTGCAACCTCAGTTACCCCTGTTCAGTTCCTGCCATTGCTGTTTGCAAGGCTGTGCCCTCAAGAAGGGTCCTTGCAGCACTTTCTGACAGCTCATGGCTGGGCAGGCTGTCATAGACATGGTTGCTCTCCCCTTCCTGCCTCCCTCTTAAAAGTCAGGGAGGGATTGCAGACCACTTTGGGGCAGGCTAGGAATACCTGTCCACGCATGAAATTTGTCATGGAAAACCTTCCTGCAACAAAGAAGTTGCTGGTTTAAGTGCACATAATACAAAGTTAAAGGGACATGTCAGCTATGGAGGGGGCAGGGCACACTCAAACCACAGGCAACTGACAAGAGATCTGGTTGAGGATCACAAGGCAAATGCAAGGTTTGCGTTGATGTACAGCTTGAGCTTCACAAATAGGGAACTGTTTGACCTATTAAGCTGTTTCCTTTTATGTCTGCGTGTAGCAACAGGTCAGGAACATGAAGGAACAAGTTTTTATCTGTTCTAGGCTTAATGCTATGGGCAGGGAAGAATGTAGGCAGGTCAGGAGCTATAAGGTAAGAAGCTCTGTGTTCTGGGCAGTGATGAGGGAGTGGGGAAAGGAAGACTTGTACTTCTTTCTGTGTAGTTTAGTTACTGCAACCACCATGTAATAAAACTGTCCAGATGTTGCAATTATGTGCATGACTTTTAACTAGTCCCATCAGAAACTACATGTCCTATCAACAAGATGACTGTAATTCCTTTTCTCTGAAATAAGGTGTATAGCAGCTGGGAGAAGCACTTAGTAATCACTTAGCAGCCATGTGTAGTACTAGAGAGAATCTGGACTGCTTCAAGAGACCTGAGTTCCTTTCCTGTCACTTGTGGCTTGCTGAAGCCATGCAGCTTTACTTTCCTGTGCTTCAGTAAATGTACCCTTACTTATAGTAGTACATGGGGCAGGTGTGGAGGAACTCTCACCTTGGAATCAAGTGTGGGCCAGGCAAGCAGCTGCTGACTTCTGTGGCAGGTGGAGAGGATGCTTGGGAGATCATTGGGAAGGGGCCTGTGGTATGGTGGGGAGCATACAGAAAAGGGCAGCGGGGGAGTTGTGGGAAAACAGATGCACAGAGTGAGGAGTCCCAAAGGAAGGGACATGTGGAGTGAGGGGAGTATAGCACAGGGAAGAGCATGGGTGGAAAGGATGCATGAGGAAAACAGGGGAAAGGGGCATGTGGTATGGGGGAGAGCATGGTGGGGAAGGGGCTTGTGGTATGTAGGGTGGGGAACCATGAGAGAAGGGGTGACCATGACAGCAGCCTAATACACCAAGAGAATATTTGTCTCAACTTCCAGTCCCCATTATTTATTTTTTGCAGTCATCATTCTGTTTTCTCCCTGTTGCAACAGGCTGCTTTTAAAAAATATATTAAAAGCATATGCACATATATGGGCATGAGTGAACATGCATATGTGTATAAGAATCTAAGAAAACAGCCTCCTGGTGTGTTAGGTTGCTTCACAACCAGAGAACATTAATACCAATCCCAGAGATCCTAGCGAATCTTGTACCTTAGGAACATCAGTAACACCAGGTATATTTGCTGTTTTTATACCTGACTGTATCTGAAGTGTATCTGAGTGCACAATGAAGAAAAAAGTCTTCCTCCAGAAAAACATGTGAATCATAGAAACGTGGGGCTGGAAGGGACTCCGAAGGATCATTGGGTTCAGCCCCTTGCATGAGCAGGAAAGACATCTGATGTCAGATGACCCCAGCCAGGTGACCATCCAGTCTTCTCTTGAAGACCTCTAGGGTAGATGATTGCACCACCTCTGGCAGGAGCTTGTTCCATAGTCTGGACACCCTAGTTATAAAGGATATTCCTGAATGTTCAGCCTGAAACTATCTTCCAGGAGTTTGTGGCCTTTGTTTCTAGTTTTCCCCCGGGCTCCCTGGTGAACAGTTGTTCACCGAGCCCCTGATGTAAGCCTCTGATATACTGATAAGCTGCAATCAGGTCCCCTCTCAGCCTTTTCTTTCACCTGAAGAGTCTGAGATCTCTCAGCATCTCCTCATATGGCTTTCCTTGCAAATCCCTGATCATGTTAGGTGGCCTTTCTCGAGCTTTAGTACATCCTTGTTGAAGTGCGGCACCCAGAACTGGACACAGGACTCCAGCTGTGGCTGTACCAGTGTGGAGTAAAGTGGGAGAATCACTTCTTTGGATTTGCTGGAGATGCAAATCCACGATTGATGCATGCCAGAGTTTTATTGGCCCTAGCAGCTACTGCATTGCTTTGTCAGCTCATATTCATGCTGAGGTCTGTTGTTACCTCCAGATCCCTTTCATTTGCCGTGCTGGTCAGGTTAGCGATGCCCAGCCTGTGGGTGTGCTAGGAGTTCTTCTTTCCCAGCTGAAGCACTGCATTTCTCTATGTTGAATCTCATCTGGTTCTGTTCTGTCCAAAGTGCCAGCCCGTCTAGGTCTTCTTGTACCCGAAGCCTTTCTGCGGGTGTGTCCACACAACCCCATATCTTGATGTCGTCTGTGAACTTGGCCCTTTTCACCCCCTCATCCAGGTTGTTGCTGAAGATATTGACGTTCTGGTTCAAGTATCGACCCCTGGGCTACGCTGCTGCGTACATCTTGCCAGAACAACACCAAAAAGAACTTCTGTGCTCAAAGTGGCCCTTGTATTTCATTGTCATGGGTTCGTTTGAAAAGATAAAAGCGTGTTATGCTGGGGGAATACTATAAAAAGTGAATGAAAGCTGTGGCTGTCCTTGTAAGAAGGAAGGGTAGATATGCACCTATGAGAGCACAAGCTTTTGTGAACTCAAATTTGCTTTATCAGATGTTGTGAAAGGACATGCAGAAAGGAGAGTATAAGAAGGAGAGATAAATTTAAGAATACAGTAGCTTTCAAAAGACACCACAAATTTTGTAAAGAAACTGAGCTCTGTTGACAAGTTTTCAACAAATGCCATATTAGCTACCATGGATATCAGTCTCTATATCAACATCCTGCATAAGGATGTATTACAAGCTATAAAGAACCTTCACCCTGGCAAGAAAACTGCTTCATAAGCTTTCCTGCTTTATCCTTACATGCATCTATTTCATATTTGAAGGTAGAGGGAGTCCCTAAATAAATGACACTGCCTTTCCCTCTGAAGAAGGGTGTTTGTATCCAAAAGCTTGCAAAGAGCAATTTTTCTAACCATTTAGTTGGTCTAATAAAAGCATGGGCAACTAGTGCCTCCTGATGCTGGGGGTCCCCCAGCAACCAATTGCTGACTGAGGGTGGGGGGAGTCCCCCAGCAGCTGACAGGGCTGTGGGGGAGAGTCCCCCAGTGGCTCATCACTGCCACTGGTGGAAGTGCTGCTGATGCTTTTCTTGGTGCCCCCAAAATTTCCTGCACCCCCCCCACTCCCTGGCTGGTGGGGGCCAGTCTCAGTCTTGGGGGAGCACATGTCCCCACTATGCGTCACCTATGAATAAAATGCATCACATTTGCCCAAATAACCTAGTCTGGCACTGCCATACGCACATGTGTGGCCACTCAGTATGCCAGCATATATATGACAGACCTTGAAGTTCATTTCTTCTACAGCTGCTCTCTCACCCCCCCCCTCCCCCGGTATAACTCAGGTTCATCAATTACTTCAAAATATGGAAACATGAAAAATAATCTCTAGAGAAATTTCACCAAGATTTTCTTAATAACTTCCACCCCTCCATTAAACTAACTTTGGAATGCTGCATGCAGCAAATTCATTGCCTGGGCACTCCAGTAAAGGTTTGCAGTGGCCATATCACCACCACGTTGTATGAGAAACCGACTGCCTGTCAGATCAACCCTCTTGCCACCAGCTTTCATCCTAAGCATACCAGTACAGTCATTGTTACAGCCAAACTCTGTTATGACTGGATCTGCTCTGACCCCACTGACCAGGCTAAACACTTTAAAGAGTTAGAACAGATATTCTTACAATTACAATACAATCCCAAAACTAGCTAGTCAAATCAACAAAGCCGGACTAAGACCTTGCTCAAACCTGCTACAATATCTGGCCTAGGACAGGGACAACAAACCTCCTGCTTGTCACTTACAGCCCACGGTGTGGACAAACCTATCCTGTCTTACGGACAGTGCCCCAGGCTCGAAGGGTATTTCTCAAACAACAGACTAATGAACTCCCATCCTATCTGAGGCACCAGGTCTTTCAAAGGACTCAAATGCCTAACATATGTCCACACGACTAAGGACTACCTCATGGCTGGACATAATTACAAGAAGTACAACACTGAAGGTTCATTCACCTGCAACTTTACCAACCTCATATGTGCCATCACCTGCTTTCTACATCAGACGGATGAATTACAGGTTTCCCGTGCCAGTTGCATGGGTTAAGTTCTTGGAAGTTCCTGTGGTTGGCAAAATCAAAGTTGGTAGAACCAGAGGTTTATGGGGAAAAATGGGGTTAGAAATTTGAACGGGGCCATGGCCAGGCTGGGTTGTGAGACCATCTGAGCCTGGTGGTCGCAAGAGCCGCCTGCCCACATCCCTAGACAAGGTGGTAAGTGTGGGGAGAGGAGGATTGAGGCCCCTTTAGGGGGCAGCTGGGCAGGCCTGGGGCTGCTGCCTAGCTGGGTGATACTTAAGGCTGGGGGCTTGGGGTCACAGTGGGGAGCAGTCTGGGGCTGTAGGTTGCTCATCCAGGGGAGGGGGAGGGCTGCTGCCCTTAGTGCAGCCCCATGCACAAGAGGCGTGCCACTGGGTGAGGAGATTCCTGCTCAGCTTCTCTGCTTCCTGCAGTGCTGGGTCGTGGGGGAGGGAAGCAGGGCAGCAGGACGCAGCAGCGAGTAGGCCTGGTGTCCCCTGCTACAATGGGCAGGATGGTTCCAGCAGCAAGGCACAGATGCAGGGAGCAGAAGCTGAGCCCAGCTGCGGCCCACTCCTGCCCTGTGCAAAGAATGGGGGCCCACGTGGTCCCCCCTTGACTCCCCAGTGCCACGCTGCCTCTGGAGGAGCCGCTGGGCTCCAATTGCCCCATGACAATTGCCCCACGAGCTGGCCCGGCCAGGCCCCGATTCACCGTGAATGGTGAATGCCAGATCATGGGACAGTTTTGGGAAGCATATGCTGTGCTCATAAGTGATGGTGGCTGGATAGCTATTTTGTGTAATCTTCTACTGAATCTCAACTACAGAATCATAACTGGCATCTAACTTCTGTCTAGTGTGAATGGCATGTTTAGTTGACCACCCAGTGTAGCACCACATGATGTATTATGGGGAGTGATGACTAGAAGCTTCAGGGAAGGGTTAAAACTACTGCCTTAATATTTGCTATCTATTGAAAGCCCCTACTACCATTGCAGTTTTCAGTTTCAGGATGCAACATTATGGTTTGACTCCTGCTTTTATGTAGTCTCTCTGTAAGTGAGAAAAGCTAGATTTTTCGCTAAATGCATACTGCTGCTCTTTAAGGTCTTTATTGGTGCTAAAGATTGCAAGGCGTGGGGGATTTTCTCACTCAGACACTCTTTAAGGCTTATACTGATATTATGATTTCAGACAAAAATTCACGTGACAATTTTTAGGTAAATAGTTCAGTCTCCAAACCCATTAAATCCTAAGTCACACCGTCAATGTTACACTTTTATATTGCCAATTAATGCTCCTTATAGACTGCTCTTTGTGGGTTAGGTCTTTGTGCTTGTCTGCTCAGGGCTGAAATTCCCAGTTTCCCAATGAACCACAGTTTTCAGATGAAGTTGCATAAAGTCATTGGGCCTAAAATTGCAGGTCTGTAGAGCTGAACTGCTCCTGAGACATTTAAGTTCCAAGTAAAACACTTAGACTTGTCAGTGGAACTTCTCACTTGCTTAAACTTGGATACATGCCTCGCTGACAAAGCCTTTTTCAACTAGCTAGCTTATTTGTTAACAAACTGATCTTAAATTGAAAAGTGTGTGGCTTTTTAAATACATTGATAAATGAGCCAAAAAACCCGATCTGTACTACAATCTGTACTGTACCTGTAAAAGGAGTAATTTATTTCCCAGTCAAGTGTTATGTCTCTATTACTAAATCATTTTTGCTCATATGATAAGCACCTTCTTTTACTATCTTCTAGACGCAGTGTGGGTTCTTCTTGTGGCTGTCTGTAGCTTAACATATTTCTAAACCTATGTAAGAGCTTTGTATACAATTTTTAGGGAAGTGCTAGCTTGAAAAATCATGGTCACTTCTTCATCCTTGAAAGCAGTTTTGAGATGGAAGAAAAAATGTCAGTCTCTCTCAAATTTCCCCATTCAGTTGTTAAAGATGTGTATGCAAGTTTTTGGGAATTTATCCACTCATTCCACTGGCTTCAGGGTATAGAGTCTCTCCTAAAATGCCATGCTGCTTTTGTGAATAGTAATAAACACGAAGAGTTATCTTTCAGATATTAGTTGAAAGGTATACTTCAAAAGAATCTATGAAATAGGGAATTTATTCACTTAAATTTGACTGGCTTTGGGATTTTACCTGGGAAAATCTCTGTGTTTTCAGGGTTTAACCTTCCCAATGCTAAGTAAGTGGTAAAAAGATTATCTTCTTTTTCTTTCCATCTGTGCTTCAAAGAAAACATTATAACAGTCAGAGGGTATTGAGTTAAAACTAACTAGAACCACAAAAGCATACTTGTCAATATTTTTGCAGCTATTTTTTTAAAAATAAAGTGGGAGTAACCCACATTCCTGTCTTTTAGCATCATATTTTTATTTGTTAATTTAGAGTTTTTATATATAGTTAATCGGTTCATAATAATAAATCTTTCCATATTCAAGATGCATTGATCTTCAGACTATCTTGGATTACAGTATAAAGAAATATTGCCTACATTTTATGTGGATTCAAATTTAGTGAAGTTAGTAAATTAGTAAAGAGCCTTCCTAATTTTAGAGATGTCGAAGTGAGGAAACCTGGTATCTATTTACATGACAGCAGTCCAAAACAATCACTTTAACACAAACTGTTTATGTTACTCTTCTGTATAGTTGCTACTTGTAAGCCAAACATGAAGGCATTTTGAACACATGTGGAAGCCATGGTGCTTTTTTACTTTTATCTTGGATACTTAAGATATAAAACATGTTACACTGAAACTTCTAACCGTCTACAGATTAATGTTAGCCAGTGTTGCTGATAGTGTGAGGGAAGAAACCTCCCAAGGTATAATGCTTCACTAACCAGTATTTAGTTGAGCAAACAATTTTTCATTAGTTAAATGCCTCTAAAATACTTTCCTAGGGTTCAGTTTAGCAGCTTTTAAGAGGAACAAGAGGAAGCTGGAGCTGGCAGAAAAGGTGGAAACGGATCTTATTCAGCTAAAGAAGAGAAGACAATCAAGTGAAAAGGTGAGCAGGTATTTCATTAAATTTTTTTTGTCATCCTTAACATGCAGACAGTGTTTGAATTCTTAATTTAAAAATGTTCACTGTATAAGTAAGATGACAGTTGATACAGCTATACAAATCATTTGTCTTTTGCTATCTTAGTATCTGTATAATATAACAATTGTATTGTCTTTAGTAACAACTATACCAATAAACATTCCCACTATTTACAATATAAGAAGCAAACTCTGAAAAGAGGTGACACTGTGTATCTTGTAATATACATAAATATCTTATGTGACCTTTTTTAAAAACTGTTTTACATTATAGTGAAACTGTGACAAATGTCAAAACATAAATATCAAAACATTTTCTCCAGCTAGGGATCTCTGTCACTGTTTTCCACTTTTTAACGTTTCCTGGGAATGCTGTGCTGTGGACCTGGAGGTGGTGAAATTTGAAATATCAGGTAGGTAAACATGTGCATCTGTGCATGCATCTAGCATTGACCTGGCCCATATTACTTATGCTCCTTTACTACAAATCTCTCTCAACTCTCTCTCTCAATTCTCCTCCCCATTAGTTTGAATTTAGAGCCATTGTTGTCATTTCAGCACCATGACTGTTGCCAAGCATTTGTGTATATAGTTATATCAATTTGTAGCAGGCTAAAAAAAAGGATACTTAGTCTCTCCAGTACTAACTGAGAGGATAATTGGCCGTGGACTGTATAATTCACTCCTTATGTTGTTCTGTCATAAAGAGTGGCAAGGTAATCTCATCAAACACATCTGTTGGGACATGAGGCAAATTCTGTTGAGCAAAAGGCTGTTCTCTTGGGGTATTTCTCTTTTTCTTTTTTAATGGACTCTTGCACTTTATTTGGGGCTAAGGGTGGTCTTGGTCGTTCAGGTCTCCACACTCTAGTAGCTTGATTCTCCACCATTTTCTGAAGTCACTTACACTTACGCAAAAAAAGGATAAATTTAAAGTAATTTATGGTAACATTTTGCACTTTTAATGTACAGGTGCAAGTGGTGTGCAGTAGCAAGGCAGAAAAATTGGGTCAGTTTCTGTTATATACTTCGACCAGGGATGCCTTCTGTAAGGGTGCTAATTTCCAGTTGTCAAGGAGATGAGGATCTGTAAGACTATAAAAATACAAAAAATGGGTTATTAACTGATGTTATAAACTGTGCCTGTTGCTTACAGATTTTCACACACCTTGTTAAACTTCCATTTTCTATGGTATAAATATGTAACTGAGGGAGGAGGGGTTTCTGCAAAGTATTGATATTCGTGTAATAAGGGGCAAGTCAATGCTTGACATGTGCCAGTGCATGAGCTTACCAACCTGCAATTTGAAATTTCAAGGGTTCCAGAGTCATGTGTCAGCGCTTATTGGAAGCATCCAGAAACCAGTGGTTGTAGGTAGAGGAGGTGACCTAATAGGAGAGCTCTGCTTTTTGGTAAGTAACTCAATCTGAGAACTAATTAGTGAATTCAGTCCTTAAAGACGGACAGCCCTGAGGATGAAGTAGAGCTAATACATAGAGTTTGGGGTGAGGTAGCTTCAGGTTCTTAGTATGACATTTAAGAGCAGCAAGTAATCTTCAGTTCTGAAGCCCTTGGAGTGTCTTTCAGTAGATCAGGAACAGCATAGTCATAATCAATAACGACATACAACCAAATGGTTGAATTCCTAATGTAGAATTACAAAAAAGAAATTTTTAAGAAATAAATACAGTTAATTGTCAGAAAATCTAAATATTTTGCTGTGCATGGCACATAAGATTTAGACCTTGACTACCAGTGACAGAGTAATTTAATAGGCACAACTTCATTATATTTTACAATTATTTTTGCAGTTTATTTGAAAGTTTTTCTTTAGAAACTTGTGTAATGGAACACCAGAGAAAAAGAGTAACTTGAAAATAATAACTTGTTAAGCCATTTTATGACATTTCAGGGGTTTTTAAAATAGATGTACACATTTTTCAGAATTATATGTGCGATGACATGCCCATTCGATGGTATGTGATTTGAGGAACTACACTCCTTTTACATGTGAACTAATCAAATACATTCATAAAGGGGTATTGTTTCTCTTGAGTTGGAGGATGTAAATCATTCTGAGGATAGCCATAGAATACAAATTTGTTGGCAAAATGGTCATTCTGAGAGTTGCGACCAGAAGTGTAAGGAAATATTAGATACTTAATTTTTATCTTCTTCCTGTTAAATTCTTTTAGTATAAAATGCCACATATGTTGTAAAAATCAATCGCAAAAGCCTAGCTTTGAATGTGGCTAGAAATGATTGTTAGTAGTAGGGCATGGCAGAAGATCCTATTACTAATCTGTGTGCTTTTTGTTGCATGCTTTTTTACAGTTGTACTAAAACAAGGCTTTTGAGTAACAGTGATAGGTTTAAGGTGCCTTGCTAAGGATCTGCAGGTGTGTATTTGAGACTTGCTCTGAACTTGTGCTGAAAGCTGGCCCTGGTTGACCCAGCTGTAAATAATGCCTGGTCATTGAAGCTGGGGTGAGCCAACATTGGTTCTTTATGTTCCTGGAACTGACTTGATTGCATATAAATTGATTCAGTTGTTTTTTTTGTATTATATCATAGATGACATTTCTCATTCAGTCTTGAAAAATTTATGTATGCGTAGCCAGATCCTGTTAAATTGCAACATTAGGGGTGAGAATTGGGTTAAGAATACCTGTAGAAATGTATTAATCTTCTTTGTTCAGATTATGTGCATAGATGGTACATTTTAGTTGCTTCATTGTTCCTAAAATTAAAGCTAAAGTAGTCTTATGGAAATAGTTAACAAGCATGGGAGTCGACTGAAAGCAACCACAATGTCTACTTTTAACTATTCTTATACAAGGACAGTAAAGTTTAAATAAAATCACATGCAGCCCTCAAAGGGAAAATAAATCTTTTGTCCTGGCCTAAAACTAAGTGACTTTCTATAGTGCACAGAATGGTCAACCTATAAGAAGTGCATGTAATTCTTCTGGTTAAAAATAAAAGTGTTAATAATTGTATTTTTAAAACAGTGGTCATCAACCGGTTGATCCTGATGGACTAGTAGATTGGGGAGCCCCTGACAGTTGATTATGACTGTCAGTCATAATTGATTGTGTTGATTATGACCGACCCCCCCCCCCAAATGTGGGCCAGTGTTGGCGGCTGCAGCAGTGGTGAGGGTGGGAGTGGGGCTGAAGCAGGGACAGGCCCTGCAGCCAGGGCAGGGTTGGATGGAGCTGTGAGCGACTCATCTGGCAGGTGTGGGGAAGTGGGGCATGCACCCCAGGAGGGCTTGGGCAGCGTGTGCCCCTGGATCTGTATGTGGGGTGGGCTGCAGCTGTGGGCTGGGCATGTGAGGCTGCATCAGGCTGTGCTGGGGAGGGTGGCGGCAGCACTGGAAGGGGCCTTTGCTGGGGGAGGGGCTGCAGCCCCCACCCCCCTCCCTCCAGCTCCCAGTGCTACCATGTGCTGGACTCACCCCAGCCCACAGCTGCAGCCTGCCCTGTGTGCAGATCTGGGGGCACATGCTGCCTGTGCCTTCCTGGGGTGCATGCCCCCCTTCTCCATGCCCCCTGGATGAGCCACTGATGGCTCCGTCTTGCCCCACCCTAGCTGCATGGCCTACCCCTGCCCCATTCTCTACTTCACCACTGCGGGAGGAGGGGCAGATCATTGCCCCAGCGGTGAGTGAGAGAGTGGGGCTAGGTCTGGGGCTCCTATCTGCCCCACCCCTTCTGCCACAGACTTACCTTCTGGGGGAGTGCCCCCAAATAATTTTTTCTCCCTCTGCTTCCATCTGTCCCCTTCCTTCCCCTCCCCACAGATTTACCTGCTGGGTGGGTTGCAGGGTAGATCTTGGGTTGCTTTTAAATTCCAAAAGTGATATCTTGCCCATCATTTAGGGTATTTTATACACAGGCTCTGGGAGGTTGCGGGGCAGGGGGTGGCACTCTAATTAGTGCAGTTCTAAGAGCCCCATTAATTAAAAGCACCCAGAGCATCACTCATCAGCATCCCTGCACTGCAAAATGACAGTGGGGCATTTTGAACTAAAGCTGGTCAACTGAGCTTTAAAATTCCCTACCACCATTTTTCAGCATGGGGATGTTGATACACATAACACTGAAGGCTGCTGGAGCGCATTCATTTCCATGGTCCAGTGACTCAGTTAATCAAATGGAATTGCAGCACATCATAGCAGGATCCCTGCACATGTATAGGAGCCCTTAAAGACTAGGTTTAGTGGTCTGGGGTTTTTCTTCAGATCTCACAAATATCAGACCTAACTGAATTTTGAATTGATAATCCTATGTCTGTCATATCAAAGTTAGATTGTTACAATGTGCTATGGATGGGGCTATTGTTTAAATTGGCTAAACGTGAAAATAGTCCAGAATTTGTATTGTTGCTTAATGTGGACATGGGGGGGGGGGGGGAAATAAAACTGTTTTGCAGCTTAGATTGCCTATACCTTCTGAGTTCATCCTCAGATGTTTGACCATGCTGCCACAATTAGATCAATAGAGAGGACCAAATCAAAAGTATTTCTTAAAAGACAAATGGAAGTGGCTTGACATTTATCAGATATTGGACCTTTGGAACAGGTCTTCTATTTTGGACGTGCAAAGGCTCATTTCCTTTCTCTTAGCTCAGTTGTGATGTTAGAGAGTGGTTGTAGGAGAGGATGAAGGAAGAATCTGCTGGAAATTTATTTTGTTAGTGACGTGTGTTACATTTGTATATTTGGTTGGGATAACTGCACATAGTCAGGGAAACTGCTGAAGTCTGTTTCAGATAGGCACTTTGTTCCTGCTGGATGGTGGTAGTATAATAGCTCTTTCTGTCTGTTCTTGGTCCACACTCAGAACAGAAACCATAATGAGCAAAACTGATTCCTTGAGAGTCCTTGAGTATTTCATAGAATCAGCCTTCACTTAAAAAAACATTATCTGTAGTACAAGACTTATTTTTTGGCCTTTCAAGAGATTCTGTGTTAAAGGTATTGCAGGTTTTCCCAGCTTCTACCTGCAGGAGGGCCAGATCATACAAAGGCTTGGGCTCTCTGTACAACCCAGCACCCATTATTATGTTCCTTCACCTTATTTGCCCATCTGTTTTTTAAATTTTGTTCTTGGGGAGTATATGTATACTATGCAGATGACTTCTCTCCAGAGATGCATGTGAAGCCAATTTTTACCCCGGTTTACAATTATATGGTATTTACATCTTTCTGAGCTTATAGACTACTAATCCAATTTACTTAGTTATAAATTATTTAAGAGAGAAATGGGCTCTCTCCCATTTCGTTCAAGGAATAAAAAATATCAGTCTCCATATGAGATTCCTCCTAGGAGTTTGCCTCCTGAGAATGGACTCTCCCTAGTAAGAGTTTCCTCTTTGAGCTGTAAACAGTTTTTTGGGAGTGGGGCTCCACTCGTGTATCTATGTACACATCGTACACCTCATTATTTTTTGGCTTGTCAATATGCATTAATTTCAGGTACAAAATCTCAGAGATTAGTTTTTCTTCTTCAACCAGGATTTGTTTCAAGAGTGAATAACTCTAAAAATTGGTTCTTCTTAATATGACATCCTACATTATTACAGTGCACCATTTTTGCAGTTAATACATTCAGTTCAGGAATGGCATACATTTATAGTTGCCACTGAATTATAGTTATAGTTTGGCATGTAGAAGTTTGTAAATCTAAAATGTCAAGTTGTTGTATTAAACACATGGTAGGTTAGGCCTTGGAGAAAGTAGGTAAGATTGCTATGTAACGTTGCGCACACAGCTTCATTTGGAATATAATTTTCCTGCCATTCAGTACCTGTTTTGCTTCCCTTTTTCTTTAGATTTGTTTTAATTTCATAAACTGAAATGCTTATTCCCATTCATAAGAACTCTCACTTTTCTCAGCATTCATATTTTCCTGGTTTGAAATGCTCAAATGAGTGATTTATGAATGACAAGTTAAATCAGGTGCCCTTGAAACTGCAGGAGCCAGGTGTCAGTCAGTATAGGTAACAAGATACAGGGAATAGTTAACTTAACTGTGGTAAAACACCTTTACCCATTTAGCACTGTGAATGGTGAATTATTGATTAAACTGTTCTACAGGCATAAAATGAAACTTCAATTAAATATGAAGCTGACTTCAGGCTTGTAGCTGTTACCATACTCTTGAAATGGGAGTAAGCATAAAAATCAGGCTGGCACAGATTCAGCTGTGCAGCATTTTTTCCATAGATGTGCAACAGTGCTGTTTTCATTCAGTTGCTTATGACTGAATGTTTGGATAGACTTGGCCTGTATTTTGAAGACAGCTTCATGTGTGGTTAATTTTTAAATAGAGATGCATAAAGCATATGTGGGCATCTTCAGTAAAAAGATCATCTGTGTAGATAGATCAAGGTGAAAGCACATGGCTACATACAATAATAGAAGCCAGAAGAAATATATAATGTTGCTTTGCTGCAGCAAAACATTGTTCATTTTCCTTAAACAAGATGTGGATCTACAGTAGTCTGAAATGGGTGATATGGATACTTCCTGTATAACCTGAAATAAAAACTTACCGCTGAATGGACTGACAAAATATTGCCAAAGAATTGTGTAAGTTGTTTGACTGTGGTTTTTAAAGAAGCATAGAACAAACTCTGTCCTTGACTCCATATCCCACCTGCAATTAGCTTCCCCATTATGAGCCAAATCTGCTAATTCATTCCAAGGCTCTGAATTAACTTTTGTCCTAAATTCAATTAATTGTTAAGAATTGTAGAGATTTCACAAGCTTTACTTGTGAAAGTACATTTTTTGCTTGTTCTCCTACATGCTTTTTGGAACTACTTTTAATAATAATTACAAAAGTATACATAAAAATAAGAATTCCTATCCCACTCTTTGAGTTGCAACCTTTGTGGCCAGTTGCTGTCCTGCTGGACTTTCTATGAAAACCTTAAGATTTGCTCCAAACCAATTTTTCTTTATGGTAACTCATTGTCTCACCTCATGAAAAGCAGCTTATTAAAGCAAGGCTGTGCTTGGTGTTCAATGGTAGTAAGAGGTAGTAAGCCACTAGAAAAGGGCTGATTTTAGAATTTTCCACTTAAGATATTTTACAGAAGTACTGTAACTTTACCTTTTTAACCTTTGTTATAGGGTTAGAGTGGAATGATTTTTGCCATACTTTGTGATGCCACTATACCACCATGAAACTATCATAGCTTCCAATCAAGTGCCTTTTTTCAAATTCTGCAATATATGATTTTAGTTAGGAAACTGCTTAATTATGTTTTCTAAATTATACAGTTATAAACACCATAACTTCTCACAATTTATTTGACAGGAACTGCGCAGGTAGTTGAGTTTTATTACTTTATCGGCATTGAATCTTCCGAGGCAGAGAGAATATAGAATTTAGGATTTATTTTTAGAAATTATGTTTCTGTGCTAGTTTAGATAAGAAGTAAAATGCACAGTGCAGGGTTTTTTTAATGGCTTTTATTTTTTATAATGGCAAAGATGCAGATAAAACATAATTGTGATCAAATTTGAGCATAAACTTGATCTGAAATCTTAATTTGACTGAAAAGGCCAATTTGTGTATGTATTGTCAGTTGCGGTTTTTCAGTTTGAACTGCATACTGTTTTTAAATTGTATTGAGAGTGAAATAACATGTGTCATTGTAGTCTCTGCCATTATCCTCTTTACATATGTTTACACTTAGTTTTTTTGAAAAGGGGTGTTTTTGGTTAGGATGTGGTGTTCAATTAGAAGTTGTTTAATTTTTGAGTTTTGAGAAAGATATTTGGCTTTAGCATCTCCTCTATGGAAGAAATTTATATATTAAAACCTTTAAAAAAGATATAATGGTTTGAACCCTTGTTGAGGGACTTGGTGTGCACTTTATTACAAATGCCTTGCAAATATTAATATATTTATTTTTCTCATCGCCCTCTCTTGATATGACAGGATGGCATTTATTTCCATTTATGGGAACTAACGTAGGGAGAGTAAATTAGAGGTGTGTGTATATATAAAGTATGTGTGCGTGTGGTTGGTTGGTTTGTTTTTTCTCTCTTTCTGAGTGCCCAATTTGTGATACAAAACGCCATTTTTTCTGTGTAGTGTGTAAGACATGCCTCTCTCTACTTTCAGCTGCAGCTGAGAATGCTTGGGACTTCCAAATCAGACCCAGGATTCTGGGCATACAACAAATAAAAAACTCACTAGCGACTGCCTGTGAAAAGTTTTCTTTATGTGACTGGCACTCAGGTTGTAGCCATATTGGTCTAGAGGCAGAAGGAATCAGAAGTCATGGTCAAGGTGATATCTTTTATTAGACCAACTAGATTTTTGCGAAGAAATTTTTTTTGCAAAAATCTAGTTGGTCTATTGAAAGATACCACCTTGACCATGAGTTCTGATTCCTCTATGTGACTAGCCCATTGTTGCTCAGGGACCCCATGGAAGAACTAGGAGTAGAATCCTGGCCCCAGGAAAGTATTTAATTTCTGTAACCACTTCATTTCCTGCAATCCTAGGCCTTGTTCACTGCAAACTTAGTTTGTCCAGTAAGTGTTGCAGGGATCCTACAAAAACAGCTTCCTCTCTTATGTGGACCTTGATTCTGTCTTTGTTAGTGAGGTAGAGCTGTGAGATAGATTAATTGAAGATTGCAGTGTAATGCATGTGCAGGAGGCCAAGTCAAGGTAGTTCTGATAGCTTTAATTCTGATTTTTAGTTTAGGAGTGCCTTGTTTTTTTGAAATCTTGATCTGTTAACAGAAGTGAATAGAGAAGAAAATACCTACATTTGAAACTTGTCTGTCCCAACCATATAGTTGGTCTAATAAATGGCATCGCCTGCAAAAAGCCTCACCTTTTTCATAGAATTTCCTAGGTTTCCAAAATGAGAAAAAAGAAAGAAAATTCCATGAGGTATCATCCAATTGACCATGTGGTTTAGCAGCAGTGTTGGAACTTTTGGATAAATTGCACAGGCTGTTATTTGAGGTAGCTAAGTAATAGATAAGAACATTAAATTGTCATCTTTTTATGCGGCCACATCTTCCAGAGCAGTGTTTCCTAACTGGTGTGCCGCAGCACAAAAGCGTGCCATTAGAAGTGAGCAGGTGTGCCATGGAATTTTGCCATAGCAATGAGCTACAGTGGGTGTGAGGATGGGGAATGCCTTAGGTGTGCTGCAGAGCATTTTTATTAATGCAAGTAAGTGTGCCTTGGGCTGGAGAAGGTTGGGATATACTACTCTGGAGAATGACACTTAGCTAGTGGGTTACTTGATAGTAGAAGAATGATAAAATTTGAGAATCTTGCTTTTCATTCCAAGCTTGGAAAGGAAGTAAGTTTATGGACTTTCCTATCTCCTCCACCTTCATCCTGTACCCTGGTCTTCTCTGCCTCTTCTCCTTTATGCCCTCCTGTTACTTATCTCGGTCTCAGTCTCTGTCTGTTGTGGTTTCTGTACTTTAGACTTCCCAATTCATGTCCCTGTCCAATTGCTAAATTCCACTTCCTTACTGCTTTTTAGTTCCTTGTAAGATCTCTCACTTTGCCTGGGCTTCTTGGTAACAGTTAAACAGGAGTCTGGCTTATATATATATATATTTTTTTTTTTTTTCTGAGCTCTGTACTGCCCTGTAGGGAAGTGCAGTTACTTTTTGGGAATGTGCAGTGCTAGGACTCATGAAGACCTAGAGCATGCTAAGTGAAGATACAGTCTTGAAGGGACTATCTTCTTTGCTAGGTTTTTATTGAGTGTCTGGAAACAGATTTTTTTTGAGACTTTTAACCTGGCATAATATGAACAGGTTTTCACCAGGATAAGGAAACTTTTGTAAAAATGCTAATAATTGAGGTGTTGAGCTACTAATTTTCTTTGTCTTTTAAAGAGTTCTTTTCCCCATTCTAATTTCATTTTAGAGGAAGAGAATTTGATAACATTTTGAAATTAAAATTTGATTTTTGTAACACCCTTCTGTGGCCTTCAACAAAAGAAGCTTCAGTTTCCCTTCAGACTTTTCCAACCCAGCGAATGTTAGGGAGATAAATGCACTAATACATACAGTGAGGGTAATTTGAGGTACTTATCTGACTCCCCTCCACCTTACCCTTTCCATATTTTCTAACATAGATGTAGGTCCAAAGAGCGGAGTTGGCTTTAGTTAGCCCTGATTTCTAGATGTAGGAGCTGGTTCAGAAATAACAATGTGTGGGTGGAAGAAACAAGCTGGCTGTTACTGGATGGGAGAGGAGTGAGTTGCTTTTTTTTGCTCTCATGAGTGCCAGTTACGGGGGCGAGTTGTGTGCTGTACAGCCACAAAGAGGTGCTGAGTTAGTTCTGACAGTGCCACTCTGATACTAAGGCAAGCAAAAATATATGACTAAAGCATTATCTAACGTGCATATCTTCACTTTCAGGAGGTTGTAAATATTCTGGTAAATGGATTAAGCCATAGTTCTTCTGTACCACAAAATAAATCTGAAAACGAGTAAGCTTTGGGACTGGATAATTCAGGGATTTTTTTTTCTTCCTCCCCGTTTGGATCCCAGTCCTGCAAGCGCTCGCATGACTAGCTTCATTGAAATCAGTGAAGCTATTTACCTGGATCTGTTTAAACAGGAAGGAGAGTATCTGATGTTAACTTACATCCATGCCAGGAGGCTAGTAACATAATGTCCCTTTTAATGGCTATTTTGTGTAACAAACTGGTAGATTTTCTTAGTGCATGGGCAGACAAGTATATCCATTTAAAGGGGAAGAAGGTTTTTACTGTGTTTCAGCTGATTCCACTGCAACTGTTTGCTTGTATGCTCCTGTCCTGGAGGAGAAGTTTAAATCAGGGCAGCATAGCCCTGACTGAAACATGATTCATTTACAGCAATGCAGCTTCACTTATTATGGCATAGCAGCAGACCTATGGAAAAAGTACATTGGATCACCTGATATGTTCTTGCAAGCAGCAAGTTGTCTTCCTCTTCTCATGTTTTAAAATAGCATATCTTTCTGATTTATACGTTGACCCCCACATTTCAGGAAAAAAACACTTTTTCCACCCCCAAAGTATCAGTCAATAACTGCAGATAGATCTTTGGACCACTAATGCCCTTTAAAATAAATCCTTTTAGAAAATAAAATAACCAGGGAAAAGGACCTAAATAAAAATCATCCTTTTTTAACAAAGATAGCTTTGTCCAAATTCACTGTATTGTCTACAGCCTAAAAATTTGTGTCAGTATGTACCAAGGCAAGTCATTTCAGTTAAATAGAAACTTTATAATTCTGAACTGAGACAGCCCAGATTTTATTAAAAAGCCAGATTTGAATTGCAATTCTAGATTCAAACTTCACAGGACACAAACAGCCAAATTGCTTTTGTCTAGGGGCTCAAAATCTCATTTTTTCCTAGCTTTTTGAGGGATATGGGGTAGAAAAAAGTGGGTGGTTGTATTTGCATGTTATGTGCATGTATCAGCTTAGATTTGACCTCTGCTGCAAGTGTGAGGAAAGCACATTCAGCCTACTTTGTGTTTTTTTAAGAATGAAATATATGATCTTTGTAAGTATTTTAAATTTAACCTCAGGCACTTTTTTAATTTAACACTAGAAATTTTTCTAAATTTCTGAATTATATCTAACTCCACATGGTTTCCTGCTGGCTCACCTGGTGTGCTGTTTCCTGGCTCTGTCATTCCACGTGGAGAGTGGAAACCTTACCTTGACATTGGGCTCTTATAGCTTCTGAGCTCTTATCACAACTGCTTCGCACTTCAGTGAAGCAAACCAGGGAGAGCACCAGGAACTGTAGAGTAAGGATGATCTGAGTTACCCAGCCCACCTGGCCCTTTTGTGCATGAGCTGAGCCTTTTGCTGCCATATAGGAGCAGATGATCCTGCATGGCACCTTTTAAGGACTATAGTGGCTGGCCCATAGTGTCAGAGGTGTAGTAAGTCATCACACCCAGGGCTGCTGTGATGCATGAGGCAGCACCAGATGCTGCAGTGCTGATGGGTGGTAGTGTGATCAGCCACTGCTGTAGCAGCAGTTATTTTTGCATTCCCCCAAAAAGATGGTGTCTGTCCCAGTAGCTCCTCTCATTTATGGTACTGCACAGGGTCATCTGTGCTAGCATTATGGTGGTAGAGCAGATGACCCTCAGTGGCACACTTAAGGGTGGTGGAGTAGATGACTCCACTGTAGCTGGCTCTTAAAGGTACTGAACAGGGTCATCTGCTTCATGCAGTAGTTTCATTCCATTTATAAGACTTTCTCCCTCTCCCCAACCCACAGATTAGTTAACTGCAATTTTTTATGGCTGCTTTTGAGATGGGGATGAAGGGTTGACTGATAGAACAGTATGTTTGCATGTCTGCCCTTAGTGGACAAGTGGCTATCACTGTTCAAGTTGGTATTAATTAGCATCTTTATTCATGTAAGCAGGGAATTCAAATAGTGAATGAACACACAGAGGTTTGCATTACCTTCACATCCCAAGAAGTTATCTTTAGATTTAGTTTTAAGCATGTTGCAGCAGTCCACAGGACATGTATAATATGGACAGCATCAGAGGCAGCTTTGTTCAGTTGAGCCCTTTGTCAATCATCAGATTTTTCTGAACACTAATTTGCAAGCTCTAAGAATTGTGATATGACATTAAGAATTTGTTAAGATGCTGTTTTTAGTAGTTATTTCTTTTTGTATGTTCCATAGGAGAATGACTCAGGAACACTGGACACAGTTGGTGCAGTCGTTGTTGACCAAGAAGGAAACGTTGCTGCTGCTGTCTCCAGTGGAGGTTTAGCTTTGAAGCATCCTGGAAGAGTTGGTCAGGTGATTAGTTCCAGTTCTTTGGAAATTACAAGGAAGTAGCTATAACAGTACAAGTTTAAACTAGGCAAGAATTTGTGGGAGTGCATTACCACCATATCACTCAAATGGGAAGATCTCAATCCTCTGTATAGGAAATGAAAGTATTTTGTTCTTGGTGACATTTTAAAAGATTTTTTTATAAGTGTTGTGGACTTCACTCTGGACCAGGAATAGCAAGTATGTTGCATATCAGAATGCACTGTTAGAAAGACTGTTTCTTCCTACTTGTATATTCTTCCAATAAATATCCCAAAAAGCTTAAAAGGAAACACTGAAAATCTGAAATACTTAGATTTTTTTTATATAATCCTTGTTTAATACAAGTATTATGGAAAGTGTGGCCTTAGTTTAATCCAGTGGCCCACTTTTGTGTTGCCTCACAGTTTCAGGACAAATGAAAAATAAATGATTGATGACTGGAGGCATGGGAATTTTGAGAGACTTCAAGAATTTTTAGTGAAGCTGCTGGACAACTAGTTTGTCCATTTTTGGTGCTGTCCTATGAGTAATCCTCTTTGGACTGTCCATAGGATTTTTTTTTTTTTTAACAGAACAGTGCTCTAAATCCTCCCTTCCCCCCTCCACCATTAAGTCCTGTGCCCTTTCTCCCCTCCCCCATGCTATGGTAATTGGGCTTATTTAAAACCGGTTCCTTTATTATTAGCCCATATAATAACCCCCCTTTCTTCAGAAACCTGGCTGAGTACTTAAATTTATGAAAGATCAACTTCTTTTCTCAGGCAGCTCTTTATGGATGTGGGTGCTGGGCTGAAAATACTGGAGTTCTCAATCCTTATTCCACTGCTGTGAGTACTTCAGGTATTTACTACTTTTTTTTATAAATATTTTGAACTGCTGTTCAATTTTCTTTTATAATATATTTAAAACTTCAAAACAAGCTAGTTATTAAGACCTGTTCCTGGGCTGTATTCTCTTACAACCCTTAAATTCAGCTTATTGGCTACTTAAAATCTACTTGAGTTTGATATTAGGCCATTTCTTTTTCGCTCCTCCCCACCCCAACTGTCTGAGAGGATTTCCAATACTCAGTTTCTCCATATAACTATAATGTTGAGGGAATGTGTTTGCTACTAGAGATGAGCTATTACAACTGCTGCTAAGAGCCAGATGTGCATGGATCAGTGAGTCCTTTCCCGTCAGTACTGTTCTTTGGACTATAACCCAATAAAAGTACCATTTGCTGTGCGGGTAGTTGCATACATTCCATTTGTGTTCCTCCTAGATCCTAGTGTGTTAAGGCATTTCTACAATGTATACAGAAAGGCTTCTATTCTACCACATACTGTCCTTTTTATTTTGATAGTCTTTTCCACCTAAGGGGAAAAGAATAAGTGAAGTATTATTGTTACTGTTTTCTTCATGATTGCACAAATAAGATGAAGTTTAGGTCTTCATCTCAATATTGTCCTATTCCAAAATGATATATTTGAGCCTTCTCCCAATAAAGTAGTTTGTTACTAATGAATTTAGAAGGTAAAACTATTATACCATATGTTGATAGGTCTAGCCTTTTCCACAGTGTTTCTGTTTTGTTAATAGTCTCTTGATATTTAAGCTTCCTATATGCATTTTGATTTGTTCTAGAACCAGATAAACCAAACCTGGTATTAATATTCCCTTTGGTTGGTGTACTCTTGAAATAATACCATTATACAATGACATGCATTTTAACAATCTATCCTTGGTGAAATAGCTGGATGATAGCTGTATATAATTCATTTTCTAATGTGTATATATAATATAGCACAGTGAAAAATGTTGAAATTATGGATTATTCTGGTGAATGTAAAGCAGAAAGGAAATTGAGTTACTTATCTAATACAGATCTTATTTGAAATGGTGGAATGACATTGGAATGATTTCCATTTTGTTGGTCAAAATATTTTCATCTTTCAAACATTCCATCTTTCAAATAAAATGCATAAATGTTTTAAATAAGATGAAAAATTTAACTTCTCTTTAACGATCTCCTGCGGTCTCCCAGTCTTTACTATAGACCTGGGCCGCCCAATGGATGGCTTGTGAGCCACATGTGGCCTGAGAAGGGTTAAATTACATCCCCTGGGATTCCATGTGGCCACTGCTCTGTCCCCTTGCATTGCTTGAGCTGCTGAAGTAGTTGGGGTTTCTGGGTTATCTTTCTCTTTAGCTTCCCCTACCCTGGGGTGGTGTAGGTTGGTGCAGCCCATAGTACTGGGAACCTTGCTCTGTAGAGCACCTGTAGCTGGGGCACTTGGGGCAAGTCAGGGTGTGCGGTTCAGCAAAGGGGAGGGGGTACGGAGGGAATGCGGCCCTGGAACCATCTTGCCTTTGCTGGTGCAGCTGCGTACTATGGTTCGTGGCTTCACCGGCTTTTAAGTTTGCTGCTCTTGCTTCCTAGTTGGGTTGTGTAGGTGGAAAGGGGAAACCAGCAAGACTGGGAACTGGGCTGGGGTAGGCTTTCCCTTAGCCTGCTTTCTGGTAGTACTGGCTTCTAAATTGCACCAGCTACCACCCACTTCTCACAATGGGGATCCTGGTGGGTGAGGAGCTTGTGGGGAGCAGATGGTGGTTGCTTCTTTCCTAGTTTAAGGGATGCCCTAGAGCAGCTGCTTCCTGCACCTTCTCCAGACCAGGGTGATCCTGATCTCAGGAAGGCATGAAAGATTTTTCTTCCAGCTCTGTTCCTCCTGGTCTCAGGGGAAAGTGTGCAAATATTCATTCTTCTAGGAAAAACTGTTCCCCCCACCCCCTCTACCCCTGGACTGATTTCTCCCTAGTTGGAATCAGCTTATTTTTCTCCTAGAAGTGCCATTGTTCTAGAAACAACATGAATGTTTGTGCATTTCAGGTTTCTCTCAGGAGAATGGCAATTCTCCCACAAGAAACTGAATGTTTGTACATGGCCTAGACGATCTCCTGCGGTCCCTTTTGTTTTGATTTTTTTTTTTTTTATAATTGTATGAGTAAATGCAAACATTAGTGCTTCCCTGCTGTGTTCATTCCTCCTTCTTTTCATCTGTTCTATATTTGCTAATTTTCCATTTTCACCTTTTTCTTTTATGATAACTTTCAACAAGTTTCCCTTCCCCTTCCCCCAGACATGAGGAAGAAGTAACATTTGAGAAAAATGTGGATCTTGGAGGACTACTGTTTGAATAATGGGAATTGTGAGGATGTCTGGCATTAGCTTCTCCTTCTATTCAGAAACCACTTGTCATTTATGAAAGACTACAGATATTTTGATTAAAGCCAAAACTTACTACGTATGACACCACTGTCATGCAGATACTATTGTATGGGTCAGATGCTGGAATATAAAATGAATGAAAGATGGTGACTATGGAAGTAAGTTGCCCGAGGGAAATATTGAGAACTTCAGCACTTAATCAAACTAAACTGAAGTGATCAGGAAACAGGACAAGAAATAACACTGCAACAGATTATTTGAGGAAGGCGGCTGCAAAGATTTGGATGCATGTCAATAATAGACCTGACATGGATGCTATATATAACGTGACATCCCAGCATACATGGAAAAAGAGGAAAATTTGAGATGTGCTGGACAGATGCAGTAAAGAGTGGCTTAGAGCAACAAAGTATAAAGATGAACCATGATGAAGTTGAGGGTAGTGATTGCTGAAAGCATCATTGCTGTTAATCTGATTATTAGGAATGCAAAAGAAAAATCACTTCTCACCCCGCCCATTGTTGCTTTGTTTCCAATTCCTTCTTTTCCATCTTTTCTTAATATTAATTTAGGTAATGGCCTGCGTTACCAGTTTTCACTGTATGAAAGGTGAGGGAGAAAGAAGAGACCACTGGAGTTTTGCTTCATTTCATGCATAACAGTTTCCATTCATTTGTATATAGCAAAATATGTTGCAAAATGCTAGAATGCCATTACAGAGTTAGTGGAAGAAGTCCAGACTAGATATGAAGAGGGCATGTACAGTACAGATTTAAAATAATATGGAGGGAACTATAATCTCATTCGCCTGCTGATAGATGTGAAAAACCCCCCATACAGTGCTTTACTAGAAGAGGAAGCATGTTTGCCCAGTGTCTGTATAGATCATGTGCTTCAGCAAGGCTTTTTGGTGCTTTTATATATTAGGGGACTCAGTGCTGGATAAAAGTGTCAAAAGCCCTGAGGAATCACGCAGTCTATACGGACATTGGATGAGCTGGGTCAAACTAATGCAGTGCCTCTTCTGGGCATCTGCTGTACTTGGTGTAGGGGAGCACCAACCTGAAAGTAGAGCTTTTTGGGGCTGAAAGGAGTGGGTTTTGGGGGGGGGGGGGTCAGGTCCCCACATCTGTAAGTAGCCGTAGACGGTGTTACATTTTTAATCTTTTTATAATCTCTCCTGTATTTCAACTTAGCTTAGAGTATTCAGATTTTTTTATTGCTATGTACTTACGTTGTTCATTCAAAATGTTCATTCCTGTACTAGTGCAGGGAAATGTGTTCTTGAAGACAAAGGTAGTCAAAGGTTTTTCTACTAAAGGAGTACAGCTTATTTCAGTGTAATAATTGCTTGTGTATGCGTGTAGTCCCATTGAACTAAAAAGGACTGCTCATGTGTTTAAGTGTTTGCAGGATTGGAACCATAATTGTTAGTAAGCATGTTTCTGAAGTTAGGGGTTGTTTGATGAAAAATCAGAGGACACCTTTATTTAATTTTCCTAAATTGTTCTTTACAATGGCCAGCTGGATTTGTTGAAGCTTCTGCAAGTGCAAGCAAGCATCCTAATATACTTAAGGAAGATGTCTGGGTTTAATGATGGCCTTAAATAGAAGTCTCTTTATGCTGGTACCAATTTTTTTAGTGGTAAATACTTTAATAGCTATTTATAACTACATTCTTTATGTTGATTCAAATCCTTTAGTTCTAGCTTGCATGACATTACATTAATACCAATTCCAGTTAGTTGAAATAGACTGTTGATGGTCTATGGAGCACAGTCATCTGTTTACTAAATGATTTGAAATTCAGGCTAGTGGTGTTTAATTAAATTCTTGGTTTTGGTTTTCTTTTAAACTGTTTGTGTGATAGAAATGTTTACAGGAAGTCGGAACTCTCTTGTAATCTGTATTATTCCTTCTCCATTTTCAGAAGCTCAGAAATTGTATTATAAAATAAAAGATTATGTTCAGTGCTGCTTTAAAATATATTGATGTCTAACTCAAGTTTAAAATATCATGCAACAATGTGAGCAATAAAACTGATTAAGGGAATATGGAGAGACTGACTTATGAGGAAAGATTAAAAGTGTTAAATGTATGACTTGTCAGGAAAAGAGAAGAACATTTAACTGTTTTGCAAGTGTTTGATTGCCAAGGAAGGAAACTTAAGGTAAAGTTAAGTAGAATAATCAACACCTATGTTTTCAAATTTTTCGCAACAAAACTTCAAGAACACTGCAACATGAGAGTTAACACTAATGGATGGTGGAAGGAGAATTAAGGGAAGTGTTATCACATGATAAATTTAAAATCAAACTGTTACAGGCCCTGTAATGGGCAGTCATGATTAGCTGGAGGGGCCTGATGACCTTAATAAGTCTCTATTTAGCCTATATATTGGTCAGCTTGTGAACTGTGCAAGAATGTACTTTAAGATATTTGCCAAGCCAAATTCTCTCCTCTACTCTAAAGCCCACTCTGATTAAATTTTGAAAACACTGGCTTAATGCTTTGGGTAATGGTAAACTTACTAAAGTAAACTAAATTGTAAGTGCACCTTTCAGTTATGGAGTAAGTTACCTTTCTTGCATTATGCTTTTGTAACTGTTCATGTCTATAACATTGTTTTAGAATTAAGACGCGTAGTCTTGTATGGAATTAATTTTCCTTCATCGAACTATGCATCAGTAAGTATAAAAACAAAATATTGATTGCATTACAAGGAAACAGTTGGATGTTTTAACTAAGTTTAGCTTTTCTATGGGATAGTGTTGTGGGGGAGGGATGTTATGAACTGTAAGTTCATCTAATCTATGAAAACCAAATTGTATGGTTAGAGGAGGGAAGGTGAGATGCACATTATTTAAAAGTGGAAAATCTACTTGCAGCATTTCACTTTTAGACTACTAATTCAAATTGATACTCTTGATAATTTTTAGTAGCCAAAATTCATTAGAGACTAGAGCATGGAAGCTAAAAATTTGAAATGACCCAAAACCTAATCTATCATGTTTCTCTTTCAGTAGTTATAGTACTTTCCCCTTGGAGTCAGATTACATTGGTAGGAAAGTTTTTGAACTGCCTGTCTGTCTTTCACTTTTGGTGAAAAAGAGGCCTTCATTTTCCCACCTTCTGATGGGCATTTTCTAAATACTGACATTAACAGTTTAAGTTTACTTGTATAACCTGGGTCTGCTTTCTTCAACATCTTCATTAATGAGATGCATGATAGGATTGAGTGCACACTTAGCAAATTTGAGAATGTTGACAAGTTAGGTGGACAGTTCAGGCAGCAGGGCTAGGATCCAGAATGACCTGGACAGATTGCAGAAATAGTCTGCTATCAATGCAGTGAGATTCAACAAGGACAAATGTAAAGCTCTACTCTGGGGATAACTGCATTCATATATGCAGACTGGGGAATGACTGGCTAGTCTGCAGTACCACAGAGGAGGACCTGGGGTTTATACAGGACCATAAGCTGAATATGAGCCAGCAGTGTGCTCTTGTTGCAAAAAAACCCCAAAAAACCCAACAGCGTCCTTTGTTGTGTTAACAGGAGTGTCATGTGCAAATCAAGGGAAATGTTTCTTCAGCTCTGTTCAGCACTGTGGTGAGGCTTCACCTGGAGTAACACGTCTAGCTTTGGGTGTCACTTCAAGAAGGATGTGGACAGTTTGGAAAGAGGCCAGTACAGGACACCACAAATGATTAGGAACCTGGGAGATTAGATTTATGAGGAAAGGCTGAGAGGAGTAGGATTGTTTAGTCTAGAGAAGAGAAGACTGAGATGAGAATTTGATAACAGTCTTCAAAAACCTGAAGGGCAATTATGGAGAGGATGGTAATGGGCTTTTCTTGGTGGCTGTAGGGAACGGGACAAAATGGCTTCAAGCCAAATGGCCTGCAGAAGGGCAAATTTAGGTTGGAGATTAAGAAGAAGTTTCTGGCTATGAGGGTGGCCAAACATTGGAACAGGCTACCTAGAAATGTTGTGGAATCTTTGTTTTTGGAAACTTTCAGAAGCAGGTTAAATAGACACCTGGCTGGGATGGTTTAGTCAGGGATGATCCTGCCTGAGTAGAAAGCTGAATTAGATGACTTTGTGGGGTCCCTTCCAGCCCTATTTTCCTATGAACCCCTGTGCACTTTTGTAGGAGTCCACTGTTTAAAATATATACCTGTACCTGCTTACTGTCCAAACTTATTATACTTAATGTATCGGTATATAAACATAGTGGAGAAATGAAGAAATCTTTCTTTGTCAGTTTGTGAACAACTCACTTCATATAGACCACCGAAGAGTTGTCCAGTGAGCGGTGATTTTTTTTTTTTTTTTTTTGGACTGCTCATCACTTAAACCTGTTTCAAACCTGTGGCTTCAGGAAGGAAATGCTCTATATTCATTTATGGATCTTGGCAACAATTGAATTCCCCATAGTAGTAATGGTGTAAATTGTCTAGAGCAAAGATTTGCAGCCTTTTATAGAAGCAGTAGGCCTCTTTAACAGAGCTAGGCTTGAAGGTGGGCTACTGCCTCACCCTCCCTGCTACCGTTCCTCCCCTGCCAGTGCCAACCTGTTATCAACATCTAGGCTTTGTGGGCCACATCCAGTCTCTTTGCAGGGCCTAGGTTGCTGGTCCCTGATCTAGACTTTGAGTTTGATGCTGTGAATAGTACGGATAGTGTCTGTGTTCAGGTATTGGTGCATGTGATGCACCTGTAGATTTGCACTACTGTTGCCTTCTGCTTTATTAGTTATTGTGAGTCTTGCACTAGTGTTCTGTAGCAATTTTAGCTTGTTTTCAAAGTGTCCTTCTATTTGAACTTCTATGTTTATCAAAAATAATTAACATAAGAAGAAGAAAATTTACTTCAGGGAACATATTTTTCACCTTTCTTCAGGGAAGCTAGCTTTCATGTGCTGTGGACTTCATCTTTATCACTTTTCATGTGTATATGAGCCATAGAGGAGTTTGCATGGCATACTTGTATATGATCAGTTCAAGACTAGTAGAAGCTGTGAGAAGTTCAGATAGAGTTCTCTAACTCTAGGGATATAAAAATTGCCATGTAAGATCCAGAGGTATACATCTAGCTTGGTATCTCCAAGAGTAACCAAGACCAGACACTTTGAGAGAAGTACAAGATATGAAGGACTGAGAGATAATGTTGGACTGACAGTAATATTGATCTTGATTAGCCCTCACAAAACAGAATCCAAAGAGACTGGGAGTAAGGTTTGATATAGGACCATAGTATTTAACTAACAAGTTCAAGAGCACATATGTAAACTCAGTACTTTTATAGAAGTTAATAGCAAGTGCTTGTTTTGTGGCACTTTTGCTATCTGAATGAGAAAATCTAGGTAATAGATTGTATCTTTTTAAATATGTATTGGGGAAATGGATAGCTGACTCCTAGTTAAATGATTTCTTTTCATACAGTTTTTGTAAAGCAGTTAAATGGCATATATAAAATAAATGAACTTTCTTATTTTTGCATCTGACTCCAACTTATAATATCTAGGGTCAGAAGGGGCCTAGAGCAGGCTATGTAGTCTGACCCCCTGCCAATGGCAGGAACGAGTGCCAGGGTCACAGAACCCTAGCCAAGTACCTATCCACTCTGTTCTTGAAGGTGCCCAAGGTAGGAGCAAGACCAACTTCCCTAGGAAGCTGGTTCCACATCCTAGCCACCCTAACTGTGAAGTAGGGTTTCCTAATGTCCAACCTAAACCTGCTCTCCAGTAACTTGTGAC
>JAGPOW010003648.1:98750964-98778132 GCA_030014935.1 Caiman crocodilus
GAAATGCATCTTTGGATGCACGCTAGGGTTCGGTTGGCCTTCCCAACCACCGTCTGACATTGGCGGCTCATGTTCATCTTGGCATCAACAATGACTCCATGATCCCATTCCTCCACTGTGCTAGCAAGAGGGGAGCTTTCCAGCCAGTATGTGTGCTGGGGGTTGCTTATCCCCAGATGCATCACCCTGCACTTGTCCACGTTGAATCCCATCCTGTTCTTATCCGCCCACTCTTGCAGTCGGCTCAGATCCCGCTGCAGCCTCTCCCTCTCCTCAGGTGTCCCCACCTCAGCCCACAGTTTGGTGTCATCATATAGTTATGAGCAATGTTTGGGAATTTAGATTAATCAAAGTACTTCGGAGAATATATTTTAGATTCTTCCAAAGGAACATTTTTTATTGAAATTCTATATTTCAGTGATGTCCAGAGGAAAAAAAATCAACTGTTGTGTTGAGCACTGTATAGATACTTAAGACATTTTGTGCCAGAAAGCTTGCAGTTTAAATTTCTAGTTCTGCAAATGATTACATTTTTATATTAGAGGGCTTTTTCTTGTAAGCAGCTGTACCCCTTTGCAACATTGGGAGTCTTGGTTATAACTATATAGAACAGGTTGAGAAAGCCATTGATTATGGGCAGGGAGTTTAGATGAGCAGTTCAGAGTACATAGAATACATATTCAATTTTTGATCTACCTTTATTGTTTTCTAAATTGCTAAATTGTTAGAAGTAGTCAGGCTATTCATACTCCTCTGTTATGGCATGCTTTGAAATGGTCTTGCAGCCATTATGTAGTATATTAAAAAGGAAATGACTGCATGCCTTTTGAACAATGGCCAAAGAATTGGATGAAAATGTTTGAGTTATTTAATTTATTTTTAGTATTTTATAGTTTTTGTAATTAAATCTTTGCAGTTTTGAAGAGAATACCAACAGAGTGAAACCTCTTTAACATTCCTACAATAACTAATTTAGTCCACAATACAGTTTTGCAAGTAGATGAGTAGAAAATATAAATATATTTTTAAATAAACAGGATTGTATCAAAGAAACATACATTGTCATCAAATTCTACTCCCAGTGATTACAGATAGGACCTTGAATATTGTTCAACTGATATGATGAAAATGGTTTAGTCCTGTTGATCTAGAATTAATGAAATGATGGAAGTGTTAGCAGGATCCAAAGTTAGACAGACGTATTTAAAAGGTGGTATGAAGGTTTTGCCAGAGAAGCAAAGCTTAAAGTTTCCTAGAAAGGAATGAGATGGCTTGCAGGCAGAGCTGACATCTTGCTTTGGGGTAGCAACTACAAAGTGTTAGAGCACATAGAGAAGCCCAGCTGCAACACTGCAGATCTGGATGGTAAACTTATTGAGTTGATCTAAAACCTTTCAAATCTTGTAAGGCATCCTTTACAGTAAAAAAAATGTTATAAGATCTTAGCCAATTTTGAGGTAAGCAGCTGTAAATATTTAGAGACGAGATTATCTTGAGAAGAAAATCACAGGGTCAGAGGCAGTGGTGAACTCAGCAACATGTATGTGGAACTGGATCAGCAAGAAAACTTGGAAGAACAAATAGTGACAATTTTGTCCCTTATCAGAGCTCCAGAATGGATAGGTCGGGTTATTTCGGCCCAAATAAGGAAAATACCCATTATTTTCAAGGGGAAACTTTCTGGAAGACCTAATTAGAACTCCAATTAATATCATAACCCAAATGAATGGTTGGGAAGATGGGCTTAAGAGGTTTATAACAGCCAATTTATATGGTTCAGTTTTGATCATATAGAACTTGTTTCTAGTAAATAGGCAGACTTCTCATGTGGTATAGGCTCTTGATGTGAAATTTGGAGCTAGTCATCAGTCTTGGTTGGCTAAGGCTAAGCAAAGGTTAGAATACAAAGCAAGAAGAGATTCCACCTGAAATGGCAGAGAAGTTGAGTAAACTTGTATTCTTGATATCTTTAGAAACCAGCCAGGATTTCTGGTGTTATTTGGTAGTTAACTAAGTTTTGGACTCTCTGCATGGAATTAACTGCAGATCAGAATTAGTAAAAGGAGGCCAAAGAGGAGCCAAAGCGGTGAAATTTGTCCTTTTTTTCTGGCAGTTTACCAGAAGTGGAAGCATATGCTAGGAAGGAAACAGAAGTAGATTGTCACAATCCCTGTAAGTACAGCTCTCTGATGTGTATAATGGAAGGCAAGGTTCTGATTTGATTCTTGACTTTAAGTTCAATTCAATCTTAAATTCAGTTTGAAACTGGAGAAATTTGACAATAATCCAAAACATTAAGGGAAGCAGTACAGTTAAATGTTGGTACCTTGAAAAAATTGTCTATAAAAAGGATTGTTATAAACAGTAGAGGCCCAGACAGAATGATTTAAATGTTTTGTCCAGTTTGGGGAATTGAATGCTGCAGGCAGTAGGTAAGTGGAAAGGGGTGTAGGAAAAGAGATGCATGAAGATTAGGGGTGTGCGAAGCAGGCCATATTCAGTTTGGATTTTGAGTGATTTGGGGGAACAGTGATTTGACTTGCTGATTCGGATCACCGTCTCAATTTGATTTGGCTGAATCTGAAGATTAGATTCTGATTCAAAGAATTAGCAACTTGGCCATAGACACAGCTTTAAATATTTTTTTCTACATACTTCGAGGTACCAGGTGCAGCTTGTAAATGCTGAGATGGCGGGGTGGATGGAGTGTCCAACAGGAGTGTGGGGAAGACGCCCGTGTGCTCGGCAGATGACCTGGAAGTGAACCAGAAGTACTTCCAGTCCACTTCTAGGTCCACTGCCAAGCTAATGGGGGATGCCCCCTGCCCCCCTTTCCTACCCTCCGGCTCAGTGATTGGCTGTGGGGGGACCCTGAGTGCCCCACCAGATCCAGGAGGCACCATTTCTATAAAAGTACTTCTGGTCCACTTCCAGGTCCAGCGCCAAGTGTTCTGGGGACCCCATTGCACTCCTGTGGGATGCTCCATCTTCCCCACCATCTGTGTTCACAAGCCACCTTGTAGAAAAAACATATAAAGCTATGTCTATGTCCAAATCGTCAAATCTGTCTGAATCAATTGGAGGCTTCTTGACTTGATTTGGAGAGATTATTGGGTCTCCTGATTCAATTAGGAGAACCAGCCACTGAATCGGGGCCAAATCTCCTCCGAATCAAATTAGCAACCAAAGTTTCAAATTAATGGGTCTGCTGTGCACTCAGCGGTGAACCTGGAAGTGGACCAGAAGTAGTTCTGGTCCACTTCCGTGTCCGCCGCTTAGCACGCAGGGGGGATCTACCGCCCCCCTCCCCTTCCCGGTGTTCCTGTGGAACGCTCCATCCACCCCACCATCTCATTGTTCACAAGCTATACCTGGTACCTCAAGATATGTAGAAAAAACACATAAAGCTGTGTCTGTGGCCAAATTGCTGATTCTCTGAATCAGAATAAAATCTTCAGGTTCAGATTCAGCCAAATTGAATCAGGACGGTGATCCAAATCAGCAAATTGAATCACTGTCCCCTGAATTGGGCTGAATTCGAATCAAATATGGCTCGTTTTGCACACCCCTAATAGAGGTGCGTCAAGCTGAAGGGATGAAGTTGGGAAGTATAGTTCTTGTTTTGTCCAGCCAATTAAGCAACAATAATGCGTTTGGCTGTAGAATGAGTAATAGGATCTGTTAAAGAAATTGGAGTAGTGGACGCTATTCAAACCAAATAGTTATTGGACAAAACATCCTAAAATGCTAGGGGATAGTGGATTTAAAATTGGGCTAGGCATTGAGTGAAAGTAATTGCAGGAAGACAAGCACCCCTGCAAAAATTATAGAAGCTGGGTTTGGAAATTGGCCGCTGTGTTTGAGCAAGTGTATGAGTTGATTTGTTTGGATTTAATTTTATGTAATAGCTGTGCAAATGAAACAAATGATTGGTAAGCAGTACATTTCAATGAACAAGTTGTTTTTGCCTCCAGGCGTAGAACCCATAACAAGAGCTACATGCTGTGGTAGCTTTCCAGCAAAGGAAAAATGGAGAGTGATTGAAATCTGTTTTGAGTGTCAGGGATATCTTTGCTGCTAACATTTTTATGGACCTGAAGTAGAAACTGGTTCCTTTACTTCTCTCTCTCTCTCATTTTTTTTATACAAGCATTTCCTAGATTCACTGGTTTGCAGGGTTTTTTGTTTCTGTATGCTTTTTGTCAGGGACATCAACAAATGTAAAGGTATATGCTCTTAAGTTTCTGTTGGATTTGTTCTGGTGCAGGGCTCTTCATTTAATTAAGAGCAGTAGATGGCCTGAGGGAATTGTTGCCTAGGATTCAGGAATTTCTTCTCCCACTTCCACTGCCAAGTCCTTATCACCACGGGCTGATGAGCCACAGCAAAGGTGGCAATGTCTCAACTGCCTACATACCAAAGTTGGATGCTCCAAGAAATGGAGAAGTGGGACTATACCAGGGGTGGGCAGAATGCGGCCAATGGACCGGATGCAGCCCACCAGGCCACTATATCTGACCCGTGGGGCCCCTAAAAAATTGAGAAAATTAATATACATCTGCCTCAGCTGCCTGTTATGTGGCCCTTGATGGCTTGCCAAAACTCAGTAAGCGGCTCTCCACTTGAAATAATTGCCCGCCCCTGGGCTATACTATTGGTTCAACCACCTGTGACTGTAGCACAGCGGCTTAGACTATGCAACACCTACCGCAATGCCTGTTGCTTGAAGGCACATGCACTATGAAAGACCTCACAAAGTGCAAAAAATGCATGTGTAACAAAATGGTCAAATCTGGTGCAGAGACACAAGAAGAAGAAATATTCTGATTCAGCATAGGATTGATACCAGGGAAAATGGGCTCATCAGGCAGTTATAGTGCCACTTATCACTAATTCAAGAGAGATGAGACTTTACAGATGACTGAGGAAATGTACTGGGAAAATATGGCTGAGCTCTCAGCTACTTGAGGCTTAACCATTATTTGGGGTGAAAAGAAAGATGGCAACATCAAATACTTTTACATTTCTCTAATCCATCCATAAAGTTATTACAGGATTCTTGATTATTTCCATGAATAGATTCTACTCTGGATCCTGTAGCAGGTTCATACTGATTTTTTTTTTTCCTCACATGGATTTTAAATGTGGATGTTGGCAAGAGGAATTGGCTCCAGAGGAGTAACAGAATAGTCATGTTGAAGGCATTTTTGTGTTTGTGATCCTAGGCTAGAATTAAAAATCATCCAATGATATATTGAATATGTTTATTTTCTCTTGTGGTGCCATTGCATAAAATGAAGACCAGCCAGCTATATTTTGGAAGAATTAAAAGTTCTTCTATTGTGCTGCTTATGCCTAATGTATTCTTCAAACTGTCTTTGTGGAAAATCTTTCCCAGAACATTGCAAAAATGAGGAAACTAAGGTAACCGAAGAAAAATAACAAGTAAGTTGTGCAGGAATAGCCCAAGATCAGATGCAGGTAAAATCTTTGCCTTTTATGAATAATTTATAGATCAAAGCCATGAGCTTGCTGTGGTCTCATCTGACTCCTATATAGGACAGGTCATAAATTTTCACCCAGTAATTTCCTTCATCAGATCAGAGTATATTTTCAGAAAGTCATCTTCTGTTAAACTTCAGATTAGGAGAATCCATCATATGATTTGTTCATTTTGAAAGGTTAATTACTCCTGTTACGATGAAATTTGTGCCTAATTTCTATTCCAAACTCATTTAGCTTCAGTTTTTGACTGTTGTATCTTATTATGATCTTGTTTGCTAGATAAAAGAACCTTCTATCAGAATCTTTCCTGCATTTACTTCCACGTGATGATTTAAGCTATCTCTTAACTTTCTCTTGAATAAATAGGTTGAACTTCTTCCATTAATTACCAAATGTAGTCTTCTAGGTCTTTAGTCATTTCTGTTGCTATAAGAAATAAGAAACTGGGGATGTAATTGGTAAGTAGTATACCCTATGGTGGTATCTGAGGAAGCATATAGAGCAGAGATGTCCCAGTTGTAATATGTGACTTCTTGGAAAGAGTATGTTTCTCTCTAGGCTGCCTATTCTCATCTGTTGAAGTACAGGTAGCTATCTTCTGGTACCTTTATGAAGTCTGCTGTGATGTGGGTGCCTGCCTAGGTCAGTGCTGCTCAACCTTTTTGTCCATAAGGCTTGGATGGGCATTTCCCAGTTCCTCTGCAGGCCAGATCTGGCTGATGGACTCAATCCAGTGACTTGGGCAGGTGTACTGGGGCCCCATCTGGGGAACAGGAAGCCAGTCCTGCCCCATTCCAGCTGTGATGGGGGAGGAGGTGTGGCCCAACTGTGCAGGAGAGGAAGGGAGTGTGGCATGGCCCTGACCTGTCTGGGCAGGAGGGAAGGGGGTGTGGCCTGGCCTAGCAAGTAGAAGGGGTGTTGTCTGGGCCTGAAACAGCCCTGCAGGGGGTGTGGCCTGGCCCCAGCCTTAGGAGGGAAAGGGGCATGATGCAAACCTGTAGTGGGTTAGGGGGGTGTGGAGAAGGGGGTATGGGTGAGCTGTGGAGGGTAGGGGATTGGCCCAGTCCCTACCTAGCTATGCACAGGAAAGGGGGTGTGGCTTGGCCCTGATCTTGCAATGCAGGAGGGTAGGATTGTGACAGGGTTTGGGATTTTGGCAGCAAGGAATGGTGGCAGTATTAACTGCCACTGCTCCCCTGCAGCCAAATTTCTCAAGTCTTGGGGAGCCCTAAGGTCCAGATTCCAAGGCTCCACAGACCACATTTGACCCACTGGCTGGACATTGGGCATCCCTGGCCAACCTAGTTACTGGCTTAGGATCCCTCTGAAGGAATGGGCCCAGGTTACAGGAAGATAGTAACAGGCTGTGATTAGAACTGCTGGGAAGAATTGTAGAAAGTGGATTGAAAAATGCAGTAGAGCAGTTTACAGAGCTCAGTTTTTTGTATATGGTAGCTAAAGTGCTGGCTGAAACTCTAGGAAACTTCATGCTAGCTGAGTATGTGCTTGAAGCAGTGCATGATAGCATTTGCTGGAATGGAACCATTGGCAAGGAAGGAGTAAGAAAAGTCAACTCCACTGGCATCCTCCTCTTGACCAGATGTGCAGAACATGGACCACTCCTCATCGCCAACATCCTGATCTGCTGGAAAAGTAGGAACAAGAAATCACAGCAACAGTACCGATAACTAACCACTGGCACCTGATTGACTGGCACAAAACATCACCCAATATTTAAGCACTGGCACTTGATCGATTTTGCAATCTGGGGCACAGACAATAACAAAGATATCCCTGTCACCTAAGCTGTGCTTGGAGCTGATGTTTGCTAAACTGATCACCAACTCATCCACTTGGTTATGTCACTCAAGCTGGCCCCCAAACTGTGGCTGCAGCAGGAGCAAAGTTGATGAAAGATCAACATTGAAGGACTCAAGGACTGAAGCAAGCAAGACCTCTTGCACCAGTGCCTCGATGTAAAACTGGTGAATTCTAATCAACAGCAGTGGGAGAATGCAGTATATTAAGGCCCATCGTCAGCATCTGTGAAGAGACACTTGGGTTCTCTACCAGGAAGCATCAAGACTAGCTTGAGAGTGACTAGGAGATCCAGGTGTTGATCAATTGCAAGTGCAAGGCTTTTTGTACTTCACAAAATGACACCAACTCCAACCAGAAGAAATGGAATCTCTGATAATCCAAGACAGGTCCAAATGAGGACCCATGATATGAAGAACAAATGGTGACAAGATAAGGCTAAGGAGATTCAACATCTAGCTGACATCCACAATATGTGCAGTTTCTTTAGTGTTCCCAGAGCCATCTACAGTCCAGGCACTTGTCTATTCATCTCAAAGACCAGTCCTCTTGAGATTTAAGGATGGAGGAGATCTGACCAAGGAAAGGCATGCCTTCAGTGCCCATTGGAAGGAACATTTTGAAGACCATCTCAGTTGACACTTTGCTGTTCACAAGTGCGTTCTCGGCTCCATGCCTCAGAGATGATCTTGGAATCTCTTTTCTTTTTTCTCCAGTGAATAGACCCATTAGTGTTCATCTAATTTTTCAGCTTGCTTTGAACTAAGGTATGAGAATATAAAGGGATATTGGAATCATAGCTTATACTGCAACTTAAACTCTGGTTTTTACTTTGGGTAGAATTTGTCTTTTGTTGGAAAAGAGGAAGAATATAAATTAATTTGGGTGGTACAGATACTAGTAAATAATTTTACCTAATGTCATATGGAAGATGGAACAAAAACAATATTCATTTACTAGTTGCATTGTTTCAACAAAGATCTCCTGGAGTAAAAGTTCTGCTGAATGCCTATGCTGATCTGGCAGACGAGGTTCCTTGAGTGAATTTGATATCTTTTATTAGACCAACCCAAATAGTTGGAGAACGGTTATTAAGTAAGCTTTTGGGTTCAAAAATCCTTCGTTAGGCTAAGGAAGTTTCAGCAGTCCGTGTGTGCTGTTCTTGGGTGGAATGAAAAGTAAAAAAGACAGAGGTTGGGCTGGGGAGTCAGTTGCCAGGCAGATTATGCTGATCTGTATTGCTTCCCACCCCTGCACCCAGCTCCATGCTCATGTAGCTGTCTGGGGAACATGCTTTCCATCCCCTGCCAGCAGAGAGCTCCCAGCTCTGGCTTCAGGACTGTGGGGCCACTGCTGAGAGATGCTCATCTCCCAGCAGCAGCTCCTAGACTACAGGGCCGCTGCTGGGAGACCCTTCTTTCCCAGCAGTAGCTCTGCAACCTCAGGGCAGCACCTGGAAGATAAGGGTCTCCCAGCAGTGGCCTCACAGTTGTGGAGTTACTGCTGGGAGAGAAGTCTCCCAGCCTCTTGCTTGGTTATTGTGACGGTGGTTTTGGGGCTGAGAAATTCAGATCTCCCAGCCCCTGCTTCCCGACCATGATCTTGGAGCAGGGGGCTTGGAGCTCCCTGCTGCTGGGACCCGGGCACATAGTCCACACCCTGGCTCCTATGGTGGAGCCTACTCTGGCAGCAGGCAGCTCCTGGGAGCAGGGAGCTATGTCTCGCCTGGTTTTGCTCCCAGTTCGGTGTCTACACAAGTGCTATAGTGCTGTACTAATCTTGAGTAAATTTGCTATTTGCACTTGCAGGTGGCAAATTTACATGAGATTAGGGAGGTTTATTGCATAGTAAGCATATGCACATGTAGATCCTCATACTTACTTCTTAGTAAACTGTGCTAATGTTAAGAATTTTGTGTAGCTGTACCCTCTGTGCGCGTGTGTGTTATGCAGCTAACTATATTATTAGGATAGTATTGGTAGAACAACAAATCTATTTTTAAAAGCTTAATTAGCTTATTTTGTTCTTATTCAAACTTTTCTAAAAATGCTGTTAATGACAACCAGAGTTAAAGGTAAATTAGTGTTTCTTATTAGTAATATAACCATTTTAGATCTTATTGTATATCACCTGTGGCTATTGCTGAAAATAAATTCAAGATTGTACAGTATAGCAATTTATCTGATGTACTGTGATGTTATTAATTGAATTCTGTACGCAGTGCCATTAATTTAAGGAAAATAATAACAAAATCTGTTATGAAAATTGGGCTTTTTTATAATTTGTCTTTGAAGTAGTTGGAAAAAATAAAATAAAAATATTCTGTAATTTCTGACTTTAGACAACTTTTTGTCATTGGCAGTGGGGTGAACCAGGTAACTTTTTAACTTCTCCAATGTATATGATTAGTATAATTCTCCATTTTATACTCCTTTTAAAACAAGTTTCTATGCTTTCGTATTGAAGAACAGTACATGTCGATAGCTAGACGAAGTTGGCAGCTTGTCAAAGCTCCATAAGCTCTCTGCATATGGCTTGCAGAGACAGAGTTGGATTTTCATTTCTCCTTCCATTCAACAGGAGTCTCTTTCATGTCTGAAAATTGAAAACGCGTGTTTTTCAGTGTGGTGCATGGATGTGTGTGTGCCCTCTGGCACACCTGTTTCTAATTTCCTGACTTGAAAGCATAGCCCATCAAAAGAAGCAGAAAAACAATTTCTTTCTGACACGCTGCTCAGAGGCCCTTGCCTTACAGAAGGCCTTCCTCTGCCTTGTCCTCTTGATTCCATTGATAGTAGATTATTATAAAATGCAGAGCTCACACATTATGAGATGTACCATTTTTATGGTGCTGGGTTTTTTGCACTCTTGTTGTGGTTATTTTAAGCATCAAAATATACTAGTGAAATTACTTTGCTTAGAAAAAGACATTAATATAGTCCCTTTTCTGATATTAAACCCAAATTAGGGGCAATACTTGTAAGTAGTGAAGATTTTTAAATGCTGAACATTTGAGATATGGTAATAGTTGCTGTTTGGTGGCAGTAGGTTGAATATTTAAATTTTTAATCTAGTCACATAGTATAAACTATAATTCAAAGATGAAATTTTAGTATGCTCTTTAAAATCCAAATGATTGTAGGCTAAAAGCATTATAGGCATACAGCAAATACCCATCATGCTTTTTCAGGCAGTGAATAAATAAAAGGTGTGCAGCTCATGGCCATACTGTATAATGCCCAAGTGGTTCATTTGTCTGTAGAAGTAAATTTATCCTAGCTTTTTTTCGTGGTGCATTGAGAATGAACCAGCATATTTAAATGTGTACTCTGTGGCATCATTTTTTGCACAGGAAAAATAACGTGTGTTGGATCCTGACATTTACAAAAAGATTCTTTTTATGTGCATTTTATCAAATGCATGCATCTTAAAGAAACAAGCAGTCTGTGTACATACATACTGGACTTTGTACATGTACTGACATATGTGTAAACAAGACTTGCTTTTTAGAAAATTTGGAAACTTAGATATGTACTCATTGTTTTAGATTTCTGTCCTACCCTATACAGAGAGCTGAGAAGCTTATAATAACAGACAGCTAATCCACAAGCTAAGAAGTAACAACAGACTCTGCAATAGACACTTTAAACATTTTTTAAACCCCAACCAATCCACTCCTATTTTGCTGCATATTACCTAGGAGCACAAACCATCCAGCTCAAGCTAACTGTGTTTCTCTAGCCCCATTTATATCTAGGTGTACGCAACCTCTTCCCACCTCCCTGTCTGACTTCCACTCCCATTCCTTTGCTTCATACCTAGTGGATATCCCTCACCCCTCTCCCAATTTCTCTCTCAGTTCTGCAACTCTTCCTACAGAGAGTTTGTGGCTGTTCCCTAAAATGCATATTTTCCTGCCCTCCTCTCTCTCCCCCTGTCCAACAATCGTATTTGAATTTTTGAATTCCAAAAACTGAAACAGGATAACAACCAAAGGACCCTCCATTTCTGCCTCCATTCCCACCAAAGGGTGTCCTTGTGCGTGGCTGTTCTGCAGCGTCTTTCTGACCACTGTCCTAAGAAGGTCTCTCAACTTGGTAGGCTAGTTGTGTCACCCTCTCTTGGATCTGGTGGCCAAAATGATGCATGAGCTGGATCCTTGATCTTTCTCTAGAGGCAAGAGGATATGGGAGAGTAGTGATATCATCAGTTCTTCTGCTTATGGTGGCCCATTAGTTCAATAGGGTCTCCAGACTGGGCAGATCATCTTTCAGTTTAGGTGGCCAAGAAGCCAAGGCCATATATTTAAGTATCCTAGAACTTGGCAAGCTGAATATATAGGTTCTGTTCCTAGATTTGCAATGGATTATTGGCAAGCCAGTAAGTAAGTGTGGACAATACTCAGCTGTTCCACAGGTCATTATGAAATGATATGTTAATGATTGTAAGGCAGGAGTTGGCAAAATATGGCCTGCAAGCTGGATCCAGCCTGTGGTGGGTCTTTGTTCAGCCCGCAGCGGCTCCCTCAGTCCCATGGCCCAGGCACAGTCCAGCTGTGGCATGTCTTGCCACGCCCGGGACACACAGCGGGGCTGGGGTGACTCTGCAGTTGGACTGCCTTGCTAGGCAGCCCAGGTGAAAGGTAGCTACTTTCAGCTGCCATTGCTGCTCCCAGCGCTAGCCCTTTGTACTGGCAGAGACCCTTGCTGCATAGCTCTGACCCTGTGCTTGCTCAGGCTCATGTGCCCAGACTCAGAAGCGGTGGTGCGGGACAGAAGCGTGGGGGGAGGTGGCCCCCTTTTGCTGTGACCAGTTCCCTGCTACAGCCACCTGGAGCCTGCGTGGGGTCGCCCCATGTCTCTGCTGCTGTCACCGCTATCTCTTGGTTGCCCCATGGGACAGTGGTTGCAATGCAGAGCAGACACAAAGCAACCCAGCACGGGCTCCGGGGAGCTGTAGAAGGGAACTGTGAGAAGCAGGAGGGGAGGCACTGCTTTGCCTCCATGCTGAGCAACAGCTTCTGTCCAGTGCTGCCACTGCTGAGCCTGGGCGAGCAAGCTTGGAGCAGGCATGGGGCATGTGGGGTCGGGGCTGTGCAGCACAGGTCCCTGCTGGTACTGCAGGCTGGGGCCAATGGTGGCGGCAGCTGGAAGGAACCTCCTGCCACCTGGGCTGCCTAGAAAGGCAATCCAGCTGTAGAGCTGCCTCAGCCCTGCTGTATGCCCAGCAGGTAGCAAGATGCACCACAGGCGGGTGGTGTGGAAGAGGTGCAGGGCCACCTCAGCCCCACTGCATACCCAGGGGGCGGCAGCATGCACCACGTGTGGCGGGTGTGGAGCAGGTGCGGGGAGGGCTGGGTTGGGGCTGTGCCCAGGTTCTGGCTGATCTGCTCCGGCAGGGGCGAGTCCACAGCCAGTGAAGTGGGGGCTGGTGCTGCATGCTTTTGGCAATGGCAGGGAGGCGTGGCAGGGTATGTGGGCTCTGGGCTGTTGTGGGGCAGGAGTGGGTACTGACTGGTTTGGGGGGGTGTGCACAGGGTCCCCATCCACATCCCACCATACCCCCAAACTGTCCTCCACACACAATCACACACCCCACAAACACTTCACATAAATATTTGATCCATCTTATTCTAGCTGAGCCTTGTAATACAAATTACTGTCTATTCACTAGAAGTCTACTCCAGTTTCTTAGTTGGTTGGGAAGGGTTTGTGGGTATGGTGGGGTGTGCAGGGGGACCCCCACACACCCCCTGCTGAGCCGATCAGCACCCACCCCACCCTGCAACAGCCTGGAGCCTGCTTGTCCTGCTGCATCTCCCCACCACCACCAGCAGCATGCAGCCTCAGCCTGCCCTGCACTGGGTCCAGACTCAATCCTGCTGGAGTGGATCAGCCAGAACCTGGGCACAGCCCCAACCCAGCCCTCCCCGCACCTGCTCCACACCCGCCACACGTGGTGCATGCTGCCGCCCCCTGGGTACGCAGTGGGGCTGAGGTGGCTCCATCCTCCTTTAGGAGGAAACCGAGGAGAAACAGCAAACATCTATAGTCAGAAAGAGTAAAGAATACTTAGATTATTTGCTTGTGATATCACTGTGATGATATGACAAACTATAGAGTTCCTATGGAAAAAATAAGCCTGAATAAAAATACTTAATGGGGTTATGGCCTCCTACACAGCATAATGTAAGAATGTAGAAAGGAATTTAATTTATCTCCATGAGAAACAAGTTGGCTTTTTCAGTAATTGGAAGTGGGGATGCCCCAGTTGAGCTCAGAGACTTCTTGCCTCAACAATAGCTTGAATGTGTGCTGCTGCTTGTTGAGGTGGGTAAAAGATGGTGTACATGTCTTCCTTCTCTTTATTTCACCACCTCTTGGTCTGTCACTCTGATTGAAGCCTCTCTTGGGTTTCTCATTCTTTTTATTTCTGTTGTTTTATTTTTTTCTGTAACATACCCATTCTTTTGTTTAATAAAAACCCAGCCATTTTGTTTAGGTAGGTCTACCTCTATACCTGTACCTCTTCCTTCTTTCCTCTTCCTTTTTTGAAAACTTCCTCTACCTTTCTCTTCTTACTATAATTGTGGAAATGGGAGCCCAGCATAGGGGAAGAGGTGATTTACCTTTCTCTGAAGCTTTTGGATATAGACCACAGATAAAGCTTTTGACTAGGGTCCAATTATACTTCTGTCAGTATTTTAGAAAACCCAGATGTTCCTGGCTACAAGCTCTTGCTCTTTTCATGGTCATACCAATGTCCAAATTTGGGGTCAGGAAGGAATTTGCCCCTTAAGATTGGCACAGCCTTCAAGAGTTATGTTCTTAAGATTTTCTCTGCAACCATGAGTTAGAAACTTAAATTTTTAAATGCAAATAATGATTCCATGAGTCAGAGCTCCAAGAGGAATATATACCACCAATACTATGAAATCATCTCAGTTCTCCAAATCAGGAAATTAAATTTCCAGGCAGGAATGGTTCCTAAGGCAGCTGAAAGCAGGAGACTCCTGCCCAACTTGGAGACTGAGTTCTCTGAAGTGGGTGCGTTTGAAGGAAGGGATTTTTGTAGGCAGATAGGTGAATAGAATGATGAGAGAAACAAAAGGCTTTTTATTTTTAGCTTGTTCATAGTTTTCAGAAAAGTTTGGCTTTAGTTAAGTCTTTTAAACTTGTATCAAAATGCTGGTCCAGGTCTATCCCCTGAGTTTCATTAATCAGAGTACAAGTGGAAGACCCATCTCATGAGTCATGTCAATGCAGAAACAGTACTCTTGAGGAAAGTCATATTCATTGTTGTTGCCAACTGCTGCTTTGAAAATATTTTGATAGATGAGGGAAGAGACTAATACTGCACTGGATTAGTGTTTGGCAAATAAACAGACTATAGTATTGCCCAACAGTTTTTAGCTGATTCTTTTTCTTAGCTGTTCTAGTTTTACAGTGGAATCTTTAAACCAAGCAAAGGGATACTTACCATGGATTATGCTGTTACCATATTTTCTTACGCACAACATGGCCTAGAATATAATATCTTGTTGAAAGGCAGAATGAAGGGGGAAAATATTTTTCTAGAGTTACAGCTGTATAGAGTAAGGACTTGATTAGTGGAATATCAAGATCATTAAAAAGGATAAATAATTGTTAACAGTGCGTCATTAAGTTAATAGAGTACCTCAGGTGCATGCACTGCAGCTACAGTGTGGAGCTGGAATAAAAGTAGGGTGCTTCTATCCTGCCCAGAAAATCAGCTTCCCTGCTTAATATACACTCCTAATTTTACAGGGACTGATTTGGTGGGGGAAAGTATGTGTTGTATTTGAGAAAATCTGGTATGCAGTTTAGCAAGGTTGAAAAGTGTGCCATTCAGAAATTGTGGACTTGATCTCTGACTAAGCAAATGCAATGCTTATTTAAGTCTTTAAAACTCGAAGAACTTTTTAAACTTGTATTAAAAAGCTGGTCCAAGTCCACACTTTGAGTTTCATAAATCAAAGTCCCAGTGAAGAACCTCTCGTGAGTTTATGCCTGTGCAGAAACAGTACGTACTTCCCTAAATCAGACGCTTGAGGAAAGAAAATAGTTACTTTAAGCAGATATTCTGTTTCAGTGTTTCCCAACTTTTTCCAGCCCAAGACTCGCTTACCATATTTCATAGTGTATAGGTTGATATGGTAAATAGGTTGACCATGGTTTTCTGACCTGAAAAGTTAGTATTAGCATAGGCACGGTGTAGAAGTTGGACCCAGCTAGGTGCTCAGCTGGCGCAGCCACGTCCCCTGCGAGCTGCTCTGTCTGACTATGCCAGCTGAGCGCTGAACCTGCCACTGTGAGCGTCACTGCTGAGTGCTGTGTGCAGGTAAGTATGGAGGGCTGGGCTCGGTGCTCGGCTGGTGCAGCCCCATCCTCTGCGAGTGGTGCTGCATGGGCCACGCCAGTGCTGCTTGCAGGGGGTGGCTCCATGCCAATTGAGCGCTAAGCCTGTCCCAGTCCCTGTTCTCTGTGAGTGATGCTGGTCTTGCCCCTTGGCTGGGGATGCATGCTCACAGGGGATGGGGCTGCGCCAGCTGAGCACCGAGCCTGGCCCTGTCTGCTGCTAGTGGCACTGCCAAGCGCTGAGACTGGCACTGCTTGCATGGGATGAGGTTGGGTTTGGCACTTGGTTCACGCAGCCTGATCCCCTGCAAGCAGTGCCAGGCTTAGTGCTTGGTTGATGTGGCCCCACCCCTGTAAGTGGCCTAAGTGCTGCAAGTGGCACTGCCAGAGCCACGCCAGCCAAGCACAGCCCCATCTGCTGCAAGTGGCGCCAGGCTTGCAAGGAATGGGGCTGTGCTAGCCATGTGCCAAGACCAGCCCCATCCTTGACCTTGTCCATTGCGAGTGGCACTGCTGAGCACCAAGCCAAGCGTAGTCCCCTGTGAGCAGCACTGGACTCGGCAGCACTGCTTGCAGCAGACAGGGCTAGGCTTTTTTGAAGTGGCATGGAGTATAAGTTGGGTTTGATTTTAAGACACCAAAATCGAGCTTCAAAACCCTATTTATACACTGTGAAATATGGTACGTTAATAGGAATTTACTGTGGCACACCTGTTAAGGCATTCCCCATACTAAGCATCCCTATCCTTATGAGTTCACTAGCCAATTGGCCAACAAGAAAGACGAGCAGAGATGGAGCCCTGTTTCTGGCCCTGCCCCTGCTTCTTGTCTGGATCCGTTTCCCCCCTCTTCCCACATCCCCTTCTGCATCCAAGGAGCAGTGCCTGGGGCAAGGCTAGCACTGCTGTTGCCCTTGCCCCCCTGCTCTGGCCCTGCTGGGAGATGGTGGGGGTGGCGCCACCGTGACAGCAGGGGCTGAGGGGCTGTAGCAGGGCATGGTCAGTACTGCTGGCCTCACCCCTCCCACTCCGGTCCCTCAGTCTCCACTGTCATGGCGGTGCTTCTGTCTGCGCAGAGCACTGTGACTGTCTTTTTCAGTAAACATTGTGATTGTCTGCTGAGACAACCAGTCAGAATGCAGATAAAACATTATGGACAGACAGACAGACAGACAGACTAAGGCTTTTATAACATTAGAATAGATTGTAGCTCATTGCCGCAGCAAAATTCAGTGGCACAGCTGTTCAGAGGTTTGTGAACTGCGCATCCTCTACAGCCAACACACACACAGAAGATTAATTTTCTTTTGATCAGCTGGTTCTCTCTTTCCCCCACAGTCAACACATGTGTGACTCTTCTGTGAATGTCTCATTGATGCGTCTTATTCATTGGCAATTCATTGGCTGGAGAACTTTCTTCTCGTTATTCCAGAATTTTCACGGCACATCATTGACTCGTGCTATAGACCACCGGTGAAAAGTACTATTCTGTTTCATGTAAAGTTTCATCTACAGTGGGGTTTCCAGAAAGGGGCACAGCACAACCAAGGAGTTCAGTGTTTCATTCTTAACCAGTGTGTATGTTGGTTGCAAATTAGGGAAACGTAACATTTTAGAGATATGTGAGTTCGACCCCATACCAGCACAGCCTCACAGAGAATAATATTGTGGTTCTGGAGAGTACAGTGTAGCTTTGTCTAACCCCTGATGCTTGATAATGTGTTTGAAACAGAACAGAGGGTATTATACTTGAGTAATATTGCTGGTTCTTTTTCTTTTCCACAAACTAACCTCCATTTGGCGTGCTCATTTCCATCCAAAAGTTTTGTGATACTCTGTTGTTCTGTCATTGACCAGGTTTCCCTTTTTATTAAATCATATCCTTTTCAAACTTGCTAAACTGGATGATCTGTGCTATATATCCCCTTTAACTTTGTTTAGAGATTGCAGTGTAAATTGGCTTTGAATATTTTTGCTACCTTTCCTAGTTATGTTGAGGAACCAAAGTGTACTTTTCACATTCTTGAAGCCTGCATGTCACAGAGGCTGTCCCATAAATCTATGATAATGCATACACTTAGAAATACTGTACTGTAAACTAGTTGAGCACATGAATGATCCTGTTTTTTTAGAAATTGATAACAAATTAGACTGTTTACTATTTGTTTTTGAAAACGTACTTTCTTGTCATTGCTAATTGATTTAATTTTTGTCAAAAGTGAATTAATAGTTCTATCTAAATTTAGTGTGTTAAGCACAAATTTGAATGCTAAACCTTTCTGCTGTAAAATCTAGACAAGTTTCTCTACCAATTTGCTTGTTTTATCCCATGTCCCTGTATTGTTGACTCATTCCTAAGCATTTTCAGGTTTGGGTAGATATGGGGCTGCTGCTGAGGCTGCATGCAGTGTTCTAGTACTTGCTAGATTTCAAGCTTTGTTGCTTAATATTGCCAAGAAAATTCTCCCCCCAGCCCTTAACCTATTAAGGACTATGTGATACAATGTATAATAATTTTTCTTGTTGAAAAATAGATGCTGCTTCATTGAAAAGTGAAGTAACAAATGTTTCCTTTTAAAATTGGGAAAATATTCTTTTCATTAGTTTTCTGTCCCTACAGAGTGCAATCATGTGGTATGTTGAAAGATTTCCAAAAGAACTGCTAGCAGCACACTCTAAGTTTACTGCCTTATTAATAGGTTGACATGAATGTGAAAAAAATCACTTAATCTCTGGGGACATGAGGATATGTGGTATGTTAGTAATATTGTAAGTTCACTTTCTTTATAGTTGATCCTTTCTCTCTCTCTAAATGTAGGTTTTCCAAGAATGTCATTGGACTGCAGCTCTTTTACAATGGAGTTTCAGTTTCCTGTCTCGCTTTTGCAACAAAATTAATGTTATGGCTCTTGCAGAAAGTCACTCTCTAAGGGAAAGATGAGATTTGTACATCTTGTCAAGATGGTTACTCTTGTTTTGAGGCCCAGTTTCAGAGTTTCTTCAAAATCTGGAACTAAAAACATCTGCAGGAAATCAAACTTACAGAAATACGGAGTTGACTTTTCTAATTTTACTTTATTCACAGACTCAAAATTGTACTTTTTTGTATCATAAAATTTTGCTGTTAAAAGCATGCCCAAGAACCAAGTTATTTTTCCAATTTTCAAATGTTAAAAGTCAAGAAAAAGTTGCCCTTAGTAATGATAAAATGGTCATTAAATTTAATTGGAGAATTTTACCATAAGTTGGAATCACTTTTCACATGTAAATAAATGCATCTGCATGAATGGAAATGTAAATGCATTCATTAGAGTTGACTGCCTTACTTACCAAGTAGGAAAAGATGCAGTTTGTACATGCATGGCCAGGAGTGCATTAAAAAATGAACAAACAGATAAAAACCCTCAAAAAACAAAGGTGGGAGGTGGGAATCCACAAGTGTGCTCTATGAAAGGTTACAAAAGATTTGGAGCAAGAATTTAAAGTGAAGGACTAGAAATGTTTATATTTCAACAGAAACAAGATTTCTTCAATTTAAGAGGCTGATATAACAACAATTGTTCAATCTCATTTCTTTCCTTGTTTCTCTAGTTCTGAAATATATAGACCCGAGTTGTGGACAAAATGCATTTTGTAGCCCCCTCTGGGGTTTTCTGTGTCCTCTGTAGATAATTTTACCTTCCATAATTATGGGATAATTTCTGATTTTCTGACTCTGAGGGTGGTTAAGCACTGGAACTGATCACCTAGCGAGGCTGTGTGATCTCCATTTTGAAAGATTTAAGTTCAGGTTAGATAAACATTTGTGTAGGCAGGATTTTAGACAAGGATCATCCTGCCTTGAATGAGATTGAATTACATGACCTCTTGGCCCTGTTTTTCTGGGATTCATTAATAGCCGAGTACTTCTTTGGCATGGGAAATAACATGGTCAGTAGAGTTTTGGAAGGGACTTTGGGTGTCATCTAGACCAGGCTTTGTTTTACCTAAATTATTGCAGATGAGTGTCCTTTCTAATGAAAGGGCTGTTCTATCCTAGGTGGCTTATAAATAACTATTGTCCTACTGCTCTCAAAGTTAGGAAGGGTTTTTTTTGTTTTGTTTTGTTTTGAGGGTTTTTTTTAGACTCCATGTGAATCTGTTGTCCTGTAGTTTAAACCCGTTGCTGTGCGTCCTCTGCGTGGCAAGAAAGAACAATTTTTTTCACAATTTTCTTTATGGAATCCCTTTAAACATCTGAAAATTGCTTTCATGCCCACCACTAATTTCCTTCCCTTCTCCCCCCAAAGTAAATATACCTAGTTCCTTTGACCCTTCTTCACATGGCTTGACACTTGACTGCTTTATCATCTTCAGTTCAATGTTAGAATAAGCCAGTCTATTGAATAACTACTTGTAGCAGGATTTATCATTCTGTAATGAAAGATGATTTTTGCTTCTTACTCTTTCCCGGAAATCTGACATTTTACAGGGATTTTCTTCTGAACTGAGACTTTGACAGGATTTGGATAAGTGTATATATGCAATTCGTTCTTGTTTTCTTAGAAGTTGCTTTGTTGCTGTGTGATTTAACTTGCTAAAGTTAAAGTATATCATGACTTGTTTTCAGTAGCGGGTGTTATATGGTAGGTATGTGCAACCTCAGGCCTTAGTTAAGATGTGTCTTGATGAATAAAGGGTAGCAAACTAGGAGAGGGGGAGGCATGTATATTCAAGGTTCTAAGTGATTTAAGTTAGTTGATTCTTTAACTACTAATATGTGTAACAGGAACGTCGTATAACCTTTGGGCATCTTGCTTTTGGCTTCCGATCTTACTGCGGAAGATTAGATTGCAGGGTTACTGTATTTGAAGAGGGGGCAGTTGCACCAGAAAAGGAATAGGTTGCCTCATTTCTGCTTTATCTTTTGTCTCTTCCTGCACCAGCAATGGAACCAGGTATTGTTTAAGCCAGAGTTTCATTCTTTAAAGCAACAAGGTAGAAACCTTCTTTGCTTTGGAATAGCTCTTAGACTTTGAAGCAGACAAGTTTAAGAGGCCATAGAATTTGTGGGCGAAACCACAGAAATAGCGTGCTGCTTTACAAGAATAAGCTGCCTGTCTAAAGCTGTCACTGCTATCATTACTTTAGCATTCAAGATGCACACTGTAAGCCAGACACAAAAGAGTATATTTCCTTTTAAAATAAAAACCATTACTACAAATTTTATAAAGTGAATGTTAAGTATTAGTGGACTTCAGTGTGCCTACAAAAAACTGAACAAATAAAAGAAATACAGGCTATTTCAAAAGGCTTTCTGTTTTGAAAAGTAGTTGTTACACCTCCATACCAAACACTGACTGGACTTGCTCACTCCTTAGAAAAGATACTTTCTTTTTTGTTATGTGGTGCAAGGCTTATAACCTATACTTCCTTAGATAAGTATAATTGGGGTGGTTTAGGACTCTATTGGGTCTATCATCCCACTGCCAACGGAGGAAAATCTGCTTGTCTGCAATACAGAAAAGGATGGTAATAGATTCATACAAGTCTGGAAGGTATCACAAATGCCCCTGCATGCCCAAGAAAATGTGAAATGTGCAGCATACAACTGGATCCAAACTGCACCAACTCTAAAGCAGGGATGTCTGAGATCCTGCTTATGAAGCCCTATCATCAGGCCCCTGATGTTTCTTCTGAGTATAAATTGACTCGCATAGCGCATACCAGACAGGGACTCATGGGCAGGACTCAGGATGTGCACCACACATAGAGCCTGCTCCAGTTGGTCTGGGATCCATGCTCTGGTGCCCAAGTGGCTGGACTGTGTCACATTTGGCATTTCCTTCCCCCAGCCTCCCTTTCCTTCCCTAGACCTGTGGCAGGTGGCATATACAGCACAGTTCCTGGGCCAGCTAGATCAGGCACCAAGTACATTGCATCCAGCATGGGTTAGGGGGGATCTGTGGGCCTGGTCTGGCTTGTAGACTAACCTTCTGTGGGAACAGGTTAATTTGACACTCCTGTACTAAAAGAATGTAACAGGTATATGAACTATGCTAGTAGCAAAACTATAGGTGAAAAGACTAACTGATATAATAGCAGTGAGTGTTGTTTTCTTCATGAGGTAAGGGTGGGGGTTTGTTTTGTTTTGCTTTTGGTTTTTGGGATTCTCTTTTTTTGTACCAACCATGTAGTTGGGAGGGAAGTTGGACAAGCTTTTGGCCACAAACTGCAAAGCTTGTTTCAATTCTCACAGCTGTACAGTTGGTTCAATAAAAGATATCACAAAAAAAGAACAGTGACAAGTAAGACTACATGTGGGTGAAGATCGTAGGATCTGATGAAGACTGTCAGACAAAATGAGATTTTCCTAACGTTTTATCTTAATTGCTTCCTTTCTGTGTATTTAAACTTTGCATCTTTTGTCTTAGAGTATCTTTGCCCTGAAGCTTGAAATTTTTCTGTTGAATATAGTTGACTCTGGATGTTAGAGGGAAATTGACATTCTTGTTTAGATATCTGTCAAATACAGCTTTGCTGGATGCTCGCAAAGTGGTAGCTGTGTGCTAATCATGCTTGATGGTGGTGTTTATACAGGCTGTGGAGAGCACCTTGTACGGACTATACTGGCTAGAGAATGTTCACGTGCTTTGCAAACAGAAGATGCCCACCAGGCCCTGCTAGAGACTATGCAAAACAAGTTTATTGGTAAGTATACAAGTTGGTCAATAAACTGACTAATCCTGTATGATGTAACATTTCTGTTTGAAAAGCAAAGCAGTCTGTTCAAGTATAAATTAGATCTGCATGTTCTGTAATTTCTCTTGAAGCTACATAAAAGTCTTGAAGGTGTAGACAGGTTAAATAGTGCATTGCATTTGGTGAATAATTAGGGGCCACTCGAATTCAGGCTTCAGAGGAAAGCCTGAAATTTTAGTGTTTTCCCCAAAGCCCCAATTGCAATTTGGCTGGAAATGGCCTGAAACTGTTGGGGAGAGGGAGTGTAGGGAAAACAGCATTACCCCCCCCCCCCCCGCCCCGCCCCACCCTGCCAAACAAACAAACAAAAAACCAAAAACTTTACCTAAAGTATGGAGAAGAAAGTCAGTAGAGCCCTGGAAACACTGGAAGCCTCATGTTTTCAGGGGCAGGCTAATACAGGCTGAGCCCCTACCAGAGCTCAGCCAATCAGGTTGTTTTATTCTGTGCTTTGGCAGGAAATTTAAAAACCTTGCCCAGAGCAGAGCAGGCAAGTATCCCCTGCGCTAGGGGCTGCAGACACAGGCATGCCAGAGGCCTGCCCCCACAGCTAGCCCTTGGTGCAGGGGCTTCCCCTCACCTGACACAGATTTTCCAAGCCCTGTTTGGCTTTGCTGCCCATGGGAGCAGAGGGGAATTTCCCCCTCCCCTTGGCTGCACAGCAGGGCAGAGCAGGGCTTGCGAGACCTGTGCCGTTCTATAAAAGTTAGCACTCCATGAAAGTTGTTGTTTAATAAAGTTTATTATGGTTTCATTAACCATTCTAAGTGGTAAGCTTTACTTAAACATTGTTGTTTAATAAATGGTGAGCTTTACTTTCTAGAAGCAGCTGAAGAACAGCCTGTGTGCTGCTGTCCAATGGTGATCAGCCCCATGGCTGGCTTCCTCAGCCAGAGGCATGAGAGCGAACCTTGAAAAATGCCTGAAATTTGTTCTAGTGAGCCTGCAGGGAGTCTGCTTTGCCTCCACCACTGAATTACAGTGGTCCCTACATATAATTCAGAACTTTTGTAAAACGATTGAAAATGAGTGAAATTTTTATTGTTTATGTAAGTCATAAGGTTAGAGACTATTAAGGATAGCAGTAAGACTTCTTGATATGTAATAGGCTTGGCAGTATTTTAGTCATAGCCTTTAACATTTTAAAAACACAATTTAAATTGCTACACGGTTGAATGTAGCTGGAGTGTACATTTTGTGTCATCTGTTCAAGTGTACGTGCTTTGGGAATGTGGATATTGAAAATGCCTTTTTGAAATTTTTCATTGTAAGAATGAAAATTAATTAAAAAATGAAAATTAATTTCTATTTAGAAAGCATGTTTAATACCTTTATAATAAAGGTAAAGTACAGATATTTAGGCCTCTAATAATAATAATAGTTGGAGGTGGTAGATTGGGGGGGGGGCACTAGAAAAACTGATACGTTTGCCTGGGATTAAGCTGGAAATTTTTGAGCCTGACTGCTGTACTATTCTTTCTTTACTTTTTTCTTTATTAGACTTTAATTATACTTAAATTTAGGGCAATAATGATGGGTTGGTTATATAGGGTGACCAGTTTTATTGTTTAATATATGCCATTAACTTGTATATAAAGATCAACTGTGTCTCATTGTAACTATATATATTATGCTGGCTCATATAGTAACATTGAGGTGAAGCTAATCCTAAACAAGTTGGAAATCTATTAAATAGTGGTAGAACAACTTCTGAAACCTAGAATACTGCTTGTGATGAACATACATGATATAAAAAACTGCTTCATAATCTCAGCATAGAGCCTCAGCTATTAATAGTAGATATAAGAGTTTAAGGTTAACTTGAAATTTCACAATCTCTGATTAGGGTAATTTAGAAGCCGAATAAGCAAAATCACTTTGTCATAACTAAGGTGATACTTAGTCTTGACCAATATTTATAGCTTTTTTGACGGCTTCCGTAGCATTATGTACTTTTGGGAAGTTTGCCTTTAAGAAATAAGAAATAAAGGACTGATATTTTAGAGGTAAATTTTAGTAGTGCTTTAAAAGTAAATAAAATATTGTAATTAATAGGATAAGCAGAATGAACTATTAATATTGCTCATAGACATAGTTTATTTTATGGTGTGGAAGGCTCTTAATTCAGTTCCATGATCTGTGTCTTGTATTCATTCTTGTAAAATGTGCATATAAGCATTCTTGTAAGATGCCACCAGTTCAAGAAGGGACTAGACAGATTCATGGATGATAGATGTATTAATAGCTATGGAATAGAACAGTTAAGGATGTATCCTTTGACATACCTAAACCAGTGATGGTGTATGCCAGGGAGAGAATGACAGGGCGTTGACATGCTCTCTCTGTAAACCATATGCTACTTACTGCCTTGTTGGAGGCAAGATATTAGGATGGATCGACCGTTGGTCTGACTCAGTATGGTACTACTTAGGCTATTTTTTATGTTTGTAATTATGTGTGAATAACCAAAATCAGTAATAGATACCCTAGGTCAGGATAAAACCATTTATCAGCCATAGTTCTCCTTGCATGAATGGTAGAAAAGATAGGCCTTGCAACGTGCAGAGAAGAGAAAGCATCTAGGGATGAGGTGGGCGAAATATGGCCCATGGGCAGAGGGACTTTGTCTGGCCTGTGGCGGGTCCCTTGGTCCTGCCTGGCCCAGGCACCAGCCAGCCCATGGCATGTCCTGCTGCCTCCTGGGCACGCAGCAGGGCTGGGGTGGCTCCACAGCTGGACTTCCTTTCTAGACAGCCCAGGAGGAAGCGGCTCCTTCCTGTATCGAGCAGTAGATTCTGTGTTGCTGCTGCTGCTGCTGCTGGTGCTGCTCAGTATGGGTGGGTGAGTCCAAAACAGGCACGGGTGGGGCAGGCTGGGTTGGGGGTGTGCTCACAGGTTGCAGCCGATCTGGAGCTGGTCTGTTTTGTTGGGCCGAGTCCAAAGTGGATACAGAGTCGGCTGGGATCAGAGTTGTGTGCGCTGGTATCACGGGGCTGGGACCAGCAGCAGCAGCAGCCAGAAGTAACCACTGTCACTGTCTGGGCTGCCTCAATAGGCAGGGTAGGCTGGGGTTGCGGCTAGGGCGGTGCTCTGTTGACGATGATGTGCGGGCTCTAGGCTGTTTTTGGATGGAGGTGGGGCGGGAAGAGGTGCTGATCAGCCCATGGCAGCTCCCTAGAACTGCCTGTGTGGCCCATGGACCCAAATACTTGACTGCCTCTGATCTAGAGCCTTGTAAAAAAGGCTGTACCTTTTGCATAATACTGAATTCATGTTGAACACTGGCTTTGTCAGGTAATTATTGTATTGTAGTAGTGCCTAGAACCTCCAGGCATTGGCTAGGATCCCATTTTGTTAGTGTTCATACTATCAGGAAACAAATTAAAAACCAAGTCCCTGTCCCCAACCTGGTTTCAATCTAAAGTTGCACAAATATGCTATTAGCACTTTTAACTGATTCCAAGCCTACAGACCCCAAATGAGAAGCAATTGGCCAAAGAAAATCAAGGATATTGTAGAGAGATCACAGCTGTAGTGTTGTGATCTAATCCAGAGTAATAATGTTAGGAAGGTGGGCAAAACCTGCGTATATTGATTTTAACTTTGTCTTAAGAATTGATTCTTGGTTGTTTTGTCTTTTTAGAATAGAAATAAAGCACATGGAAAGCTTAAAAATAGTCTGCTTGAAGACAGGGTCAGCTGTCTGGAATTTCTATGCTACTATTTAAAATAAGAGAATTTGCAAGCCCAGAACTTTCCTTTGATTTACTGTAAGAAGAGTAAAAGAGAAAATAGAAACTGCCTGTATGTATTTTAACCACTAGCACACAAAATAAGAAAAATGCTCACAAAAATCATGTTTTTTAATAATACTTCATGCAGACCAGCTGATATGTAGACCATAAGCTGGTTAAGTAGTAAAAGAGGGTGGGAGTGTAAAAATAGATTTATTTTTTCTTAATGACTGTAAGTAAAAATACTCTTTCTATAATCCCTCAGTAACTTTTTATTATTCGTTGGTGATAAAGAAATATTTGATCAATTTTAAATGGAAACTACTCATGTGGCACATGAATTTACTGTGAAATCTCATAAATCTAATATGATCTGTATTGAAGACAGTACAGTGAATATTACTTAGTGGGCAGATCAGGGACAACACAGTGAGCAGCATAATGGCAGATAGGGGAGGAAGCAGAAAGCAGAGCAGCAGATTGGGCAGAGGAAGGGGATTGGAGTGGCACTAAAGGAGGGTGCAAGACTAATTTGCGACATGTCTGCCAAAAATGTTTGCTTCCCTGAGACTTAGCCTTTTTTCTGCTCAGCCTGTCAACTATTACAGCATGCTAGTACTAGTAATGAGAAATGAAATTTTTGATTTTGTGATGACTAGTGTACTCTAACCACTTAATATTCTTAAACTCAAGATGGGCAAGCCCCATTTTATCTCTACACACTGAGGCACGGCACAGCAAAGGAAAGTGAAAGGCAGGAAAGAGAAGAATGAAACCAGAGTAAGAATTGGACCTAGATTCTGTAGAATTAAGGTTATATCATAGTATCATAGTGTCATAGTATCGTAGTATCTAGGGTCAGAAGGGGCCTAGAGCAGGCCATCTAGTCTGACGCCCCCGCCAATGGCAGGAACGAGTGCCAGGGTCACAGGACCTCAGCCAAGTACCTATCCAATCTACTCTTAAAGACGCCCAAGGTAGGAGCAAGAACAA
>JAGPOW010003648.1:98778232-98800486 GCA_030014935.1 Caiman crocodilus
CTCTCTGAAATTGGCCCTTTTGAAGTCTGGGACCCTAGTCCTAGTGTGGGCCCTATCTACACTGCGCCGGACAGCAAATTCTATCAGGCGATGGTCGCTTTCTCCCAGAGAGTCCCGTACCCAGAGCCCTGCAACCAGATCGACCATCTAGGTTTTATTTCTAGCATAATCTTTGACATGGAACATAAATGTGTACTTTTTAAATGATTTTTCCAAATTTAGGACTTTTTGAACCTACCCTTCCTCATTTGCCAAGGAGTTCGCTTCATTTTGGTTTCTTCTGATGGCTGTCCTTTAGTGTTTCAGAACAGATGCATGTACCTGGCTATAGCCCTCATCAAACTTGATTTGTAGAAGTCTGATGCTCTGCGTTATTAGTGGGCTGTCCTGATACTATCAGATAACAGGAGAAGTGGTACTATGCATCCTTTCCCTATTGATCTAGGTCAGGGCTGTCCAGTTTATGTGGCTTGTTATAAACTGGATTGTCTGCCTCCTGGCACTATGGTGGCAGTTTGTCAGTACAGCTTCTGGAGCCCTTGCATTGTCCCATGATTTCCATTCCCCACTCTGTTCCTCCTGGGCTGTCAGTGGTGACGTAAGACTGGATTTGGAGGCAGACAAAGGAACAGGGAATGAGTAAGTAGCAGCATTCACCCTCTGGGTCCCAGAACTGTGCAGTCAATCCCTGGAGGCCACAGTTTAAGCTCTCACAGATTCATGCAGCCTATGGGCTGCCATTATGACATGATCTAGATGATAAGGGCCTAGATGATTTTGCAAACTAATAGTCCTCTATGAACCTCATTGCTGTATGTATGTTTAGGAGGAGAGAAGAAAAAGTAGCTTTGGAGGATGTCATGAATGAAATAAAAGTAAAACTGATGCAATCCTGAAGAACAAATGGGAAGGTGGATGAGGAGCTGAAAACAGTCATAAAATAATCTTGAATTGCATTAAAAGCAGGGTATGGTGTCAAAAAACAAATACAAGTTTCACAAACTGGTTTAATTGAAACCTCACTGAAAACAGAAAACTGAAACCAGCAAGATGTATGAGGAAAAAGTGAAATGAGACAAGAAAATACAGGCATGATACTTGTATTCAGTTTATAGCAAAACATATAATGAAACAAACACCATCAGAATTTATTTCTCTAGCACTTTTTAGTTTGTGGATTTTTCTCATTTGTACATATAGGTAGGTGCACACCATTAAAACTTGAGGAGATGGGTCATATTTTGTGATGGGACATCTGTGATCTTTTGTCTTCCATTGGTCCTCTATCCTAAATGCACTTTAAACTGACTCCTCATCCAAAAGCAGCTGTGCATTTTAGTGACTAATAGGGAAAAACAGCCCGCATGAAAGATTTGGTAGCAGTCCTATATAACCAGGCTAATCTATATAGGAAGAACAGAAGGATCATTCAAGAATGACAAACGTGGGGCTATGTAAGTGAGACAGTTTGTGGTTTTGCAAAGTGGAAATACAGTCCATTTGGAAATAAGTGTTTATATTGTTAAGTTAGCAAATTTTAAAATGGTCTACTATTGTCTAAAGACTTAAAATCCTTCCTGAAGATGAAATCATTGAAATTCAAGGAACTAGGAGTCATATAATTGTGTTCTGCCCCTGACTTTCTGTCAGGATTCCTGTGTGATTTTTAAACTAGTCACTTATTTCAATTTCTTTTTGATGCAGAACATTAGACTTCTACAAATTACGTTTGTACAAGGATTACAGGTTTGTCTATTATGAAACATAAAAGGACAGCCATCCAGAAAAACTGTCTAAATGACATTAGGAGATTTGATTCATAATCAAATGTTGAAAGATGCAAAGTAGGGGTGCATTGATAAAGATGTTTTGGGTCAATACTGATGGCTGATTTATTAACAAGCCACATTGACTGATACTGATCTAATTGCCATTATGCAGCCCAGCAACTTGGAGAGCAGCATCTGGCTGGTAAGTCTGTTGCTGGGAGAAGGGGCAGGGGTGGGAAGAGGGTGTGGGGGCAGATGGAGGCCCCTGTGTTAAGGGAGGAGGGGAATGGGCTGGGGTGGGCACTGCTCAGCTGGAATGGGACTTGGGACAGAGCTGTGAGTGGCTGGTCTAGGGGGTGCGGGGAGGGTGGTGGTGGCTCCTGCTGCTGTGCACATCCCTAGGGGAGGCATGAGGGGCGTCTGCCCCACTGGATCTGTGCACAGGGCGAGAGTGGGCTGTCACTGGGCTGAAGCTGGCAGCAGGACCATGCTTTTCTTGGTGGGAGTGCTGGGCCGGAGCTGTGCTTGGAGTGGGCAGTGGCTATGGCCACCCCAGAATTCACTATATCCTTCCTCCCAGTGCAGTCCCGGCCCAGCCCCACTACTGGGAAGAGCCAGGCACTGGCCCCAGCGTGCAGCAGCAGCCCGCCCTCACCCCATGAACAAATCTGGGAGGCACACGTGCCTTCCCTTGGGGGTGCACGCAGTGCTGGGAGCTTCCCCCCCTGCAATCCCCGGATGAGTTTCTTGGTGCTCTGTTCCATGCTCTGCCCCAGCTGGGGAGCACCTGCTTCTGCCTCAGCTCCCCTTCTCTCTTGCCATGGGGCCTCGATCTGCCCCCCCCCCGGCATTTTGTGTGCATGCAGTGTCTGCCAACATGCATGTGGCATTTATTGGCAACATTATCAGCGACATCAGTCGAGCCAAGCCGATTGCCAGTGTCAGTTTTCCTTTTATCTATGCCTATACGATACAGACCGATACAGAAAGTATCAGTGTACTTGTAATTCAGAGTAGAATAGTTGAAAAGTTTTTGGTTAAGGAAGTGGTTAATACCCAAAAAGTGATTATAAAGAGGCTAGAGAGACTTTTTAGTGGTTGTAGGGGACAGGTCTAGGAGCAATGGCTTCAAACTGCAGCAGACAAAATGTAGGTCAGAAAACCGTTCTGATTTAAGAGTAGTTAAGAATTGGAAAAGGCTACCTAGAGAACCTCCATCTCTGAAAGTTTTCAAGAGCAGATTAGATGAATACTTGACTGGTGTGGTTTAGTTAGGGATGATCCTGCCTTGAGCAGAGGGTTGTACTAGTCAATTGTATGGGTTCCTTTCTAGCCCCACTTTCCTATGATCCTTCCTATTGCTTTTTAAGAGATGTCTGCTAATGTTATAATATTCAGACCATATACCAGTTAAAATCTATGTACAGTGTATTCACATTAACTGCATGACAAAAAATACTTACTACATGCTGTTTTATGCTAACTGCTGACACTTTTATAGTAATATCTCTGAAAGAGTATTGGTTGAAGAATGCAGAAAACCCATCTGAATATCATTGCTTCCAATGACCTTTTGCTAGGAGTCTCAAGTCCCCAGTTTCAGAAGCCTGCAGTAATCTTAAAAATGGAGCACAAAATTTAATTCTCTCAAGAATATTACCCCTGGGGGGGAAAAGGTTTAAAATATTAAGCTTACGCTAAGTATCACTCTCTTGTGAACTTTCACAGATGTTGATTTTACTTGATACCTTAAGATGTACCATATGATGTAGGTTTTCTTTCTGCTGTGAAATAAGTGGCTAAAGTAGGTTAATAGCCTACTGTAGACAGCATAGCTTGTTCTCTTGATACTTTTTTCTTAAATCCATATTTTGTGACCACATTACATTTCTACTAAAATAGTTTTGGGCCACGGCAAAAAGAATGGCCAGAAAGTCAGAAGAGAAAATGTAGTTTAGTTGTATTGGACCAATGAATAGCTATCTGGTTTTCACCTTTGCCATCAGATCCTTGCTTCCCGTTTACAAAATTCTTATTCTCCACAAACCTGTAGGAATTATTCCAACTAGGGAATGCCTGGCTTAGATACTTGGACCTGTTTTTAAGCAGTAAGTGATGAGCAAAGTGATGGCAGATGTGGTTCCCTTATTCTTTTTTAGAGCCAAAATATTATGGTAAATCATGGTTGAGAGTTAAGTTGGAAGTGGGGGAAATTTAAAATTTAGAATGGGTTTGGTACATCAGGTAGATAGAAGAATAGTAGCGAATTGCTTGCAGAATAAAGATGGTATTCTGGAAACATAAATACTTTTCATACGAAAGAATGGGGGATTTTGTTAACCATCGTTCCTTTCAAATATAGCCAAGTTTGTGGAATGCAGACTTGAGAGTAAGTGTTTGTACCATTTCGTAGGCGGGAGATTTGGGCTGCTAACAATGGAAATAATAATAAAAAAAAGAGAACACTTTGAACTACAATTCATAAAGTATTACAAAAAAAAAAAAGTGAAAGCCACAAATGTTATTTGTTGTGCTGTAAGAGGAAAAAATATAAATATTTAAAAAAAAATTTGCTATGGTTACTGAATGTTTTTAGGGGCTTGTGTATACAAAGTAACTTTTTGTTTGTGATTATGGGAAACAATATATATACAGGGTTAGGTAAAATTAACTGTAGTGTTATACAAACCAATTAAAAATCAAATTATATGACTAAAGTAAGGTCAATCTTACAGAAGCTAGGATCTTAAAAACTTGAAGAATTTCCATTCAGTCTCTGGAATGAAGTAGCAACCCCATTAAAAGTACTGGTGGGTGATCTTTTGGTTATTAAAGGATGGTCAGTTTCCATTCTCATATTCCTGGTCCTTTCCTTTACATTTGTTCCTGCATTTGCTGCTGTCTCATTTGACAGAGGTTATAGAAGTCAAGAGAAATGCTTTAAAAAGTGTTTGTTCTTTCTTGTGCTGTCTGAAGGCTACAGATGGAAAAGGGTCAGCCTCAGGGGATTAGTTATGAAACAGGCATGTAATGACTAGGAAAAAGTGACATGCAGATATGACACACTGCAGATGAGAATCTGAAGACTTTGCATGTGCACAAAGGCCCTGATTTTATTCCGCCTATTTGGTGTGTAAGTGGATTTATGTGCCTAAGTGCAATTCTTTTTCATCAAGTCCCTGAAAAACTGTTAATACAAAAGAACGTTGGGTCCTTTTCCTTCTCCTTGCTTTTTTGTAATTTCGTCATAGGGGTTAGATGACAGCTTGTTACAAAAGTGAATGCATTGTGGTTTTTCAGAGAATTGAAACAGGATGGAAAAGTATCACACTTCAGTACCTAAGTTAATTTAGACAACCAGTAGGTGAAATAGGATCTGTCGTTTGTGGTAACATATCAGCTTATGCCTTGAGCATTCTGTTTCAAGGGGCTCTTGGCAAATGTTAGATTTACAAGCTGAACAAGGAGTTCATCCCACTCTCACTACAAATGGTGACATACTGCATGTTTGGTGAATTCATGGCTCCATCAAATGAAAAACCAGCCACAAAGATGTTTGGCATAAAATGTAGAACATATTTGATTGGTTTTTCATTTGATGGCTCTGTGAATTCATTGAAAGTGTAGCATGTGCTGCCCTGATCTGATGCTAACAATCAGCTGATTGTCAGTATTGGGCTGGGACGCTCTGGATCCCCAGCTGACCCAGCCTCATCTCCAGTATGGAGCAGGGGATAGCCCCAGGACCTAGGGTTCTGCTGGCCCCATTGCAGTGATCAGCTGAGTTTTGGGATGGGGTATGGCACAGGTTCTCCTGTCCAATCCCTAGGAGCTTGGATCAGCCTTCTGCCAGATCCTGATAAAGGTTTGGGCACCTACCATGGTCTAGTCAGGGAAGGGTGGGCTGCGCTTGCGGCAGATCCGGGCCCCTTCCTCCCCCACACCTTTCCCTCCCCTTCCAGACAAATGGTCAGAGCAGCAGCATGCCACTCATCTGGGAGCCATTTGCTAGACAGCTTCTCTGGTGCTCACTGATTGCTGCTGCTGCCACTACAGCACTATGGTATTGTACCTGTACTGAATAAAGAATAAGTCCCAGTACTGTACAGTACAGTATTTTACAACAAGTTCATTGCGCTGCCCATGTGCTGTTTGGTTTCCAAACTTTTTCCAAACTGCCCATAATAATGGCAGAAAAGCATAAATGTGGTGGAAGTGATGTTTCTTCTTCTAAGAAACGTAGAACAATTACTATGGAAACAAAAATGGAAATGATTAAGAGGACTGAAAAAGGTTAGACCCAAACTGAAATGCGTTGAGCTTTGGATATTCCCTGAATGACTATTGTGACCTTTCTGAAAGACAAGGCAAGAATTCAGGAGCATGCTAAGGACTCGACTCCTATGCACTCAACTGTATTAACTAAGCAGCATGTTGGACTTATTGCTCAGGTTGAGAAATTGTTAATCATTTGGCTGGAGGGTCAAAATAAGCACCATGTTCTTGTGAGTTTAGGCATCATTCAGGAAAAGGCTAAGAGTCTTTATGATGATCTAAAGAAAGAAGAGGGAGAGAGTTCTAATGCTGAGCCTTTTACTGCAAGTAGGGGATGATTTATGTGTTTTAAAGCCAAGGCCAATTTGCATAACGTCAAGGTTCATGTGACATTGGTTAGACCACAGTTGGAGTACTGTGTCCAGTTCTGGGTGCTGCACTTCAGGAGGGATGTGAACAGCATTGAGAGGGTCCAAAATGAGGGCCACTTGCATGATCAGGGGGCAGCAGGGCATACCCTATGAGGAGAGGCTACAGGACCTGAACCTGTTCAGCCTTCACAAGAGAAGGCTGAGAGAGAATCTGGTGGCTGTCTTTACATTTACTAAGGGGGACCAGTGGGGAACAGGAGAGTCCCTGTTCCCCCAAACACTACCAGGAGTAACTAGGAATAATGGCCATAAGTTGACTGAGTAGGTTCAGGCTAGACATCAGGAAGCACTACTTCACAGTCAAGGCAGCTAGGATCTGGAACCAACTTCCAAGGGAAGTGGTGCTTGCTCCTACCCTGGGGGTCTTCAAAAGGAGGCTAGATAATCACCTTGCCAGGGTCATTTGACCCCAGCATTCTATCCTGCCCATGGCAGGGGGTCAGACTTGATGATCTGCTCAGGTCCCTTCTTACCCTACTAACTATGAAACTATAAGGTCTCAGGTGAAGCTGCCGGTGCTGGCAGCTTGTGCTTTTCCTGAGACATTGGCTGAAATCATTGAAGAGATTGGCTGAAATCATTGAAGAGAGTGGCTATTGTGCTCAGCGTGTTTTTAATGTTGACAAAAGTAGACTCTTTTGGGGAAAAAAGTACAATGAGAACCTACATTGCCAAAGAGGAGAAATCCATGCCAGGTACAAAGCTGCTAAAGATAGGCGCACTCTTTTGCTTGGTGCCAATGCTGCATGTGACTTCAAACTTAAACCTTTACTTGTGTACCATTCGGAAAAACCTGGAGCTTTCAAGGGACATTCCAAGGCATTTCTCCCAGTGATATAGAAATCTAATTCTAAGGCATGGGTCAATAAGAACATTTTTGAGGATTGGTTTAATCATCCAAACATCCTCAATGACATGCGTCCTGACATCAAAGTGGTGTTTCCTCAACACCACCTCATTGTTGCAACTTTTAGACCGGGTGTAATTGCATCCTTCGGGGCCTTCTATCTTAGGTGCGCATTTGCCTAGGCCATCAGAGCAATTGAGAAGGAAGGTGGACCAATTGTGAAGGAATTCTGAAGGAATTCAAATCAAATTTGAATGGAATTTGGAGAAAATTGTGTCCCAAGTTTGTGTCTGACTTGCAAGGCTTTACAGACGCTGCTGAAGAGGTGACCAAAAATGTTGAAATGGGCAAAGAATTTAACTTAGACGTTGCACCAGAAGATGTTGATGAGTTGGTGGCATCCCATTCTGAAGAATTAACCAATGAGGACCTCATTGAATTGGAACAGCAAAAAGTGGCAGAGGAAGATGCATTCGCTGTTGAAGAGACTCCTCCTCGTAAAGTCTTGACAACAAAAGTGTTGGCCAATGCCTTTCAACATTTGGAAGCTGCCATGTCCCTGTTTGAGGAACTTGACCCCGACATTGAACTCAGTGCATCGGTGAATAGGGGCATGTCCAGCATGTCCAGCTGCTACAGAGAAACTTACAAGCAAAAGAGAACATCTGTCCAGACTTCCTTGCACACTTGTTTAAAGAAAGCAGACAAGACTTCAGGAAAACCTGCAGCCAAGACTCCTGAGAAGACTCCAGCCAAGAACCCTTCAAAAAGTCCAGCAAAGTCACCTCAAAGAAGTCTTTCCAAATAAATATGATTACTATTTACAATATAAATACATAAATAAATGCATACAAACAGGTAATATAGCTACATTTAGTTGTTTTATATAATTGATTGAGTACTGTGCAAAATTGTGGGTTATTTTGGCTGAAAATAGAATGTCAGGCCTTGGTTCAGGAACCAATCCCCCATTTATATAACATTGTTTCCTGTGGGAATATTGGTTCCAAGTTGCAACGTTTTGACTTAAGGTATGGTTTTCAGGAACCAATTATGTTGTAAGTCTGAGGACTGCCTGCATTTAGAAAAGGCTTTAAAGGGGACGCAGGAACCTACAGGCCAGTGAGTCTAACTTCTGTTCCTGGAAAACTGGTAGGAACAACAATAATAAAAAAAGAATTGTTCAGCACATGGATGAATTTAACTTGCTGGGGAGATATCAACATGGCTTTATCAAAGGGAAATCATGCCTCGCCAACTTGCTAGACAAGAGTTCTTTGAGGGTGTCAATAAGCAGGTGGATCATGGTGATTTAGTTGACAGTATATTGGACTTACACAAAGCCTTTGACAAGGTTCTCCTTTAGAGAGTCTTAATTAGATAGTCATGGATTATATCCGCTTGCGGATTAGAAATTAGCTCAAAGATAGAACACAAAGAGTGAGTATAAATGGACACTTTTTAGGATGGGAAGCTGTAAGCAATGGGGTCCCCAACAGATCTGTTCTGGGACTAGTGCTGTTTAACATATTCAGTGATCTGAAAAGGGGGGTGAGAAGTGAGGTGGCCAGATTTGTAGATGGTACAAACTTATTCAAAGGGGTAAAGACAAGGGCGAACTGAGAAACCACAGTCTGGTACAATTGAGTGAATGGACAACTAAATGGCAGATAAGTGTGAAGTGATGCACTTAGGCAAACCTAGCCCACACAGTACTTGTGCTCTGATGGATTCTATATTAGCTGTTACCACACAGGGAAGAGATCTGGAAGTCTTTGTGCACAGTATGCTGAAAACATCAGTTCAGTGCCCAGCAGCCATCAAAAAGGCAAACAAAATGTTAGGGATTATTAAGAAAGGAATTGTCAACAAAACAGAAAGTATCATCAAGCCCCTTTTATAAATCCATGGTGTGTCTATATCTTGAAGACTGCCCACTTCTGGTCCCCACACCTCAAAAAGGATAGAGAAGATATAGAGAAGGGCAACAAGGGCGATTAGTGGTATGGAGGGTCTTCCGTATGAGGAGAGACTCAAGAGGCCAAGTCTATTCGCTTTAGAAAAGAGAATCTTGAGGGAGGACGTGATAAGACTTTACAAAATACTACATAGCAAAGAGAAAATAAATAGGGATTTATTATTTACTCTCAGTATAAGAACTAGGGGTCAGAAAAAGAAACTAGTAGGTAGTAAATTTAAAACTAGCAAAGGAAGTTGTTTTGACACAGCATGCAACTAAACTGTGGAACTCATTGCCATTAGATGTTGTGGAAGCTGACAGTTTAATGAAATTAAAAAAAAAAGTGGGGGAATAGACAAATACTTAGAGAAAAAGGGATATTATTAGCTATTGAGCATGGGAGTTAGAGATACAGCTCTGAATCAGAACTTCCTAGACATTAAAATGCTGGAGGCTGCAAGTGAGAGAGGAACAGTGGAGGGAAAGACCTTGGTCATACACAGCTCACTCTTCCCTTCAATATCCACTCTCTGCTACTGTATGACACAGCATATTGGACAAGATGGACTTACGGTCTGACCCAGGAAATGACAATTCTTATATTAAATTCTTAAGACACAGTCCTCAGTTTTGCAGGGCTAATTTTCAAGGAGAAAGTGGAATGAAAATAAATGTATTTATTTTTTGGGAAGGGCTAGCGCAGAGTATGTGCACCACTGAATTCGGGAGGAGAGAGATAGTGAAGGGAAAAAGTCTCAGTCCCAGTGTGACATGTATACTCCCCCCAAGTTAAAGGAAGAGACTGTTCAGAAACGGTAAATAAGAAGCTGCAATGGAATTGTCCCATCTTTGTGGAATAAAACTGGCTGGAAAAGTAATGGGATTCAATAAAAGCAGTACAGTCTAAAACATTTTGAATATGTGCTCCTGTGGAACTACGGTTAGTGCTTTGTCAAACACTAATGCTTGAAGCAAGGCACCCAGGTAGTGGAACCAAGTGGTCTGTTTCAACCCTATTTCAAGTGGTAGTGATTTATTTAAAGTGAAAATGGGAAATGCCTTATTTTTTTCAGTTTTTTAGCCTCTGATTTTTTTTCCCCCCTGAATTTGAAATCCTGTAAAAACCTAGTAAAAAGTATGCTTTGTTTTCAGTCGTGACCTAGAAACACTAATGTGAATTCATACTATTAAACTGGAAAGGAAAAACTTCAAGTAGAGGGCCAGGCCCTGGCAGCACTTCATGCAGTGGTAAATTCAGTTTGAAAACCTACAGTCCACCTTGTATGCTAAGGTCTGGGACTTACTACCATGAAAATAAAACTGCCAAAGGGCTAAGGAGTCCTTGGAGAGCTCCCAGCCTAATTGGTAAAAAAGCTAGCATTTTTTCTTTTCTTCAGCCCAGGATTTAATTAATAAATGAAACTGTAACTGGAAGTTTCAGAATAATTGGCAGGGTTCTCCATTGTTCCCTTAGGGTATTTACCATCAAAACAACATTGTTTAGTTAGATATTTGTGTGTATGTCTTGCTTTTAAAAATATCGTTCCCAATGTAATGTATGTAGCTGAGGAGATACCATCTGTTTAGAGGTAAAAAATGTAAATAATAGAACATTTATGAAAGTTGTTTTGTTTTGTTTTTTTTAAAGAGCCTTGTGCATTGTTCAGCCCTTCGTAGCTAAGGGAACAAGCACAGAATTCCTTGAATCTGAAATCTTTTTTTTAACACATTAGTGCTGCTTGTGTTTCTTGTCTGGTTTTATTTGCTAATAGTGACAAGTGCTAGGAAGCTCGTTCCAATCCTGTATTCCTCAAACACATTTTAATAGGTGTTTCAGCAGGTGTTGCTCGTGCTGTTGTATTGAAGGTCCTGCCCTCTTATATGAACACTGGATTTTTAAATCTGATATTTAAAGTCTGAATCCAGAGTCTTCCTGCAGCTTCTTTGTTTTTAAATTGATGTGGTTTCAATTGCTTTGTCATCCTAAATTTTAAAGGTATGTGGATCCGGATGCTGTCTTGTGCTCAATTAACAAATGAAGGGTGGCTATGTTTAGTGTATATCTGTATTATTTAGATTTATAAAATAAAACATTAGCTCCATTTTAATGTGCCTCATAGAAGTATGAATAGCTTAGTCATACAGTAGAAAATGCAGCAAATAATAAAGTTCTTTGAATATATTTAGTAGAACCATAGTCCTAACATAATATGAGAAAGAAATCAACCTGTTTAAAGGTACCTTTAAAAACTAGACATTTATTTAATTTAATTAGGCAAAGGAATAATCTTTATCTAACATTTTGTAATTAAGAATATATTTTAATTTGATTTTAGTGGTTTACTTGAGTATGCAGTAGGATAGGGGAGTATTGTATTCCTGATTCAGACAAGTGTAGAAATAGTGTGCAGTTTGCACAAGAAAACAGATTAGAAGATTAAAAAAACAGTACTCAAGATTTAGTATTCTGAAAATTGAGGACCTCATCTTAATAGGGTTGAAGAAGCCAACCCTGCTTTTGTATACAGAAATACTGAATTTTGGTTATATCCCATAAGCTGCATGTACCCATTGTATTCAGTCCAGCACATTTGGTTTGAGTTTTTTACTAAGATTGCATGATATTGGGAAGTCTTGAAAATTCAGGCCTTGTTTATGCATTTTAGACTGTTTTTAAAAATACACTCAACAGGTATCATTTGTACTATGGAGTTGCAACAACAGAAATATTAGTGTAGTGCATTTAAATTGCTGTGAGTGACATGTTGGCCTTTACCTAAGATGCTGGATTCAAGAGGGTTTGAATTTTACTTTTATGCATAATTGACTGTTTTGCTTAATTTCTCTATTCCCCAAGTGCGAAGTGTAACATTTTCTTTCTCTCATCCTTTGACTTGTTTGTCTTTATTGTAAACTCTCAATGCTATCCTCAAATAGGCTTGTAGAAGGCCTAACTTAATGTATCTTCTCAGACTTAAAATAGAATAATGGTACTACTGTGATAAGTACAAACTTAGATCTCTAGGAACCTGCCTGGGGCTACAGTTATATAAGTGCTACAGTTGTCATGCATAACCCATGCATCCTGTTCATAATATATAAAGATGTAAGCATAAGAAAAGCAAGACTATTATGTTTAGTGCAGCCAAATTAATACTGTTGTTAAGTGACTCTTGGATTTTCTAGTTATTGTTAGATTCAAGGTGAAAGTCAAATATTGCAAGATGCTATGTGAATACAATAATTTTTCTAGTTTTTGAGAAGTTAGCAAAAAAATTGAAAGCAAAGGAAGGGAGAGGATCTAAAGTAGTTCATATTTGGAATTTTTGATTTTGAGATTGCTAGTAGAGCTCCCAAACAAGGTAAAATCCTTTAATGCATTCAGGCAAACCACCTGTTTCTGCCAGCATTTGAGTTTAAGCCATTGCCCTGCTAACTTTTTAATGGGCTAGGAAAAGCATACATTTAGCCACTTTTATAGGGGAAGAAGAGCTTGCTGCTCAGGAATTTGCATCATCTATTACAACACAAGTATTACGTTTACTTGAGCCCATACATAGCAAGAAAGGTTGTCTGAATCAGCTGAACATTGGCCTTGAATGACACAAGGTTAAAGTTGCAATGGGTTTCAACCCTTGCATTGCTGTAGAATCATTCAGTTGCAACAGTTGCTTATCATATGTATTTTAAAATATTGATACGTGTGTTGCCTTCCTTTGTAGAAGAGGGACAGGGCTTCTACCTAGGATCCCTTGAACTTATATTAACAATCTTTTATAGAAGCAGCACGTGGGCTGCCATGGTTCCTGTGCTTTAACTGGCAGGTTATGGTGTTATGTCTAAAGTTGTCAGGTGTGATGGTAGTTTCACAAATAGTTTAGATTAGGGATTTGTATATGATGGTTTGGTTAGGGATGACCCTCCCTCAAGCAGGGGATTGGGCTAGATGACCTGCGGAGGTCTCTCTGATTCTGTGATTTGTCTATTCCTAAAGTGGGGTTTTCTGCATGCTTAAAGTTAAGCGATTTCATCACTGTTTATAGAATTGGGGCCTTTATGAAGTAATTTTTGCATAGTGCCAGGGATGCTTAAAATTTTCTGTTATACATGCTTGATACTCAGGTTTTTAAAATACCTAAAATATTTTTAAGAGTTTGAAAGCTTTTAAAATGTAGCATAAAATGCACCTATTTTATCATTTCTCTATTTGCCTCCTTATCCAGTGAGTAAAACACTCACTTTACATACTTATTTTCCTACTTCCCAAGAGTTTTGAGCCAGAAATGTTTGCACCATTTTTTTTAAATTGTGTTTCTGGGCAGAAATTGAACATGGAAAATTTCAGGCCCAAAGGTTAGCTTTTCAGAATGCTATGAAGGAACTAAAAGCTAATGAAAATGATTTTGGACCCTTAATCATAACGGTCACAGTGGAGGAGCCACAGTACATATTTATAAAGTCTAACAACTGACAGCAAGCTTTACATGCAGGGTAATAAGTGTACCTTGGATAGAGGAATGTAGTGCAACTCTGGTTGAGACTCCAAGCAAGTTCCTATAAATTAATCCCTGTGAAATTGAAAGTGGTATAGGGAAAATGTAGCATTGAATGTTTTGGCCCTAATCCATAAAAAAGAAGGAAATACATAGTCAATGCTTCTGTTAAGTGTATAGAATGAGCAGCATAACATATGTCAGTTACTGCAGCTGCTAAAAATGTGGTCAACTGCTAGATGGTACTTCTGTGTACAAGTGAGGATAGTTAATTTGTTAAGCGAAGTGAAGGTTTCCACATTTCTCTTAATCTGTAAACAGTGCTTGTGCATGCTGATGTTGAGTGCCAAAGGGAGGAGGGAACCCCAAAGGCAAATTATTAACTTCTAATTTAAAGCACAATAAGCAGTGATGCTACAAGCTAGAGTATAACTACTTGGCATGTGTAAAGATTAAGGTAATTTTTATAACTCTCATTAATACCACTTTAGTACCAACTCATCTTCATTTAGATCTGACTTGTATCATGCTGAAGCATTATAGATTCTTCCTGGAATTTTTATAATTGTTTCCATGCTATATAAGAGGTCATTGTGATTAGCCCTGATTTTTCATCTTGAATACATTGTTCTGTTTGGTCAGTTTAAAATGAACAAAGCCTGGTGTCTTATAGTAGAGTTCATAAATGTCTTCTTTTATCAAATGGGATGGAAGCTGAAAGTAGTTGTTCAGTCATTTACTACTGTGTTACAAACGCTAAGGAAAATGTATGATACAATTTTTTTTAAAATAAATCATTACCCTGTATGAGGACCTGTGGCGGGGCATAGTTGGTGCCTGCCACTTTAAGGGCCAGAAGGCAGCCATTTTGAATCTACGGCTGTCCATATAAGCAGGGCAGTTCTGCTGTCGGAGGTGAGACAACAACATTGCCTAGCTGGAGGGCTGCTGGTATCATTTGGAGGTAGGGGACGGTCAGGAGGCTCCTGGTTTTGGGTATGACCTAAAACCACCTTGCCAGGAGTGGGTGGCCTGGTGGGGCTCTCAGTGGCGTGGGAGCCCCCAGGAAATGCTAGGCCAGTTACCACCCTGGTGAAAGGTGGGTTGGGGTGCCTTAACCCCTAGCCCCCATGATCGAGTGGGTGACCTGGTTGTTTGGAGGGCCCAGAGGGTGGACCCTCAGAGAATGAGAAAAGGGCTCAGGCCTGTCTGAACTCCCCCTGTCTGGCCCATGCTGGGGCCAGAACTGGAAGGGTTGAAGGTCTGGGGGCCCACCACGAGGAATGCCCAGGAGCTGAGGGTCTGGGGTTCTGCCTGGCCTGGAGGTGGGCCAGCACTAGAGAGCCAAAGGTCCCAGTGGGGGGGATCACACCTGAAGAGAGATCAGTTCAGGGAGCTATGTTGCCCAGTATGATGGCAGAAGAGTCTGTTTGAAGGGAGGAATCCAGCTGGGGTTCAATAGTAGGATTCTGGGGCTCAGTGTGGGAGCCGGTGATGATGAGAACATCTAGATGCCATCTGCGAGGCTTGGGCTGCGCTGTAGGAGAGGAAAGGAGCCGCAGAAAGCGCCCCCTGGCATCGGGGCAGAGAATGGGCAGCCTCCCGCTTGTTAACATTTAAATGAATTAATAACAAGGGGTGGTGGACGAGAATGGAGGTGGTTGGCCCAGGACAGGTGGACAGGCCACTCTGAGAGCGGCCCCCTGTTACAGGATCCAGTTATCTTATTTGGATGTCTTAATAAATGAGGCTGTTCTGCTGAAAATATTGGATGCCTTTGTTTCAAAATGATGACATTTAATGTAAAATGTCTTAAATTAACGTAAAATAAAACTATTTTAGCTGATTATATATGATATGTCACTTTGGGGTACACCTTGAATTAGTCCTCCAACTTGGAAGTCGCTGAGCGTCTGTTAGCATGTTGCTTGACTCTCTTGTTTTAGTTGGCTGTGTTATACATCTTTAAAAAATAAATATATATGAACTAAATTCCCTACCCCAATATGCAGGTGACACTTTCATTACAGAAGATGAAATTTCTATACTCAAGAGCATCTAACGTTAAAATTTGACTCTAAATATGTTGTCCGCATTTTTTTCCTTTATTACTTGACAACTCTTCAGTGCAGCTTAATAATGAATTTGATGTTCACTAGAGTTCTTCTGTACAAGAATGCTGATGGCCATCTTTATGCTGAAAACTGAAGATTGTTTGAAACTGGAAATGTTGGAGTCCAGTGCTGGAAAGAGAGTTTATCAACCATGGCAATTCAAAGACAGAATCATTGTCTGAACATTAGGTATTTATTTAAAAACTCTGACCCATGATTTTTATTTTAAATTCAGTCCAAATGCACCCCCATGGTTTGCAAGCTTATGCATCTCCCTATGCCAAAAAACAAATCCTATTTGCAAACAAATGCAAGTGCTTGGCAGATGCTTTAGCGAGGACAATTTTAAAATGTGTGTTGTGTACAGTCAGGTCATTTTCTACTGCTGAACTACAGTGTAAAAAAAGTTTAAGGATATAAACAGAAATTAAACTAACCGGCTTGCTCTGAATAATGAGTTGTCATTATACTGCTAGATATCAGTAGTTCTTTAAAGGGAGGTTAGTGATATCAAGCCCATCACCAGTAAATGCTAATTTCTGTTTGTGTATTAGGAACTTTTAAAACAGAATACATAACTATACTGTGCATTTTAAAAGTCTTATTGTATTTGCCATCAGATTAATTAGCCCCACCTTTTGGTTTTTTCTCTGGAGCACTATAGTTTTCCAAAGTTGCCACAAAAGAAGTAATCTGAAATATGGGACTAATTCTGGACAGGGCTGAGGCTGGAAGCATAGGATACTTTTACACACTCTTGGACTCATCCTGATTAGAACGCATCGGAGCAGACTCGATTAATCAAGCATGCTGGAGTGTTTGAAATAGAGCTCCCCAGCATGCTGCAATGTCAGTGACGTTTTCAGTGTCCCATATTTCAAAATGGCAGCAGAGGCACTTTAACTAAATCTCATTGAGTGATCTTTAGCTAAAGTGCTCCGCCACCATTTTGAAACACAGGACACTGAATACATGAGATCCTGGGGGCATTTTAATTACAGTGGCTCCTACTCTAATTGGAACATCCCCTGCACCACCCTAGAGCACATGTATAGGCACCCATAGTGGGCAATACATTTGCAGCACACGCTGAGGCTGAAAGTGCCATTAAATATGTCTGTAGAATACTTTTGCTGTGATGGGACCCAGACAACTTGAAGCTTCTAGATCAGGGGTTAATCACCCAACTTGTGGGCAAATTCCAGCTCCTGCGGCCATCTTATTGAGCCTGTGGGGCATTCAGGGGCAGGTTGAGTGGACTTAGGACCTGCTGTCAAATTCTAGGTTATGGAGCCCTGTTAGGGATATGTTTTGCCAGTGATGGGACAAGAGTGGTAGTGTTAACCTTCATGGCTCCTTGCTGCTGGAAGTAGGTCTGGATCGAACCTGTGAGTGAACACCGTAGTTCAGATCTGGAGTGGGGAGGAGGAGGGAAGGCAAATGAGTTTGACACCCTTGCTCTAGTTTCTATTGACTTTATTTCAGAACATTTTGGAGGAAGCAAGATCTAATCACAGTACAGTTTTTTTTTGCTTTTTTGGGGGGAGGGGGAATTGAAACAGTTCAGAAGACACATTGTTTAATAGAAACTTGTCAAAAGAAAATCTAAAAGTTTTTCAAAGACAACAGGAACAGGTAATTTGTGTACATATAAAATGCCAAGCAAAAACATTTGTATAGTGCCAGATTACAAGTCTTGTTCTGCAGGAACAAAACTGCAGCTTTACTTTGATTCAAGAAGAAAAGAATACTGAAATGTTGACATGGGTTTAAACAGACATCCATTTCTCCCAGGAGAGGGAGCCTTTTGTCCTGGGATCCTAAAGAAGTATGAGACCATTGCTCTCTCTCTCAAATGCCTATGAAGTACCTTCAATCCTCTCCTCTCCTTCCCCCAACCCCTTTCCCACACAGTATTGTGTACTCTGTAAACTAGTCTCAGCTTATTCAAATTAATTGTGCTTCATTCCAGGAAGAAGCCTGTCTGAAGGGCAGCACTGTAGCTTTGAAGGGTTATGTGTATAAAAAACTGTGCCTTAGGTTTTTGCTGGTATCAGTCAGAACCTACTCAAATGAGGTAGTCAGTTTATAGTGTTTGAAACCAAACTGCAGAACAAAGATTCTAGTTCTCAACCTTCTCCATATTACAGTGCGAATTGTAATGGAAGAACCCTGACCCTTCCCTGTGAAGTCCATAGATCCCTGCTGTGCAACAGTGCAGTGGAAAAGGAATACCCAAATCAGTGCATTTTGTAGTCCACAGGGCAGTGTAAACTCTTGCAGATCTCCCAGATACTGCTGTCATAAGAAACTGTAGCTATGGACAGAGAATGCAAGAGAAGAGAGGGGCAAGACTTACCCTTTCAAATACCATTAGTACTTTTATTTTGTCCTTAATAAGAACCAAAGACAGAATTTAAATTAAACTTCTGGTTATAACTATTACTGTGTATTTCTCCAGTAGGTTTTTTAGGTGAATCCTATGCCACTGTCTCATTCTGTAAACCTGAAAAGTTGTAGTGCACCTATCTAAAACTGGGTGTAATGTTTGCCTGTCCCAAGGGATGATAAGACATAGCTAGGTAATGCCTATAAAATACTGTGAGCTTGCAATTGTTAAAAGTGCTTTATTAATTCAAAGTACAGCCTTTTTCTTCTGTCTAGTGGATTATCTGAAAGGTTTGGTTGTTACAATGCTATTTCAAATTCAGAGTAATAAACATTCTTGCATATGTGCAATCAAGGACCGTTTTGGCCTAACTAACTTGTTACATTTGTATTTAATTCTGTGCCGTAAGGCATTTAGGTCATAGTTGAACCGTAATACTTTCCATGCTTAAAGATGTAAGATTTTCATTTCAAGTCACAACACACATAAAGGGATGCTTAAATTTTATTTAGCTAATTTTAAAATTCTTGCAGCTTCTGATAGAATTCAATTTAAATAGTATGCTTTCAATTTAAAAAGACGTGTAAAAAAGGAATGCATCATGGTTTTTGCTTCTTTTATAAGACAGAAGTTTCTCAGCAAGGTAGAAAGTACTATACAGGAAAACAATCATGGACTGCACACTTTTATTCTTCATTGCTTTCAAATGGGGAAAGCAAACAAAAAGGAAAAATGGCCAAACCATTCTAATTTTACTCTGCGATGACTATGTTAAGCATTACTTAGAAATCTAGATGTGCCAGAATATTCAAAAAAAAAGTTTGACAGGCTTTCTCATGATTATTTTGATTCTCAAATCTGACAAGAAGATAATGTTCAATTTCGAACTCTCTTCACGAGAGGACTAATGGATGTAGGGTAACAAAACTTGAATTTTCAAATCTTTGACTTCTGTTTAAGGTGCTGGCAGAGGTAGCATGAATGTGCATGTGTGTTAAATAACATGATACACAATGTCTTTTAAAGATACCATTTTGTGTGTATTATGCACAAGTATTGTTGGGCTAGTAAATGGTCTTAGGTATTCCAATTTAAATCCAGAGCAACATGAGTGTTTTTTTTCTGGAATTACATTGCGATCAACATGAGAAATAAACTTATTAACTAGATTTGTTATATGTATGTGTGCATATGGACATATGCTTCAGTACCTCTCAAGGCTCACTTTTGCTAGCTGATTTACCTGGGATTGACCTCCTATAGCATGGGTGGGCAAAATGCGGCCCACAGGCTGGATGCAGCCTACCACGCTGTTCTGTCCAGCCCAAGGGGCCCCTAAAAAGTTTAGAAAATTAATATTAATCTGCTCCTGGCTGCCAGTCATGTGGCCCTCGATGGCATGCTAAAACTCAGTAAGCAGCCCTCCGCCTGAAATAATTGCCTGCCTCTGTCTTACATCCACATGGAATATTTTTTTACTTCACTTCATGCTGTTCTAGTGGTGGGTTGCCAGATTAACGTGAGAAAAGATAGAGGTAGTTAGTTAGCTATGTTAGTCTGAAGTCAGGCAGAGTGTAGGCAGAACACAGGGCAAGTTGGCACTTTAGACGTACCTTTTGCAGGTAACTTCCTACTTCATCAAATGCTGAGCGGAAGAAGAGGAGAGGGTGTGGAGAGCTGCAGAAGCTTTGTAAGAGGGAAGCACAATAGTCTCATAACCTTGACTTTGTCTCTATAAAAAACCCAAGAGGACTGCTGCAGTACATTATAGGTTGAGACAGATGTCGCCAAATTGAAATAGATCACCTGTGGTGGGACATGTCCTGTGAAATGCACACTTTGCCCCTTGTCCAGCATTGGGCAGGGCCCCAATGCTGAGCAAGGGGCAATGTGTTCCCCTCACCAGGCCATTTCTAACCTCCCTCGCTGCTCTGTACCTCCTTTAACCCATCCCCCAGGTGAAGCACAGATCACTGTGGGTCTTGGCAAGGAGGTGCTGGGCAGCACAGGAACTGGGGAATTCCCAGTACCTCTTGCCTCCATGTTTGGATTCATGCCAGATCCTGCATTATTTGTGCTTCACACAGGTCTGGAGTGGCATGGGGGCCTGGTATGGCATAGGAGCTGGGCCTCTGATTCTGCCCCATGTTTCTGCTCTGGGATCGGCAGTGACCAGTGCTTGTGCTTGAAGCGTGGGTTGTATGGGACCCAGCTCAGGACCTGGCATGGAGCCCTAGGGCTTCAGGAGTGCCCTGGTTGTCATACCTCCCAGGAGGGCATCTCTTTTTAAGTTAGGAAAGTTTGGCTTCAACTCTGCTTATAAAGATGCAACCCTGGGTACTCCCCAGCATGTCTTAAGTGGGGAGCCTTGGGCTTTCTCCATTTATAGAGTCATGCCAGGAAGATCCTGGGAATCCATGAGCGGGGAACCCTGGGCTTTCCCTGCTTCCTGAGATGTGTCCCAGGCCCTGAAGTTCCCTGGAGCATATCACTGTAAAAGGTGAAAATTGGGCAGGTGCTCCAGGAGCTTGAAGGGCCTAATTCTGCCTGAGAATTCCCAGCACACACAGGATTGGGCATCTCAAGCCTCCAGAGCACATGCCTAGGGTGACTGGAGACTACAGGCAGCTCTAGTTGCCCACATGCTCTTGCTATTGAGTACAAATTGACATCTGCTGCAATAAAGTAATGTGATCCACGGATTTGGGCCATTTTTGGTACAGCAAGGGGTATGAACACCTGTGCTTTGCCTTTGTGCCTCCATAAAAATGTTTACGGCGGCACAAAGTCAAGGAAAGGTGATGCCAATTTCTACTCTGTGCATCATAAAGCTGTTACTTTCTCTGTGCCTACCACAACTCTAAATTCTCTTATTCATGCTTCAACAGATTCTTAACATGTTTGTTGCATTATATTGGCCTGAGATGCACCTGTTGTTGATTGGAAGAGTTCACACTGGACAAAAACTTTTAAGAGATTAAATGCCATGATTCTGTACCTATATGCCTGGGGGAAATATAAACAGAATCAAAATCAAAGCTGTGCCACATGAGCAATGTTGCCCTGCTTTTTGGCTGCTTTGGATTTTTACTATGACACTCTGTAGTCAACTCTCAAAGTTTGCAGGTTGTCAGTGAAAAAAGCCAAAACAAAAAAAAAACCAACTTCTTACGTTGGCAACCCTGCTTCCTGAGGCCAGGTTCACCCCAGTCTGTGGAAGGCATAGGGACAAGGAGATGAGAACAAGGAAGGGGATAGCTGCAGGCCTCTTGCATAAAGATGTTCTAGTCCTGGAAATTTCCCATAAATTTCCAGTGTTAGAAATGAATGCTTGTTCATATCCTTTATTAGTTTTGGAAACAACCAAGCAGAAAAAAGATACAAATAGGACTAAACTAACACCTAAGAACGATAGCATCTTTTATGTAGAAACTCTTCTACCTTTTTAGAATAAATATAACTTGATCACACAAACCTCAGTTCTCTCTGTTGATGTTTCCTGATAATGATGTTGCTGATGTTCCATCCTTGCTGGAGTTGTGAAGTATATGCTGACTGGGCTAAAATAAATAGTTTTCTTTGAGGGGCATGTGTGGGTATTGATGTGGGGGTATGCACACACCAGCATGCAGATGTGCTGCCCATTTATTTATTTATTTATTTATTATCCTTAAATTTATTACCAGTTCATAGATTCATAGATTGTAGAGTCAGAAGGGACCACAATGGATCATCATGTCTGACCCCTTGCCCCTGGCAGGAAAGAGGACCAAGATCAGATTACCCTAGCCAGATGACTATCTAGCCTCTTCTTGAAGACCTCCAAGCTAGATGATAGCACCACCTATCTTGGAAGCCCATTCCAGATCCTGGCCGTCCTTACTGTGAAAAATTTCTTCCTAATATCTAACCTAAATCCACTCTCAACTAGTTTATACCTGTTATTCCTAGTCACTCCCTGGGGCACCCTAGTAAA
>JAGPOW010003648.1:98800586-98844087 GCA_030014935.1 Caiman crocodilus
TTACTGTGAAAAATTTCTTCCTAATATCTAACCTAAATCCACTCTCAACTAGTTTATACCTGTTATTCCTAGTCACTCCCTGGGGCACCCTAGTAAACAGTGCATCCCTTATTCCCTGTTGACCTCCCCTAATAAATTTATAGGCGGCCACAAGATCTCCCCTCAGCCATCTCTTGTGAAGGCTGAAGAGATTCAGCTCTCTCAGCCTTCCTCCGTAGGGTCTTTCCCAAAGGCTGCTAAGTTCCTGTTCTGCTGCATCATCCTGGCAATCCTACTGAATTTTTGTAAGACATGCATTTTGTTCTATTTGTCTTCTGCTTTTAGTGTCTTATCTGTAACATGGAGAATATTATTTATCTATAAAGTAGTATAAAATATCTACTATAAAGTACTATAAATACTATAAAGTGTTTTATCTGAATTGAGCCCTGTTATTAAGTCAAGAAAAGTTCCAGTCACATTAAGTAGGTGTGTACTACTTCAGGCCTTAAGATTCTTTAGCACAAACTTGGGGCTGAATTTTGCATCTTTGGTAGTTGATGGGAAAATTCAAATTAGGCAGTAGGACCTTTGGTACCGAAGCAAACACATGCAGCTCTCTGAAACCCAAAGGAACTGCAGAGACTGAAGATCATCTTGTTTTAATATGTCACTCGCAGAAATTGGTTACTAAGTTTATTGCTTATTGTTTGATCTATATGCTGTGGAATTACATTGGAGCTTTGTGCACCACACAGCTAAGCAGACAGTTAATAAGGTGACCTTGATGAGATGATCAAAGTTGTTCATATGCCTGGTTATATATAGTCGTCTTTAATCTAGTGTTTTCCATTCCTTTCTGAATAAAATAATATATATTCAGGCTTTCATGCTAAAGCTGTCTTGGCAGTTCTCAATATCATCTTTGCCAAGTCAACAATGGGGGTCTTAAGTCTTCCTGAACCATCAAACCATACAAGGTTTATTCATCAGGAACAGTTGCAGTTTTTGCTGGAGAAGTGAAATAGACATTTCTTATTATTTCAAAAACAATTTCATGACACAGAAGTCTTTTCAGTTGTCAGGGGCAAGTTTTATATACTTCCCACTTTATATAAGAATAAAACTGGAGACTAAAGAATAAAACTGAATTTAAAAAAATCATTTGGCAAATAATCTCCCATCCCCGTCTACCTAGGTTCACCTTTTCTAGCCAATGAAGATGGTGTCCTTGGAGGAGTGATAGTTCTTCGATCTTGCAGATGTTCAGCAGAGCCTGACTCTTCACAAGAAAAGCAAACTCTACTAGGTAAGCATTTTTTGTGTGTTTTTGTGCTTAGTCTGGTACAAGTAAATTCACGGTCTCACGAATTTCACAGATTCTGTGAAATCTGGCATGGCCTGTGAAATCTGGGCGATGCCTGGAAAATCTATGAGGGAAAAGAAACCTTACAAAAAAGAAAATGATGGCTCCTCAGAGAGAGACAGCAGTTTTGGGTACTCTGGCAGGGTGGGGAAGGGGGCATGTGTGAGGGATGCCCACTTGAAGGGCTGCAGACAAGATGGCTGCTATTCTTGCCATTAATCAATGGTTGCGAGGGCTGCCTGTTGTAGCCCTGCCCCTCTCTACTGGTTGGTTTTTGATGGACAGTCTTTGCAGCTAATCAGCAGTGGGGCTCAGGGCCACATGACAGGCAGCCACTGCAGATAGTTAGTGGCCAGGGTTGGGGCCACTGGGGCCCCTTGGCCAATCAGAGGCACAGGTGCTGTGGCTGTGCTCCACCTGCGAAATGGCTGTTCCAGGTCCATGTTCTGCCCATGAAATTGGAGGAGCAGCCCCTGCAAACTAGGTAGGATCCTAGATGCACGGTATGTAGTTCTCAGCAAGGCAGAAATAAAAATGTCATACATGCTTTACTGCACACTGAAAGCTTAAGTTTATTGGGGTGAAAATACAAGAATATAACTTACTGTTGTTGAAATATTTGTCCCGCTCTGAAATTTCCTACTCCAGTGGAGAAAGTTTTGATACCCCCACATACCTGTATGCTTCTAAAATGTCTGATCATTCCCCTCTGCAGAGTGGATTCTAGTCCCATTGAATCTCCAGACAGATGGTATAGCCAAAATGAATTATTTTTCCTGTGTCTGCTGCTGTTTTCCTCCATCAAAATGTCTTTTGGCTTTTGGGAGTTTACACTGGGCTGGGACACGGAGGACCATGTTTGTCTCTCTTCTTTGCTTCTCCATTAAATAATTTGTGTCCTTTACAGCCCTTAAGCCTCCCATTCCTAACCTAGAAGGAAGAAAAGCATCAATCCCATCGCTTTACAGCAGAACTAATTTCAATTGCATATAACCTTATCCGCCACCGCTATTGCAGCCACTTTGTACTGCCTGAGCGTTAGAAAAGTGCTACATACTGGCTATAGCTGTTCAGCTAAGGTTTCTAGCGTCAGACGGGAACATAAGTTAGTTCTTACTCCTGTTTTGACTGTCCTCCACCTGCCCACTAGTTCAGAGATTCTGAAAGTGTAAGGAGGGACATTAGATCTGTACTATTCCACAGTTACTGGCTGGTTCCTTTTTGGATCATAAGTGTCACAAGCAGGAACTTCTTGACACTGGTCTAGCCAGTCACATTACCTTTTGTATTTTAGAAAGAACCATATATAAATGTGAAAAAGGCTACTCTTTCATATGTAACTTGCTGGTTTTTTATTGTCTTCTCTCTCGGTTGGCCCACACACAATTACATACTGTTGCTGCCATCTTAACACACTTCAACATCAACTGATAGAGGTTTTCATATATGTTTGGCATCATCTGGTTTGAACTTCTGTGTATTACACAGAAATTTCTGAATCAAGCATCTAGTAAAGGCTGGTTAATTTGTCCATGCGGTAATTTGCCCCTATTCTTATTCCCTTTTAATGGCCCCTGCCCAATTACAAACTCCTCATAACTGGTAACTGTTGGATGATTTGACATTATTTGCATTCCTCCTGGAGTGGTAAATTAACCAAAGTTTACTGAACCTTGCGGTTGAACTAGAGCAGATCTGTCAAAGAGATTCAATCTTGATTTAAAGCAATCAAATGATGGAACATCTATAACAACCCTAGGTAAGGTCCAGTGGTTGAACTGACCTTACTGGAAGAAACAGATTGGGTCCTGTTTTTAGTCTGAACTGTTCTAGATTCAGCTTCTAGCTATCAGTTATCATTGTGCTTTATAGGGCTACAATAAAGAGTTATCTATTGTCAGATGTCTTGGTAGTGTAGCTATTCAGTCTCCTCTTGAATAAACTAAATAGGATCATGTTGCAGTCTATATATTCTAATATAAGAAAGGGCTTAGTTTGTCTGTCTGTCTGTCCGTAATGCTTTTGGCCAACTGTGCATGCGCTGCTGAGAAGGTGGGCAGCAATTGGCTGTGTGGGCCCAGGCTGCACAGACCCAAGTTTAAACATCTGCCAGAGAAGTTTGTGGCAGCAGTGAACATGCCCTGGCCACCCAAGCAGCGGGGCTTCCCCAGGCTTCCCTGCCCAAGAGTGAAGCGTGGAGGGGGTCACAGTGCTGGTGCTCCACTGCCACCCATCCCCAACACCCCCTGCCCCCAAAACAGCTGGCAGGGAGGGGGAGGCAGAGGGCAGGGAGGGGGGAGTTGGAAGGGGGTGGGTCGTGGTGACATCAGTTGTCGGGGCTGGGTGGCTGGAAGGAAGCAGGAGCAGGCCCCTGACAACAGCTGTCAGGGGTGGAAAGGCAGTGGGGAAGGAGGGAGGCTGTGCAGGCCTGGGTAGGTGTGGGGTAGGAGGAGGCGAAGTGGGGATTCATGGTGGTGGCTGTTGTAGGGGACAGGCAGGAGGGAAGGGCAGGGTCACGGAGGTGGTATCCCTGTACTGCCTGGCCCCAAAAAGAGCCAGGAGGGAGGGGAGCAGGGAGGTGGGGGGAAGCCCTGCTGTGAGGTGGAAGAGGGTGGGGGGAGGCTAGAGGAGGAGGTGGTGGCAGCAGTGTCTTTACATGGCCAACCCTGAAGGGCGGGGGGGGCGAGGGTGGGGGGGCATGTAAACGCTACCTGAACTCCATCATTCTTGATGGGCACTTAGCTAGAGAGAGTGTGAGTGTGAGTGTGAGTGTGAGTGTGTGTGTGTGTGTGTGTAATCTCATGTTTTTCATACCTAAAATCATTTTCATAGCTTTTTCTGTATAACCTTTCCAGTACTTTTATTCTTGAAGTTAGAGTTGGGCACTGTATTTCAGGGTCCCTCCTGATGTTCACATAAAGGTGTGATAGGATCTGATGTACAATCCATATAATTGTCTCATGCCATGCCACGCATGTATACTGTGCCATCCCTGGCTCCCCCCTGCACACTGGTAAGAAAAAAGCTCCTGCAGTTGCAAGTCCCGTGGCTGATAGGACTCTCAGCCATGGCAGCTGCCTATTGCTGGAACTGAGTCTTACAGCTCTACTCTCCATCCTCGTGGCACCCCAGGGCTACCAGGACCAAGAATCCTGCAGCTGCAGGACTCTGTCTCGCTGGCATCCCACAGGACAAAGAGTCTGTAACTGTGAGACTTGCAGTCCTAGCCACCAGGGGCTGCCTCCAGGATCGAGACTCCTCAGCTGCAGAACTCCCAGCCCCAGCTTTGCATGGTGCACCCCTATGGCTGGAAGCCTGGTCCCAGGCTCCAGCAGACCAGGCTCCCAGCTCCAGGGGCAGACCCTGCTACACAGGCAAATTAAAGCTGGATAGCAACCAGCTATAAAGTTAGTATGCATTTAGAGGTCTAACTTTATAACTGGTTGGACTTTTTCATGGTTTGATAGGTACTTTGTAGGTGTAACTGGTCTCAGTTAATTGTGTGGTTAACCAATTAGTTGTGTAGTATTTGTGACAGGTAGAGGGGGCTTCAGTAATGGACTTACCATTGCCGCATACCTCTCCTTATTCCTACATATATTCTCTCATTTTTTACATTCGAGTATTATTTTAGGCTTTTGACTGCAGCAGATTCCCAGTTACCTAGTATGGTTCCTAAAGGCCTCCTCGGTTTTACTATCTGGCAGAAAATGGTTCCCTATCTTAAAAGTATGTCCCACATTCTTTGTTACTTAGATTTATCCAGGTTAAAATTCCTGTTCAAATGAGCTCATCTTACCACATGACTTAGGGCTGTCTCTATGGCAGACCATGTTCATCCTTTTTTTTTTTATTTACTACTTTGGTTTCTTACTATTGTAAATATATCTGGTTCTGCTTATTTAAATATCTTAACAGTTGTTATCTGATATCATCCCTAATTACTGGTGCAGTAATGTTTTATTTTGTTTAACATATAAATATATTATCTAAATGGAGAAAAAAAAAGTTTGTCAATACTTCTGCCTTTTCTGATGGACAGTTTTACCGTTGTGACTTAGTATTTGACCAGTACCCATTAGATTTTTGTTTGTACTGGTACATTAAAGAATTATTTCTTGCCTTTAATCTGGAAGGTCATAGATTTACTCGTGTTTAATTTATAATTTTAGTCTCACTTTATTGTTTGCATTTCCAAACTGCTGATTTGTAATCACTGCTAGCAGCATCCTTTTTTTAAAATCCATCTCTCTAGATTGATAGAGATATAGAGTATAACATGCTCTTGCCTTCACCTTGCCTTTTAACAAAAAAAACCCCTTTCAAGTAAAAAAAAGCTTCCACTGATGACTGTAGACCTGTGTGTTTTGTGGCATGTAATAAAAAAATACATGCCCACAATTAATGACCCTTTACTTTTTTAAGTTACTTCTTTCTACTCAGTTTTGTTCAGAATTACTTGAAATTTGAAAAACTGATGCATCCTAGAGAACCAAGTTTTTATATTTTTGGTCAAATCTTTATTCTGTTCACACAAAGGAAGTGCAAGTAGATAGTGATCAGTTGCATTTGACCATCTAAGTTTAGTTTTTTGGTGAAACATCTAGAGTTCAAACTTTCTGATAAGAACATATGGCTGGAAGCAACTTCGAGTCACTGAGGCTATTTCCTGCTATTACAGGCAATCTCATCTTTTACCTTTCAAAGGTGACTAATTCAATTTGAAATGCATTTAGTGTTTTTGTTCTCACTGCTCCAGAACCTTACTGCATTGATGATTATAAGCCTCTAATTTCCAGCCTAAACTTATTCATTGACAGTTTTATGCATATGTTCTTATGCCAGCATTGTCTTTCAGTTAAAATAACTTCTCTGTCCCTGGTGTTTGCTGCTCTTGCAGTATTTTTATACAGTAATTATTTTCCTCAGCCATCATTTTACTAGACTAAACCAGTCAAACTATTCTAGTTTCCTCTTGTATGCTAGGCTCTCCATTCCTCTTGTCACTCTCCTTCTATATACCTGTTACAGTGTTAATTCCTCTCTTGAATATACATGACAAGAATTGTATGCAAGTATTCCAGGTGTGATGTCATCAGTGTCTTATACAGCAGCATAAATACTGCCCTACTGTGGGTGTAACAAGTAGAGTTGGTGTCTGTGGTAAACTATGCAGTCTTCAAGAGCAGAGGGTGCATGCAGGTTCCAGGGGATTATGGCGGGGCAGTAGTTTTACCCATGCCGGGAACTTTGCCATGTACTTGTGTCATCCCTGGCTTTTGTTGTTGAGTCAGTAGTAGCTGGGGACTGTTCTGGTGTTCCTGGCATGGGTGTGCTGCTAGGGTGAACTTGATGGGGAGCAATTCCGACACCTCTCAGCTTGGTGCTCAGGCAGGGTTTCGCCATCACCCACCTCTACTTTATGATACTGCTGCCCTACCTCTACTTGCGTGTACCTTGACAAGTCTGAAAATTGTATTTTCTGTTTTCATGGTTGCATAAGAGTTATCACATTGTGCATTTTGTCTTATTTTATTTTCTGTCTGAAATTTTTCTTCATTCAAAGTACTTTCTATAACTTTTTATAGATCATATATACAAGTCAGACTACTGTTGGTAGCTGTCTGAATCACTTTTGTCATGCACTTCTTTTCCTCTTTATTTTTATGACTAAAGAATTTGTTGATGTTTGTCATAATATATTTTGCAGGTTGTAACTGCATAATTTTTGTTAGTTCTTGCTTTTTCCCTGTACTTCTTGATCTCTAGGATGTACTTTTTTAGTTGACCTGTCCTTTTTAGTTTTTTCCATTCCTTCTAGGGTTTCTTCTCATATTCCTACAGTCCTAAAGAAGTGGCTGTATAGTTAGGCCTTAAGTTTTATTGACATTTGCTTGAGGAACAAATTCCAGATAGCTTTTGTACCTTTAACTTAAAGAAATTCCAGGCCCTGGGAATCTCAGTTATTACAGTTGCATTTTGTTTGTTTAAAAGAGCTATGATATTATACATACCAGCATCCATTAAAAGAATGGGATGGTGCAAAGCCAAGGTATGCCAAAGCCAAATACTCCAAACATAGGATAGTCTAGAATTAAAGTTGCCCTTACAGCTTAAATCTGCTCTCCTATTTGTGTTATAATAACCTTTTAAAGTAATTGCATGTGATGTCTTCTACGGGTTTCATAGTTTCATAGTAACTAGGGCCAGAAGGGGCCTAGAGCAGGCCATCTAGTCTGATTCTCAGATCAGTTAATTCACATTTGGCAGCAATTTTGCCTAATATAACTAAGGAAATTAGTGCTTGTCCACTCACTTATCAAGTTCATATGGGGTTTTATGTATTTGAACTGCTTACGTCTTGTTATATAGCCTCCAATATATTGTGATATTAATGTGACTCTGGCAGAGTTTAAGATTTTTATTTTTAAAATTTCCTAATACTTTTGAGCTCAAGTTTATAATGTGACCCTGATTGCTGGTGGAAGTGACTTCAGCTCAGTCATTATGTTAGCCTTAGTTTCTAGTGGCTTGTCCACTTGATATCAAATTTCACAGTAAGGCTCTACTTTAAAATTCCTTTTGTTAAAAAAAGGAAAAAGAATAGATTTAATTTAGGTCACCCATTCTGTCAATTTTTTCCTGCAACACCACCCTGGTGAAGCCCTTATTCATCAGTGTTCAAAGTTAAACCTTCCATAGTCTCCCTGTGGTGGCCTTTTTGAATCTCTAAGACCAAGGGTTCTGCCTAGACCAGGGCTGTCTAACTGGTGGCCTGTGGGTTCTTGGCACAGCTGCCACTGTCTGTACGCTTTGCCCTCATCCCCTTTGCTCCTGCCAGGGCAGCTGGGTTCTTTGGGATATCCTATGCACCTCTAGCTTCTCCTACTTCCAGTCCCTTTTCTTGGGGTAGTATCCTACTGGGGGAGGCAGCTGGGTTGCCCAAGTTCCATGTGTGGCAGAAAGGCAAGAGCAGGCTGCCTGCACATCAGATTGGCATGTGGTCAGGAATGGAAAGGCTTACTGCGTGTGCAGCTTGGAGGAGCTGGGCATCCAATTCTGCAGGGAGGACAGGCTGCCTATGCAACTGGGAAGGGAGGACAGGGCCAGGCTGTACGTGTGGCTGGGGAAGGGGTTTGCCAGGCTCTTCACACAGTAGGGAATAGCTTGGTGGGGTGCTGCCCATGCAGTGAGTGGCCCTTGGTCTGTGGACCACACCCCATGTGGCCCCTGGGTCTGTGGTCTGTATGCCATGTGGCCCCTAATTAGCCAAAAGTTGGTTAGTCCCAACCTAAACAATAATTATCACTTCTGCAAAGATATCTATTTTTGTAATTGAACTTCCCTCAAGATATTCTAGAGGGCTTCTCAAACACTTCCCTTTAGCAGTGAGATGAGGATTTTGTGTTGTGATTTTTTTTTTCATATTTCTTAATCTTTCTCTCCCAGATCCACTAATTAAATATGTTTTGTGACTAGCTTATTTCCTTTAGGAAGCTTTTGTTTCCTTCTCAAACAAGAACTGATTGATGATTTCCAACAGTGGTGTTTATTCTTGGATAGCACTTTACCACCACTGTCACCACTATTGGTGTCACTACCAGGTTTTTAAAAACCAAAATGTTCTTGTTTATTTTGTTCAAGGGAGCTAAATACCTAAGAGAGGGAATCCTGCCAGGGCTCTATCTTTGAAGAAGCTGAATTATAAGTAGTAATTTTTGCTGTTCCTCTTAAGGTGGGTTGCTAATCCTTAAGAATTAAAGGCTGTTTATACAGGGGCATTAGCTGTACCACCTCTCTGTTGCTGTGCATCAGCAGTGTACACATAGGGAGGTACTTCACAGTAGCATGTGTATTTGCAAATTCACATCCTGCCTCTTCACAGTAACTTCCCTACCTATGCAAGCCCTTAAGAATATAATTGCGTGTATTCTGGACAGAGTGCCTTCCGTTTAAAATTCCCATGGCTGACATGGGCAGCCATTAGTATTGTGCATCTATGTTACTAGCCATTTTGCCATCACGCAGATCTCTGACTTTTTCATGTTGGCTCCAACCATCGTGTCCAGTTTCACTTTAATACCAGCAGTTGTTTTACCATCTGCTTTTAGCAGGCAAGTGACTGTTTATCCAACAAACCCTTTATACATGGTAGGGACTTTAAAAACTATTGAAAATTGCAACTTGTAGTCTTAATTCTTAAAATTATCCAAATTGTCCAAAGGCAAGCTGTTAGCACAGAGAAACATTTTAATGGGTTTTTTTTAATGGTAAGTAACAATAATGGTAAATTGATTTGTTGTAAATCAGCTGTTGACAAATATTTTTGTGAAAAACATTTCAGCTGAAAGAAAGTCTGTTGTAAATCATAGAGATTTTGTATTCTCTATCCTAACTTGCATTAACAGTTACTTTTTTCTACTTTTTTCTTATTTAACCTGTTTAACATAATTGCTCATATCCAGAGTTTGTCTACAGAATAACATTCAAATTTCTATAACCCTGAAGGGTTAACCTACTATTAAGTTAGAAAATAGCATATTTACTGGTGAAATAAGGCTTAGAAATTAAATGTCAGACCAAGAAATGAGGGAAAGCACAAAAGTTGCTTTCCACCCAGGAATAGGAACAGAGTTGTAAAGATAAAATTTTATCGTTTCCAAACAAATACTCTGTTTAATTAGAAAAATGTTTCCTATTATATTTTATTTTAAAGAAAAAAAAATGTTTTGCTCAAGTTGACATCCCAAACTTTTGATTTTTACTGGCATTAGACATTTTGGCAAGCACTAGTAAACACATGCACTTCAAAGAAGGCAAATCCTAGCAGCACCCAGCAGTATCATTTATTTCCATTACGTAGCGTCCCCCATTTTTAAAAGCTTACAACAAGGCATTTCAGTGTTCATAGAATTAAAAATGCTAGGTGGAAAATGTGTTTTTAAAATGAACATCAGAATTTAGGTAGCTCCAAAGACCTAAAATCCGTTCTTTTATACTGCTTTAACTGTTTTCATTTTGGAAATACAAACTGCCTAATGTTTTTATTAAAATTAGTTAATAGCTAAATGTTATGGCATGGTGTGCTTTTAAGCAAACGTACATAAATTACTAAAACAGGCTAATGTGCATTGGGTACATTTAACTCTGATTTAAGAAAACTCAACCAAACAAAACAAAGAAAGCGAGTCCTCTTTCTTTTTTTTTTTTTTTTTGAAGTCCAGATTCTGGTACTTGTAGGGGGGAAGCATTTCACTCTGCATGTATTTATATTGAGTTAAGTAGGGTTACTTGTGTAGTGAAAATATGTTCGAAGTAAGGGTTTCAAAATTGGACCTAAAGAGACACCTTAGCATGGGATAAAACCATGATGATAACCTTTCAGCGATGGATTGTCCAAATGAAGCAATTTTTATACTTCCAGCGCTGAAGGTTTGTATTAGTTTACATAACCTCCTTCCTCTCCTGTAAAGCCTTAATTCAGTCAAGCACGTAAGCACGTGTTTAATTTGAAGCATGCATGCAAATGCTGTTCCTTGAGTTCAGGCCATTGCACCTCTCCACAGTCATCGTGTATTTGATAAAGTAGAACTGCAAAGGATATTGTCAAGTGAAATCTTTCATCTGTCTAAAGGTGTCTCCCTCTGATGTCTTGTATACAATAGTTTCTGTATAGTTCATATTGCAACAACATTTGAAAAATGGTAACACAGCGAACTGGAGGTATTTTTCTTGATTTTTAACATGTTAATATATTTATGGTCTAACTTTATGGCTTCATATTTTCTAAGATGTTAATCATTTCTCTCTGTTATCACTGGTCACAGGAGATACCCAACATCTTTGGGTTAATCAGGGGTTGTATTCAACCATTAAAAAATCTAAGTAGTTTAATAAAATATGGTGATTCCCGTCTCAAGGTTAGGTATTGTTGAACATATACAAGATTCTGTAAATTTGCCTTCAGTTTTTCAACAGTGCGTTATATAAGTTTGTGGGAACTTTGCTTTATGAACATGCAGTGAAGAGTATACTAGAAAATCAACTTTGTCTGCATGAAGGAGTTAATGAATCTAAAATGTAAATGTGTTAAAACATAAAATAACAAAATGTAATTGCTTGTGAGTGAATTAAGCTAATCTTTCACGTACCACATTTGGTAGGAAGATTAATGTCTTAAGTCAGAACAATATGAAACATTTAATGGCATATGTGTTCCTTTTTTAGTATCATGGTACTATCACTTCCCAATATTCAATGGTATTATTTGCCATTTACTTTTATAACAACTCTGTGATGTGTCTTGAGGCAACTTATGGATATTTATGTCTCCAGCTCCTTTTGGAGCAAGTAATAATAAATAGTGAAGATATTTATTTGAGCCTGTTATCTTTTTTTTTGCCTTTGCCCAGCAAATACTTTTCAGAATAAACGTAACGGCCTTGTCACAAGAGCTTTAACAAAGCTAATTAACTGAAAGTCCTGTTAAGTCTTTGCTTTGTACTATTACCTGGCATAAGTGCTTGTTTTTGTAAGCACATCAATTTGCTGGAAGTAGTTTGATTGCTTTCTAAACAGCTAGTGAGCAATTTTTAGTTTATATTTTGTCCTGAAAAATATTGTAAAAGTAATTTACAATAAAAGTCATTGGGGCTCTGAATTGTAAAAGTCCTTTGGGGGTATGAATTTAGCTAAACTCTGCAAACCTGTGTATAACATCTGATGAAGTCAGCTATATCCTGCAAAAGCTCATAACTCTCTGAATGCGTTAGTCTCTGAGATGCCACACTGCCTTGCCTTCTGCCTAACTTAATGCTAACTTGGGTAACCACCTCTCTGAACTTCTCGTGTCAAAATAAAGGTTCTATTACGTAATTTTATTCAAAGTCCCATCAGTGGAGGTTCAGGTCTTGGGATAATTTTGAATGATACATTTGAACAGGATAATTTAAATAACATGGTTTCCTGTAAATCAACACAGATGGTAGATCCATTTTAGGCTATGACCTTACAAATCTATCAGCAAGTGCTTAACGTGATTACTTTGAATAGTTCCATTAATTTCACATGTATATGTTTATAGGATAAAGCCCTTACCTTATACAACTCTTGAGATCCTTCCATCTGCTTGCTGAATTAAAGCCAGTGCTCTTTGTATTAAATGAGTTCTTTAAACTTTAACATTGAATTAAATATGAAATAGCAGCCTTTTCTGCGTTGGGATAAATTTAGCTTTAATCTACCACCATTTTTGCTGCAGTTTTTGCTAATAAATAGATGGGATCCTGTAAATCATTATTGCGTAGTCTTAGAAAGGCAAATTCCTCAGCTATTTTCTTCCCAGGAAAGGAAGATTTATTTTTTAGACAGAAAAATAGCTGTCTTCTGACATGTTACTCCTATGTTTACCATATTTACTGAAATATAAGATGAGGTCCCCTTTCATCAACATGGGGTGGAATGCTCCTTGTCTTATACTCCCATACAATGAAACTGCATTAAATATATTGTCTGTCATTAAATTGCTACCAGATGCAGCGTGTGCTCAGTATTGACTACTATTACGCATTGTTTGTACTGTATATAAGTAGGTGCAAATGGGCTGATTTAAAAGTGTACTTATGAAGTACCTGTGCTAAAACTTGCAGCAGTTTCAAAAATGGCAAAATGCATCCATCCTGTCTATAAGTATATAGGTTCCTCTAATAATTTGACTATTTGCAAATTACTGTAGGCATGTTTATTTAAAAGTCAGTGTTTTCAAGTTTTCCACTCCCTTCCATGTGCTGAGGGAGAGCAGACAGTAAGGAGAGGGGGAGAAGGGGGCTGCAGGAGATGAAGTTGGAGGGGCAGAGGACAAGGGGGCCATCTGACCCCCCCAGACTTATTTTTCCTGCTGTAGCAGTGGGAAGGAAGTGAATTCAAGGCAAACCTCTAATAATTATATAAGTATGTAAGGGGTGTGCATCAGGAACTGGGAGAACATCTGTTCACCAGGGCACACCATGGGAAGACGAGGTCTAATGGTCATAAGCTACTGGAAGACCATTTTGGAAAAACTTTACTGTCCAAGTCTCCAGAATCTGGAATAGACCCCCTCCAGAAGTGGTGCAAGCACCTACTCTGGATACCATTAAAAAACCTTTGAATGCTGATCTTGCTGTGGTGATCTGACCCCAGCTGACTTCCTACCGTTGGACAGGGGCCTGGACCTGATGAGTCCTAAAATCCATGAATCTGAATTAGATTATCTACCTGGAAAATAATAACAATTTTTTAACTTTTCCTTATATAGAATCAAATTACTGGGGGGTTATCTGATAATCAGGATCATTTAATATTTGAGTAAATACAGCATATGATAGGTTGATGTAAGCAGTATAGATAGAATCCCTCAATAAAGGTTGATCTTCGTTACTTTGATTAACTGTGCCATTCTAGAGACTTTTTTCACAGCAGTAAGCATTTGTAAAGGAAAAGGTTCCAGTATAATGGAATGGTTAGACATTTCAGAGTTTTTGAAGTGCAGAGTTCTGAACAACAGAAATATTTTGGTATTTTTCTTCCTCAAATTATTCATAAAAAGAAAAAGTCAGTGGCACTATAAAAAGAAAAAAAATCCAATATCAAGAAAAATGGCTTTGATCATTCATAAAGTTTAATTTGTGAGGGATTAAAGATTGCATAGAATAACATCTGTATGAATTCTTTTTTGTCTGAATTTTGACTTGTAGGAGACATTACCAAATTTAATAACTTTGTAAACAGTATGTATACCTATTTTACTAATAAACCTTTTTCTCAACTACAGAATGAAAATTTTTTTTTCATTATTGTTTTTCATCACTACTTTTTCCTGTGTATGCTATTTTCTTTTCTTGAACCTGGGATGTTTCATATAATTAAAGAAATTTTCCTTTTTGGTGTTTATTGAAGGTATTGCAGGGAAGTTTTAGTTGAACAACTGCTTCTATTGAAATTAAATGTTTTCTGTAAAGATGTAGGTTTCATAAAAATTTGATTCGTTTTCAAAATTTAAATACAAAGTGAAACTTGTTTTGTTCCTTCATATTCTGATTTTGTAAAAGACAAAAGGTAGGGCTTTTTTTACATTGAAAATGAATATATTTATGCATGACGTTAATTTTTTTTCTTATAGTGGAGTTCCTATGGAGTCATACAACAGAAAGCATGTGTGTAGGGTATATGTCAGCGCAAGATGGCAAAGCCAAGGTAAGCCATAAAGACTAAGCTGGAAAACCTAATAAATTTCAAGTCATTTTAAAAGTTAATTTGAACGTATAATGGGTGAAAACTCACAGTTGAATTTTATTTATTTATTTTTTTTATAAAGCTAAGGAGCACTTTTAATTCATTGTCCAGGCTTGTAATTAACTTTTTCCATAACAATTCTTAGGGTCAGACTTTTGTCAAAACCTGCTAGGAAAAATTGCCCTCATGTGTAACAAAATCGTAACACATGTAACAAAATTGCGCACTTGTTATGGAACAATGCATATTTTATCATTTTGTTTGCATTTAATATTCAAGTAAGCTGGCCGGCAGTTTGCCTTCTTCCCTAATTTTGCTAATGCAGGCAACCCCTGCTTAGCACTCTGAATTGGTTCTTGAAAAACTGAGTGTTAAGCGAAATGAGTGTTAAATGCAACTAAAAGTAGTTGACGATCCAAGATGGTGACCGCAAGTGGTTTTAACAACCCAAGATTGTGACCATGAGCATTATGAAATTCGCTAAGTGAAATCAAGAATCAATTTAAAATGAGTGTTATAGTGAAATAGCACTAAGCGAAACAGCGTTAAGTGGGGGTTGCCTGTGCTGCTTCTCTTTGCTAACCTCTTCTATGTTAATATATTGTTTAAAATGCATCTATAATATTTAGGTCCTTATTTCTTGATTTCAAGATAGCTTAGTTAGTATTTTACCTCAGTGATACTTTATTTGCAGAGCCATATGTGGCAGTACACCTTTGGTGCCTGCCACTTTAAGGGCTGGGAGCAGACAGCCTGCAGGTACAGGTCAGCCCTGATGAAGTGGCCATTTTAGGTTCAAGCCCACAGGGCTGGTGCAGCAGTTTGCCTCTAGCAGGTGAGGAGGCAACATCCAGCTGAGCAGCTGCTTGGGACATTTTGGAGGTAAGGGCAGGAGGCTTCTGGTCCTGAGTATGACTTGAAACTGTACCCTGCCAGGGAAGGGTGGCCTGGTGGGGCTGTTTGTGGCAGAACAGTCCCCCAGAAATGCCAGGCCAGTTACCTCCCTGTTGAAAGGCAGGTAGGAGCGCCTTGTACTCTAGCTCCTACTCCTCAGTGGGTAATTATGAGTGTTGGGGCCATGCCCACCTATAGAGGCACCTGAGCCCCATGAGGGGAAATGTATGACCCGAGAGGCCCCAGAAAGGGGCCAGTAGTTTGGCCCCCGAGAACAGGCAGTAGATCAGGTGGCCGACATGGAGTAGGGTGTGCAGTGGTGGCCTGAAGGCCTGCGCAGTACAGTGCTGAGTAGGGCTGAAGTGATGACCTGAAGAGCAGTACAGAGGGTGTGTTAAGTAGGGCTGAAGAGACGGCCTGAAGAGGGGGCCAGCCCCCTTAGCAAATCTATGTGTGTGTGAAGTCTCCTGGTGAGGAGCTAGGGACAGAGTCAGCCCATGTTCAGTGAATTGACCGGTCACCGTCCAGATGAGTGTCATGGAGGACCTGAGAGACTGCGTGCCAGCCAGTCAGGGAATGAGAGTAGGCAAGCGTGATGGCTTACCTGGCTGCTCAGGGAGCAGGGCAGGTTGGGTGAGGCCCAAGAAGGGGCAGCATGCGAGAGCCCGGTGAGAGACGGCAGAGTGGAGAGGCCCCTGTGAGAGGGTGGTATGAGATGGGGTAGTATGCAAGATGCCCATCAGTGGACTGAGTTTGACCTGATCTCAAGCTGAAGCTGTAATAAGAAGCTGGATGCCATCCAGGGCTCTGTACCTCCCCTACACTGTGGCCTATGCCTCATAGATAGCACCTGCTGACATCAGGACGTGTATGGGCAGCCTCCTGCTTATTGTATCAAAGTATGGCAAGTTGTTGCAGGCGAGGCGGGGCAGACTACCCTAGACAGGTGGGCGGGCCAACATGAGACCCGGCCCTGGGGTGGCCCCCTGTCGCAACATAACTGGACAGAACTGCACCCTGGGCAGGAGCAGCAGCCAGAGGTTTGTGCAAAGAAGGGGCACAGGTGGGGAAGATTTGTCACTTCTACGTGTTAAGAATCAATTTAAGCACTGAAGTTTCAGAGCGAAAAAAAATGGTGACATCTTCACCCTCCCCTCCCCCTAACCACATTGGCAAACCACTTGCTGCTGCTGCTACTACCGTGAGCTTCTCTGCTCTGCCTGCTGCTGTAGCCTCTGTGAAGAAGGTGCAGGATGAGGGGGGATATGGGATAACAAGGCAAGGTGTGCCCTCTGGCAGCGCCTAGGGCTGATGCTCTGTTCATCATTGTGCTACTGTTTATTTATGTTCCTGCGTTTTTAAACTTGACTCTGATTTTTATTAAATCGTTTAGTTGGGAGTTTGATTGTGCTGTTAATCTGATCTTGATCCTGGACAGAGATTTAAAAAATTTACATATCTCAGGGACTGGACAAGAAATAGCGGGATCAAGTTGCAATAAGGGAGAGTTGGGAAGAACTTTCTAAATAAGAGATTAAATAAACACTGGAACAGATTAGCTAGAGAAGTTGTGGAAGCTCTAGTACTGGATGTTTTTAAGTGCAGTTTAGATAAATATTTGTCTGGGATAGCTTAGACAGGAATGATCATGCCTTGAGTCAGGATTGGACTAGATAACCTCCTGAGGTTCCTTCTAATTTTCAGCTTTCTGTGACACTATCTGGTAGCACAAACATACTTTTACCATTATAAAGGTGACTTCTTTCTTCATGTAGCTCATTTCCTTTACAGCAATAGCTGTGCTGATATATTATTTTTATATTAAAGTTATTCTCTATAGCTGGCTTGTGCTGCTTTTATTTTCATGAGTATATTAAAGGAATACAGTTTTTTTTGGTACATTCACAGCCCTTATTAGTTGCAGGAGACTTGGCAGGGTTGGAGAGGATGCAACAAAACCTCCATGTTTGCTCCTTGGAGAACATCTATTAAATTCAGATCAGTTAACTTTCAGCTTAGTGATTTATTTGTTTTTATCAATGTAATAGGGTATGAAATAGGGAGAATGTAGTATCATAGGATGATAGGAAAGTAGGGCTGGAAAGGACCTCACAAGGTTATCTAGTCCAGCCCCCATGTTCAAGGCAGAATCATTCCTGACTAAAACACCGCAGCCAAGTGTCTGCCCAGCCTGTACTTGAAAACTTCCATGGATGGAGATTCCACAGTTTCTCTAGGTAGCCTGCTCCAATGTTTGATTACCCTGGTTGCCAGGAAGTTCCTTCTCATTTCCACCTTAAATTTCTTCTGCTGCAGTTTTAGTCCATTGTTTCTAATTCTATTCAGTCATTGTAGCTGCCCTACTGGTAGGCTATCCCAGAAAGGGGGAGAGAGGCAAACTGTTTTTGCTAATAGGAGTATTCATGAGGGAAGAAGCCATGAATTGAGATGGAGAGACCGGTAGAGTATTCCAGAAGGAAGCACTTATAGTTCACAAAAGGGAAAGCAAGAGAAGATGAGGTAAAGGCAGACAACTGCGTTCCTGTAGGTGACGGTTGGTACCATATTTACTCGAATACAAGATGGTACCCTAATAATTAAATTCTGTATATGGAAAATGTATAATTTTCCAGGGATAGAATCTAATTATTGGAGGTTTGGCTTGAGTTTGTTCCCTTCCCATTGCTAAAGCAGGGAAAATAAATCTGGGGGATCAGGTGGCCCCCTGGTCCTCTGCCCCTCCCAAGTTCTTCCCCCTTCAGCCCCTTACCTCCACCTTACTGTCAGACCCTACTCTCCACGAGCACATGGAAGAGAGGGGTACATTGAAAACACTAACTTAGATGTAAACATGCCTGTAGTAATTGAGTTGATGCAGAATTTCACTCTTCCTAAAACTGTTGCAAGTTTTAGCAAAGGTACTTCATAAACACACTTTTAAGCAGCACTTTGATACTTATTTGTATTTAGTAAAACTTGCATTCAAAAATTTATTTTTGCCTGTTCCAAGCCAAATCAACCAAATCAATTCAAAATCTGTGGTAATCAGTCAAGAACCGTAAGTGGCCCTACTATTGGCAAACATCCTACACCTGGGGCTTCAGATGTTTCTAAATCATGTGACAGGCATCCTATGTACAGGTCCAAACCTTGAGGCTTAGGGTTCAGATGCCCCCAAGTTTTACTTGCCCTCAGCCATAAAGCCGCAGGAGCAAGCTAGGAAAGATAATTTCCATAATGTGAGCACAAAGCCAAGATCTTCCCAGTGGGAGGTTATCTACATGTTACCTCCATGGGCAATACTCTGTGCCAGAAAAGCAGTTATCCCCAGCAACTAGGAAAACTGTCTTAGTGGTCATGGTATTTACCCTGCCTGATAAGTATTTTATATATAGTAAAACTACACATGATAGGAGTCCAAAGCCAAAAGACTCATGATTTACTATGTAGTTCATTGGGCTGGGCCCCAGCAGAGTCAGCAGCTTTTCAAGCCATGGTGACCCCACAGCTCAGCACTGCTCGGTATGTATGTGTACTCCAGATACCACCTGCTACAAAGGATCAATAGGCTAATTAGCATCCTACTCATGACCAGAAGTGGGTGTTCTAATCATGAGTCCGAGGATCCTCCGAAAATTTATATATAGATGAGGCCCAGGGCAGCCTGGTCCAGCTCCATCTCATAGAGTGTAGGACTGCACTAATTATATGCAGCATGCTGAGAGCAGGGGGCAACAGATTATGGGTGAACTGTTTGGGGCTCTGTTTGTTGCTGTTTGCCAGATATTTAAGGCTGGTGAAGAAACAGGATCACTGAATATGGGAAAGAAAGAGCACAGCTCAGTTGTGGGAGTGAAGAGGAAATCAACATATATTCAGTGTATTGGCTCACTGTGTCTTGAAAAAGAGTCGGCACACTACCATATATGTTATTCACGTGGACAGTCCTAATTTATTGTTCCAGTAGGTTCCCATTAGTTTGTTCGTCTGGTATGGGCGGTATGTCTTATAGTCATTCTCAGTGTTGGCTGCATTTAATAAGCTTCATCGTTGGTTTCTATTACTGAGAACGTGCTGTGTTTGGTAGCAGTTTAATGATAGACCATGTATTTTAATGAGGTTTCCTTGTATGTAAATGTAAGACAAGGGGCTTTTTTTCCTTATGCTGATTGGGGGAAAAGCCTTGTCTTATATTTACGTAAATATGATATATCTATATAGATGTTTGAAAATGAAGGCAAGTAATTGAAACTTGGTTAGAGAATGGAACAGTAAACTCATGAAGGAACTTGGTGAAAGAAGGATCAGTGACACCAATGGCATGGCAGGCACAGAAGTCTTAGCAGCAGAAATTTACATGGTAAGTTATGGGAGAAAGTTAAAGGGGGTGAGCCTACTATCTGCCAGCTGATGGTAGTGAGGACAGCAGTTCCACTTCAGTAGTGAGAGCAGAGTCTGTTAAGGAGAGAAGATAAGGGGGTTTTGTATTTCCTGTGCTGAACTGGAAAAACTGGTACAATACTGAGGAAGATTGTTTGAGAGCAGAAAGGAAAGATTTGCATAGGGGGCAATGTGATCAGATGTAGTGATAGAAGAAAGTAGTAGGGGTGTATGAAATGGGCCGTATTTGATTCGGATTTGGCTAAAATTGGGGGATAGTGATTCAATTAGTTGATTTGGATCACTGTCCCAATTCAATTTGGTCGAATCTGAATCTGGATTCTTTGTTGATTTGGAGAATCAGTGATTCAACCATAGACACAGCTTTTTAAATGTTTTTTCTACATACCTCAAGGTATCAGGTGTGGCTTGTGAATGCTGCAATGGTGGGACGGATGGAGTATCCCACAAAAGCATGGGGGGTGCCCTTCGTGTGCTTGACAGCGGCCCCCTTGCATCCTATCAGCTCAGTGATTGGCCATGGGGGCACCCCAGGTGCCTCCTCAGACCCAGGAGGCACCAGTCGCCAAGCTGGGGTGTGGTCCTCTATGTGCGTTGTGGTAGATCCCCTCCACGCTCCCATATGACTCTCCATCTGCCCCAGCATCTCAGCATTCATGAGCTGCCTGGTACCTTAAGGTACGTAGAAAAAACATTTAAAGCTGTCTGTGGCTGAATCATCAAATCTCCCCAAATCGATTCGGAGGGCACCAATTTTGATTCAGAGAGATTAAAAGGTCTCCTGATTTGATTCAGATTCAGAGATTCATCTGTCGAATCAGGCCAAATCTCCGCCAAACTGAATCACCAACCAAGCTTTGCACAGCCCTAGAAACTAATATAACTTCATAGCTGTAACTATAGATATAGATGAGCCCGGCTGAGGAATGAGTATATAAATGGAGAAGAGCCAAGGATCCCCTCAAGGGAGGACGAGAAAAAGCAGCTAGTGTAAGGAGTGCCGACAGATCTCACTGATATACTCTATCCTGTGGCACACACGACACATTTTTTTCCTATAAAATCAACTGTAAAGAAATGTGTTTTCATTGATTTCTTAATATTTACTTAAGAAAACAGATTCTTTTAAAATAAAATCTAAAATTATAATGAGTGCAGCTACAACAAACTCATCTACGGAATACCAAGAGTGCATTAGTTGTGACTTTATAATCCTATTCACTACTCCATTTTTATACTGTGGTCTTCCTGAAGAAACACTTTAAACATGCAGAATTTAAAACGATTACATAACGGGTCTTGTTTACACAATAAGACTCAGAATCTTAGTTGTGTAGAAGTTTTCTTGTTCTTAGTTGGCAGTGTCCTGTTGAAGTCTCTAATAGTAAATGCAAAATCTTTGTGGTAATGAGGACTAGCAGCACAATGCCATGCCCAGAAATGTTTTCCTACTTGCAGTTGCATTGTTTGACATCTGGTGTGCATTGTTTTCATATTGCTGGTAAATTCTCCAGCTGGTAATCTTGATGGGGCTGACAGACACAGCTGCTCCTTTCGGTACACTCTTTTAAATTATGTTTTTGACCTTCATTGAAGAGTTAATCCCTCTCCCTTTCTTCCTCTTCTGAGCCTGTGGCCACAAATGCTTTCCAGAGAAAAACCACAAATGCCTTGGCTGCTGTCTTCTATTGATCAAAAAATAATCTTCTGTCATAAAGGCTGGAATTCTGTTGTATTGCAAGTGTGGCTAAGTAAGAGATGGAAAACTATGCTTGAAGTTGAGTACAACATATTGAAAATCTTTAATTTGTCATCAAAATGAAATAAGGTTTGTTTGACAAGCCATGTTTCAGTAAAGCCATGTTGTCCAGCATTAATTATATTTTGTTGTTTAATTTTTTTATCAATTAAATACTGCGTCAAGTCTACCATTATTTAGCCATGGCTTGGTGTCAGGCTTAGAGACAATTCCTGGGCAATCTAATACATCCATTTTGAACACTGGCAGAATACCGGGTATTAGCATTTTCAAAATCATCTGGAATTTTCCTGGCTTTTCAAGATTTATTGAAAATGAACGGTGGGCAAAAGATCTCTTTCCTAATTTGTTTAGTATGTGGGTGATGATGTAGCTATGATGCTCCAGAAATTATGCAAGAGGCAAGGATTTCTTTTAGTTGGTCCAATAAAAGGCATCACTATGTAGTTGTGCTAAAGTTAGACAAGCTTTCAAATGCAAGGCATTCTCCCTCAGGTCTCTGATCCTAGAAAGCAGGCACAGCATAATGGAAAAACAGCAGAGGATAGAGGGTGAGATCATTCTCAGGAGTAGCAGACAAGACAATTAGCAGAAGAGTAGCTGATTACTGGGAGATCAAGACCTGTCAAAATGGAGGAGGGTCATTCTCACCTTTCCAGTGTGGAAAAAAATCAGGAGTTGGATAGAATATAATGTGCCATAAAACCAATATCAATCTATCCAACAACTTTAAAAAGTGAACTTGGGAACAAAAATTTGCAAGCTGACTGAACCAAGGACTACAAATCGGTATCTTTATCATTGATGTCTTTGTCTAACTTTATCCCAACTATATAGTTGGTCCTATAAAAGATACCACCTGAAAAAATCCTTGTCTCTCACTTGTTTCGAACTTTAGTGGTGCAGGTTATCTAAATCTTCTAGTTTTCAAAATCCTGAGTATCTGGTGATTGACTTCCTCCTGGCGGGTGCTATCTGCATGTGATGTGAGTGCACACATACATTTCCAAGCACAGAGCAGGTACTTATTGAACACTCTTTCATTAGTTACTGTTTCCATCTAGTAATGTCTTATCCCTTTGCTAGGATTCTTTTTCCTTGATACATTTACATTCTGTCCTTACCCTTGGCAATTCTGGTTTGTTTTTTTTTTATTTTGATGCCTTTACATTATTTTATCTTTTTTTCTATGCTTCATTTCTTCCATAGCTTTATTAGTTGATCTTAGTTTAGCAGAATAACCAAATGGGACTTTACCTGATCTGCGTTTTGTTTGGAGGTGGAAGTTTGCATGAATACCAGTGAGAACTGTGACTGATCTGAACAGTCTGAAAATGCCATATGATTTTTCAGGAGCTTTGGGGTCATAGTGTCTGCATTAAATTATTATGTTTTCACATGAGAAAAAATCTTTTATCCTCTTTTAGGAAAAACTTTTACAGGGTCCTTTTTACCTTATACAATACTGAGTCTAAACAGAATATTCTTAACCCTCATTGTTTCAGTGTGCTCTGGTAACTGAATAAAAACACGGTTATCCAAGTTAGCAAGTTTTAATTAGTTTGAATATCTCTGTATGTCACTGTCTTTCAGTCATTGTTCTCATTTATGGTGTTTATGGGATGAGGGACCTACCCTGCATGCAGTATAGTGAGTTTAAACACAAGGTTCAAGGGGTGATCAGGACTGAGCTTTGAGAACTGCTGGGTCTGATGGGTCTGATTCCTGCTACTACACAAGTAAAAAATAAAGTCAAGAAATTTTAAAAGCACCTAACTGATTTCGGGGCAAGTTGTGTTTACTTTCAGTGCTTAAATTTGTTTGTGACCAAGTGTAGCTGCAGTTTATGCTTCCTAATGATTATGAAAACATTCTATATTAATTGCAGTGCAGCTGCATAAGGACTTGCAAGAGCAAAGCTGCATATTATTGATTTGAAAGAAGCGTGGGTGTAGTTCTAACTGGTGTTTGAATAACATTAACCTGTTGCAGTTACCGTTTTTTAAAAAGGTTTTATATGGTACAAGTGATAGTCACATCAGTGCTTTGGGAGGTGATTGGGGTGTACCTTGTAGTCTTTAGATTGGTTTCATTCTTCACTTGCATTTAGAAGATGAGATTATGTAGGCCAGTAGTAATCTGAGGAGCAGGGGAAAGAATCCTCCCTTTCTCCTTCTTGCAATCCAAGGACATAAAGAGCAGTGTGGGCCCAACCATCTCTTTGTTTCTTCTTCCCATGTGATGCCTATGAAATAGAGCCTCTCTATGGTATGCTTACTCAGGATTTTTCGACCTTATGTAGGTGGGACGTAAGGTGCAAAAGGTTGAGAACCACTGGCCTAGGTCACAACCACCAGGCAAATCGAAACAGAAGGCCACCAGCTGCATGCTTGTTTCAGGCTTATTTGTCCCAAGGGCTCTAAGCTTGAAAAGGCTTCTCTCAGTGATTAGGTACAGACTTTCAAATCAACATGTATGGAACCTTTTAAATTGGAAGACCGTGGTGCTTTTGCTATCGGACCCTCGAGCATCAACTTCAGGAACTTCAGATTGCTTCCAAGCTCAGAGTTTCAGTACCTTTCCTCTTCATACTGACCAACCTGAACTGACCCCTCTCTCCCACCTTACAGTTCTGATACTGAAACCATACATATGCTGCCAAATGACTTCTGATTTTTATCGGGGGGGGAGGGCTTCTGCAATTGGGAATAGTCCCAAAATGCCCAGGTTCTTTTATTTATGTTATCTTTTAGCCTAAAGAAGTGGGATTGGTGGCCCATACTAGATCTTTGTCACAATATCTTCTTTTGTCATTACAAGTTCAGAATTGTGATTCTGCTTTCCATAATCACCTTACTGAATCCTGAGAACTGTTTAAAAACCTATTTTCATACATCAGTCATGCGGCTCTCCACCCAGTGTTGTTTTGGTGAGAGGGGGAAACATCGACCTGTAAAGGGTCTTTCCATTTAGTCTTTCTGTGGTTTTCACCAACTACCAAATACCTGGAAGTAGTGGCAGCTCACTGAAGGAGGCAAGAAATCCAAGCCTTTTATTGCCTCTGACTTATTTCAAGAATATCATCCCTACAGATGTGCCATTTGAGTTGAGCAGTCTGAAAGTACTTTGCCTCACTAATTCTCCAAGTTGTTTTTGACTTAGAGTTTGTGGGAGAAATGTTAGACTGCAAGTCAGTGAGATCTTACCTCCCACAAGAAATTCCAAATAATAATACATCTGTTTAACCAATTTCAAGCTTCTCTGACAATATTTCTGATTTTTAGGCTTGATATACCTGACTAGTGAGGGGATGTGGGTTCATGCAGATAACTTTAATATTCATTGACTCTGGCTTCCTCAAGAGATTTGTCTCTGTCTGTGGCTTAAAGCTCAGTTTTCTCCTGAGTATGTAAAGTCCTCCTTCCTCTCTAGGGGTCCACACTACCAATTTTGACAGAAAACCTCATAGCTATGGATTTTAGCAGCAAGCAAGAAGTGTGATGAACAAATATCAAGGAGCTAATTGATCTGCATAACCAGACTGCAGCATATAATAACTAGGGTAGGTCACGGCCCTCATGCAACTCACTCCAACACAGCCATGCCTGTTAGCCATAAGTCTAGAAGACTGCTAGTAAGTGTCTGTGTTCAGTGCATTTTTTTTTCTGACCTTGGAGTGGTAAGCCTTGCCTTCAGTTCTCATCCCACTCCTGATTACAGCCTATCCCAGCCTCCCTACTCCTTCCTCTTACTTCCATGGCTTCATATCAGCAGATGTGCACAAGCTGCTCTAAATATTGTTCTGTTCTCACTAATACTTCACTCTTCATACTCCACATCCTGATCTCTGACAAAGAATGCAAGGTTGTCTCTGCTTTGTCAATTAAATCCAAATGTAATTGCCAGATTCTGCAGCAAATCTCTCTGAAGGCTCTGAACCTTCTCTTAGGTTCAGAACATCTTGAAATCCTCCAACAGCCATGAGTATTCAGTTGCATCAATATTGAAGTTTTACAGAACATCTTTTTACAAGTGTAATAGAAACTGTTTGCCGCAGACCTGAACTCAAATGTCCGGCATTCTGTCCTGAGGATTCTGACCTCGGGCTCCTTGGCTGCTGCCTTTCCCATCCACTGATGTGACTGATGCACAGCTTTCCATGGTACGAGGGCAATGAAGAAATAGACATGTGACAAATCTTGACAGACTATTATGGTAGCCCCAACTTAGGTTATCCTTGGACTTCTGTGTTGAAATGTGCATTGACAAAAAGGTAATGCCCTTCAAAATACTGTATCTGGAGCAGTATACGTGCTAGATGATCTTTTATTACAAATCAGTAGTTTGAGAAAATTCTTCCCCCCCCCTTTTTTTTTTCTCCAATTGCTTGAAGACAAATTTCTTCCTTTTAAATGAAAAGTCACAACTCATTATCACCATTGTGAAGTCTTATCTAAACAGGGTTTTTTACAGCATTTTAATTGTGGAATGATATAGTCAAACTGATATCGCTCCTTAATATGGAAACAGTTATACCAACGTAGTTTATTCCTGTACAATTATGGGAATAAGCGATATTGGTATAGGTCAGTGGTTCCCAAACTTTTTAGATTAACAAACCAATGTCAGCCCACCAGTTGTTCAGGGACCACTGTGCATCTGTATGATCAAACTTATTGAAAGGGAATGGGGAGGCAGTCTGGTAAATGGATCAGGTGTTGACCATTTACTAGGGCCTATCAGACCCTGATTTGGAAAACACTGGTGTAAGTTACATTTGTACCCATACAATTGCTAGGAAGGCTGTACTGGTAGAACTGTATTTGGCTTATTAAAAAAAAATCCTCTCATATATGAAATAGTCAAATTGGTATGAAAACTGCAGATTAGGGCTGATTTATCCACTGGCAGCCAGTATTTCTGGATGGACAACTCATGGTTCTTGGCTCAGCTGGAGGTGTTCTCCTTCATTTGGTTTATGACTAGAGCTTCAATTAAAATTAGTAATTTATTGCCCTTGTAACTACTTTTACTTTTCCATTTATTCCCCAGCAGGCTTATTTACCTTGTTTTAAAAATATGCCCTGGAGGAGAAGGAGGATAGGGGAAATAGCTGGTAGAAAGGAAACAACCTGTTTGCCCAAGTTGTTGTTTTTGGTTTCTAACTGAATTGCTTTAAACACTGCAATTGATCCTGTCATTTCTGCTTTTAGCTAGCTACCATCCAAGGTGGGTGCTATATTCTCATCTTATTTCACTTGAATTAATATGAAAATAGACATGTTGGAAAAGCCTAATGCAGAAATGATAAACTGAGTGGGATCCTGCATTGTTTGTAAGCTAGTTAATGGTGAGATTGAGTTGAAGTTGTGTGAGGAGTGTTAAACATTAATTGTAGTGGCTTGTAATAAGAACTGTTAGATAGGGAAACTGGTATTTTTGGGGAAAATGCTTATTTCAGATTATTCCTTTCCAACCCTGACTAGTCTTCATTGATTTTAGGCTCTGTTTTTAAAGGTAGTGATGTCTAGCTGTCATTGAAATTAATGCAAGTACAATGGTTAAATACCTTTGAGAATCTGGCCCTTTGGCTTCAGCCCTGTGTTCTATATGCTTTATCACTACAGACCATTTCTTTGGGGGAGGGAGGAAGGTAATATAGATTTTTTTAAATATTTGAATTAGTTTTACTGCATTCATTCTTGTACAGATAAAATGTTGTGTTAAGCATATTACTTTTATTTTTTAAGCAAAATCTGCTTAATCATTTAGACTTAACGGATTCAAGAGCAGTATTTTTGTAAGGCATATTTTATAGTTTGTCATGTATTTTTTTCATTTTTTCCCCCAAATTTTGAAAAACCTAACAGTAAGTAATATTTTTGCAGCTTTTAGTGCATATTTTCTTTTCAAAATTTAACATTGATTTAAATAAGGCATGATTGATAAAAGTATTTTTTAACTAATTTGCTTTTTTTTTTTTAAGATGGGTAAAAAGCTGAGCATATTTCTAAAATGGTCTAGAGTAGTGGTCTTCTACCTGTGGTCCATGGACACCTGGGGATTTGCAGACTAAGAGGTCTGCAAAAGATGACTATGATCAGTCAAAAGTATGAGGATACCCACACTTACAATTCAGAGGGGCTTGCACCGCCATTCAAATTTTTTTAGGGGTCTGCAAATGAGAACAGGTTGAAAACCACTGTCCTAAAGTGTTCCAAGTATACTTTTTAATGAGGGTTTTTTATAGATCTTTGCTTTTCTACTAGCATGATGAGCTAAAACAACTTTAGTTTTTAAGTGTAATAGTAATTATTGAATCAATTCCAAATTAAACTGCTAATTTAAAAACTGTTCCTTGAACTCTGCAGTTGTGGCATGAGTTGCTGAACCTTATCCTAGAGCTGGTTTTAATAGTACACTACTGTGTGTGCACCACTCTTTCCATTTTCTAATATATTGGATTTAGGCTGCTGCTGCGGGGATAGGAAAAACTGAATGGGTGGGGAGGGAGAATCTTGTATGCCATGGTATTTATAGTGGCTGCTGGCTGATGCGACAAGAGTGTTGTAACTTTAGAGCTCAGACAAAGGCCCTTTCTCTCTCAAAGGCTTTTTTATTTTCCAGTCTGAAAAATGTCTTTTATTGCCATTTAAATGTTAACCAGTGGTTCTCAATCTTCACTGGCCCATGGGCAGCAATACTGACCAAGCAGTACTCTTTGAACAACCTTATATTGACCATTTGAAGATGCACATATCTGTGGAAAGCAAAATTTCCTGTGGCAGTGAGCAACATTAGAGAGGGTCTCATGAACATCGTGTCATGAGTCACAGGTTGGGATCTACCGTGCTAGACACTGCAACTAGTGTAACTTTGTGAAATTGCTGTCCTTAATGTTTAAAGTAGTGCTAATGACACCTACAGATTATAGTAATTACTATTGGATAGGAAGCTTCTGTATCATAGCATGCTTGGGTCAAAGGAGTTTAATAAAGTTTTTTGCCAGGAGAAAGGCACTTACCCAATGTTCTTTGCTAAAGGAAATACACATTGGAATGAACTTAATTATAACTCAAATTGGAAAATTAGTGGAAACATTTACTGAGTAATCTTTTATGTTTAGTTAAGAGAAATACCAAGTCAAAACTCTTAGTCATTCATTTTAGATTACTGAGAAGCTCTTTTAAATGCATGAGATAGGAAAAGCAAATATCATTCTTATATTTTTAAATCTGCACTCCAGGAGAGTTGAACTGAGGAAGTCACTCTGCAATTTTTGCTTGAAAAAAAGGTTGTGTCTACACTAAAATTTCCAGTTTTTTCACACAACCTAGAGACTCAGCACTGCCTGCTAGCCATTTATGGGGAACCAAATGGCAAAGACCATTTAAAGTCAGGGTCCACATTTAAATACTTTGTTCATAGGGCTTTGTTAAAAAGATGGGGTTCTGATATCTGAGAACAAGTGAAAGATTTGGAGATACATTCTTGTCTAAAGTTAGAAATTCCAGCAGCTTTCCCTTCTTTGGGCCATAACATACTCAACTGTGGGTTTGGCTAAGTATTAAGATACTAGAGCAGTTATTGCTGCACCACTGAGCCAAAATGCAACTCTCTGATTATAGCTGTATTTCAGCTTATTGGCACAACATTGTATTACCTTAGATAGTAATACTGCCTGGCTTTGCTTTTGCAAAAGAAGAAAAAATGGATGGTAAAAATCTTTAATTTAAGGCAGTACTTAGCATCTCTCTGATTTGGGGCTCTCGAAACATCTCAGTAATTTGTTGGTAAAAGGATTAGTACTCTGAAAAATCTTGGTTAGAAATACTTAGGAATGGAGAAACTCCATGTCACACCACCAAAATACAGGCACCAAGCTCAGAGTGGAATCACAAAGCTAGTGTAGGCACTTAGGAATGAGACTCTCAGTGAGGGAAACGCCTAACCCAGTAAATTAAGAAATGTCAAAGAGAGGGGAATGTATGAAATTGCATCTTTTTCTTGCATGAAATGCTCCACTTGGAGCTCAGAATTAGGCACATGTATGAGTCTGGGATTTGTAGTTAAAGGCCACCGTGCAGCCTTAGTCAGTAAAGTTGTCCTTTTCGGAAATGCCCAGTTGGCTCACTCCTTTGGGAGTTGGTGGTTCGTCCCTCAGCCACTTATACTCAAAGGAGATAAAAAATGAGGTACCCACTTAGTGTATATACTATTTTTGAATACTAGTCTAGTGGCTAGAGTACTTGTCAAAGGAATGGGAGAACTGGGTTCAAATCCACTTCCATTCTCCAAAGAGAATGCCTAACCACTAAGCTTAGAGGCAAGGCCAGTGTGGGGTACTCTTCATTGCTCCTGTTGCAGTTGCCCAGCTATAGAAAGGAAGGCAAGATTGATAGGGCCAGTGTTCTAAAAGTGATCAAATTCAATATTCATTTTAGGCCAGAGTAATTGTGGGTTATGTCTACATGGTAAGCATCATCTCTGTCTACAGTGTAAACTTTACTATCCCAACAGAAGCATAATAAGCAGTTACTTAAGCCCTGGGTAGCAGTGGTGGCTGGGGCTGGTGCCCTGGTTGCCTAACTCTAGATAGGCTACTGCTTCCAGATGATGGTGCCTTCAAGCATGCTGTGTTGCCACATTGGCCCACACATACTAATTTAGCTTAGGGGTGGGTTAATTGTCATGGTCTTTCAGCAGTAGTTGTAAGCCCTCCCCCAGCTGCCATACAGAGGCAGCTCCATTGTTTCCAGTTTAGGATGCAACCCAGAGGGTGTGATGTAGCATGCTTTAGCATGCCATCTAGGGGGCTGTGGCATTACTGTATGGACATAGACATTGTGTTCTTCTGTTTTAAGTAATAGGTATTTGTGTTTATTTTTTCAGAATCTGTGGCCTTCGACAGCTTATGCTGTGCTATTAGTTTGATTTGCTAGCATACTTTGCCAAACTGATGGGTGACTCAAAATAGAGCATGGAGTAGCATTGGCTGTGGCATCGTATCACGTGCTCAGTGGAATGTTCCCATTAAGTGACAAATATTAGTGTGGACTTCTGAGGGAAATGGATTTTACGCCATCACTCCGTCCAGCGTTGTGTTTAGAAGTTTTCATGGTCTCACAAAATGATTTTTGCAAACCAGTATCTACCAGACTGTCTCAAAAAAGTTAAACAAATGGAAGGTTAGCTTATGAAATAACAGCTCCAGAAATTATCAGCTGCATTTGAGGGGAACCATAGAAGATTTGAAGGGAACCTTCACTTCTTGAAGTGGTAAATCATGATTGTGACCAAAATTGTTCTAAAATTAGAAAGATGTTCATATATCAAACAGGAGGGCCCAGGATCAAAGTTTCCCTAAAAAAAATGAAAACTTTTAAAATGTTTTCAATTATATTTGATTCTTTAAGTCAACTGAAAACTAGACCACCTAAGAGCAGACAGCAGGATAGTTTTATTGTAGGAGGGATTTAAAAAGGGTGTGCCTCTGAAATATAAAATTTCTACAGCGTAAGTGACCTGTGGTTTAGGCTTTAAATCATGTTCTCCTCAGTTGGGCTAGGGTCAGACATTACACATAAACTGGTATAAGTGTTTGGAAACTGGCTTAAACCTTTATAACAGAACAGAAGTTCATTGCACACAGACCGGTTTCAAAACGATCAAAACTGGTTTAAGGTACGCTTGGATGGAGGTAGTACCAGACCTAACTGATCTAGGTTAAACAATCTATTAAACTTTTATATCCTAGATCCACTCCTGATACAAGTTAGGTCTCAATCCCCTGGCATCCCAGGATGCATTGCAGCACCCACTATTCCTTCCCCCCCCCACCCCCAATTGAACAGGCTAGTGTCCACCCCAGCTTCTTTACTGCAAGCCCAGCTGGGTGGCCCCATCCCCAGCTCTCACAGATCTGAGTCACCCTCCCCAACTCTGCCAAGGGGAATGGAAGGGGGGATGGACCCTCATCCCTGCCCCAGCTCCTTTCAACTCAGGTATGCACAGTGTGGGGTGGGAGGAAGTCCCTTGAGGCCAGGACTTTCCCTTCTCCACAATGCAGCTCTGAGCTGCAAATGCTTCAGCACCACCCTCTTGCCAGCCCCTGCCTATCAGGTGTGGTAGGATGGACCTCTGCTCTGGTCCTGGCCCCCCAGCTGAAGCCTGCACAGCAGGTAGGGGAGAAAGCCCCAGAGGTGGGGGCTTTCTTCCCTGCAGTATGGCTCTCCACTGGGCTGCAAATACCACAGCCCTGCCCCCTCGCAAACCCCGCTCCTGTCAGCCTTCTCCCTCTCACCCTCCACTGTGCAGACCCTAGCTTGGAGGCTTGAGCAGGGGTCCATTCCCCATCCTCTACCTCTCCTCAACTGACAGGTGAGAGGCTAGTGAGGAGGAGGGGCTGAGGCATTTGCAGCCTGGCAGAACTGGGGGTTGTGAGTGAGAGCCCCTGTCTTCTGGCCTTGACCAGTGCAGGCATTTGCTTTCTTGGCTAACTGATAAGTGAACATGTATTCTGTTCCTTAATGGTTCAATGTATATAGCCTAGAGAAAGCTGAATAGATTGAATCGATTCTGCCTCGGATTTTTTGACTCTCTGTACTCAGCCTTTTTGCATATTCATGTTTTACTAGCTTTATCGTTTACATTCAACTTTCACAACGGTCTTTAGAGTGCATTATATTGCTCAGTCCTTAAATCTGTGACTGTTAATGGGATTCTAGGTGGGAATGAGTTCATAGCAGCACAGGCTAAGCTCACTTACACTCTTGCCTGATTGTGGCAGTGGAACAATTATCAGTGATTCCATTTTAGAAAGTGACGTCTCTTTCTGATTTAAAACAGTGGCTCTATGAAGAAATATAACCAATCATGTAAATCAGTGATGACCAGCCAGTGGATCTTGATCCACCAGTAGATCTTGGAGCCTTTTGCAGTATTTCTTGAAGTCTCTTAGAGCTGATTTGAGGCTAGGGTGAGGGGCTGAGTGCCTGCATATACGCATGTGTGGGGAGGGAAGGGGCAGGGGCTAAATCAAGGCCACTGTGGTAAGGAACAGTGCTGCAGAGGCAGGAACAGGGGTAACTTGAGTGGGGCCTGGGCCAGGTGGGGCTTACCTGCTGGGGAGGCACACTCCCAAATAATTTTTTCTCCCTCTGCCTCAATCTGCGCCTCTTCCCCCCACAACTTACCTGCTGGGCAGGTAGATCATGGGTTGCTTTTAAATACCAAAGGTGATCTCCTTCTTAAAAAGGTTGGAGACCACTGTTGTAAATCATCTATATCAGCTTGTGGCCCCTATTGGGCTTGGGGAATATAGCATTTAATGTATAGGATCAAGCGTATAACATTGAAAATGCAACTTAAAAGTGAATGTACTTTAGCACTGTATAATGGAACTACTGGCAGGGAAAAGGAATAATCATTATTCTGTGCCAGCTGCTTTATTTATTGCAAGGTATATCTGCCAAAGAGATTCAGTTGACTGAATCTATTATATCAGTCTAACTATTATGGATACTGCAGTCTCCACAAGCAAGTGATGAACTTTTGATTTGAACATATGGAGGAGGAGGACTTTGTGTCTCTAGTGTTTTGGTCTATGCTACTTGAATACATACTACAGATGATGTTGTTACATGAGCACTGCAGCCCTAATATTTGTGCTGGCACTGAAAGGATTTAAAGCTCCACTAAAAGTATAGCTGAGGAATCTGAGTGGTGTTACCTGTTCTGCTTCTCTTCTTCCCCAGCTTCTTGTATGTGAGAACATAGAGCAACTTTTGGTGCAATTCTGTTGCCCTACTAAAAGGGCCCTGTGAGTACTGTTATTACCCAGTGCAGCAAAGAGCAACTCTGAGGCTTTTTAAGTTATACCAAGATCCAAACCAGCAGTTGTGGGAGCTAGGGAACACAGAGGTTGTGGGAATCTGCTTGCGACTCCCTCCCCCAGTACATCGAGCTGCTTTAGCCATCTGGTCCTACATGGAAACCACCATTATTTCCATGTGCATCATTATTATTTTGCAGAATCAACACCATGTGGATTAAAACATATGTTGATTCTGCAATATGATACAATAATGTTACATATAGAAACCATGGTGAATTGTGTGGAACATTTTCACAATATGCTAAAATCTTTACCTTTTAAAAACAGTTCCTTCAAAACTTAAACATCTATAACTTCTAATAAGGAGGAAACTGCGCATAACAAACCTCCTAGAACAAAAAAAAATAAAAAGGCTCTCACTAAATATGGAGAAAGGGTGGGGTATGAACTTTACATCAAGCTATTGGTACCAGCAGTGTGAAGTATAAAATCTAAATAAAAAAGATGAATGATATTGGAGGATCTTCGAAGTGAAGATTTGGGTGAGTCAGGGTGTAAGATCTTTATGAATGATTTGTATGACAACCTGAAAGCTAAAATAATGAAAAAAAATACACTGAAGCAAGGTCCCTGTTTACTGTACAGAACAGACTGAGGTGTGCCCTGGAATATAATGCATAACAATATTTTCCATGTTGCTAGGTTTTTTGTTGTAGTCATGTTGGTCTAAGGACATAGGCAGGCAAGGTTCTTTGGGTAGATGTGATATCTTTTTTTAGACTGAGAAGTTGGAAAAAAGTTCTTAGCAAGCTTTTGGGTTTAGTCACCCTTCTTCAGGCAGAGGGAGCCTCTGCTGTTCTGAGGCTCCAAGGAATGAGAGAAGCTAAAAGTGTAGTAGGATGTCAGTGAGAATGTAAATAAGTAGAAATTAGAAAGACAAAAGGTAAAGCAGAGAGGTGACATAGGGGAGGGGAAAGAGAGCAGAGGAAAAAGCAAACCCTTTTGCAGTCTAACTGCTTTCCCTTTGGAAAAGGTACGTGACTTAATAGAAACCTAAGAATTGCCATTGGACACTAGGGGTGTGCGAAACAAGCCATATTCGATTTGGATTCAGATTCATCGCAAATCAGGGACAGGGATTTGATTAATTGATTTGGATCACTGTCCTGATTTGATTCACCTGAATCCGAATCTGAAGAGTCGATGGTGATTCGGAGAACTAGCATTTAAAGCGGCACAGCTTTAAATGTTTTTTCTACATACCTTGAGGTACCAGGTGCGACTCATGAACACTGCAATACTGGGGTGGATGGAGCATCTCACAGGAGCATGGGGGGGGGGCCCCCCCCGCGTGCTTGACAGTGGACCCAGAAGTGGGCTGAAAGTACTTCCGGGTCCGCTGCTGAGCATATGGGGGACCCCCTCCATCCCCGCCCCCCAGCTCATTGATTGGCCATGGGGGGACCCTGAGTGGCCCCCAGACCCAGGAAGTACCAGTCACCAAGCCAGGGGGGGGGCAGCGTGGGGTTCCCTGTGTGCTCTGTGGCCGACCTGGAATTGAACCGGAAGTGCTTGTGGTCCACTTCCAGGTCTGCTGCCAAGTATGCTAGAGACCCCCTCTGCACTCCCATGGCATTCTCGGCATCTCGGTGGTCATGAGCTGCTTGGTAGCTTAAGGTGTGTAGAAAAAACATTTAAAACTGTGTCTGTCTGAATCATCGAATCTCTCCTAATTGATTTGGAGGGTTCCAATTTGATTCAGAGAGATTAAAGGGTCTCCTGATTCCATTCAAATTTGGAGATTCAGCTGCCAAAAAGGGGCAAATCTCTGCCAAATTGAATCAGTGACAACCCAATTGGACACTACACCCATATCCTGTCTTGATAATGCCTGGTACTTACTATTTTAGACAAATCCCTACTTTTCCCCAGTTGAAAATAAGTAATCTGTATATTGGAAGTGTAAGTTTCTTCCTCACTTCATCATGAATTAGTATTGGTTTATGATCTGATGTGTGAGTTTGCTTCCCAGAGATATTTTATCCTACCTAAAGTATAAGTAATGTATATTTCTGTATAAATTTCTGAACCTTTTTATGACTTGTTCAAGCCTCTTGACTTTCAGGGTGTCCTGTAGAAATGGAGTTCCACATGTTTGAGTTGTTATACAAGAATGCATCTTCTTTTCTACTGTAAACTTCTTTCACTTGTACTCAGTTTCTTTTTTGCATATATTAGGTTAAACTGTGGAATCCAATTTACCTTCTTGCTGTACACCGTTTATTCTGTTGCTTTTTTATTGCAACCTGCCTCTTCGTATCCTTAGCTCTTTATATCCTTGTGCATTAGTGCACAAAATATTAAAAATATTGTAGGGCATCCTGTCCAGTTGCTTTAATTTTCACATGTTCATTCATAACTGAGCCACCTGATTGTTCAGTGGGTTTAAGATAGTTGCATTCAATGTCATTTTACCTGTTGTTCTATATTGCTAATGTTCTCACAACTTTTCCACAGACTCACATTTCGAGACTTCCTCCCGGAGCTGTGGCCGGACAGTCCGTGGCAATTGAGGGAGGGGTTTGCCGCCTGGAGAGCCCAGCAAACTGAACAGCTGACTCATCACCTCATCGTAAAGAATGTGAATGGCATTTTGTACAATAAGCTCTTTTTTCTGTTTTACCAGATGTTGGGGAATTTTACTCTCATGTTATACTCCTTATTGCAGCCATGTGCACCATAAATTGAGACAAGTGCTGCTGTAGTTCATGTTCCCACTCTGTGCGAGTGGGTGGGTGTGCATGCATGCTCATTTTTCTCCCAATAAAATAGGAACTCTTCCCAGTTGTGCAAAGACTGTGTATAATTAATGTTACATTTACTTACGTTGCTTTGAGCATAAAAACAAAGGTCCTAAAAGTTCAGAAAAATCTGATTTAATGAAGTTACAACAACTGTCATCCATGTTCTGAATTACATAGAAACAGATCTTTAAGTGAGATGTATCTTAATGCAAAAGTCATGATGGTTTCTACATTTCTTAATGATTTAAGTGACTCCAGTGGTAACTTAAACATTGTTTTTTTTGTTTGTTTTCCTGTCTGTCTCCCTCTCTCTGTCTCCCCCTTTCCCTTCTGACCCAAGTATGGGCATTTTTATTTGATGAACAGTGGTTTCAGTGAACCAAACAAGATTATGGTCAGAATAATTTTAAAGTCTTATAATATTGGTTGTATCTCTCTTCCCAGGATGAGCTAAGCTAAGATGTTAATAGCTTCAAGCTGTATGTATTACACAGAGCTATATAAAGATAATGTACGGTAATGCTGTCTTACTTTGTGTATAATGGAATATTACAATGTAAATAAGAAGACAAAGTTTATGGAAAGATTCAATATTATTCTTTGTTTCTGTTTAATCTATTTTTAAGAGAGAGGTACAGAAATAAACTTATTACTGAATGCTAAGTACACTGTGTATTGAATTGATGATGAGAGACCGGATATTACCTTTCTTCTGGGAACATGAATTGCTCAGTGTTCAATATCAGCACAGGTATTTGTATCGTGTGTAATATGTATGTACAATGCATATAAAATTACTGTAGGTTCCTACTTGATGCATCTAAAAAACTGGACCATATAACTACAGAGTCCTTATCAGCTTATATCTATGAGGCAGACGTAATGGTTTGGTTGCCATCAGATCTGATACTTTGGCAAACCACTTGAGGTCTGAAGGTGAATTCTTAAGTTTATACATCCGTTCAATGCTATTCTTTTTACTAATGACAGCAATATAGATATTTTTATAATGACAGCTTTTGTTCAGTGTTGTGAAGAGAGACCACAAAGAAATTAAGGTGGTTCTTTTTCTTCTTCCTAAAACAGTCTGATAACAGCAAGTGTCTGCCATTTCATCATTTTCCAGAAGTATTGAGTAACAGATATTTGGGCTACATAAGCTTCATCTGGCAGCATTCTTGTCTCTCTTGTAGTGTTGTGCCTGCTTATGACAGACATACTTGATTCTGATTAAACAGTTGCATCGATTATGGTATCAATGTCTCATGGAAAAACAATTTTTAATAATTTTTTTTTAATGGCCTGAGTTCATTTTGAAAGTAAAATTACTGGTCTTTCCTTCTCCCATTATGACAAATGTGTAGGCTTGGATCTAAAGGGACATACCCTGTTAGTAAATGGATCAGAATCTGTCAGTGTAATTTGGCATAGCGGATAAATTGGTGTCAGTACCCAAAAGTTTGGAGTCATGTACCACTACTTTTTTTATTGGTCAGGCTCAGTCCAAAATAGTAATCTAGATTTATGGTTTATCTACAGCTTTTTAGTGATTTTTAAAATAGTAAACATATTACCTTGATAAAAATTGTACATGCTCTACGGCACAAAATGCTGTCTATCTTTAGAGAATTTGAGACTTATTTTTGTTTAAAGGAGTTTCTTTTCCTATGGTCTTGCTAACATTTTTTGTATGATGATTTGATAATGTACAGATGCAATATAGAAATGGTAGACAGGAAGCATTTGAGTGACACTGACTATAGAAACAGAAAGGGAAATACATGGAGTTAAAAAAGGTTTGTTTCGAAATGTGTTGGGCTAGGTTTTTGGCTGGTGCAAATAGGTATAGCTCTGCAGAACTGAATGGAGCTATGTTGACTTTACACCAACTGAGACTGCAAACCTTCATTACCTCTAATTATTGGGAAATGAACTGTTACTTTGAAGCTGCTGTTCTCTACACTTAAAATGATTTGCTGATATTAAATTATAGTAAAACTTGATAATGAAAGAAATTAAGAAATTGCTGATGTTTTCTTAGGTTCCGGTTTTCAAAGGTGTTGTCATGCTTTTAGGTGCTTACTCAGAACTTTATCTTCTGTAACCATGGGAACTATTCTTTGCACTTGCATTTGCACCTTTTCTTTCCTTTGAGGATTTCAAGAAAGCATTTTCAGGAGGAGTCTTTCTGCAAAATGAAAACTTGTACTGTATAGAAACTCATAATGGAGCTAGATAACCTTGCAAAAGTTTCTTGCTTGAACTCTGTCACAGAAAATACATTTGTGTAATGCATAGGTTGATTATTTAGTACCCCCCATGTCTTCTATCCTTTCTCTGACCTGTTACTTTCCTTATTGTGGAGTAAAAGACGACTGAGCATTTGGTTTCCAGCATGTGATTTTTTTTTTTTTTTCCATGTGTTGGAAGCTAAAATATTTTTCTGTTTAATGTAGCCTAAAATGACAAACCGGGTAGGAAATGAATGGAAAACTAATTTCTGGAGTTCTTTTTTGATTTCTATGGACATCAGTTGCCTGTTGGCATCTCTGCTTTCTCATAGTTTAGGCTCTCTGCTTTGAGGCTGCAAACAGATATCATCTTTGTGCTGCCATTAAGAAGTTTTATAGCAGCACTAAGTTCATGCCCATTGTCATGCCACACATGCCCAAAATTGTGGCCATGACAAGAGGTGGTAAAAATTGTGATGCTTTTTGCAGAGCCATCCGTGGCATGTTTGTTTTATAGGAAAAAAGTGAAGGCAGCCGAGAGCTGCCTGTGTTCTCCTGTTAACCCAGTCTAGCACATCTGGAGCTTTGAGGGCCTGATCCTGCTGCATCCTGACTTGGAACAATGGAAAATGTCTATGTCACCCAGTGTTTTTGTTGTCTTTGGGGATAGTTTAGAGAACATGTATGAATTTACATCTTGGCAGTAGGGATGTTGTGACAATTCTGCTTATCCTGCTTCCACCCCCAGTGACTTAATTGAGGGCCTTATACTGCTACCAATTTTACTTTAGACATTAGGGATTATCAAAGATAAGTGTTGAAGACAGACATGGATTGTAACAAAGTGAGCCACAAAGTCTCATACCCTATGAGTAATTGTGGATCCAGGCGTTAATTGGTATTGTCCAGGAAAAATTATACACATGACAGCAATAGATGGTTACAATTAAAAAGGAGAGGCAACCAGATGAAATTGCATGTAAATACAAACAATTTGGAAACTGATGATTTATATTCTTCAAACACGCATTTATGCTCCTTCAGGCTATTTTCTAGCAGACAGTTTGGTGCCAGGATAGTTCTTCTTTCTTGATAAACCCTTGCTATTTAAATCCTGTAATATTGTTGTATTGTGTAGGGATGTTGCATGAATTCATTTACACTGGTAACTCTGCAAATGTTGCTGTCCTGTGGTATGGTACAAGTTTTAACTAAATAGATGCCTGTTGACAAACTTGAGCAAAACAGGAGCCTAATATTGTGTAGATGCTCTGATTTTAATTTTAGTTAACGTCTGTAAAGAACTGACTTAAGCCTGCAAAGAGCAGATTTAGTTTAACCTAAACTGAAACAAGATGGAAATATATGTACACACTGTTTTGCAGTGGTTTAACAATCCCTTTAAGTGTATATGAATTAAGCCAGCACAGCCTTCTTCTAAAAGCCCTTACAAAAACTCAGTATATTAATTCCATTACAAATCCAGCTCATATAGGGTACTTTTGTTCTATCCATATTTTGAATTGCATGTTTAAAATGTTTTCTAAATCACTTTTTATGCCAAAAAGATTAATAACTGCTTTGGTACTCATTCAGCTATCATTTGTATTAATAGTCCAGTGATGTTTTAAATAGTGCAGTTGTACTAATAGCACAGTAAAAGTTAATGGGTTTTCTGTTCTCTCAGGTAGTGTTAATCTAAATAGTACTTGGCAGTAGGGCTGTCCAAAATGGCAGCGTTCTGTTTCGACCAGTGTTTTGATGGAACAGCATTCTGTTTCAAGTTTTGTTTCGACACAAAACAATTGTTCTGTTTCATTCCATTGAAACGGTGAAACTGTTTCAACGTTTTGCCCATAGGATATAATGGGGAAGGTCAAAACAGCCTAAAACATTGTAATTTCTGGCCTAATTTGGATGAAACTGCAGCTGGAGTATTGCATCCAGTTCTGGGCTCTGCACCTTAACAAGGATGTGGCAAAGCTTGAGAGTCCAGAGAAGGGCTACCCATGTGATCAGAGACTTGCACAGCAAGCCATATGAGGAAAAGCTGAGGAACCTGGGACTCTTCAGCCTGAAAAAGAGAATGCTGAGACAGGATTTGGTAGCACCTTACTGCTACATCAGAAGTGTACATCTAGGACTTGGTGAACAACTGTTTACTAGGGCATCCTGGGGGAAAAGTAGAAGTAATGACCACAAACTTCTGGAAGATCATTTCAGGCTCATTCCAGGCTCAGCATTAAGAAAAACTACTGGGATGACTGCCCTCAATTTCACAGTTTGAGTGTGGCACTGGGTGCCATTTTTGCAGTGGAGTATGGCAGGCCTCCGCTCTTCTTTCATGGCTCTGTCCGAGGGGTCATGGAAACCCTGCCTTCCCTGGAGATTGACAGGCTAGTAATGAATGTACACAATAGATTCCTTTTGTGTGCTTGGCTTTAACAATGCATCAAAACATTTTAAATTTAAAAGTGCTCAGTTTAAAGAGATCCTTGAGACAACGTAATCCTTTCCTATACCATAGCCAGCTATCCAGCCTAGTCTCCTCAGGATGGAGTCTTGCACTTTTGCTTTTCTAGTGTAAACAAGTCCAAGTCTTGTTCTTTAATTGGCAGAAATCATTACAAAATAATAAAAAAAGGGCTAGAACAAGGAGGGAGGAAGGGGCAGGTAGAAGGCAAAGCTGGGTAACCTTAACTCTTGGGCAATTTTGAGAAACAGACATATATAAAAATTATTTCCCTGAAACAGGCAAGTCTATCAAACGGGTTCACTCTGTATCTGTTAAAAGCATATAGACATTATCTTATGGTTGGATGTTCCCTTTATTATCATAACACTTTTTTCATGTGGAAGCTAGAAAATGAATATGTCACTATAGACAATTTTTCTGTGGTGTATCACTGCTTACTGGCTTACCATAACCCCATTGTGGATGACTAAATTCTGCTGGTACGGATTCCATAATGTATTTAAAAATGTGACCCTTTGTTTTGATAGCTTGGTACACTGGAGTCCATTTCTTAAACTATTTTGGAACCAATGTTATTTCCAAAGATTGTGATTCTTGACTATGTCATGTTTTTGTAAGTTATCTATGACTAGGCAACAGTGCACACATTTATACTTACGTGTTGGTAGTGACACAAGTTGAGTCATTTTCTGTTTAGCTGAAAAGTGATAATTGTTTTTTTCACCTTACAGTTGATCTTAATGTCCGTTTTCTAGGTCGTGTGAACCTGTTTTTCATTTATTGTTCTAACATTGTTAGAACAAGTTTTCTGATACTCACCATGTCTTATACAGTTTCTGTATTTACTTTTTCAAGGGTGTAATTAGATTTTTCCAGAGGCTGGCCAAACTAAATAAAGGACCCCAGTCTGGCCATGCAGGAGTTCAGCACAAAAATGTCATTGGCTGTAAAGTTGACAACAGAAGGAAGGATTAAATATAAAACTGGCTAGGTCATACTCCAAAGAATTGTAGCGTTCATGTTTACACTATCCAAAAAACCTAAAGCCAAGCCAAAGGTGGTTCGTTGTGACCAAACGTGGAGCTACTGTAAGGAAAAATGACCACAGTGGTTGCTACTTTAGGAGGGGGGAGCAGCTGCATAGCTGTAACCACAATGAGGAAAGCCAGTTAAAAGATGACTACCATTTACTCTGCCTTGAAATGACATGTTATATTTTCTCAGAGTGGCAATTGGCAGCACTGTTTACAAGGCAATGGAGAAAGTGAAACTGTTATGTTGACATTCACAACCGCAGAGTTCATTGATTAACTTTCAGGGATTGTTTCTAAACAGACCCTTAATTTTCATTTCCTAAAAGCTGCTTTACAGTGTGCTATAGTTCTACAATGTTTATGTGCCTATTGTTCCAACAAAACTCAACTTTCATGACCATTATGAAGTCAATTCTTGAAGTTAGAACTGAATATAGGAAAGTTTTTCTTAGTAGTAGAAGGGAGAGGAAGTTGTGTTCGGAGGATAAAGGGAATCTTGTGTGTATCAACTGTGTAGGGTAGAGGGTAATAGGCTCAGAGTATTGTAACTGTAATGGTCCAGGTAATATGCAAGAAATAAGGTTTGCTTGCTAAAATGTTTTATTGGACTAACTCTATATAGGTAAGAGAAATGTTAGACAAGCTTTTGGGCACACAAATGGCCTTTCCACACATCTGGAAAAGAAGCCAATATACACTGGGGTAAATACCAGCTAAAACAATAACTTTAGTTTAACCTCCTTGTGTAAATAAAAATAATTACTTAAATAAGGGAAAGATGATAGTGAACTTATAGAGCAAAGAGAAGCTGTCATTAATAAGAATGGAACCAAAATTTCCAAATTGTACTGTTCTTTTCAAGAAGGCTCTTAATTTTTAGTGCAAAAATACAAATTTACAGGTGAAAATTACCTGAAGATCTCATTGATATTGCCACGTTTTTGAGTAATAGATGTTTCTGAAAATCAGACTACATATTGTAAGTCGCAAAAATGCATTTGAGAGCTGAACATCTGGAGTTTTTGTTTAGAAACTTTGGTCACGCTACTCAAAAGTTTGGGACTGTGGTGGTAGTTTTGGAACTCTTGGAAACATCTTTGAATGTTCAGTTTGAAAGGAATAAAAATACCTTCTGGCCAGACTACCTTTGAAACAGTAAATTGAAAAAAAAATTATAAGCAATAATTGAATTGTGTGCATAATTAGTGAAACTTTATTAGCTCAGGTACTGATTTAATTAATAAAAATGTTGATATTTACTTCGTAAAAAATATGGTGAATATGAAGTAGTATGATTTTTGAGTTTCACAAGAGTTTCTGTTTCCTTTAGTTGTCATATTTCTGGGTCAGCAAAGTATCATAGTATCTAGGGTCAGAAGGGGCCTAGAGCAGGCCATCTAGTCTGACCCCCCGCCAATGGCAGGAACGAGTGCTGGGGTCACAGGACCC
>JAGPOW010003648.1:98844187-98921755 GCA_030014935.1 Caiman crocodilus
AGGCTGCAGATGGAGTACTGTGTCCAGTTCTGGGCGCCGCACTTCAAGAGGGATGTGGACAGCCTCGAGAGGGTCCAGAGGAGGGCCACTAGAATGATACCTGGGCAGCAGGATAGGTCTTATGAGGAGCGTCTGAGGGACCTGAACCTGTTCAGCCTCAGTAAATGGAGGCTGAGGGGGTACCTGGTGGCTGCCTGTAAGCTGCTGAGGGGCGATCTTGAAAGTAAACCAAGAGATCTATCAGTCTGTTTTAAGATGACTCCCAACAGCTCATCAAAATGACCTAATCAAATGAATAGTGAGCTATTTGAAATTTGCTTAAGAATTCCCCATAGCCTATGTGCCATAAAGTCTTACACACCTCTATTTGTGAGAGGGGTACCTGGGCTTTCAAAGCCCTTGCCTACCCTACCGAAAGTTTGGACCATTAGTTGTTTGCTGCTGCACTATTATCTGTAGTTGGCATTATGGCACTTTTATCAACGTCTTCTAATGTTGCTCAAAACATAGATTTGCCTTACAGGCCAGAAAGGCACTGAAAAAAGAATTCTGTTCTTCAGTCAATGTGTATTGGCAAGAGAACTTAGTAGAAGTGAGATGGATTGATTGGCAGTTGCAGGGGACGTTAGTGTAAAATGTGGTTGGCTAAGGAAATAAAGACTCTTTCAGAAGGTAAAGTAAACGTGGGAACCAAGATACCTACAAAGGAAAGATGTCAAAGTAGAGGTGTTATTGCGGGCAGAGAGAAAGCGAATCATCTGAAGAATTCACAAAAATAAAGTTTAAGAAATAGTTGAAAAGAACATTTAGAGAAACTAAGGTAAATCATTGCTTTATAGTACATAACTTTATTTACTTTGATAGGGTACAGAATTGCCAAGATGAGCTAGATTCTGTCATTCACCAAGATATCTCTTTAGAAGCGAAGAAACAGGAAATGCCAGCTGTTCTACCTGGCAAGGGGATTTATTTCAAAAAAGATTTTCTGGTCTAATGGATCATACAGTACAAGGTAAGGACATCAAAAGAAGTTTCTAACCAGTTTGAGAATGTTTCAGTGTAAGATGCAACCCAGGCCTGATTGATGCAAGCCTCTGGGTTGTATCAACCACTGAATTCATCATAGTTTTTGGCTTCTGAAGTGCCACACCTGAGAGCTGCTGAGAACCTGAACCTCATACTAAAACCAATTAAGGCTTTACCTTGCCTAGTTACACTTGCAAATTATATAATTATCTGACATCCAGCAAATTTATTGAAAAATATGTATGCAGTTAATAAAGCAGTTAAAAGACTATCATTCTGTAAGAACTGATATATTTTTCTAGGTCCAGCATTTAAAGCATATTTGCCTTCCAGAGATACTGTCCATAGTAAAGGAATTGTTTATCCCAGCTTCCTCAATATTTGCTTAGCTTGTCTTCATGAGATGCATATAAAATTAGATTTTAGAGAGAGAGAGATTAGATTTAAAAAAAATGCAGCCTCTGGAAAGTATACTTCTAGCTGAACTTGTAAGGTGTAATCCTGACCTCGTTGATATTACTGCTTGGATAAAAATAAACTTTAGATTTCTCCTGGGACAAAGCCTTTTATCCTAGGAACTTACAGACATATAAGTAGGATGCTTGCATGTTTTTAAGTACCAGTGAAGTATCTGAGAGAACACTTTCCTGGGACATTGCTTATACCTGTAACAGAGTGAAAGAGAACCCTATACTAGATTGGGCAACCCTGGGGAGGGGGCAGAAAGTGAGGTCAGGATGGGGTCAAGAGTAATTAAAATATTGATCACTGCTGAAAGGAACTTAAGCGGAGAAGAGTTAAATGGCAAGTGGCAAAATAGACGGATAAAAGCAGAGGCATGTGAAGACTGAAGATGTGCAGTGATTGGAAGCCTTGGTCCGATAACAAATGGCCTGGGTGAGGAAGCCCACAGCAAGAGATTGGGAGGAGAAAAGGTGAGGAGAAAAAGTTACTTTACCTTCAGTGTTTGACGAGAGCAGGATTGCGATGAGCTGACAGACACCTGATACATCTGAAAGACAAAGGAAGAAGTGGAGGGGAGGTCAGATCAAAGGAGAAACCCCTACTAAGTGACACAAGAGACAAGGAAAGGGAGGAATAAAGTGTTAGGAGTGCTGTGGACTGTGGTAGTTGTAAACACTCATGTGGAGAGCCCAATAAAACAAATTTTTGTTTAGCTCATGACTCACGTGATTAACTGCACTCTCTCTCAGGGATAATTAATTTTCTTATTCTCCCAACATTTCATGGTGTGGCAGGTGACTCCCCACAAGAAAGTATTTGTTACTCACCTCTAGACCAGCCACAAGTGGTGCATTGACTGGGAAACCATGCCAAATGCTCCCTAACAATAGAGAACATGGAGGGGGCAAATCCCCACCGAATGGCAGCAGGCACAATCACTTATATTGAGGATTCTTCAGGGACAACAGGCTCAAATGGAGGAACTAATACGCGTGAGGACACAAGAGGCAAGGATTCGACTCTTTTCGCTACAGCAAGACCTCAGCGAGAAGATCGAAGCACAGCACGGAAACTGGTCTCGTGAGGGGGAGGGGACAAGGATACTTAAAATATCACCTGAAGAAGATGTTGAAGCTTTTTTGGAAGCCTTTGAGCAAGCTGCCATAGCGGCCAAGTGGGACCCAGCCACCTGGGCAATTCACATTGGGCCCTTGCTAATCGGTCCTGTGCAAGCCACCTATAGAGCCTTAGCCCAAACCAAGGTTAAAGATTATAAAAGAGTGAAAGTAGTAATTTTGTACCGATTGAAACTGCCCCCCTGAAGCCTACAGGCAAAAATTTTCAAGCAAGAAAGAGAAGGAAAGACCTATAACCTAGGCTGTTAGCTCAAAAGCTGAGGGATTGGTCAAACATTGGCTGCAACCTGAGGAATGTACCCTCGGAGAAACCATTGATCTAATCGTATTAGAATAATTCTGAGCAGATCTAGGAGAGAGTGCCCAGCAGTGCGTTAAGAGGCATCAGCTAAAGACTGTGGAGGAAGCTCTGAGACTAGCAGGGTATGATGTCATAGAAGCACAGGGGGATAACTACAAAAGGGAAAGAAGTGGGACCAGCTATGCACTTAATAGAGCTGAAGGGAGACAAAAAGGGAGGAGATCTGAAATGGCCAGAGTCCCCATAAGGGAGTTTTGCAATGGAGAACCCCACGAAATACTTCGCCACCTTTGTGGGGAGTGGGGACACCTGGCTTATGTCTGCCTCCAGAAGCTGCATTCTGAAGCTGTACTAGATTATCCTCATGAGGAGAAGATGGACTGCAGTTTTGGGAGGCACAAGGGGCCATGGAAGAAAAATAAATTGCTAATTGATGTACACATGGAAGACACCATTATTCCGGCAGTCATAGACATGCAGTGCACACAAACCATGATCAGAGCAGACCTCATCCCATTCCAGATGGGCACACCTGAAAATGCAGTGGGTATGGTCTGCATACATGGGGCATCCTATACTTTTCAGAGAAAAAAAATTAGGCTCACTGTGATGAACTGAAAAAATAGCAATCAGCTTAGCTGAAACTTTATTATTCCCCATGCTACTTGGCATTGATTGGCCCCACCTGCAAGAGGTGGTGAACAAAGCGATAAAAAACCCTGAAGGGGAAGATTCTCTGGCTCATTATAGCAAAATATGCTTTGGAGAGCTGACAGACCCAGGACCTGAGGAACTGGACTTGGACCAAGTGATCAGCGGCAGCAACCTCTGAAAGGAACAGAACAAAGAACTGCTCTTCTAGACCATCTTGCAAGAATGGGTGGCCAAAAGAGAAGAAAATATACTGGACCCTTGACTAATGGATCAGAACCACATTTTGAGGTAAGAGATGGCATTTTATACCAGGTAGAAAGGAGATGAGATGGGGAGCTGCAAGTCCAAATTCTGGTATTCTGTCCTTACTGGACATCCCTACTCCAAGTGGCACATATTCTTTCCATGGGGGGGTGGGAGGGGCATCTGGGGCAGAAGAAAACTGAGGCCTGTCTTGCTAACAAACTATTTTGGCCTGGAATTTATAAAATGATTAAGAAGCATTGCTGGAAGTGCTCAGCCTGCCAGAAGACAGTAGGGATGGAGCCCCTAAAAGCACCCCTGATGCCTCTACCAGTAGCAGGACGTCCCTTTGATAGAATTGCTTTAAATATCGACAGGCCCTTTCTCTGCAGCCATGCCAGATACCAATTCATGCTGGTATCGTAGACCTTGCAACTTGGTTCCTGGAGACGGTACTACTATGGAGTGTGACAGCATCCAAGATTACAGAAGCCCTGATGAAATGGGTGGCATGGGTGGGGATCCTGTGAGAAATTCTTACCAACCTAAGAAGAAACTTTAATGCTAACTGTATTAAAGGGAGGAGTATGTGAGACCTTGCAGATAAAACAGCTTAGGACCTCGGTATACCACCCCCAGACAGATGGTCTAGCTGAAAGATTTAACTGAACACTGATGGGCATGATCTGGGGATGTGTACAGGCAAGTGGGATGACATGTTACCCCCCTTGTTGTTCTTAAATGGGAAGCCCCACAAGCCTCTACACAATACACCCCTTTCAAACTAATGTACAGGCACAGACCCTGTGGGCTGATGGATATTATCTGCGAGAGCTGGACAGAGATGGAACCAGACAGGCTCAGTACCCCAAAAGTAGCATCAGACTTTCAAGAGACTGGAGAAAACCCATAACGTTGCCCAGGAAAACCTGGGTAGAGGCCAAGTCAGACAAAAACAGTTCTATGACAGGCAAGCATGGGAAAGAGGATTTCAGGAGAGATACCAGGTGCTGGTACTGCTGCCAGACAGCCTATATAAACTACCGGCCCAATGGCAAGGCCTATTTCAGGTCACCAGAAAAGTGGGTGCTGTTAATTATGAGGGGTTAAGGACCAAATTGGTCCACGGAAAACAAATATATCATGTCAACCTCTTAAAGAAGTGGCACCCCAGGAAAGGGTGGCTAATGCAGAGGAGTGGAGTCCTAGAGGCCCTAGGAAGACCAGAAATGCCACAAGAAAGGAGGGTAATGCCCTGGGTGGAGGAGGCATTAGAAAATGAGCAGCAAGAGTTAAAAACTATCATCAGTGATTTTCAGGATATATTCAATGAAGTGCCTGGAGAAGCCCGGGGAATAGAGCATAAAATTCAAACCCTGCAGGGTTGCATTGTACATAACCAATGGAGACACCTGCCATGACACCTTATGGACAGTGGTCAAAAGGGAAATCGAACAGATGTGATGACTAGGAATCAAGGAGCCCCTGGATGAGCCCTCTTGTCATTGTGCCAAAGCCAGATTTGTGCATGGACTACAGCAAAGGCAACAAGGTAGCAGTGTTTGATGTATTCCCAATGCCAAGGATTGATGATATGTTGGAAAAGATAGGTATTGCCAAGTGCATTTCAACATTAGACCTCACAAAGGGGTACCAGCAGATACCAATGACAGGATGGGACTGAGAGAAGACAACGTTTGGCACCCCCTGGGGTCTATTTAATTTCAAAAGGATGCCCTTTGGGCTTCATGGGACAGCTGCGTCATTTCAGTGATTGATGAACTTGCTACTCTCTCCTCATCGGGAATATGCATTGACCTACATCATCGTATTCTTGGAAGAGTGGGAATCCCATTGCCAGCATCTTTGAGCAGTCCTCACAGAATTAAGACAGGTGGGACTGACCGCCAATCCAGAAAAATGTGCCTTGGGAAACAGGGAGACCCAGTTCCTGGGCTTCCTGGTTGGACAAGGCCAAATACGGCTGGTGGCAGACAAATGGAAGCCATCCGGAAATACCAAATACCCAAGACCATGAGGTAACTGAGATTGCGAACTATTACTGATGATTCATTCAGAGATTTTCACAGATTGTAGTCCTGCCCCCCCGACTGACCTTATCAAAGGAAAGAAAAACCCGGTAAACTGGCATCCTGAAGCCTTGCAGGCATTTGAGAACTTCAAACAGGCATTATGCCAAGAACCGGTGCTATACACTCCAGATTTCTGGGAAACCTGCCAACAGACAGATGCATCTGACACTGCACTGGGGGCAATACTATTTCAGAGACACCAAGGGAAGAAGGACCCATAGCATATGCCATTAAACATTTTTCAGCAGTATGAACACACTACTCAACAGTCAAAAGAGAGTGCTTGGCTGTTCAGAAGGAAATCAAGCTTTTTAGATACTATTTACTAGGAAGGCAATTTGTGCTAATGACCAATCATGCCCCTCTTAAGTGGCTCCAATCCACAAAAACAGATAACGCCAAGCTGATGCATTGGTCTTTAGTTTTACAACCATTATATTTTTCAGTGGAGCCTTGAGCCGCAAGAACGAACATATCTGCTGACTTCCTCTTGAGACCTGATGGGTAACCTGGGAAGATTCATGGCATCCTGACACTACCCATGGAGAAAACTGGGGGAAGAACCCTTTTTGTTTGTTTGTTTGTTTCCATTATTTCAGTTTTTGTGTTACCTCGCTGTCCCATTTTCTTCTTCCTTTTTTTTCTTCCCCTTCCCCTCAGATCGGAACTAAAGGGGGAAGGTGTGTAATGGTGAAAGACAACCCTATACTGGAGGGGGTAACTACAAGGAGGGGGCAGAGAGTGAGGTCAGGATAGGGGCAAAGTAATGAAAACATTGATGATTGCTGAAGGGATCTGCAACCCAGGGAAGAGTTAAATGGCAAGCAGCAAGATGGAGGTGTGTGAAGACTGAAGACGTGCAGCGACTGGAAGGCTCGTTCTGACAACCAATCGCATGGTGAGGACACTCACAGCAAAGGATCGGGAGAAGAAAAGATGAAAAAAAGTTACTTACCTTCAGAGTCTGACAGGAATGGGATCGTGATGAGCGGACAGACACCTGATGCATCTGAAAGACAAAGGAAGAAGCGAAAGAGAGGTCAGACCAAAGAAGAAAACCCCTACTAAGTGAGGCAAGAGACAAGGAAGGGGAAGAAGAAAGCGTAGGAGCACTGTGGACTATGGCAATTATAACCACTCATGTGGAGACCCCAATAAAATGAATTTTCGTTTATCTCATGACTCGCACGATTTAACTACAATATCTCTTGGGGATAATTAATTTTCTTATTCTTCCAACATCTCAAGGCATGGCAGGTGAGTCCCTGTGAGAGAGTATTCATTATTCACCCCCAGAACAGCCACAATACCACTTTTAGGTTTTGACCAGGATCAATTGGAACCAACTCAAACGAGATGTCTATTTTTACCCTATACGCTTTACTATTCATTTCACTGAAGTTAGGATTTCACCCCAGAGGTAGTTTTCTTAAGTGACAAATATTTCCAAGCTTTTGGTATTTAGAGTGCAGACATCTGCAAGTGGGTAGTGTAAAAAATGTTTTAGTGAAGATAAAGTGTTATGGTTTGTATCATAAAATGTAGCAAAGATATGGACGATCCTATGGAATTGTAACTGAATACTTTCTAATGGAATAAAAAAGTTCAGGAAGAATAAATGTTGAGATGTTCCTTGCTGTGCATTGGCGTTTGTTAACTTATGTCTAATTTATAATCCTTGAACAAAAGGGCTGGACTAAATGACTTCCTGAGGTTCCTTCCCATCTGCTTTATCTATAATTCTAAAAATATTTAGGGATCAGGAATTGAATTTAACATCTTCAAGGCAAATAATTTGATGAAGCCAGTCTGATTTATTCAAAACATTTTGGGAGAAGTTACATGAGCCAAAGACTTTTGAGCATATTTTTAAAATTTGGATAAACTGCTTTTCCCAAAGGTGGTAATTTATATAGCTATTGTTCTGCTTTGGAAACATATGTATTTTATATGGAATACACAATGTGGCATTATACAAACATTTTATCGGCTAAATTATTGGATTGCTACATCATTACTCATGAGTGGCAAAACCACTGACATTCCAAGTAAGTGCCAGTAAAACCAAGATACCACCCTAGATTATTGTGTACTCTGCGATACCGCACATGTAGCAAAAACACTATCAAGAATCTCTTCAAAATGTTCCTAAATCTATTTCTTGCATCCTTCCTCCTGTAAAGCCAACTACCATATTTACTCAACCAGAAGATGAAGTATTTTCTTCCAATCATTATGTGGGGGGGGAAGCACTTATATTTGTATGCAAATATAAGATATAAGCATCTTATATTTGCATACAAGAAAACCTCATTAAATACATTGCCTATCATTAAACTGCTGCCAAAAGCAGCATGTGCTCAGTAATAGACCAGCTATGAAACTGGTTAAATGTAGCCAACACTGACCATGACTATAAAACACATGGCCCATATGGGGCAAACATACTAATAAAAGCTTACCACAATCTTTTTCAAGGCCAAACTAGTTCCAAATTCAATTGGGCAAGGGGGGGAGGGGGTCTGCTGCCAAGCATGTGCCCTGCACCCCCACCCCTGCCTTGGCCATTGGCTGCAGGGGAACCCTGGGTAGCACCCCCAGACCCAGGAGGCCCAATTGCCAAGCCAGGGAGCAGTGGAAGGAGACCCCTGCATGCTCCCTGGTGGACCCAGAAGTGGATCGCAAGTGCTTTTGATCTACTTCTGGATCCACTGCTGAGCCTGCTGGGGACTACACCCTGCGTTCCCATGGGACACTCCATCTGCCCCAGCATCTCAGCATTCATGAGCCGCCTGGTACCTTGAGGTATGTAGAAAAAACATTTAAAGCTGTGTCTATGTCCAAATCATTAAATCAATTTGGAGAGTTTCAGTTCAGTTCAGAGAGATTATAGGGTCTCTTGATTCAATGCGGATTCAGAGATCTGGCTGCTGAAGCAGGCTGACTCTCTGTCGAGTCAAATCGAATCAGCGACTGAAGCGTTGCACAGCCCTACTGAGCAATGCTGAGCTGTGGGGTCACCATGGCTTGAAAAGCTGCGGGCTCTGCTGGAGCCCAGCCCAATGAACTGCATGGTAAATCTTGAGGGAATTTTTACTTTCAATTAGTATCTTGCATGTTTACTTGGCAGGGGAAATACCATGACCACAATGGTGGCAATGGAGAAGACCCCTGACCAAGGTAATGCAGCTAAATGGCACTGTGTAGTGGAGGGTTGAACCATTGTTTTCTTGCAGACAGGACTCCCTACAAGGGCCTCATATTTAGCTTCCTAGTGGTTAGCTTCCAGTGGGAGGATCTGGGCTACATGCTGACTTTATGGAATTGGGAGACTTCTCCCTAACTTGTTCCTGTGGTCGTGGGCAAGCAAAATTTGGGGGCATCTGAACCCCAAGGCTCTGCACTTGGACCTGCACAAAGGATGCCTGCTAAAAGAGTTGGAAGCATTTGAAGCCCTAGACAGGGGTGGAAGATACCAGTAGTAGGGCAACATAGGATTCTCAAATGACTCATGAATTTGGAATTGATTTGTCTGATTTGACTTTGGACACAGAAAATTTACCTTAAAAAAACAACAACAAAACCAAAAAAACCCCAAAAAACATACCTGGCAGGGCAGATCCCATGATCAGTCTGGTTCACTGGTTGTGCTGATGGTTTCCCCAGAATGAGGCCTGCCCTGTCCATTGCGCTCCAGGTAGGCTGATTCCTGAAGGTTTCTTTAATGCAGGAAAATTAGTTGTACAGTTTTGTTGTAATGGGGAACCATGTGTGCGCTTTTCTCCTGTTTTACCACCTGGCATTTTGGCTAGGAGCAGATAAGATTTCAAAGCCTCCAGGCTTGGGGCTTGCGCCTAGGACACCTGCCATAGATTTCGGTAGTATCGGAGACCCCACACCAATAGATCCGGGAAGGAGTGTACTTACCCAGTGATAGAGCCACACAGACTTGAACAATTGAGCTCTGCTCAGTCAATGTTTGGAACCTGACTCTTGGGCTTTGCCCAAGTGAATTCAGAACTGATTTGGTCCAGGGGTAGTGGTGAAGGGTTGTACTATATATAAATAGGTACTAAAGTGCTGCTTAAAACTGTTTATGAAGTATTTATAGTAAAACTTGCAACAGTTTCAAAAAAGGCAAGATGTATCAATTCTGTATGATTTAAGTAAATTTTTTTGTAGATTACTATTGGCACATTTATTTCAAGGTCAGCGTTTTCAAATTTGTTTCACTTCCACGTGCTCAGGGAGAGCAGGTTGGACAGTACAGTAAGGGGATGGGTATAGCGGCTGCAGGGGGAAGATGTTGGTGGAAGGCAGAGAACTAGGGGGCTGTCTGACCCACCAGATTAATTTTCCTTGCTGTAGCAGTGGGAGGGGGGTGAATTTGAGGCAAACTTCAAATAATTAAATTATATCACTGGGAAATTACAACAAATGTATGACTTCTCCATATATAGAATCTAATTATTGGGGTGGTGACTTATATTTAGGTCAACTTATATTTGAGTAAATGTTTCTTAGATTTCAGCAGGCATAAGGCATCGGGTCAGAGGAGATGATATATTTAAAATTAATAGCATAATAAAATGTCTAAAAATGACCTAAATGGGCTTTGTCTCTAAAGACACCCTGACTTGAAAGTCTGATACTTCTGCCCTTGGAAGGCACTACGTGTAACTGTGCCTCAGGATGGGGGGGTTGGTTGTAGCTGTGTTGATTTAAGGATGTAGGCAGACAAGGTTCTTTGGGTAGATATGATACCTTTTATTAGACCAACTGAATATTTGGGAAATTTGTTCTTTGCAAGCTTTCAGGCACAGGTGCCATTCTTCAGGCATAGGGTGAGCCTGCTGGTCTCAGGATTGCAGTTTGGTTTAACCTGAGCTCTGATCTGATGAGCAGCATGCTTCTGGTGTCTGTTGGCACGGAAGGAACATTCTCATGATGCTGTCTGGGATTAGCTTCATTACTTCATGCTGTTCTTGTTCTGCTTCAGTCCATCACTTTAGATAAACTTTAAAACGCACAATGGATTTTACTGGAAGAAACTTGACATGTTAGAAAAATAGCCTTTTGGGAGCTAATGTTATAGAAGTTGAGTCCGGTTAGTTAGGCTCAGCTCTAAATCTTACCAAGAAAGTGTTGCAAGAGGAGCCTTCTTAGAGGCTGTGAACTCTTCTGGGAGATGCAAGGAAGCAGGGACTTTGTGAGGATTATTTGTCAGTGGCTGTAAAACACTTTAAGATGCTTGGGTGGAAGGTGCTGTAAAACTTGAGAATGTTTTACTGTCTTACAAATATGGGAGCCCTAAAATCAGAGGGGTAAAATTCAGGGCACCTGACGGTTTCAAAAGCACCTGAATCAGACAGCCCACTCAGATTTTGACACAGAAGTCTATTACCTGCTTTTAGGAGAGGATCAATCAAAACTCAAGGGGACTTTTTTTTTTTAATTTTTTTTTCTTGGGCACATGATGCTCTATGATCAGTTTTGACTGAGTTAGCCTTAATCTCCGAAGCGAAGAGGCTCCTTTACTTCGAACAGTTCTTTAGATTTCACAGCATAGGGCCAGCAGGTGGCACTGTTCAGAGACTGGCCTCCCTCCCTCCCTCCCTCCCCAGTGCATCTGCCTCTGCTGGAAGAATCAGGAGGGAGCTCTGAGATCTGTCCTGCCTGCCTTCAAACAGGTGCTTTCTCCCCTCCCTCTACCCCAATTCTGTTATTTCAGTTTCTCTCTGTGGTGACAAGGAATTATTTTTGATGGAAGGAGTATGCAGGAAACCGGTGTATAGAAGGAGGAAATAAGGCAGCACAGCGTATCCCACCTCCCTAAGGTCAGCAAAGGTAACTAGCCGCATTAGTCTAAAGTCATACAGATGGCAAGGCAAGGTGGCACCACAGAGCAGTGATTCTCAACCAGGGTGCTACAACCTGGGCACTTTTGAGAATCTTTCAGGGGAGCCGAGGGATACAGAGCAATGTCTGCACTGTTCGGCATGCAGTCGTGATTCACAAAGTAAGTCCAATGATTTCAAATAAGAATCTCTAGTGCTAAAACCATTCTGACTTGTTATGGTTTTCCCAAGTTCTTTGCAATAGAAAAGCTGCTGAATTAATTTTTCAGAGTCAAAAAACTAAGTGAAAATGGAGAGCTGGCACCAAGGGGTACCCTGATGCTAAAAATGTTGAGACCTTCCGCTTTAGAAACTAACTGGTTCAGAGAAGCATGAGGTTTTGTAGACAACAGCCTGCTTCATCAGATCCTGTGAATTAAGGCATGAGGGGCCATGCACATAGCCTGCCTGTGGAGACCTAACATGCTCCCATCCACACATCCAGGTGGACTTTGGATATGTATTCAAGGTGAAAAGCCAGGAGCAGGTCCTGGCAGCAACAAGTCAGAGACTTTCCCCTTTCCTCCATTCTGGGCTGAGGCATAAATAGCCAGGAAGTCAGTCCAGAGCAGGAAAAGCCCCTGGGCAGTTGGTCCCCCCCTTTCTCCTCAGCCCTTTCAGACAGCAACTGGGAACTTTTGCCTCAACTATTTCAGAAAAAGGCATGTGCCTGCAATTGTATACTAGAACCCCTCAATAGGTTCTTTCATCCCCTCTCGCTTTGAGGGACTTGCACTTGCACCCAAAACCTCAGTTTAAAAAAACAAGGTAGCCAGGATACCCTGTGGTTGGTACTAGTCCACAGAGTGACCATCAGAGCAGCTTCAGGGCTCTGGGCATGTTTCTCTGGCTGTTCCTCTCTGAGCCTTCACAGCAGGCAGGTTGCCAGTCCGCTGGTGTAACCCTCTTCCTTTAGTTCCCTTGAGTTTAGGGATGGAGGGCCCCAGTTCAGGCCTCTACATTACTCAGTCCTTTCTACTTTTTGCAGCTGAGCAATCTACCAACCTGTCAGTGCCAGGAGACCTTCTGTTCCCTGGCTCCTCTTAAATCAGCGTGGTCTAACCCAACCTGCCTTTTTTAGCTACCAATTTGCTTTTCTTACCCACGCAGCAGAGCAGCTCAGCCCAGCCCAGCCCATATTGCCAGCTTTCGTGTGCCAACAGACCACCAAAATAGCTGGAGCCTACAGGTACAGTGGCAATTAAGCGTTTCTCCTTCCAGCTTCCTTGTGTGCCTGCCAGATCAGCTCAGCCTGCCATTTTACTGAGCCTGGGAGCAATTTTCATCCTAGCCGTGCTGCTGAGAGTGTCCACTTGCTCACACCGTTGGCGAAATCAAATGACAAGGGGACTGCATTAAAATGTCAGCCCTAAAGAGAACAGTGCATCATGGTGTTGCACTGCTGTAAAACTACCTCAGCAAAGTTTTAAAGTTCACAGAGCATTACTGAACAACCCAGAGGCTTCTGCTGCATGTGCTCATGCCCGGCTTCACTTCTCCTATTTTAATATCCTGCTCTCCATCTGTGCCTATACAAGAGGCGTTCTCGTGTCTCCACTCTGGAGCAGCAGCGGAGCATTGACAATTGTTGCCCAGCAGGCAGGGTGAGGTGTTGCTTATACCATTTCTAAGATGGCTGGTGTTGCCCATTCCACTGCACTCAGATTACCAAGCTTCCAGCTGTCACTTTTTTCAAGTTGGGATCCTACAATCCTTTTTTTTCCATGTGGCCTCAGCTTGCAAACTCACTGCAGTCACCTCAGTGCTCTTGAGTTGGAGTTCAGATCAGCACCTGCAACTCTGTTCTCTTCGGGACAATGGCAGGCTTATTCAGTTACTTTACTTCCTGCATGTCGTTTTACAGCTCTGACCAAGTGAGCTGTAACAGCTCACAAGTTTGTGCTCTCTATATAACATATTTAAGTTTGTACTCTATACTTTGGGTAGTCTGTGAGGTGCAAATCCAGCCTGTGTTCTGCTTGACTTCAGACTAACATGACTAACTCAACACACATGTGCAGAGCTTGCTCTGACATGCTGTAAATTGAGTCTGTTGGAGCAAGAAAACTGATGTACTCTGGCAGCCTCCCATCTTGCACATATTGGTGTCGCCATGCATCTCCGTGCTGAAAAAATGGTGTGGGCACTTTTAAAATAAGAACCATTCGATGAGCTTTAGTTCAAAGCACTCCACCACCAATTTTTCAGCAAGGGATGCAGGGCGACACTGATGCGTGTGACGTGCGGGTGCTTTTAATTAGCACAGCTTGCTAATTAAAAGTGCCCCGTGCCACGTTCCAACACATGTAAAAATGTCCTAAGTCTGCTCAGTGGCAAGCCAGCCCTGCAAAAAGCAAGGTATCTTATTTATCACAAAAAAAAAATCAGGAAAAAGGCCTGCCTTACTAAATATTTTCTATACTGCATTCCTAGTTTACCACACGGAGGTCCTGGCTAGTACTTTGCAGCACAACCACACTCTTGTCTGTTCTTATATCAAACTTCTCTCCTGTGCAGAAGGCTCTTCCTGCTCCACCAGAGAGCAAACATGCTGCCTGTAAACCAGTTTTGTCCAGGCTTATCCAGAAGGATTTCTGCGTGGAATCTGGGCCTTTCTGGAGGAGTCTAAGAATCCTGCAAGGAGTTTGCAGGGACCAGTCACATGCCCATTACCAACTCAGGGCACTCTGCCTTCTCTTCTGATACTTATTTTGTCACCAGTCTTACGGTAACTTTGGCCAGTGCAATATATGACTTGTTGACAACCCACCTATTTATACTTTCAAAATACTTTGGTCATTCAGCTCCTTCATCTATTTCCAGAGGGGCTCCTTAGTATCAACATCTGGTACACTGCTGGGCACCCTATCAGACATTCCTTGTTCTAGCCTGGCTGCCCTAGGAGGGATTTCACAATTTGTATTTCTTCAGGGAATTCTACTACTTGCCTTTCAGGGTCTCCAATTACTTTGTATGACAGCAAATTCTCTATCCTTTTTTTTTTTTCCTCTTTGGACTCCATTTCCATTTTTGTGCAAAGTAAAACCAAGACCTTGGTAGGATACTGGCACTTCCTGCCTGGAACAAGAAAGCACACAGCAGAGGTCTGGAATGAAGTGAGAAATTCTCTTGCTTGGGATTGTTAGGACTTATTTTGTTTACTTCGGTGCTTAAAAGTTACCCTTCGTTTCTGTGCATGCTCAGTCAGGACCCTGGCCATCTTCTGAGCAGAACAGCACAGAGCTTCGTTCAGGTAACTCTGTGTGGCGCTTTGGCCTTGAGCTCATTCCTGTATCTGTGTTCTTAGGATAGATTTTCTTTTTGGCTTATGCAGCTGGCAGAGGAATTGGCAAGGCAATCTGTTCTCTGAACCGCTTCACCTCTGGTGGCACTGTAGTATGAGAGAGATGCTTTAGGACTTTTGGGTTTTTTGTTGTTTTGTTTTGTACGGACAGAAGGTAAGGAGGACTATTCTCGTTGTAATGGGTCACAGGGCACTTTTTCTTACAGAAGTGCCTTGTGTGCACTTGGGTCAGTAGGCCGTTTCATTCCTGCTTCATCCCGAAGAGATGCAAAGCCACAAGAATGTGGAGGGGAATCCCAACTACTTTGTCCTACACACTTCAAAGGGCCTGCTTTTTCTTTTCACACATGCACTTCTGATGGCCTATGTACACTCTGCACAGCAGCAGCCCAGAGAGGGTTAATGCAGGACCTAATTGCCTGCCTCAGCTGTGACCAAGCAGCTGATTAGAAACATCTGCTGTCCAAGCCAGCAGCCCAGCTCGAATAGGAGGCAGCAGGTGGAGAGGTTTTGTAAAACTTCTGTAGTAGTTTTAAAGCTGAGTGGAGAGGAGGAGTAATATGGAGAGAGACTGGAAAAGCAGAGCAGATAGGAAGGGACCCCAGGGCAGGGTAAAGACTCTTAAGAAACAGATCCCTACTGCTTAACACAGGGAAGAGGGTAGGTCTGCAGGTGAGAGGGGATGGGATGGCCAGGGGACAAATATTAGTGAACCGTAGGCTGAGGAGAGTCCCAAGGCTGTGCGTGTGGTTGCAGGGTGACTGCATTTTCTGCTGCCTTGGAAAGGTTGAGCCCCCAAGTGATGCAGCTGGAAAGGGCCTAACCTGAAATTTATTCCTAGTGATTTGCAAGAACAGTGAATCAGTCTGAGTGGAACTCAAGCATGGGTCAGGTGAATGATATGGCACAAATAGGCATGCCCACAGTTAGCAGCTAAATAAGTCTCTACTTACTGATTAGACAAGGCATTGGTTTCTTGTTTATGTCTGCTGACAAATGCCATGCTGCTCTATGTGGGACCTGAGAGTAGAGCAGCCACCTTAGTGCTGTGCTACAAATGAGGTAGCTAAGATGCTTCTAGTTTGTGAGGTAGCACTGACCAAGCAGTGCAACATGTCTCATTGTGGTAATGGGGTGGTGTGGGCATGCTCAAATACTCGTGGTGACAGAAAGGCTGCTATGCTGACCTGGGCATAGGCACCTTTGACCAGACATGACTTTTACCTACAGTTTGTTATACTGAGCTATCCAGTATCACTTCATGCCTTTTAAAGAAGAATGGGAGTGTAGAGGAGCAAGAACTTTGTGAGAATCTGATGTAGCAAGTTAGCATTGAGATTTAAGGTATCTCTGGTTCTCTCCAACATGATTGCATAGTCAACCAGATAAACAGACTTCGGTGGTTACTTGTGAGTAAACTTGAGCAGGCTAACAAAGTCTATTGACCTGCTTTGCAATCCCCATTCTGTAGGAATGAAGCTACTGCCTTAAGTTTGCAATAAGCAGTTTAAATGCACAGATTGTGCAGCCAATGCAACATCTTTCACAAACTCTTGGTTCACTTTATTGTGATCTATTTCTCTGTCATTGAATTAACACCCGGGCGGTTAGCTTTATGTGGAGGGAATGGGAGGGAAGTTTTGCATAAACCTGTTTGTTTGTTTCTTTAAATGTTTTTTCATGCTACTTAAGTATAATTGAATTAGGTATTGGCAGTAAGGCATCTGGGCATGCACTATTTCTTGAGGGACCACAGTGGACAGTTCTTCCATGATGCTGAGCATTCATACCTCGTCTCATGATTCAGTGGCATCTGTGGGAATTCAGCACCTCTTGTGATCAAGGTTATAAACTCAGAAGTAGATTTGAGTTGCTACCCAGCTTGCAGCAGTCAAGGGACATCATTTCTCTTTCCTGTAAGTATTAGAAGTTGCCATTTAAACAATGTTTAAATTCCATAATATTTGTATGACAAGTAATTTTTATTCCAGTATCTACTTTCATAAATAACTTTTTGGAAATGTTTGAGATGGCATCTAATCCATGCTAGATCTCATTTTGGTGAAGATGAGAAGGGATTTGGAGGACACCCAGTTTCTTGTCATTTGGTGTTAAACATTTGGCCCAGTCTGGAGCTCAAGGTTTTGCTGTTTTACACAAGTGTTTATCCTAAACTTGTGTGGAAAATTAGTTTAGGATAGTGAGAATAAGGCCGCATCCCTGCTGTTTTTGTTGCTCTTGAATTACTTCCTTCTTATCTCTGAATATCAAGGTATGCTGTTTAGGTTATCCACGAATAGTGAATTATAGTATCATTTTTATGATGGAATTCAATAATTCTCTTGTGAGATGTAGCGAGGATGCTATATACCTTTTAAAAAGGCAAAGGATGAGGAAATATTTTAGTTAAGTCAATATTGAACTGTTGTTCTCCATGTTCTCTACCAGATACTGAATACAACGTGATTCTTTTCAGTTAAGAGACTGGATTATTTCTGCTCAGTTTTATCTTAAAAATCGGTGGGTATTTTTTTTTTTTTTTTTTAAGCTGTTGTCTGGATATTCTTGGGGTGAACATAAAGCCTGTTGAATCTGATGAGGTTGCTTCTGTTGATTCCAGCGGGCCTTTTGATCAGCCAGTGTTTTAGGAGGTTGCACAACCGAAAACATATATAAGGAGGTAAAGGATAGAATTTACAATCTGGGCTCCAATACTGAATGTGCAGTATTAGAAGGGTAGCCATTTCCCAGCTAGAGGTTTCTGAATCTTTTGCTAATAGTGATGGTAGTGGGTGAATACTTCTCTGACCACATTTCTAGCCCTTTTTCCTGTCTGTGCAGAAATCATGCTGCTAAAGTGAAAATCATCCACAAAAGGCAGTATAATAATCCAGCAAGAATTATCTCTAACTACTTTTGGGCAGCTTGTGTTGAAGTCATGTTAGGCTATTCTGCAGGGCCACGACCAGTTGTGAGCAATCCTCCAGCATCCCAGGAGTCACTGCTCCCAGCCCTTCCCAGGTGGATGCTCCATCTTCCCCCAGAGTGACAGCTGGGGAGGTCGCTAAAAGTAAGAATCCTCCCCTCTTCTCCACTCCCATTCTGGGCTTCTCCTCCGTGCCCCCCCACCTTGGGGCTCCCTCTGCCCCCCGGGCCCACGTGGCTCACCTGCCCCACCTTGTTATCATTGCTTACCTGAGCTGCTGGTGCTGTCCTGGGAGAGTCGGCTTGGAAGGGAGATCTGCCCGCCCAGCCTCCCACTTCCATTGCTTTCCGGACTGAGCTCAGCCCAGAAAGTGGCAGCAGCAGGTTCTTATTCCTTGCCTTTTCCCCTACAGTGCCAGCAGTTGCAGATGAACTGGGAGCTATGTGGCGGAGCGGGGTGAGTGAGTGAGTGCAGTCCAGTCCAGGGGTGGAGGGCCTGATGTGGCCCTGGGGGGCAGGGAGGTGACACAGGTCTCATCTGGGCTGGCAGAGCCTGGTGGTGATGTAGTCTGGATGGACAAGAGGCAACAGGCTGATGTGGGCCACTGGAAGCTGGCAGGGTCCTGATCTGGGGCACCAGTGTTGTTCCAGAGAGCAGGTGAACCAGGAGGAAGTTGGCAAGCAGGGGCATAGTTAAGGGATGCCAACCCTCCAGAGGGAAGGTCAATCCAGTGCACGATAGAGGGATTATTAGCACCTGCTGTGACCAGTCACGTGTTCACTTTAACACCAGCTAACATTCCTTAAAGACTGTACATGCTAATTATGACATGCACCCACACCCTTAGAAAGACCGGGTGCATTGTACTCCAGTTCCTTAAAACCCATCTTTCTGTCCTGTTAACTTGCTTAGGCCTTGGTAGGGTGGTGGATATGGCAGTGGAAAGCTGCAGGATGAGCGAGAGGATGGTGCGAGGTGGGCCAGCAGGGTGAAGCTATCACCTTGGCACTACCGAGAGAGGCTCCCGTTCCTCCTTTGGTGTCCTCCAGTTCAACAGGCTCCAAGCCTGTTCCAGGGTTCTGCGATGGGCATTCCTTTCCTCCACTAATGCACGAGGCAGTACTGTATCTCAGTTTCATGTTGCGCATGCTTAGCATTTTAGTTTCTCAGTAAGACTGTAGATTACATGATGTCATAACTGGTTAGCATTGTAATGGCTTGTTTGTTGCAGAACTTCTGCAGCTTTGTGACACATGGGTTATGAGTGTGCAGTTTAAGCTTAATATGCTCTGTGGAGCGTGGACTGGAAAACTTGGACCAGATTTAATCGCGTCGCTTAATGCCTCTCTGGAAGGGGCTTGGATAGAATGGTTCTGAAGGTAGAAGAAGAGCTCAGATAGAAAGACCAAGTCATTGGAGGATGTTATAGGTGGGAAGAGATGTTCTAAAATGGGGTGGTTTCCATCCCAGGAGCTTATAAATACATTTGTCACAAGGTCAAGAGCAGCGTGGGGAAGTTCTCTGCATCTATATTTTTCATTTGCCTTTGGAACCATAAAACTGCCTCTTGTCTGTCTCTCCTCTTACCCTCTCCAAAAGAATTAGTAATAGCTTTAAGATGTACTGTTTTTGTTTTTTAACTGTTGAAGACAAGGGCCTGGGAATAATGTCAGTGAATCTGATTTTAGTTATGGAAAAGCTACTGAGCAGTAGTATGAAAAGCTCGCGGGTAAATCATTTACAAGAAAATATCTTACTCAGCATGGGTTTCCAGCAAGGAGGTCATATTTAATGACCTGTCTCAAATGTTATAAATCATTACTTCCTCACCAGCTAAATCAGGTCTGCCCATTTTTCTCTCTGGCTTTCTCTTCTTGTAAAAATGTCATTCATTGTGTTGGGTGTATTAGATCATGGCATTGTAGGCCCTGGAGGGGTGAAGGGAAAGCACAAACAAGGAGCATGGGGGGCACATCAGGCCTCTGTGGGAGATGTGCCAACCTCCTCTGGCTATGTGACCTCTCGTCTCAACAACACCAAGTTTCCTTTGCAGAGCACAAGGCTTTTAGAAGCTCACCAATACGACGTTGAGCCCAAGTTGTCTAAATGGAAGGGAGAAACCTGACACTGAACTAGAAGTACAGAGGGGTGAGCGAATTATGCCATGATATAAGTTAAAGAACTGGATTCACAGCTACATAATAAACCTCTTCTGCCTGCCTGGAATGTACAGCAGAACTATGCAATAAACCATTTCAGAGCCATGCCAGGCAAAAACCTTTTGGATCATCTTCAGGTTGCACGTAATTTGCAGCAGTTGCCAGGGGCATGAGTGATAGAGGCCCACCGTGGCCTGTGGGCCTGTTGCTTATACAGCTTCTAGGCCAAATGGATGTCTGTACACAGGGTGGGGAAACTTCCTCCCCATGGAAAGTAAACATCTCACCTCTGAAAGGCAACAGTTGCTGCAAACACCAGAGAACATAAGTTCTGTATCCAGCCCTCAGCCCTGGATCTGCTTTATGCTGGGGTAGCCTATGAGGTGCCTTGTTCTATTTATTTTATATGGAGGAGTAGCAGTATTATTTGGGGGGAGGGAAGGGAGGAAAAAACCCCTCTCAAGGCAAGCTGTCTTGTGAGGGACCAGTTATTTTAGAACAGTGAATAGCGGTGAGGTCTTAGGTTGAGAAAGAACAGTGTTTTACCCTATTCCTACATTTAGGCTGTGACTTAAAGAATTCCAGTCCACCCCCTCATTGCTTTTTGTTGCTGTCTGTATGAGAATTGCTGTAAGAAATTCTGTAGGACATTGAGAGCTTTTTTGTGCCAAAAAAATTAAACGTTTCTTTTGATGTGTGTACTTGTTTAACAGGAGTGCTTATCTTTAAAAAAGAAATGGGCAAAAGAGTGCTCCAGTATCTTCCTGCAGCCAATAATTAATACATGTATTTTAACTTAGCAGCTGCACGCACAATTGCAGTTTTCTCTTCTCCTAAGGCCCTCCTAGCAAGAGGAAAGAAGTGAGGCTTGCAGTGTGCTCTATCTTGGGTGGGCAGGGTTGGGAGGAGTGGTGAGGGTATGTGGATTGGAAGCCATTTGATTAAATTTCTGCAGTGGAATCGATTACAATTATAATCCCGATGTGGCCCTGAGGCAAGTGTGCTGACCTGTCATACACCTTACTTACTCATACTTCTGGCTGAGCTGTCCAGCTTTCCACACATTAGCACACATGAAAGTTTGTAGGCTGCTTGGGCAGAATTGTGTTTATGGTGGTGGTGCAAAGTTTACCCTATTGTATTTTCTCTTCTCAGTGTGTAAGTGAGGTATAGTTTTGGAAGAAATGCTTTTAAGGTTTGGTTAGGTTTGGTTTGGTTTTCTTTATCTGTTTTGCCTGGGAAGTTGGAGAGGTATTGCCAGGTTGGTTTGTCTCTTGATCTGATGGGACTTTACAGAGGAGCTGCTACGTGAGGTTCTGCCGTGCAGCAGTGGAGCTTTGATTTTTGTGGACAAGCGTGTGCATGCAGGAGAAAGGGAACGCCATAAAACCTGACTTGCAACAATACAAGAAAAGTCAACCGCTTTGGTCAAACACTAGCAAGAACAGGGCTATCTAACAGGGCAGTGTAACTCCCTAAAAAAGAAGTTAAACTGTATTCCCTGCACCCTCTCCAGCTGCTGCCTTGGTGTCTGTGGGCTCTCCTTCCTCCTTCTGTTTCTGCTGTCTGGGGATGAGGTGGGGTATCCTGGCTTCGAGCTGGGGAAGCCTGCAACTGTGGGGCTCAGGGAAACTCAGGGGCTCTGGATGGTGCAACAGGGCCAGTGCAATCCATGCAGCACTGTACAGTGCAGTGCTCTGTATTGGCAGGATGCGTCTGTGGGAGGAGGAACACGTGGCAGTGAAAGGCATGTGCCATGTTATGGCTGGGTTGTCCCGGCCATTCAGAAATTGGACAGCTCTGTGCTAGAACAGTTGTGCACCTGTGGCCAGACTCCTTTTCCTCTGGCCTATACAACCACTCTCAGGCCACTCCACTGCATGCCTTCACATACTTTTTCCCAGCGTGTTCAGACAGATCAACTTGCTCACCTGTGACCATGCACATATCAACCACTCAGCCATGATCCTGTGTGCAAAATAACGCCCAAATGGGTACTTCTGCACATTCAAACTTGGAGGTACAGACATGCTCATGTGAACGTGCAGCCCCGGTGCATGCTTCCCTGGACTCCGTCTGTCATGTATATGTAACGCTTGTTTCTCGCACACCAGAAAGCCACACTACTCACCCATGCCTCCGTCTCACACTTGCTGTACTTAACCTGATAACCCCAAACTAACTTGCCACTCTTCCTGTCTGTTTGCTAAACACTGATCTGTGCATTGCTTCTTCCTACTGTTCCATCCAGTCTGTAGCAGTTGCCTTTTCCTTTCCCCCTTCAGCCTCTCATAGTGGCACAGTAGCTGGGTTCAGGAAACATCCTGGAATGTTCCTATTGGTTTATAGACTTTTTGACTGTGTAGGTGTGTCCAGATGAATGCAGTTGTGCACTTTGTGGTGTGTTTGCAGTGCCACATACTGCACAGTCCAGTGTTCTCCACACTGCCATGCTATGTGAGTGTGCACTGCCCCAGGGTTTTTTTCCATGGGTTTTTTTTTTTTTGACCCTTGGATATCCAGGGTGCATCCACACATGCAGGCACATGAGCTTGCAGCAGCTCGAATAAGAGCAGTGCAAATTTGTGCTGGGGATTTTTGCCTCAGCACAAGTGCCTGAACACACACTTTTGGTATGGGGCAAGTTGTGCCATTTGAAGCAAACTGATCCTGGCCAGCTCCTCCTAGATCTGCAGTCAGGGGGACCTGGAGGTTGGGGCCAGCATAGGTGTAAAAAGCTGCCCTGGTGAGCAGCCCAGGGCTACTTTGTCTCAGGAGCTTCTGAGGCCCAACCAGTTGATATATGGGGACACTAGCCCCCCTGTGCCATCTGGACTGCTGCAGCAACCCTGAACTAAAGTGGACCCTGCACCCTCTACCTACTGCAGCAGTTTGGCAGTGGGGGCTGTTGCCTGGCTGTGACCTTCTTCCACTTGTGACAGCATCCACCTCAATGTCTGCATGCCTGCCAGACCTGGATGGGGAGTGCCCAGCTGTCTGGGTTGTGGCATGGGCACTGGAGGCACAGCCTCCTGCAACTCTGGGCCAGCTGTCATTGGGGTATGGCTACACAATAGGCCTTTATGCAGTACTGCTGCCAAGTGTGCCTCCCATCCTGCCCTCTGGACAGAATATGTGCTCAGTGTGGTGGCCTGCTTCCAACTCAGACCATGTCCTCCTGGCCCCAAATGGTCAGGAGTTCAGCTGCCTTGTTTGCCCTCCAGCTGCATCCCCAGTGCAAGCCCTGAGCAGGCTCCTCCACTTGCCTCACTACCCGGAAGCCTGGTGCTCCCTGTTTAAAAATTACAAATTCTCTGATAAAAAAAATATCTTAAATTCACTCTTTAAAATACCCCAAAATCCGTGTTCTTCCACAATTTTAAAACAAAACACCCCTATAGATAAAGTGTGAATTTGGGATTTTTTTTATCAGAGAATTTGAAATTTTTGAATGGGGAACACCAGGGTAATATAACACCAGGATGGAGAGATATAGATATATATATATGAGAGAGAGAGAGAAATCAGTTGGGCAATGTTTTTTATTGATCTGTTTACAATTTTAAACCAATTAGAAGCACTGGTAGGCTTCCAGTCATCATAATAAAACAAATATTTAAGAATCGATGCTTTGGTGTTTGCTTTTTTTTTTTCAATTTTATTTTGTCAAAGAAAAATCAAAGCTCCCCCTGACCCCTTCACTAACCAGGATGTGGGGACAGCTACCCCTGCAGCCACAGCTCCCACCAGCAGGTCCCGTCTTGTCTGGTAGCTGGGCACACAGGTTGTGCGATGTGGGGGGTGGGCATGGTGTTTGCTGAAGGGGGTAGGAAGGGGTATGTGGGGAAGATGGGTGTGGGTTTCTTGGGTGGGTGTGGGGGGGAGGTGGGTGTGGGGGGGGTGGGTATAAGGGGGATATGTAGGGTTTGTGAGTGGGGGTGTATGGGGAGTGTCAGGAGGTGTGCAGGGATGTGTGTGGGTGGGTTTGTTAGGGGGCTTGAGCGGGGGCTGCCACATGCATGGCTCCTCCCCCCCCCCACAGCAAAGCCAGCTGGGCTGTCAGGGCCATGGCTTGGCTGCAGACACAGCCCCCTGGCAGTGCAGTGCTGCCTTAATCAGGGTGGGGGATGTACATGCTGAACGGATATGACTTGACTCAGCCCACTAGTGCACAACTTTGGGTGGGACTAGGAAAGCTGTGTGCTAGCAGGGCAGACCGGACTGGACCAGGTGGGGACCGTTCAGCACAGAGTCCGCATCAGGCAGTGCTGCACCTCCATGGGGCTGTGCCTGCAGCCAGCCCATGGCCCTGATGGCCCGGCTGGCAGCTGCTGCCAGTGCTCATGGGCTGGGTGGAGGGATAGGCATGTGGTACCCCTGCTCAAGCCCCGTCACAAACCCCAGCATGCTGAGGCAGCAGAAGCATCATGGAGACACTTTAGCCAGATACTAGAGTGTCTCTCAGGAGGACCCAGCCTCCAAGTTGGCTCAGGGCATGTTCCTGGACTGTTTTTTTGATACCTGGATTTCAAATTTGCAAATGTGCAGAAAGGGGAGCATGTTTCCATTCCCAGTATGCCTCTTGCAGTGTCTTTAAACTGCTTTGAGATGCTGCAACAGGCACATGCATGCTTGTCTGGGAACACCCCCAGTAGTTTAAAAAAAAAAAAAAAAGTGGAATAAACCCCCAGAGTGACACACACTCAGCCAGCACACACTGTTGAAAAGTGGAGCCGGCCCACCTAGAGCTGCATTCCTCTGCCAGCCAGGCTCCATGTGGCAGAATCACCACTGCTGCAGCCCCAGGACTCTCCCAAGACCCAAGATAAAGCTGCTGGGGCCAGTCCAGTACTGGCCCCAGCCTCTTCTACCCCACCCGGGGTAACTTGCGTGCCAAAGCACAAGTAGCATGGGCGTTCCCCACAGACAAGAAGCAGCAACGCAAGATGCACCACCCCTAGTTATCCCCAGGGAACTGAAAGTGCACGTATATTTGGATGTGTCCTGTGTGCCAACTGGCACCCAGACAGGTTGAGTGGTTTCTCTCTCTCTCATGTTATTGCAGTTCCTGTCCAGCGACTGGGACTCTCTGTACATGCATCTTGCATACTATTGCAACTTATTTTGTTCCTTTAAAGAGGAGCTAATGGGGATTTACCTATGGCTAAGCCACTAGCTGTGTTTTTTAAAGGTTCTCTTGGAACAGGTTTTTTTTTTTTTTTTTTAACTCCTAATCCATTGACCAAGACCATGCTGGAGCCCTAGAGGCACCCTGGTCACTCTGTTTGCTCAACACTTTAATAACCCTATTTACTTACTGAAGGGACTTTGGCAATTTCTAATGACAGCCTCGAGCTAACCACCCTGTACTAATTGAGTGGTGTTAAAATATAAGCATTTCCACATGCCAGCAGCTGTAGGTTTTGCATGCTTAGAGTGAGGCTCTTTCCCAGTTCACAGCATGTGTTCTTTGCCTTACACCTTTTGTGTTGGAAATTTCCAATTTCCATGGAAAGGAACCCAAAGCTGAATAATAAGTCATCTTTAACTCTTTCTAAGGAAACTTTCTGGGGATCCTGGATGCTGGCAGAAACTAGGCAGCTTCTTACAGTCAAAAATGTGAACTGAAAATGAGGTCAAGAAACTTTTGATTACAAGATGCAAGGAAGCCTTTTAATTAGCATTGACCAATAATAACAACCCTATCACACTGTGGCCAGACACTTCCTGAAATGCGCAACAACACCCACACGGCGGTGTCAGGAGCTAAAAATGACCATCATTCCTGCGGGTTTGTTTTTTTTAAACCCTTCTTACTCTCTTCCATCAGCCTCTATATCAGCAACCATCAATACTTCTCCCTAAATCATGCCCTGGTGCAAGAGGAGAGAGTGGAAAGAATAATGAACAGAGTACTCTAAAATCTTATTGTCCTGCATCTTTTTGTCTGGTGTGTTTGGCCATTATGTCAACCATTCAGAAGCAGTGAGGGGAAGAGGATTGTGTATGTGCATGCGTGTGTTTGTGTGCGATTCACGTCCAAGTCTCTGAGAACCCTCAACACACAAACATAGGAAGCAAAAAGCTTAAATGGAAGCAGTGTCCTTTCTCTTTCTTTCTCCTAGTGTATCGATGTCCAAAGCAACTCAATGTTTCGATGTCCAAAGCAACTCAAATCCTACCTGCTGCCACAGTTTTGTGCTGGGCAGAAATCCAACTTCTGGCGGCCTTTGGCTTACACCACTGATTCCTCCCATGCAGGGACTTTGCAGAGGCCCTGAAGGCCTATAAATTCATGCTCTTTCAAGGGGATGGAGAATGTTCCAAGGGATTACAGCGCCTTTAGAGCTGAGGGCAATTTGGCTCGAACACCACTTCTTGTCAGCAAAAGGCATAGGTGGGCCTTGAAATACAAAAGTGCAGTTCTACAAGGTGTCCAATGCCTGCATTTGCTGAAGACCTGGGGTATTTATTTGGATATTGTTCCCTTCTCCTCTGCAGCCTGTTGGCATGATTAGTTTCTGGCTGTTCAAAAGCTTTCATGACTGTTTGCTTTGCCCCTCTCAATGCTAGGCAAGGTTGACAGTCTGCTGGGGAGATGTGGTGCAGAACATCAGAGACTGAACTGTACGATTTCCAGCCTTGGTGTGTGCCAATTAGAAAGCAAAAGCCTTTCGATTAAAAAGAAAAATGACCACATAGATCTTTAATTAATGCAAGCTGTACCTTCATGATGATCTTATAACTTTTCTAAAAAACCTCTGGATTACTAGGTGGGGCTTTAAAAAAGAGCTTAAGGGAGTTCAGATATTGACTTTTTTCAGTGGGAGCTAAGCTCCTTTAGGCCCTTTGAAAATCTCACCCTCCCCACTTCTTCCTCCCCCATCAAAAACGCTTAAGGATGATGAACTACTCAGAATGCTGAACTGTTTGTATGCCAAAGTCCTCTTCCAGTGTGATGTCCTCATCAGGTCTCAGCTCAATGAGGCATCCTTCTTAAAAGGTAATTTTCCAGCATATAATAATTCAAATGTGAATTGCCAAAAAGATTTATCTAGAGGCTGCTGCCATCCTGAATAAAAGTGTCATCATGTTCCCTTAATGGCCTGGAATATTTGGTTTCATACTAATCAGCACTGAAATGTGCTCCCCCTTAGATTTGGGCAAATCTAAAGTAACTCAGAGATTATACATGTAAATGAAGTGATAAATGAATTTTCTCCACAATATGTTTGTCTCTTAACAGTTGGGTTCTCTTTGGTGCCTTACTGAAGAAACACATGAGCAGCTTACATTAACTAGATGAAATAACATTTCTGTTTCCTGTTCAGTTCTTATAACACTGAAAATTTTTTCTTTTGAACCTGACAGTAAAGTGAGCTGTGTAACTCTTCAGAGAGTGCTGCAGTTTCCTATTCTGTCTTGGGAGCAGAGTCACTCTGAGGCATGGATCCCTTTTGTTCCTGGGTGGTGGAGCTGTTGGAGTAGGCAAACTCCCAAAAGGGGACTGCTTTATCTTCCTTGAGCCTTGTCCGTTGATGCATTTGGAAATTAAGCTGAAAATGTTCAACTTTACCAGATGTCCCATGGGACATTAGTGGAGTGTGTGGTGGAAGGGGGAGGTTTTCTTAGGAGTCTCTATTGCAGGGCACCAGCCGATATTACATTTATACTATGATTCAGGTGTTAATTGCATCATAGACTGTAATATGCCACAAGTAAAAGGCAAGTTATGATGTGATAATATAGCAAAGGAACCAGAAAGAACATTATTAGCATGGTTGGTTTGTATGACACCTTCAATTGAACCTGGTTTGCTCACAGCTTCCCAGCTGCATTCATAGCTTCAAACAGCTTTGCCCATAGCTCATGTGCCCTGTGGGCTCCCCGTGTGGGGCTCCCTAGATTCATAGATTATAGAGTCGAAAGGGACCCAACGGATAATCGTGACTGACCCCCTGCCCCTGGCAGGGAAGAGGACTGAGGTCAGACCACCCTGACCAGGCAATTGTCAAGCCTCATCTTGAAGACCTCCAAGTTAGGTGATAGTACTCTCTCTCTTGGAAGCCCATTTCAGACTCTGGCCACCCTTCTTGTAAAAAATGTCTCCCTAATGTCTAATCTAAATCTACTCTCCACTAGTTTGCACCCATTATTCCTAGTTACTCCCTGGGGCGCTCTAGTAAACAGCGCATCCCCAATTCTCTGCTGTCCTCCCCTGATAAACATAGATGGTTACCAGGTCATCCCTCAGCCGTTTTTTGTATAGGCTGAAGAGATCCAGATCTCTCAATCTCTCCTTGTAGGGTCTTTCACGGAGACTACTAATCATGTGGGTGGCCCTCCTCTGAACCCTCTCCAGATCCTCCGTGTCCCTCTTGAAGCATGGTGCCCAAAACCAAACACAGTACTCCAACTGCGGCCTGACTAATGCTGCATAGAGGGGGAGCATCACCTCCCTCCATCTGTTGGTCATGCATCTGCTAATACATGACAAGGTGCAATTGGCTTTGTTGATGGCCTCGTTACACTGCTGGCTCATGTTCATCTTGGAGTCAACTATGACTCCAAGATCTCTCTCTATGACCTCTCTCTCAGCCTCAGAGCTGCTGAGGAGGCCATCCCCCAGCCTGTAGGTGTGCTGGGGATTCCTCCTCCCCAGGTGGACCACCTTGCATTTATCTTTGTTGAATTGCATCCTATTATGTTCCGCCCATTGATCTAACCTGCCCAGGTTGGCCTGTAACTGCTCCCTGCCCTCTGGTATATTAACTTTGCCCCATAATTTGGTATTGTCCATGAACTTGGAGACGGTGCTCGCCACACTCATCCAAATCGCTGATGAAGATATTAAATAATACTGGCCCAAGGACCGAACCCTGTGGGACCCCACTGCTTACCTCCTTCCAGGCTGAGAAGACCCCGTCCACCACCACTCTCTAAGTGCGGTCCCTAAGCCAGTTGGCCACCCACCTGACTGTGTAGGCATCCACTGCTAGCTTCCCTATGGGAATAGGATGCAAAACTGTGTCAAAGGCCTTCCTAAAATCCAGGTACATGACATCCGCCTCTGCTTCTGTGTCAAGGCAGTGTGTGACCTGGTCATAAAAGGCTATAAGGTTTGTCAGGCAGGATCTACCTGTGATGAACCTGTGCTGGTTTCCTTTCAGCATCATTTCCCCTGCTGGGCTCTCTCAAATACCTCTATCCTTGGGAAAATACTAGAAAAAACATCAAAGAGTATAAGACTGACTGGCCCAAAGCTACCCAGCTCCTCCCTTCTCCCCTTCTTAAAAATGGGCACCATGTTGGCCTTTTTCCCGTCCTGTACTTGCTGGCAGTCGCATATTGGGGCATTTTGTGCTCCATCTCCAAAATCGCATGACCTGCAATGTACATCTGGCATGTCAGGTTGTATGATTTTGGGGGTGGAGAATAACATTCCTCAAGCCCCAAATTAATGATTGCTTTAATACCTGCCAGCAGCCCGGAAGGATGAGCTACCACTTTTTTAAACTTTTGTTTTATGTAGCAATATTCCCATCTTGAGACAGGATAGATGCTCATGGTATAGAGGCAAGGTTGTCATGAGAGAGAATGAGAAACAGGCTTCCAGCTAATTGTAGATGGTATGCAGCATAGTGTAGTGCAGTGCAATAAACTGAAGTGTCTACATTTTTTTTTAATTGGTACCGGTCACTGACAGGATGTTGTTGGGATGCTGTATATGACATGGTGCAGACTTCTCTGGGGCTCCAGGAGGACCCAGAATCTCATGTGTGTTGTTCTCAGAGGCATAAGTACCAATGATCAAAATCAGAGACGTCTGGTAGACATTTTACCACTCCTTGGCTGTCGCATGGGATTGTTCATGTCCTAGTGTGTTACGAACTGTTATCAACCACTACTCAGTAAGGCAAATAAGTCTGTATGTACACATGTGAGACAGTGACCCAGATGTGCTTTCACAGACGGCTGTCTGAAAACAATTTAATAGAGGAAAATTGCATTTTCCCCATTTGGCCCTTGAGCATTGTTTTTTAGTTAGATGGTACTTTCTGTAATTAGCCACATAAAGCTGCAGGCACAGAAATGTACAGTGTGCGCTTGTTCCACAGAGTTGAGAAGATTTTGATATTTCAGCAAAAAAAAAAAAAAAAGAAGAAAAGCTCATTTAACACCAGTCTGGCTATTTATACCTCTTGCACGCACTCAAACATAACAAAAAATGCAACATAACTCATGAAGTGAAGGGCAGCCTTTGCCAAGGGTAATATTTGTATTTGGAAACATAGTCTATGTTGTATGAAGCAGTAGCCTTCTAGCTGCTTCCAAGGTTTCTTTTGGCTGATATTTATCCAAACAGCCTTGCTCTTCATTCATTTTAATGGCTGAGAGGGAGCTGAGTGTTTTTACATCAAGAGACTGGCATAGCTCTGTCTTTACTTTTTGAACCATACTGAATGCTCTCTTCTCCTGTGCTGGGGGAACGTGGTGAAGTGAGCCCAGCGCTCTGGAGCTTCAGGAACAGGGGAACTGATGTGCTCAGGCTGGATAAACAAATGCCCCTGTGTTCTGCAGCTCCCGGGTAGCTTTCCAAAGGTTTTCGCTCCAACTCATACACTGAGGGCTCTCTTCTGCCTCTGGCTTTTGCCCTATGGATCTAGGGGTCTTATGCAATTTAAACGAACGAGCAGCACGGGCACGGCTCTCTCCTTTAAATGATGCAATGTCCTTACAAGACGCTGATGGGCACATTGAGCAAATTGCCAGACGTGGGGAATGGTGTTTATGCACGTCCAAAAAAAAAAAGGGACAGGAAAGGCTTCTGAAGGGGTGGAAATGACTGCAGCCAGTATGTCTTCGTGTGTTCTCTGCTCTGAAAATGGGTGGTTGTTAGGCAGGGTGTGGGAAATGTGCGATCTTCCCTTTTTAATTTTCTAATTGGATACATTCTGGGCACGTCTTTATTTAAACGTGCCAGGCTAGTATTTTAGTTTTGCCATTTCTTTCTCTTTAATAGAAGTTAGGAAAAAAATGATGCCCAGCTGCGGTTCTTTCTGTGGTTTGCGGTAAGAAAGCAAGCAAAAGGCATACTGACGTGCGGCGTTCCCCAGTGGGAAGGAAGGGTCTGCTGTCCAGGACCCTCATGTTCTTTCACCCATGCCATTTATGCCTTGCAGCTTTGGCCAATGCACTGAAAGTCTTTGTGCTTTTGGTTTATGCAGAGAAGGATGCAAATGTAGCAAGTGTACTTCTATATCCACCATACTTCTGGTTGTGATGCTTAAATAATTGAGGACCTGATCCCCATGAGCAAAGTGGTAGTTACCCATGTTAGTCTGAAGTCAGGCAGAAGGCAGAGGTATGCTTTCTAGACTAAGTGAATCAGAGAAGCATAAGCGCTTGATGAAGTGAGCTGTGGCTTGTGAAAGCATATGCAACTCTGCTTCAGTTTATTCTACAAGGTGCATCTCTCTCAACAAGTAAAATTAAGCCTATGATGCAAATGTTTTCAGCATTGGGGACTGAGGCTATAGGATCCCAAGGGCTTGGGGACTTCTTAAAATGCATGAGCACAGCTCTGAGCAGAATAAGGCCTTGGGGTTTTGGGGTCCATGGCTCTACAGCTGTTTTTGAGCTCCCTCTATATATAGATCTCAAAGGTCAAGATCTTTTTGAGATTTTGAGAAATGCTAATTTAGAAATACAAGGAACTGGGAGGAGAAGAAAGAAACGAGTTGTTGCATGTGATTCAAAGAGGTTGGATCATAAAGGAAATCTTCAAAGAAATACAATGCACACCAAGTTCCGTTTGCTTTTCTGACTGCCAGGAAAGCGGCAGATTATTTTAGGCCTCCCTGATCCTGCCAGCATTACCGTGGCCATTTCTTCATGTGGATGAGTTATTACTGAAAAATGTCTCCAGTGCCATTGGCAGAGGCAAGCTTTTATTTTCCACGCAAGGAATGCAGGTCTTCCTGTTTCGCATATTTTTCTTCAATGAACGTAGCGATTGTTGTCACTGTGAGGCAAATCCTGTCTGTCTGTCAAAATATTTTGTGGCAAAGCTCAAAATCTTCTTGTTGTGGTGGCAGATTTCCTCTTCCAGTCTGCACGATTTTAGTGGGTTGCCCTTCTCCCAGGTAAACTGAAGGTCAGGAAGGAGGGGGAGAATGATTATTAATGATGGTTTGTAATGTGAAGATGTTGGACCAGATTTGTTGGCTGGTGCATATCAACACTGAGTTATTGACTCAAACGACACAATACTAATTTACCTTAGCTGCGGATTGCCATTCTGAATTCATTTGGTCTACATATTTGTGCCAGTCATAGCATGGGGGGAAAGGATGTGAGATCACCAGCACATTAGATGTTCCAAAAGCTGGCTTTGCTATTTGAATGACTGACCTGCCATTATTACCCCAAATTGCAGACCATTCTTGTGCTCCATGCATGGATGGTGGTTGCCTTTTGGTATGAGGTCGTTGTATCAAATGATGGTATTATATGTGGTACAACTCTCTGTATCATGCTGTACTTCAAACATTAACCTTAAAGAAGCTCTCTAACCAAATTCTCCCAAGGTGCCATCTCCCAATTTCAGGAACAGATTATCCTCTGCCTATTATTGCAGAGGGAAATTCTGTGCAGACAGCGCCCCCAAAATGTTCCACATCATAAGGTCGATAAGGACAGGGCAAAAGTAGACATGAGTAACTTTAAAGAAAAATCAGGGTACAGCCTGTGTTTCCAGTCTCTTTATCAATTTTGTTATTCAAACAGTGCAGTCACCTTCATGGCATGGCTTCCAGCTTGCACTGCAGCCCGCTAGTGGCTGCATACCCCTTCCCGCAGAGTCTGTGCTCGTTCCACGCTCAACCCTTCATCGATCATCGGTGGAATTTGTGCATGCAAGTCAAGCGTAGAGATCCGTGTTCTGGGCGAGAGCCACAACGTGGATAAGGGCAAGGGAACTTTGCCATGCATTTTATATTGTCTGAATGGCTTAACAATGTTGCAGCATTCTTCAGGGGAAGAATCATCATTTTCCTATCATTTTTTGCCAGTAAAATGAATGAGCTCTTTTGCTTCCTTAAAGAAATTCCATCCGGTAGCTGTGCCAGTTCTGTCATCCTGACATTCTTGTGTGTTTGCTTTGTTCCTGTATCCCAGATGGATTTCTGAAAATGGCATGCGGCTGCCAAAATGAGTCTGAAGACACAGATCATCAGTATGCACAAATTCTGAAGAATGCAACCCCTGGAGCTACATGTGATTTCATAAAAAGTGACTTTCCAGCTACAGTGAAACCTTTCATGTCTATGGTACAATCTGCAGTGCTGAGGCAAAGAGCTTACGCATCACTTTGTCCTGACGTTCAGATACTTCAGCATTATAGGGGGCAATGTTTTTTTCAAATTAAGCAGGCTGCAACTATGAGATGAAAGATATATTATCTATAAGAATATTGAACTACTACAAACACAAACAAGGTTGATACAATCATTTTATCTTCCCCCATGGCAACAGTTCTTAAATTACTGAAGTGATAGGTAAAACAAATGCAGTAAGATATCATTGCCAAATCCTTAGGTTTCCTGTGACGGGGGGCCAAATACTACTTCATTACAATGGTGTAACACCTTTGACATTTGTGGCACTATTCCAGTTCTGTGTCTGCGTATGAAAAAGTAGAGTTTGATTCATTATGTGCTTTGTAGATGACTCACAAAACTTTCCCTCGGCAAGTGGCAGTATTACCCTTGCCTGAAGCTTTTTAAGCTGCTGATAAAAGCTCAAATCAGAAAGAAAGGATCTCTGATCAGTAACATAAGCGGAAACTCAAGCAGGTCTGGAAGAGATGAGTGGGTATAAAGCTGAGGAGTGCACTGGGCCTGGTATGTTTACAGGACTTACACTGACCATTGTAGGCCTATGTACAGTTAGTGCCTGCTATTTTGGTGACTGAGTTTTGCACATTCTTGATAAAGATGGTTTGAATACCCTGTGTTTGCTTCTGGGCTTTGTAAACGGATAAGAAGCGGCATCCACATTTCAGGACTCGGGAAGCTCACGGCAGTATCCAAACAGGTCCCAGGCCTGGAACTTAGAGTGACAGAACCCAAAATACAATTTTAAGACGTCGTCATAATCGCCCATTTCATTAAGCCTTACTTTGTTGTGTTTTATATGCACAGTGGAAATGAAATAATCGCCTTACAACCCAACCTGCTGTGTCACCTCAGTGTTTTGCTGACCCTTTCTTTCATCTCCTGAATACATATGGGAGGTCTCATCAAAGCTCTTCAAATGGATGACAACTGCTGAGCTATAAAGAAAGCTTGAGTTTGCTCAGGTAACACACAGCCTGGGGGGAAAGGAGATGGAACGGTGCCTTGTTAAGCTGTGGGGGTTTTTTGGTTACTTCACTAGTGGCTTCAGTCCTGCGTCGTTGATATGAAGTTTCTGAAAGAAAAAAAAGCAAGGAACTAGTGTAGCAGGACCTATTCTAGGGTGATGCCTGTGGCCAGATTTCATAGACAGTAGGGCTGAAGGGACCTTGTGAGATCAACCTGTCATGTGCCGTATTTACTCAAATCTAAAATGATCCTGATTATAAGATAACCTCCAATAACTAGATTCTATAAATGGAAAAGTTATAAATTTGTTATAATTTTCCAGCAAGATAATTTCATTCAGAGTTATTAGGACTCATCAGGTCCAGCCCCCTGCTCAAGGGGCAGGAAGTCAGCTGGGGTCAGGTCACCCCAGCAAGATTAGCATCCAAGTGTTTCTTAAAGGTATCCAGAGTAGGTGCTTGCACCACTTTTGCGGGGAGTTTATTCCAAGCTCTGGAGATTTGGACAGTAAAGAAGTTTTTCCTTATGTCCAGTCAAATACATTCTTCCAGCAGTTTGTGACCATTAGACCTTGTCTTGCCTTGAGGCACTCTGGTGAACAGATGTTCTCCCAGTTCCTGATGCACACCCCTAGGCTGCCACCAAGTCACCCCTGAGCCTTTGCTTCTCCAGGCTGAAGAGTCCCGTGTTCCTCAGCCTCTCCTCATAAGGCCTGTTCTCTTGACCTCCGATCACACGTGTGGCTCTCCTCCGGGCTCTCTCAAGCTTCTCCACATCCTTTCTAAAGTGTGGAGCTCAGCATTGGATGCAGTACTCCAGGTGTGGCCTCCCCAGGGCCGAGTCCAGCGGGAGGATGACTTCTTGGATCTTGCTTGAGATGCATCAGTAGATGCAAGCCAGAGTTTTAGTTTCTTTGCCAGCTGCTAGATCAGAATGAGAGGTGGGGGATGCTCCCATTCATCTCGGTAGGGGTACTAGCACTGAAACCTACCATGAGTGGCAACTTTAAAGATCCTAATTTTAAATTTACCATTGTTAGGCTTTTCATTGGCAATGGGAAGGGAAGGAAGGGAGGCAGCCACTGGCTGCATAATCAACTTCAAGCAGCATCTCACACTGGTGTCACAAGCAGGCAGAGCTTGGGTTGTAGAAGCCATTTGGAAGAGAGCCACAGCTAATATTTTTTTTTTCACCTGGACACTTGCTCTGCTCTGACAGAATATTGCTTGTGAGAGCAGGGTGGAGGGAAACCCTTTCGCCCTGTTTGAATAAAGGGGAATGTGCCAGCCATGTGGTTGTCAGTGGGAGGCGAGAAGGGAGAAGAATTACATTTTACCCAAGAACCCCGCCTAAAGTGAGCATTTCCTGAAGATCTGAAGCACTGGATTTCTACGGTAAAACCGAGAACCAAGCCCAGGGAGACTGAGTGGTAAAGAGCATGCTTGGTATTTGGTGATCTTTGAGGACAATGCTAAATAAAAAACATCATTGTTTTACTGTCTAAGGAGCTCTCAGCATTGTGGGAAAAACCTGTGATCCTGTGCCTAGCCTGTGGGGGTGGAAATGTTAAGGCAAAATAGTGACAAGAGACACGGCCTCAATTTTAAGCTTTTGTTTTCCTTCCAGGCCCAGTGGGGTTGCAGTCAGTCTTCTCTCGACTGTCAGGCTCAACCCGCTTGCTACAGCTGCACCCCTCCTGTAGCCAGCACCAGCTGTGCTTTCAGGGTCAGCTCTTTGGGCCTGCATTGTTTTTTCCAAAGCAGAGACTCCTGCCTGAGTCCAGCTGTGGAGCAGAAGGAGGACTCTCTACTTTTCACTGGGACCCTGCTGGTCAGTAAGCCCTTGTGCCGCCATGTGGTCTTAGTGAAATGACGAGCCAGTCAGAGCTGCCTTGCCCCTGCTCGTGGGGAGGGACTGCCCAGCAAAAAGGTGAAGCTGGCCAGCAGCTACTGTGATGTTTACTACCCTTCCACCTCTGCTGCACAGTGTGGTGTCTGAACTGGTGAGGAGAGGTCAATCCCCATTCCTTGCAATGATGGCGTGGGGCACTGGCTATGTTTCTCCCAGCTGGTAGGAAGCCTCTGTGCACCAAACCTCTAATGCCAGTACTGTACTTGCTCTGTATTACACCCCTCCATCCTGCCTGTTTGGTTGTGCAAGGAGCCTTGGGGGAGGTCCTGACTGGAATTTTTGGGTCCCTGTTGCTGGGAAGAACGGAGGCTGTTGGATCACTTTGCAAGGGTCTTGCTATTCAAGAGCTGTCCCAGCACCTGGGCCCCAATATGCACGCAATGCTTGATGAGCAGTCACAAACTTGGAAGACAGGAAGCAACAACTATTGATGTAAAGCAGGATGCTTTTGGGTTGAATTTTGTGCATGTTTTTTCCCAAGAAAACAAAGGAAAAGGGAAGAAACGGTATGCGCACTTGAGTAGTCCTGATTCAACATCGCTTTGAGTGTGAGGCTGGAGACAGAATTCACTACTTGTTCAGTGATGGCTCAGGTCTTTGTTGTTGCTGCTCTCTGGGAGCAGAGCTTTCCTGGAGAGTAAGGTTTAACTATAGCATTGGAGGCCAGGTTTTACAGTATGTACACTGGATGTGGTTTGTGCTCATCCCTACAGAAAATCATGTGCACCCATAATTGTGCCCATTTAGTAGCCCTGCAGACTGGTGTGTGGTGCTATGCTTTCTTATGGGTACGAACTAAAACCCAGACGATCAGAGGCCCGATTGAGAGCTACCTGAGGCCCAGACATCCAGTTTCTCTGTCTACTTATCCAGCATAAGCCTTAGGTTTGATAAGCCAACATGTTTGACACGTGAAGCACTGGAGTGGTTAGGAGGCTGATCTCTGTGCAATACCATGATATCCTACATGAGACAGGAGGGAGGGAGCACAGTCTGATCCTCGTCAGATGTTTTACAGGAGTACAAAGATGTATTTGAGGGAGATGGGCACCTTGGAGGTAAGGTAAAGTCAGGAATGGACCCAGAAGGTCAGCCTGCACAACTGCCAAAAGGCAGAGTACCATTAGCCCTGATGGAGGCTCTCAAAGAGGAGCTAACAAAAAAGGGGCATTATTGAAACATTGGAAGTTTGCACTGTCTGGATCAGCATCCTGACAGTGCCAGGAAAACCATCTGACAAACAGAGGGTCCGTATAGATCCCAAACCTCTAACAGGGCATTGAAAAGAAGCTGTTCTCTACTGTCTGCTCTTGAGAACATACCGTCCAAACTATCTAGAGCAAAAGTGGTCATGGTTTGTGATGTAAAAAATGTGGCCTGGCACATTAAATTAGATGAGTCTTCAAGCCAACTGACAATATTTGCAACACCCTTTGGCAAATACTATTGGGTACGGGTGCCCAGGGGGAACCAATCTGGCCCAGAGGCATTCCAGCACAAATTGAATCAAGCACTAGAGGGACTTTCTGGAATCGGGATTGTAGCAAATGATATCCTTGTTGTGTGGGATGGAGAACACAAGGAAGAAGCTATTTCAGACCACAATGCTGATCTGTGACAGCTCCTACACAGGTATAGGGAGCACAATATTAAGTTGAACTCAAACAGGTTGAAGCTGAGGAAAACTGAGGTCCCAATATTGGACACTTTCTCACCTTGGCTGGACTCCAGTCAGACCCTGAGAAACTGAGAGGCACTAAGGAAATGCCCAGACCCCAAGATGTGGAGGGTGTCCAGAGATTTATAGGCACGACTAACTACCTTTCCATATTTTGTGCACACCTGTCAGAGGCTTGGAAACCTTTGATACAGCTAACACATCAGGAGGCAGCATGGGACTGGGCAGAAACCTAGGAGCAGGCATTTGAAAGAATAAAGAGGCTCATCAGGGAGGCACCAAGCTTGAAGTATTACAACCCAGCAGAGCAACTACAGCTACCATGTGAGGTCCCAGAAGGACGCCTGGCAGCAGCATTAATGTAGAACCAGCAATCCATAGCATTTGCCAGCTGGGCCTTGGCCAATACAGAAAGAGGGCACACATAGAAAAGGAGCGCCTGCCTAGAGTGATTTTTTTTTTTTTTTTTATCTGTTCACTTTTGGACAGATGGTGGGTGTGTAGCATGATCACAATCCACTGGAAGCATTAGGAAGAAGGCACTCCTGAGTGCACGAAAGGGCCCATAACACTTGATTTTGAGACTTTGACATTATGAAGTGAGCGTCAGGTACTGCCCGGTGAAGTCACCAAGCACTGTGAGGTGTGCAGAGTATATGGATGTAGACAACAGAAGGAGATGCTGCAGTATCATGAGCTCCTGACAGGACCTTGGGAAAAGGCTGGGAGCCAGAGGAGCTACCAGGACAGGAGCCGGGCAAAACGTGGAGGCCAGTAAGCTTTGCAGCAAGGCTCAGGTGCCAGAAGGGTTCCTTAAGAGCAGACCCAGGGAAGGGGGCTAGGGACCACCTGGTGCTGGTTGGTTCATTGGATTCAGCAGAGCTATTTAATCAGGCTACATGGCATGAGCCTCACTTAGCCTAGTCCTGATCGTAAGGTAAAGAACAGCATCTTCTAGACTGGATCAGAGATTCATACACTTTCATGAGCAAGAACTCATTCAATCAGATGCTCTTGCTCATAAAAACTCAAGCATATCTGATTCAGTTAGTCTGGAAGGTGCATCTCTAAACTACCTTCTGCCTTTCTCCAGAATGACTTGCTTTTAAGTTTGAAGCATATATTGTGGTGGGACCACTAGAGGCCAGTAGAGCCTCTGTGCCAGTTCAGTTTTGAGCTCTTTGCTGAATTGTCTTACATGACACCTGTAATGAGGGCACTTTTTGTGATGGGGAATGCCTGTCCATTGGGAAATGAACTGGACCCATGCAGCAGTCATCAGACAGCTAATGTCTTTTTACCACCATTGTCTTGTCGTAGGATTTACAGGGGTGACCCGCAGGTGAAAGGTTGTGGAGTCACCAAGTGCCAAGTGTTTCTTTACAGGAGTGCCCTTTATCTGATGATAGTTTTCTGATGAGGCTAGGAGGTAATTTAGCTATCCCTTCCTTTCTTTCATTTTAAACTTTGTTTTTATCCTGTAACTAGGAATAACCCAGGCTCTGGACAGTGGTCTAGAACAGGGGTGGCCGGCCTGCAGCGCAGGTACCAGAATGGCATGGGCAGCCCGTGATGTGGCACACAGCAGATTGGGGGGGAGCAGGCAGCACAGTGGCAGATAGGCCAGGGAGCAGAAAGCAGAGCAGCAGGCCAGCTAAGGGAAAGGAATCTGAGTGGCACTTAGGAAGGGTGTGGGGCTAAGTTATGACATGCCTGCTGAAAAGGTTGGCCCTTACTGCTCTGGAACAAGCATTGAAAAAGCCAGCTCAGTATAAAGGGAATTGTGTCTGTGCGTGGCTATGTTTTTGGTGAAAGGTGACGGGGAGCGAAAGATTGTGAGTACAGAAGTCTGGGTTTGGTTTAGCTTTTCTTAGAGACTCCTTTATGACCATGGATGACTGACAGCCCCTGTATTTCAGCTGGTCATTCTTAAATCGACCAATTCACAGGAACGCTGCCAGAATTCATCAGAAATGATTGTGAAGCACAACAAAGCCCTTGGGTGACATGTTCTTCAGGGGCAGGAAGTACTGTTAGAAAAGAGGGATGTTACAATTCTCTACTGCACCATGCATTTTTAACTAACGGGGGGGAAAGGATCTAAAGTGGAATACAGCTAGCATGGAAAAGAAAGCTTTCCAGTTGCAGCTTGGGATTTTTGAGCGTCTTCACTGTTTTCTTGTGAAGCAATAAACATAAACGTTGTTTGGCCTTTGTTTCTCTGAAGTTGCCTGTAAGTCTTTGGAAGTAATTTATAAGTTATTCTTGCTCTGTGCCAGAGGCAAGAAGAATGGAAAATGTCCATTTGTTTCTTTTTGGTAAGACTTCTTTCCCAACACAATACACTGGGCCCAGTCTACTTTTGGAGAAGACAGTGAGAGTGCTGCCTTTGACTGCAGTGACGGGAAGCTCCGGATCATTGTCTCTTTACAAGTTGTTCTTTACAGCTCTTACAAAAAGAGGATTTGAAGTTCCATTTCTGAATATCTATTGCTTTGCAATGTCAATCTGTGTTGGACATTATTTTTATTAGTAGGATAGGCTAGCAAAGAAGAAAATTATATAAAGGGAAGGCTGATGTCTCTGAATTAACCGGGATTGTCCATGAGTATTCTTTCTACACAGTGCGATCCCACACGACTCCCTCCATTCTCTCCCCCTTGCTCCCACCTCCCCCTCAAGTCTCTTTTCCATCTAGCGCAGTTCAAAAGGAATTTGAGAGGCTTGTATATGTGAACGCTGCCACCCCAGTAAAGATCAGACCGTGTTTTAAGTCACATTGTATTTATTTCAATGCCATCATAAGAGTTTAAAATCATTTTCCTTAACTTTTTATGATCTGTGTGAGGATGCCAGCTTGCTCAGCCTCTTATTTAAGGGGGAATGTCAGCAGGGCTTAGATGCTGATGGGTTATAGACAAGGTGTGTAAACTGAGCTAATTAAAAGCACCGCAATTGGACCTGTGTGTATTGATTAGATAAAGATCATTCCCTAAGAAGATATAGTCCTAACCATGGGCGACTGGTGCCTCACTAGTCTGGTGGGGGGGGCACCAACAGCCAATCACTGAGTCAGTGGCAAAACCGGAAGTGCCCTTCTGGTTTCGTGGCTAGCTCTTTCAGGGGGTGCACAGCTGATCTTAGGGGGGGTGCACGTGCACCCCTTATGCATCTTCAGTGACTCTAGCTATGCTTTGCTAAGGTTATTCCGCTCTTTCTCTGTTGGGCAGGACAGGGAATTAGTCTTAGTCCGAGCGTTAAACAAGATAAGAAGGGATAAATCATTTTCTCCCTCTTACTAGGAATAACCAGAAGACCAGAAGAGATGGAGTCTGTTTGTGGGTGATGGACAAGGGATCCATTGCAGCTGCTATAAAGCAGCATAGGAGTGAAAGAGGCCTTACCTGCCACTGAGTGGATCCCGAACAGATTCATATGCTTGAATAGCAGGGATCCTGGTTTTCTCTGATTAAAAATATCCCTAATTTTTAGTTAAAAAAAAAAAAAAAAAAAAGTAACCCCAAATCCACATTTTTCTATGATTAAAATGAAACACCATTCATGTGAGGGATATATATATATATCCCTATCTATCTATCTATCTATCTATCTAACCCCAAAAATGGGATTTTTTTAAATCAGAGAAAACCAGAATTCCTGTTGATCAGGTAGCAGTGGCTGTTAGCTGCTGGAGGTTTAAGCGGTATGGTAACCAAAACAAAGGCAGCTGGTTTACACTAGAGCCCTCCACTAACAGTCTGACATTGCTGTGAAGATCTGCTCTTTCACCCCAGCCCTATGAATGCCCATCTTGAAGAGCCCAGCTCTGCTGTGCTGCCTGTAGTGTATTAAATTGCATTGAATTAATTTACATGCAACTGAATTAATTTGTATATATATTGTGTATTATTCCCCTTTCCTGACCCCTATTGGTAGATTGTGAGCTCCTTGAAGCAGAGGTGGTAATAACAATTTAGAAAGCACCAAGCAGATGGTGAGGCTATTTGAAGGAGGAAGTCTGCAGGTACAGGAGGTGCTCTGGTGTCATGCCATGGTCCAGTGTCTGCAAGTTTCTCATCCTTAAATTCCTCCCATCATTTATATTGGGTATGTTAGTTGCTCTGAGATCTCCATTTTAAAGACTGCATTAGAGTCAGCTTGTTCATCTACATAACAGACTAAAGAGATTTGCATGGTAATGTTTGTGTCAAGCCTATGTAATCCTTATTGGCATGCTAGGCCAGGCAATATGCCTGATTCTGGATCCTTAGGGTGCCAGTAGCTCTGGGAAGCCCCTCAGGCAGGTCTGCTGACAGATGTCCCATGGAGAGGTGTGTCCCTCACCCTCACTGCCCAAGAATTTACTTTAAGTCCAATAAACAAATGGTTTTCTTAATTATACACAACTATATACAGAAAATAAATGATTTATCAAGAGAAGAAACATACATATATGTATATAATATCGATAGTTAATAGTAAAACCAACAATTTGAATAGAGTTTACAACAGCAACAGTAGTTCCACCACACTGGGTGGTCCCACTTGCATCAAACAACCCCTGTGATTACATTCACCTAGTTATAACACTTTAAAACAGTTTCATCCCCATAACCCAGGTTGATTTCCCTCTGGTTAGACTCCCCTTCCCATAACAATAAATGGCAACACAGCTTTAACTATGATCTACCAGTAGGTACCAGAGGCAAGGCTTCTGCGGCTCTGGGGAAGGTGGACTCTTTGCTCTTTCTTGGTAACTCAACAAAAACAAGGCTCTAATCAGCCACTGCAGGTAATAGGTTTATTTTCTTTAGTTTCCTTCTGAAAAATACACCTCCTACAAAGTGTAGAGGTTAAGCGTTGCCTCACACACCCATGCAGATTTGGGATTCTCGTAGCCCGCTCCCTCTCTGGGCTGTCTCTCTCCCCCAGCACCTCCACATGCAGGCAGGGGGTTCCCTCTCCCAGCTAGCTTACTAACCCCTCCCCACTCTTTCCCTGGGTACCTGTGTCCCTGACTGCACAGCCCTGACCTGGGTGGGAAATCAGCTTCTCCTGGTGTGACTCAGGATCCCCTCTGTCCAGAAGTCTGCTCCCCAGCAAGCCTCATCTCCATTCCCTCTGTCTGGGGGAAGGAGGGGCTGAGTGTCTGCCCCTCTCTCCAGGCTGGTATAGTTCCCCTGCCACTTCTCTCTCTACCTGCTTTTCCCTCCCTCAGCTTTTATGGCTCCATGGTAGCCAATCAGAGCCTGAGGTTTGCAATGGGGGCTCTGGTTACAGTTCAAATCCTCCAGTAAAAAGCGTACGTGGTGCACAGCATACCTTCCATTTGGAAAAGCTATTGCACTGTTTGCAAACTTTTTGCTGCCTTTCTTGCAAAGTTCTTAGGCACAGCTCACCCACTTAGCTTGCAGGCAAGCGAGGCTTTGCAGACGCTACACCTATCACTTCTGAGCTTTGTTTCTGTCTTCCTAACAATACACCAAGTCCTGGCATGGGCCTGGCACAGGTCAGAAAATTCATTGCATCCTTAGAGATGTGGTTCCATGCGATAAACTCAATTAAAAAGACATGCTCCTTGGTGGTTGTGTGAAACTGCCTCTATCAGCTCCCAGCCATTGGATTTCATTTGTTTCTGTCTTTTTGCTCCCAGTCACACCAATACTCATAGCTAAATGGAGACTAATGCTAGGCTTGTGTTAATGCTAGATTCAAGGAGGGGAATTAGCTATGAATCTCCTTATGCTGCAGTGACAACCCTATATTCCTAACCAGTTAATCCAACCCAGGGACAACAGACAGCATTTTTTTCCTTCTAGCTAGTGAGGAGCCTTAGGTCACAGACCCATAATACTTAAGAGTGGTTTAAATGTGGTTTAAACCTAGAGAGCTTTACAGTGGTTTAAGTGTGGTTTACATCTGAGGAGGACAGCCATGTACGCCTGTTAAACCAATTTAAATCCATCTGGAATGGTTAAAAAATGTACCTGAAAAATCAAGTACTATTTTCAGCTTGTTCGCTATGAAACAGTTTAGTCTCATGTGTGGACTCCAAGTGTGCCATGACACAGGACAAGTCAGTCCTCCAGGTATCCCACATTGCATTGCTTCTCCCCTCCTACCCCCTGCCCCCAACCATATACTTACCCCAACCCACCCATCAGAACTCAGTTATATGTCTGTCTGCACCCTTAATTATGGTTCTCTCTCCCTCTTATGAACCTCTTCAGGAAAGATATTTAGAGCCATGCAAGGAAACCTTCCTGTAAGTTGTAAGATGTTTCCGGAGCCCAGAGGTAAGAGCACTGTTGTGTTACACTTGAGCCACAACTGTGCTGCACAGCTGGTTTTAGTTTTTGTTTTTAAATGTGGTTCTTTTTGTGATGCAGGTGGAGGTGTCTTCTGTGACTTGGATCCATGCTGTTAAACCATGTATATTTTGAAAAGGAGAGAGGGAACGAGAGAAAGCCAAAGAGACCATTGTGCTGTCTGTTACTTTTTTGGAAGCTAGCACAGGTTTCCCTCTCTTTTAAGACAGTTTCTCAAAGAGGAAAAGGCTGGTAACCATGTTTTTAAAAAAGCCCACAAATGCACAATTTGAAATTCATTTATTGCCCACGAATGTGGCCATTTTACAGTGCTGCCAGTACTAGTGAAATGTGTCTTGTCATTCTTCCTAGGTGCCTGGAGCGCAGTGTGGGCTAAAATGTTTGCCTGACCTGGCCGGCCTCCTCCCATCCCCAGCAGCATGTGGGAACCCGGCTTCAGCTGCATGCTGCTCCAAATGGGACAGACCTACCCGGCTCGGCACCAGCTAGCAGAGGCGGCGGTGGAGTCATGTGCCGCTCGGGACTGACCAGCACAGGTAGGGCAAAGTGCAGCTGAGCCCCTGCAGCTCTGGCTGGGCTCATCCTGTCCCGAGAGGCACGTGGCTACTCCTCTTCCCATGCGCACCGCATCAGCAACATCAAGCTGACACGGTGTGTGTGGGAACTTTGTCCATTCCCTAGCCCTTCAGCAGCCATTAGGAAGCTGCTGAGGGGCTGGGGGAGGGACAAGGGGTGGGAATGAAAGTAAACCGTGTTTACTTTTGTTTCCCATCGCAGCACCGTGAGCCACAGAAAATGCCTTGGTGGGCCACATGGCGGTCCACGGGACGTATGTTGGACAAGCCTGTTCTAAAGGATGCACGACATGATTGTGTCATGTGTAGGGCTGGTTGGGAAGCCCCAACAGACCGCTCCCACTGCAGACATTGAGCACCATAGGGCTGCACGTGGTGGGAGAGATGGCCAGTACCTTGGGTGAAGGTATCTGAATTGGGCCTGTAGCAAAAGGTAAAGTCATGATTGATGCGTGTAAAAACTTTATTTGCCCTGTTTTGAAAAGGAAATGCTGTCAAGTCAGTCCTTTAAAAACCAGAGCCACCTATCCTTAGTCCTGCTAGGTTTGGATGATAGTGGCTATTTTAATGTTGCGATTGCTTCTAAACTAGCACATTTTGAATTGCTTCTTACTTGTCTGCTTAAGGAATGAAAAGCTACATGTGTGTTTAAATGCCTTTCCCCCCACTCCCTCTACTTTTTGAGGTAGAGTACCAAGATGGGAAAAAAGTATAACTCCCTCAACTGATAGAAAATGAGCAAGGTCATAAAATGCAGGCATAGCTTTGCTGTCACAGCTGAAAGGTGTGGGGCAGGGGGGCAAGGAACAAACCTTTGCCTCAATATTTAGGAGAAGATTGTTTGTACCAATACTCAGAGCATGGCTCCTGTAGTCTTGGGTTCCCCCTCTCAGGGCACATCTACACCTTCATTAATATGCAGTAGTTACTGCACATTTAGTTTAGTACTTGCTTAATAAAGTGCTAACTAAATACACAGTAACTATAGTTACTACACAGTAGTGCTGGTGCAGTTTTCTTGTGATGCTTACTGTGCAGTAGCCTAATAACACTGTGCAGGTGCCTATTAGCATGGGTTTTGACTGTCACACTGCTGCACAGTGTTATTAGGCCACTGCACAGTGAGCATCTCATGTAGACATACCCGCAGAGAGCTAACATGGCCTAAACTAGGAGATCAAGTTAAGTCCCTTTGAACAATGCAAGAAAGACCTGCTGTGCTGTGACCACAGTGAGACACACACACATGCTTGCTCTCTCTCATGAAACCGATAATTAGTCAACCGTTAATTTGTCTGAAATTGTGCAGGGAGCATGCAAACTGCTCACGCACTTTTTCCACTGAAATTTGCAAATAGACGAAAAATAATCGGTGTTAGCCAAATGCCCATTGAGCTGTCACACCATCGCCATGTAGCCAAAGAGCTATGCATGCTCAGACCAGCTTGCTGGAAATGTTTTCCCCATTTTGGTGTGTGATCCTGGTCTTTCTCTTGCACCTGCCCTTTTCTCTTTCTCCTTTCTGGTGGTGGGGCGTAGGGCTGAATATTTGAGTGCGTTGATGTCCATGTGCACACATGAGACAGGGTGAGGCTGGTCCATAACCACCATTATCACCCTTCAGCTTTTATTCCAGATGATTTTCAAAGTATTGCTTTAATGCGTCCTAGGCTTAGTGCCAAACGTACGTGTTGACTTTGTGCTGAGCTAACCAAGTATTCTTCCTGCTTGCTTCTAGCGTGTACCTCAGGGGGGCAAAATAGTGGATCTGGCTGGTGGCCGGACCCCGTTTCCCAGCACCCCCTGCCTGTGTGGCTGGGGCTGGTTTCCATGGAGACCCCAGCAGCAGCGGCGCTGTGATAGCACAAGGCTAGGGTTGACATGGAGACTGGCCCCAGATGCGCTGGCAGGGGCTACTGGGAAATGGAGCTGGCCACCAGTCAGATCCACCATTTTGCCCACCTCTGCCCTGGCTTCTCGCAGTGGTGACGGCATGGGCCGAGGGAAGCGCTGTGATTCAGCGTTCGGGCTGCAGACTGCGGCTCTGCCCTGGCTCTGGACCACGCCATCACTGCTGCAAGATCCCGGGGTAGCTTCCTGCCCTGCCACGTGCCCGGGGTAGCTTCCTGCCCTGCCACGTGCGCTGCTGGGGCCAGGCCCCGTGGAAATCCTGTCCCCGCACTGTCATAGCGTGGCTGCTGCCGGCTCTCCTTGGAAACCGGGCCCAGTGACGGGCAGGGGCTGCTGGGAAATGGAGTCCACTGCTGGCCCGCTCCAGCTTGTGAGCCAGGCTTTGCCTGCCCCTGGTGTAACTGCTGCAGTCTGCAATGTATTGCACTCAGGCACGTCCCTGGTACCTTCACTAGAGAGCAGAGCAGTGGCTAGTGTCTGCCGGCTAGTAGTGGCTCTGAGGATGGGGGGCCTAATCAGTGCTCTAGCTGGTGTAAATTTGGGTAAGCGATTTCTAGCTGAGAAAGTAGCCACAGCTTGGAAGCAGCTGTGGCTGCCTGAGCTTGCCCGCTTCAGCAGGGCTAGCAACCGTTTGTATAGAAAGCTTGCAAATTCGTGGGGCTGACATTGGGCGACAGGCTATTGATGGTAGTGTAAAGGGGCTGGAGAGCCCAAGGGGACCTTCTCTTGTGGGCAGCCTCTAGTCTAGCTTTGTCAGAGAGAAGGTGGCCCTGGATTACAGCCTGCCTCTTCCCCACTATACTTGTGGCCGGGAGGGAGCCTCCTCCAACTGAGTATGGGATTAGAGGATCTAACTGTCACAGGCAGCAAGTATCATTTCATAGATGTCATAGACATTAGGGCTGGAAGGGACCTTGCAAGATCATCGGGTGCAGCCCCCTGCCCAGAGGGCAGGCAGTCAGCAGGGGTCAAATGATCCCAGCAAGATAGGCATCCAAGCGTTTCTTAAAGGAATCCAGACTGGGTGCCTGCACCACCTTTGTGGGGAGTCTACTCCAGGCCCTGGGGACTTGGACAGTAAAGAAGTTTTACCTTATGTCCAGTCTAAATAGGCCTTTCAAGAGTTTGTGACCATTGGACCTAGTCTTCCCATGGGGTGACCTGGTGACATTCCCGGTGTACACCCCTTACATATCACGAGCTCCCTTGCTGCTTTTTCACGACAGCTGGAAAACCCCAACTCCTTTCATGTCTTTGTAAATAACACTGCCCCAGGGAGCACCTTCTCTTCCCTGCCAAAGGGCTGCTTCTAACCTTTTGTGTATTATAATTTCTGCCTAGCCTCCCTGTAGGGACAAACAACGGGAGGGTGCTGGGATGCACCCAGGAAGTGAGATCCCCTCCAGACATGTCCCCCCAGAGCCGGTCCACAATTCCCAGGCTCCGAGCTGCCTCCTTGGCCTTATTCACGAGGTCTGTGTGCTGGCTGGGCTGAGGCAGCCAGCCAGTGCATGAAGCCACCTGGGACCTGTGTGTGCCAGCAGGTCGCGGAAATGCCCACCTGGCCAGGACTCGCTGTGAAGCCTCACTGTGTGCAGAAACAGCTCCTCACAGGCATCTGTAATTTTAATCAGTCAAAATGTTCTGGGTGCCAATTAAGTTCCTCTGTTTGGTAATTGGTCCTGCGGTGTGTGTGTTTGGCTGCGGTTGCTGTAATAATTGAAGAGCAAGGTGGTCTGGCATCAGACAACTAAGAATTGTGGTGGAGTTTCTCACGGGAATTTTTTTTTTTTAAAAGGAAGATTGGGATGTTTTTTTCCTCGATGATAGGCTCTAGTTCAAAGGAAAGTTCCTTGAGAACAGACCTATATTATGCTGGTGGTCAGATGTGATGCTCAGACACAGCCTTTTCTGGCCTTATAAGCCATGCCTTGCTCAGTGAATCTTTCATGTCTGTGTGGAAAATTTTACTTGAGAGTTTCAAAAGGGTTTAGGTCCCATTTTTAAAGGGATGTGGCCACTTAGCCCTTCAGAGAGATTTAGGGACAGTAGGGAGTTTTACCACCGTTTTATAAATTCTCACAGAAACTTCACCCTAAGATCAGAAGGGGCGACTGGATCGGCTAGTCGGACCTTCTTTGTAACCGAGCCATGGCATCGTACCCAGCTGGCCCTATGTGGGACTCGATAACGCGCAGAACCACTTGAGTCTTCCAAAACCCCTTGATTTGAAGATGACAAGTGAAGAGAGTCCTCCACCTCTGTTGGTAGCTTGCAGCTCATCTTGCCCATCTGGAAATAAGATGCAGGTTCATACCTGGCTTTAACTCATTGCTGTTGGTTCCTGTTAGGTTTTAGTACCCAGCATTTTTTCTCTGAGGTGTATAAGGAACTCTTAGCTAGGAAAGGAAGATGGTATAGAGAACACCCTCAACAACTTTTCAGATGACACCAAGGTGGGGGGAGTAGTAGATACGTTGGAGGGTAGGGCTAGGATTCAGTGACCTAAACAAATTGAAGGATTGCGACAAAACAAAACTCATGAGGTTCAATAAGGACAAGTGCAAAGTGCTGCACTTAGAGCGGAACAATCCCATGCACTGGCACAAGCCAGGGCTGACTGGCTGGGCAGCAGCTCTGCAGAAAAGGACCTGGGGGTTACAGTGGGCAATAAGCTGAATATGAGCCAGTAGAGTGCCCTGGTTGCCAAGAAGGCTAACAGCAGACAGGGCTGCATTGGTAGGTGTGTTGCCAGTAGGTCAATGGAGGTGATGATTATTCCTCTCTCTTCAGCACTGGTGAAGCCACGTCTGGAGTACTATCTTAAGTTTTGGATTCCCCACTACAGAAAGGATGTGGGCAAATGACTAGATGACCTCCTGAGGTCCTTTCCAACCCTAATTTGCTATGATGCTAAGAGAATTAAGTTACTTAAGTGTCCCATTATAAAGCATTTTCCCCCATCCTGCCAATAATTTCTGGGGCTTTTTCTTGTTAAAACTGTGGAAAGCTGAACACAGCTATTCCACTGTTGGGCCCAGGAAGGTTACATGCAGAGGTAAAATCACATCTCTTGTCTTTCCCACTACTCCTTAGTACTTTGTTACTAAGGGTTATATAACTAGGGCTTGCCTTAACTTTTCTGGTTTTATTTGCCAGTCTCATGCTGAACACTCATGTTCTATTAACTGTCCTTTAGTCCTTCCCAGAGTCGCCATTTTAAGGATGTCTTCTCCCAGTTTGTAGGGCCTGCATTCTTGCTGAAATATATTTGCATGTATCACATTTAAATGTGCCCATCAATTCAGATGGCTTTGCCTAGTCTTCAGTAATTACCCTGCTCTAAGTTTTCTTCTCTGATCTTTAGCCTTTTTTGCCCTAATAGCAGGTCCCAATACACTGATGACCTGAGTTGAAGCCTGCTGAAGTCAATGCAGTCCAAAGCCAAATCCTAGCCCTACTGTTTTTTAATATTTATGGAGACAAATGCTTGCCTAAGCAGTGCTGGAAAAAGTCATGGGGCTTGTACTTGGTAGGCTTGTCTTAATTTCCACGCTATCCTTCATGTGGAGGTTGAATGTGAGATACTGTATCTAATGGGCTGTTACTTCATGTACATTTTGGTTTTTATTTAAAGAAAAGGGAATTGAAGATTGCGGAGATTGAGAATGCTTCTCCTCTCATCCACACTCCAGGGCTAGCGGTGGGAAAAAGCTCGCTGATCCTAAAAACATTTGTAACAGGCTGCCAAAGTCTTTCTAGACTTGGCACGTTGCGAACAGTGGGACTTCAGAGCCTGTGTGTCACCTCATTTATTATGATATTCTCTCCCTATTCTCACTGCATTTGTTATGTTGTTGAGTGTTAAAGGTGTATTGTTAAAATCTCCTAGTGGCTCCACTTTTTGTTTTATTACATACTTAAGATAAAATTTGTGACTGCCCTTCAGGTCACTCTCCCAGAGAAACTAGACGTGCTGGTTCCATCCCACGCTGAAAAATGAGGTAATAAGCAGTTGTTCCTCCTTCCCAATGTCCAAGAAGAGCCATAATAGCCCCATGCAGCTAACCAGACACCAGCAGCTGTGTGGCTTTTTTTCCCTATGACATCATGTTTGAGGCGTTTAGATCGTTTGTTGTCAGTTATGCTGGCTTGTCTGGTGAGTCACCTCCCTACCTGGTCTGTTTTAAGAAGATTCAGACTACCTCATTTTCATCAACACCAAAAGGAGACAGTCCCTAAAATTAAGGACATGTAAATGCCATGCCGTGCCTGTCCAACTAAGCAGCCTTTGGTTTATCCTCATAAACCAACACCTGTGAACTGAGCTGGGTGAGAAGATTTACAGTAGTTAGTAGAAGCCATAGTTTCTTTATCACCATCTTTAAATCTTGTGTTTATGATTAACCATAATATAATAAACAGGATCCCACTGTATGCCTATCTGACCACACACGAGTACTCCCAGTTTAGCTCTTATATTTCAGATGTAGATCAACTTGCACCAAGACAGGCTCTTTCCTTGACAGAACTGCAAGTATTTATTACCCCCTTTCCCACACTGTAATTCTTTTCTCTAATGAGAATGCAGGTACCAACTGTTTAATTACAGATTTATTTATAGAGTTGCTTTTTATGGAGAACTGCAAGAGAAACATTTGCCTTGCAATAGTTTCTTTCCTGGCAATCATGTTCCATTTACAGAAGCACTGCATGTTAAAATACCCCAAAGCATGAGTTACTATAAACTTAATAAATACTTTACAAAAATAATGCAGAGGTTTTCTCCCTTAACATCATTAACAGTTCTATAACTTGCCCTCCCTTCCCTCTTTGAAAAATAAGCTTTTTCTGTATAATACTGTGCACTTAATGCATTACTGGAAAGAATTATGATATGCCACCTCTGTATCTTAGTACATATATTTTAAAAACAATGTAAAGCCTGTTTTTCCTCTTTCAAAAAGTGCCTCTTTCTTAGCAGAATCCTTCAAATTCAGTTTGGAAACTAGGGAAATAATTGATTCCTCAGGCTTTTTGTTAATATCTTTTTAACCAGAGTCACCAGGCAGAGCAAGTTTGGGCTTTTAGGCCCTGTGCTTTACACATGTGCTTAGTTCATGCACACCACAAAATGGATCCTCACTCTATAAAATGGCATAAATCCATTGACATGAGGGGGAACTATGACAAGTCTCGCCAGCTGTGGATCTGCCCATGAAACCGGCTACTTGTACATCTTCACAAGGTCCAAGCCTTTGCATTCTTCTGGGATAGCTGCAAGGCTGCATCTCCTTGACAGCTCACCCCAGAAGTTTGCCAGGACCTGTTTGGATGAAAAGCTAAGTAGCTTTCAAGCAAGGTTGATTAGGGCCTTGGTTTCCTTGTCACCAGTATTCCTACTTGCTTTTCCCCTTCCAATAATTAATATTCTTCCGTCCCTAAAATCTCCCCCTGCCCTGTAGAAATAGGACTAAATGTTTTCACAAATGCTTCTCCAGAGAAAATACTTTTAAAACATCTATATTCATATTAAATAAGTTACATGTAAAAACTGCTCGCTTCAGACTCTTTGGTGGTGATTCAATCAACTGTCCTAGTGCAGCAAAACCCAGGCTTAAAACCCTGTTCTGGTCAGAGGGTTTAAGTACATGCTTAAGTGTTTTGCTGATTCTCATTTCACTTATCCCCAGGCTTCACTTACTTCACACACATCTGATGCAGTGAAGGGCAGATCCTTGCTCATATACCTGAATCAACAGGTATGTTGCTATTGACCTTAATGAGATCAAAGTTTCACTTGGATTTTGCAACTGTGTGATGTGGAAGCAAAGCCCTTCTTTCAGGCCAACTATATTCATTTTCTCAAGGTTTTGAGTTAAAAAAGCAAGTTTCTGCTACATATGCTTATTAGGAAAATGTGTGTATATGTTTGTATGAAGCAAGAGAGCTGAGTGTGTGAGAGATGCATATATAAATTACACACACTGCAAAAATAACCATGTATTATATACAGATATATACATCTGTTAGGAAGAAAAAGCAATCTTTCCCTTTTCAAGCAGATCATTCAACCAATGTTTTCAGTCTTGCAGCATTCAGGGAAACAAGGGCTGTCTGAGGAGTGCAGTCTTTTCAGTATTCTCTTGCTTCTTGGAACTGCTTGTAATAGTCTTCATCTGAAGGGTTTTCTGTACATTTCTGACCATTATTAGGTGGCCGCGCCTCATTGTATCTGCTCCAGTCCCCTTTGCAGATAATCCAAGGCAAAATGTCTACTTTGTAATGGAGCTCTGCTGAGAATTCAATGCTGATGAGGTTTGGCGTGCCTGCCCCTTTACCCCTGGTGATAAGCTGCATATTGTCATCGTAGCAGCAGTGCTGTGCTGCTAGAGTTGTGCTCTCTAAGGAAAGCATGGACCGGATGCAGTAGCGTGCAGTGGGTTTGTATATCTCCAGTTTTTCCTTCGGCCCACTCGCATCTTTCCAGCGAAAGTTTTTGCGCTTGCTCCGATCGTAGATCTCAGCAGTGCTGTAGGCAACTTCTGTGGGGTAGGAGCAAGGGCAGCTGGGAAGGTCATTGACTACTTTGTGCATGTATTTCTTCAGGAACTCACTTTTACAGCTCATCCATCTTTCACAGCTGTCAGTATCTGTGTGAGGGCAGGAAGTGAAAATGCTTTAAGATATTTCTGTGCTGCAAACATGTCAACATGACAATGAAGATATAATCACATTGGAGAAATGCAGCTATTCAGCAGGAGGCTCTGCTTAACCAAGGCAGCACCGCAAGGCCCACTTGACTGCAATGTGTTACCTTATCTTGTTGCTAACTGAGGAGAGACAATCTGTTGATAAGGGAGGCTCCAGGTCATACTACAGTATATGACATCACCACGACAATACAAATCTTCAGCTCCTGCACAACTTTATCTTTTTGGGATGTCAACACACCTTGCAAACTTTTCACTGAGCCCCCCACTAAGCCTATAAAGTGCAATAAGGCATTATCCCCATTTGCCAAATGGATGAACTGAATGAAACCCAGGGAGTTTAAGTGACTGGCCTTGACATGCCACAGTGACTCTGATATCAGGAATAGGGGCCTGGAGACCTAGATGCTGCTACCCAGGTCCTAAGCTGAAGATGGCACAGCTGCATCACCCAGCTGACATTCCAAGTGAGGCTCAAGCAGGTAGTAATGACATCGGAAACTCCAAGCTGATAAACTGATGGCTCTTTCATTCAGTCAAGCTGGGTGCATCTATACGTGCAATTAGCATAGCTGAATAAACGCTGGCACAGTTCACACCGGAGTTTATTGCTCCTGGGCACAGTGTTTGTATGTGTGCCCGGGACCAAAGCATGTTGAGCCAGGGTGGTGCAATCCCAGCTGGCAGGTTACCACAGCCTGAAGCTGCTCTGTCCCAGCTCAACATGCTGCAGAGGGGCTGGCTAGGGCACGGGAGTGCTATAGTGTGGGGCTAGCTGGCAGGCAGCCCTTGCACTATAACACCCCCATGCCCTAGCCAGCTCCAGTCACTGTCTACCTGTGTGTTGTGGCACACTAGATAACTCTGCTGTAGGATAGTCCTTGTGTTGGGCAGTACTATACTACAGTGGGGTCAATTAATTTACTGTGGCCTAATAGTGCCACGTGTAGATGGTGACACTTTACTGTGGAGCTAATTAGGCAACTCTGCAGTAAAGCGCATATGTAGGTGCATCTACTGTGGCATTCTGTCTTCCCCAAAAGGTTCTTTAGAGCAGTTGTGATCCAAAATTGTCAAAATGATCTCTCTCTGATCTGACACTGGAACCACTTCTCATAACCACTGCCAGTTCTGCTGCCAAGTAGTTTGGGTTTCAGAAAGCCTTTTGGATACAGACACTGTTGGATGCTACATCATATATTTTAGGATGTTCTTGTGGCACCAGACCCATGAGGGGGTCATGGTAAAGGGATGTACAGACTAGTAGATTTTATTTAAATATGCTAAATTTTTCTGAAAGGGACTTGTGACAAAGCTATGTTGAGAAACAAGACAAGCTGAGTTCAAGGTTTGATCCTTAACAGCAAGACAATCAAGTGACCTGGGGCATGATTACTGTATTTTCTCACATACATCATGGCCCCAAATAGGATACACACCTTGTTTTGAGGAAAATTGAAGAAAAACAGTTATTTTCTTGAAAATACTGGTAAGTAGCCATAACTGAATAACAAATTCTCCAGATTCAATCTCTGCTGGAGCACTTACTCCTGCACAGCTTTACTGCCCCTGCCCTGTAGAAACTGCCATTACCATATTTCCTTACTTACAGCATGTATCCCAACACCTACCAGCTGAGTTTTGGAAAAAGTTGCTGCTTGTATGTGTGAAACTTGTAGTTTTTAGATGAGGCAAACTTATAAATCCAAATGCTGTGTGCATAGGGGGAACAAAGACACCTCAAACCTAAAAGTTTATTACTGAAAGACAAACTTGGCTGGCAGCTTCTTACCAACTTCAAATAGCTTGGTGGCATTGAAGTCTTCGCTTCCAGCAAGTAAGCTCACTTCTGTGGCAGCTGTCCTGAAGGTATCTTCAATCCCTATACAAACACAAAATGATGGTGGTTAGATTTTATCTTAAGAGGTTAGGAAACAATGCAACCTCCCTCCTCCCCTGCCCTGCTTATATTGCCCAAAGCCCTGTTTATATTGCCTGTACTGAAATGAATACTGGAGGAAAATACTGAAAGTAAGAGAAGTGGAAGGATTCCCTCTGCCAAGTGCAGACGCAGAAGTGTGAAACTGTTTAGTGACAGCCTCTGCTCTGCCTTTTTTAAATGTTGGGGTGCAAGGCATGCTAGCTGATAAGCAAGGATCCTGGTTTTCTCTAATAAAAAAACCTCCAATTTTTATATTAAAAAAAAAATATATATATATTAGTGCTGTTTCATTTCGATCATGGAAAAGTGTGGATTCTGGGTTACTTTTTTCAATCTGAAAATTGGGGCTTTTTTTAATCAGAGAAAACCAGGATCCCTGCTAAAAGCTTGTCTCTGAGTTACTATAGCTGCAGCTATAAACCAATGAGATGAGAATTCACCTGTGCTATACTCTCCAGTGACATTGTCTTCTTCTGCTAGTGGAGTGCAAGGAGTGGGTGAGGGATAGGTGAATAAAAAGTCCATACTTCTTAGCAGATTCAGTTCCTTGGCAAGCTCCAGTTAGACATTTGTTATTAGCAGAGACAAATATGGATCACTAGAAAATCTGTAGGAGATAGTCATCACTGGACTAATTACATTTTGCCAAAAAAAGACACCCTTTTTGCTGCTATTTTATTTAGCCTGTGCGCGCTCATATTTGCCAGCTATTAAAACAAAAAAGCCCTTCAGACCAAGCATTTAAATTAGTAAACATTTGTCCTATTTTACAAGAGATGTCCAAAGACAGCAGCACACTCTGAATGTGCTGAGCTGTGTGATTAATAAGCCAATTTACCTTCCATCCTCTTCCCAGTGAACATTTTCTAGGTCCTATAACTGGGACAGAGTAACAAACTGGTGGCTTACAAAGCTTCAAAACAGCCCCAGGCTTCTTTTGAATACATTATGGTGAGGTTTTGCTTTAGCTCGAGCAGTAGATGTAGAAGAATTGATACCCAAGAATCCATTACAAGGCAATAATTCACTGCAGAGGATCTTCTGGCATTATAAACAGTAGAAGCTGAGCTTTGCCCCTGTCATTTTAAAAATGTCAGCACAGCCTCAAAGAGTGAATTACGTTCTCCTTGCTGATCCTTGGGTGTCTGTTAAATGACATAATGCATTCTTTCAAGTTTGCCACTGTTTGATGCTAGTAGGTAATAAATACTGGTGAATATAACTGAGACACACATGGCCTTTTGAGATTTAACCCATTATTGTTTAGGTTGGGGGAGGAGGGGAGTAGGTTCAACAAAAAAACTTACTGCTAGATTGTGTCACACATGGAGACATGGCTAGCAAATAGTGGGTCTGATGGGTGTGTGTGCCTGTGTAAGAGAGCAGCTTTCACGCGCACTTGACTGCTTGTACAGGGACTTTAAACATTCTCTCTTCAGTAGTGCCATCATTTGTATAGTCCCAGTGTCATACTTTGGATCTGAAAGCTGTTTTAGGTCTTTCACCTTTCTGAAGCACAAAGTAAAACATGGCCAAGGTGTTAGTGAAATGCATGCTCTAGCACAGTGGTGTGTTGGTCTGTGTCATATCAGTGAGGGGTGGAATTGTGCAGGTTCAGGGTGCATTTACACAAGACATTTACTGCATAGTAAACTAATTAGCTGAGCATTAAACATCTCGGTGTCTACACATGCACCCCCTATTAGGCTGGATACAAGTACTATCCTGCTGCGGAGTAAAAAATTCCACAGCAGCGCAAGTTTACACACTGCCCAGCTGCCTAGGGCCCATGGCTGCTTTAGGACAGGGGCTGCCTGCTGGCTAGCCCTGCACTGAAGTGCCCTCATGCCCCAGCCAACCCCTCAGCAGCACGTTGAGCCAGGAGAGCGTCCCTGGGCTGGCAGGCTGACCCCTGGGGCCCCCTGCCAGCCAGGGCTGCTCTGACCTAGCTCAATGTGTTGAGGTCCTGGGCACATGTGCAAATGGTGTGCCTGGAGCAATAAGCTCCAGAGTTTATTGCTTCACATTAACAAGCATGTGTAGATGCACCCTCAGGGTATCACACAGTGCCAAGTTACTGTAGTAAAAATGTTTAAAGATCTAAAAAACAACTCATTTGTGCAGTACTTTTTAAAGGCAGTCTTAAATTCATTATAGGGTGGATGTTAGACTTTACATATGCTGTTTGAGGATGTCCTTGGATTGAAAGCTTTAAGCAACCAGAGATGGAAGTGTTGTTAGAGTGAGAAGCCTAGGTGAGATGGCCTTTCTAGGCCCTATGGTCAAAGCAGGATTGAGCCAGAACTGCACCTTAATCTATCTGTTGCATAGATTTATTGCAGGGCAAGACTTCTTGTTTTGAGACTTCTCCAATTAGTAGGCAACATGGACTGAGCAAGACAGAAAAATATTTATGCTGGACCTCCTTGGTTTTCTCATTTATATTCACAAACTTCATACTGAAAAGGGCAAGCGCTTTTGTGACTTGGTGTGTTTAGAAAAATTTCCCTTTAATCAAATACCAACAACATTTATAGCATGTAGAATGTAAGGCCCCACGCGTCCTAAAACACCTCTGGGGATGTCTGGCACAATCCATTAAGAGGTTTCTATTCTGAGCCAGCATAGAGCTATTTGCCCTGATGTCAGGGCAAGCCTGGCATTTGAATATTGCCAAACAGCAGCAATGTGGCTGCTCTGAAACGGCAAATGTGTGCAAGGTGAAGAGATAATCCATTTCTTTGGGGAAGAACTATGGTATTGTGAATACCGAATGTGCAGCTGGGCAAGCAACAACCGATGTGGACTGGCAGCTCACGACTGGTCTCAATGTGGACTGGCAGGTTTTGAGACAGCGCAGCCAGCAACAACAAAGTTTGCCTTCAGCATGAAACCATGTCTGACAAACTTAGCCCCAGCAAGGAGAGATGTCTAGTAACAGACATTTGGTTTGAAAACCACATGCAGTAAATCCACCCAAAATTGCAAATGCAGGCACAGTACCTTATGGCCTAGTTGGCCTCCTATTATAATGCTGCATATAAAATTCAGGTTAATAAAGTAAGCCTCAGAACCAGGCCACCAATGTCTAGGGAAAAAAACACTCAAACCTAGCCAAGGAACAAAGGAAACTCTGATCATCAAACGTGTGGTGAAGACCAAAACCCTGCCCCATCCCATCTGCACCCCCACCCTGAGCTAGTGCTCTGGCCTCTGGCACAAAGACTCTTCTTATAGAAAGTTGATTCCATTAGCCAAACCTGGACAGTTTGGTCGATCACATGTCCTTGACTCTGTGGCTGTGCAGGCATAGCCGCAGGACCTGGTCCGCTTCTGATTGCCACTCCCGCAGGTCACACTGCAAATGGACCATGGGCTCCAGTCTCCCTCACCATCAATATAATCTGAATGAGAACAAAGATGAGGAAGGAAGTGAGAAAAAAAAACAAAGATGAACCCCTACTACCAGAAAACTACTGTACAGTGTTTTTTATTAAGTAGGCATAGCAAGAATGGAATCCAGATGTGTCTACCTGAAACCTGGGCTGAATGCCAACCTTAAGCCTGCTGTTTAAATGGTTTTCACACTTGACTCTCCTTGGGGAAATGCACGCAACATTATTTGAAAAAATATTTCCTTTCTCTTTTGACCTCTTGGCAGCTGAGCATCTTCAGCTGTAAAGCTGGGTCGTGAACTAATAGTACATGTATTCAACATTATTGTTCTTATGCAGGAATAGGCTTTCTGATCACCAGCTAGGACATACAAAAATAATAATAAAAGAGAGCTTCTCTCCTCCCCAGAAAATGTAGTAGTAGTACCACAAAGGAATTGGATGCTTAGCTGCTTTTTAAGACAGAATGCAGCTCAAGCATTTTTTTTTTTTTTTTGAGGGCAACTTGTATGTGGGTATTTTTGCCTCATCCTTCAAGCATCAGAGCAAGAGAAGGAGTCACTGCTGCAGTGAACTGAATGAACATCCTGCACTCCTGGGAGCAGAGGTTTTATCGCAGTTCACAGAACATTTGTCATTGCTCAGGGTTTGATCTGGCAGCATTAGCAGTTCTTTGGGGAAAGAGCCATCTTTTTTGTTCTGTATATGTACAGCCCCTAGCATTACAGGGTTTTGGTCTGTGACAGCAGCTCCCAGCTACTGTTACAACAGAAATAATAAATGAACAGGACTATTCTCAAATTCAATTAAATAATATTTCACTTGCTAGCTTGTGAATTTTTTTTATGCTCAGTCTCCACTGGCCAGGGAAACCAAAACTGCATGAGCTTGAAATGTGCTTAAGCCACCTATGTAACTGGCTTAGCCATCAAACTTCAAGTGCTACTACAGATGGGATCACTATGTTGCCTCTTCTGCATGGGAAGTCTGAAAAATAGTCACTGCTCACAGGAGGTGTTGGATCTTAATCGAGTGAAATATCACAATCTCAGTCAAAAGACCAGGAAGAAGGGGTGGCTTGCCATTCAGACCATGCTGTGATTTGCAAATGACTACCTAAGTATTGTACGTATTTCAATACATGATACACAATATATGGTAATAAATAGGCAGGGCCAGATTTTCAGTTAAGTGTCACCTACTCTTTCTGTTTCTATAATTGTCATTTTTTGCAACACCATGCCCATAATTGTTTGTGGAAACAATTTAACATGACTGAGATGTCCAACCACCTACTCCATCTATGCAATCATTAAATATGCCTACAAGCAAATGCAGTTACAAAAAAGATGAAGCACTTCATAATCTTGACTCACAATACTACCTAAAAGTCGATGAGAGGACTAAGTCACAGTTATGACTCTAGAGTTAAAGCTCTAAAACAAGGAAAATTAAGGCAGAAGCAAACCTTTGCAGCTGCTCTATGGCATCAAAGCAATGCAGTGCAAACAATAAGGAATCAAACCACAACTGTGAAACCCTATGCTACGCTATCTACAAATCTGCCTATGTATTGCCTGATCCTAAAGGTTCAACCCACCTGGAAGCCCTGTGTCATGTATACTAATTCAACTCCCTGAAGTCATCCCAAGTGTACATAAATAGACCCATGAGACAACAAGTAAATAAGTACCAATTTCTTTCCGTTTCCTGGTTTTTTGCAAGTCTTTCAAGCACCAAGCTGAAAACAATTGTTTCCATCATGACACATCTGGAACAGAATTATACATACAAGCTCAAATGCAAAATGTTCCTGCTGAACACACCACTCTTCACACATGTCAGCTTAACAGGTCTTATTTATGTATCAACAAACGTGACCACATTGTTGATCTCACTTATTTCTCCACCGGTTGTATTTTAGCTTCCAAACCACTGCACATGATTCTAAATTTATACTTACCCTTGCACCAAAAATAAATATGAAACCTTGTTTCCTCTGTTTAAAAAAAGTATGCTTTTGACTAAAAAAAGTTCCTCTTCTGGGATAACTGGTATGATTTTCAAGATTATAGACTTAGTACTGGAATGTGGCTACCACCATCTAGTTTGTGCATCTGCACAGATTTGTATTTAAGAGCTGATGAACAAAAGCCACATGCTGAAAAACTGTTTTGCTTGGCTTACTTTCAGCGATGCCTCATCATTCTCATTTCCCCCAAACTCGTTTTACAATCCCAAGATGCCCATAAGAGGTCTGGCATGCAAACTCACCGTACTCTGTCTGCTCCTTGGATTCAAAAGTCCGGTGACTGGGTGCATGCCTATCCCACCCACCGAGAGGGTTTAGGAAGTTGCTATCTTCAGTGGTGCTGTCATACTTGTAGTCCTGATCACCACTACTCATGCGAGTCAGAGTTGAGGACCTCTGCCACCAGTTTCTCCAGTCAGGTGATGGGACTGACCAGCTGGGCTTGCTGCTCTCTTTGTGCAGGTCCTTCTCTGGTTCAGCATCAGTGGCGTCAACCACTTCTATGGTAACCTGTAGAGTTCAAAACACGTCAGGCTGATGATCATGCAAAATCCAACAGCAGATGATCTTCACTGGGGAAAGAGGGGCGGGGTGTGTGAAAAGGGAGATGCATTTGCCTAAGAGGGAAGGTTTCTATACAGCAGAGACAAATGACTGACGTTGGCCTTGTAATCCTGCAGGCTTAGCATGTTGTAAACCATATGTGGATGATTACTGTGAATCTAGAGACATGCAGAAACTGAGGGATTCCTTCTGCTACCTCTGCTGATTCCAAGCTTGGTACAAAGGGCATAAAAAGAGGCTTGGCCAAAATAGCAACCCAAACCCCTCTTAAACCTTTGCAGTGGATCTTTCTGCCTTGCAGAGAAAAGGCTACAGTAGAGTTATGAACAGGATGAAAGAAAATCATTTCTTCAAAAATTCACAGGGCCTGAATGTGAAACAAGTGCATAAACATGCTAGATCACACAGGTAACCCTTTATTGATTTTTCCTGTGTTTTTTTTCTTTTCTTTTTGCCCAGTGGCTGATAACTACTCTAAGTACAAAGAAACGAGGAAACCTGTCATTCTCTTTCCTTGCTGAATGCCTGCACAAAAATTGGCAACAGCCTTGTTTGCTCATAGCTACCTGACAGATGATTTGTCCTTTGGTTCAATAACTAATGGCTCTTCTGTATTCCAGGAGGAACACAGTAATACTTAGTCACTGGTGTGAGAAACCACAGTGCATGTGGCCACAAAGTCATGATTATCCTGACTTTACCCCAGCCATCATGCCTGACTCACTCTTTCAAAACGTTATGATAAATAAAATATGTTTCATGGCACTATTTATCCACAGACCTCCAACCATTTAGTAAAAATGAGTCAACTCTCTCATTTTTTTTGAAGGAGCCCTACTCTGAAGGCCCTTTGAAGGAGCCTTTTTTATACTGCACAGAAAGGGAAGATGGCACACAAACAAGAGTCCTATGGGCTCCAGTTAGCTAGAGATAGAGCCAGAAGCCCAGATTCCAAGTTCCCTGATCAGGTCACACACATATGCCTTCAGACAAGTAACTGTGTATTATAATGTATACTATTATGAAACATACACTTTTGCTACTTCTCAAAGCATAAACATAATGGATTATGAAATTCCTGGACATCAGGGCTAACTGTCAGGGATTGTTGGCGTATATGCTGCAAACACATGGTGTGAATGTAGATGTATCTGGGGCACAGCTATTGGCATACACTAGCTGCTTTGGGTTGCTCCCACCTAACAAGCTAGGTGAACCAAACAGCCACAAACGTGAACAAATAGCTGCTCCCATCTCTATCATGTATCACATGTAGAGGAATGCAAAAATCTATGCATTTTAGAATTCATTTGATACAAAAAAATCTTTTTGAACAGCACTTCCATAAAATTGGGGCTTTGGAAAACAGAAAGAAATGCATTATGCTGAGGGAAAAAAAGTATTTTGGATAAAAGCTTTATGGTTTGATAAAACTATTGTTAATAAAATTCACAGTTTGCCTGGACACTCACGTAGCCTCTATGGCAAAAGCAAGTCATGTACATCCTACATGGACTCTGCTACCTGTGATCTACAAAGGGAGGTGACACAGGAAGTGGAGTGGCTCCAGCTGAGGAGCTGCTGCAGCTCAGTAGTGCAGAACACAACAGTGCTGTTACAAGACAATGCATGTTTCCTTTTTTGCAGAAACAAGCCATGGCATTTACACACTGCTTTTCCTTTGACCACTGGCAGAACAACAGAGATGAAATGATTGAGAAGATCTTAGGAAGCTCCACTGGGATTGTATGGCAAAAGCAATACAAGTATGCAATTGTGTCAGCGAATTAAGTCTCTGGGTAGGAGATAACGAACCCCCTGCTAGACAGTTCTGTCTTTCTGCTCATGTTAAGGGGGAAGGGGGAAGGGAAATCAAAACGATTACTTCAACAGAAAGTTCACTGTAAGCTGCAGAATGAGAATTAAAATGGACTTCATATGTATGAAACTATTAGTGTCAATTCACAAGTTTAGGATTCTGTGGATCCAAACAAAATAGTTTTGCATAGCCGATAAGTGGCAGTAAACAGAGCACTCTGTAACACTATAAAGGCATCATTAGTCATGGTTGGAGGGCCTTGTCATTGGTGAGCATTGATTCATTAAATCAAAAAACCCTAAGTCCATTAACTTTAAGACTAAACTAAAGGAAACAGAAAAAGAGCATATCCAAAAAAAGGAGCATTTCACAGTCCATTTCTTTGCTGTTTTTTTGTTTTATGGTTAATCAAGATGAATGTTGGACCTTGCAAGCAGGCATCATCTGAAGGTTCCCAGGTTTTTAATTAAAAATACGTTAACTCAGCTCTCTAATTATGTAAGGCAGGTTTGAATCGGCCGCTCTTCTTGCTCTGTTTGTAATGTGCTTGCTATCAGACTGGCTGCTTATGGCTAACTTAAAACAATAAAAGGTGGGTGGCTCCATCTTGAAATAAGCAGCATTTCTTTCTTCCCCTTATATGTCAATTTTGATCAGTTGTGATTAATTTAGCTAGTCATCTCAATGAAAATGGATTCAAAACACCCCTGGTTTTGCTGTCCACTAGTCTAGAACATGCCCTACTAATGCAAACTGCAAGGAGTTAACCTATCAGATAACTAAGGGGTTAGTATTAAAATGGGTCATGTGCTGTTCACTTCACTTACCCTGGAGTCCACTCACTCATCTAAAAATATTTCTAAAATATCCTTCACTAGAGACTGCAGCTGCAAGTCTGCAAGTTCACACATTTTTTTTAAAGTTTGTGTGTCCTGTAACTTGACAAAACAAAGTAAAATACTTAAAAACCCCAAGTTCCAACAACAGAGGCAAAATCAGAGGCAATGAGAAAATAAAAAAGGGCTTGCCAAACCAGGATTTTCTTTTTACCATCTGCTTCATGAGTTAACATCAGACTTTTTTTCTGTTCCTCTGCCACAGTATCCAATATTGCATGGGGGAGCAGTAGAGCAGTGGAATGGGTCAGACAGCAATACCCTTTACAGTACATAAGCGTGGGAAACCTTGACTAAAAACTGAAAGGGCAGGACAAGCAAAAAGTTCAAATGAAAGTCAAGGTACAGGTTCCAAATTCAGACCCCCCCTCCCCCCACCCTTGCTGGTGGCAGATGAAGGGTGCTTGGAAGAGATTGGAGGCGGGAGGGGGTGTGAAACAGAATCAGAAGTAGAAAATAAATAGGTGGAGACATCCCTTTCACATGACTTCACTCTGATTCTTATAGGAAGGAAATGATTTTGCTTTACACTGAGTAACCCTGCCCAATTGGCAGGTCTGTATGCATTACTGAGCTGGCATGTGTCAAATCAGCAAAGAGCAACAAAAGGGCTTTTCTGTAAGGAGGAGGAAGTCTATGATCCCGAAGGAAATATGTCACCAGTTTTAAAAAGCACCTTATATTTTAGAGGCGCTCCAGTGAATTAGCTTACTCGAGTGCAATGGTGCATTTGGCTGAAGCTTTGACACCAAGGTAAAAGCAGCCACAGTACACTAATGGTAACAGCTGCTCTGGTTATTCTCTTAAACATCCTCTTGTTTTACCAGTACTAAACAAATGTGCAAACACAGCTTGAAAGGATGCAGTGGTTGAAAGTGGGCCAAAATTTTACAAGGGTAGTAGATCACAGAGACGCCAATAAGAGCATCCTCCTGTCTTACTTGCAAAGGGGATACAGACATGGCAACAGCACTGAGTGGCAACTATTTGACGCAGCTGTGTGGGGGATTGTAAAAAAAAAAAAAATTTGCAAAGATTTTATTTATTTATTTTTTCAAACTGGAATGACCTGCTTCTGGGTCTTTCTCATTGTACTACAGAAAGCCCGATATTTATTTAACACATGACAATAGGCTGGTAGTTGCATTAGTAGCTTTCCTATTGTTGGTTCAATTCCCTTGAGTTTATATTCTCACCATGACTTCTTTTCCAGAAATGCATATCATTATGGCATGCTGCAAAAATTACTACTTTGCTAACCTGAAAGGAAAATAGAATTATCCTCTCTAAATATGCTCAGTCTCATGTCTGTATAGTATTCATTTTACAATTTAAAGAAGTCATCATTTTAAAGGTCTTATTGGTCTACATGTAGGTGTCAGTGTCATTTCTGGTCTTTCTAAAGCCCCGTCTCTAGTACTTCCCAAGTGCAAATCTGTTTTGCAAATCAATTCCATCAATATGAATATCAACACAGACTATCATACACAGAACTAGTTATCAGCAGGGCTACTGGTTTTCTATTTTCTGCAGAAAAAAAGCAAAAAAACGCAGATTTTCCCTTTTAATCGAGAAAAATGTCAATTTTCCCTTTTAACTGAGAAACGTGGATTTTCCACTTTTGCCACGAGCTCTCTGCAGGCTGGCCAAGTTCCAGCCTGCAAAGGACCTGAGTGGGGAGCGGGAGGAGGGCAGTCAGGCAGGGGGCAGCATGTGCATGTACAGTGCTCACACATGCACCTGGCCGCCAGGCAGCCTGGAGAGCAGCTCCCACAGGTAAGCCTGGTGGGGAGGAGGGGATTGAGGGCCCTGTGGGGAGGGAGGGAAGGACACAGTGAGTTGGGCAGTGCTGGGGCAGCTGCCAGGCTGGTGTGGGGCATGGTCTGGGGCTGAAATATGTGGCCACAGGGTCCCAGCAGAGAGCAGGACATCGCTGTGGGAGTTCATTTGGGGGGCTGTGGGGAGAGGTAGGGGTGGCTTGCTGCTGCTGAGCTCATTTCTGCAGGGGGGCATGGGGGAACATGCCCCCCAGATCTGTGTGCAGGGCAGGGGTGGGCTGCCTGCTGCAGGCTAGGAGCTCCCTGCCCTGTTGTCCTCCCCCTGGGGCCTCTGCAGCCCAGTGTGCAGAACCTGGCACGGCAGGGCAAAGTGGAGCCGGGAGGGGATGCTCCTTGCCACTGCAAGCCCCACACCACCCTGGTGAAGTGCCCCCTGCCAGCCTAGCAGCAGCAGGGGTGACAGCGTGGAGTTGTGTTTCCCACTGCTGCTGGGTGGCCAGGGGGGCACCTCGCCATGGTGGTGCTGAGCTCCCGGCAGGGGCAATGAGCTTCCCTGCCTGGCTCTGCTCTGCTGGGTCCTGCCCGCTGGGCTGAAGAGGCCCTGGGAGCCTGACCCTGCAGCAGACAGCATCCCCACATTCCCTCCATGGGCTCCTCTCCTGCCATGACACCCGTGGGGGAGGGAAAGCTGGGCTCTGGGCTCCAGGCTGTGCTCTGTTGCAGCAGTTGCCACCTCCTCCAGGCGGCAGCCAGGGCTGGGGCACTGCTGTGGGGGTGGGGGGGCTGCAGACCCAGGTCCCTGGCCCCGTGTCCCTGGCAGCTGGAGGGGCTGTGGATGGGGAGTCAGGGGTCTAGATCTGTGTCATGGTGAGTAAAGGGGGAGCTCTGATTTTCCATGATAAAAAATCCAAAATCAAATACCAAAGAAAAACCAGGATCCCTGGTTATTGGGAATTGCTCTCAAATTTTTTTTTTCTACCGTACACGTAGATAAATAAAGCATTGGTTTAATGATGAAGTGTAAAGGGGCCATATTGCAATCTCCTTGGTAAAAGAACTTCTTGATGCCTCTGCTGGAAGTTACCTGGGTGAGGACTGAAAAAAGAACTGCAGTATGTGGCCTCCCATACAGAAGAGCCACAGGAATTCAGCCTTAGATACACAGAGCAATTTCAGCCAAGGTGCTCAAAAACAGGAACTTAAACCTAGTCCTAAAAAAAATCCATATCTGGAGAAAATCTGTGCACTTATTTGGGTGCCTCAAATTGCTTTAGCAGTAAAAGCTTAGTTTCCTTGGGCAGTTTTCACAGTTTCCTTTACTGCTTTAAATAGGCCTCGTGTAACATTTAAGCAGTCAAGTTCTAAAGAGCAACTCAGAGCTGACCCTACAATGCCAGACAAGAAGCTCATGTCTCCAGCTTTACTAAGGATCTCCACTGTGAACTGGCAAGTTTCACAATTGTCTACAACACAGTGCTTGGGGCAGGTAGTGCATAGGATAGTGGGCAATGTCCATCTAGGCTCCATTGCAATGCAAATTATTGCTGGGAAGCACCTAATCCAAGGCCTCAGCCACATCATTACTAGTAAGCAGAAACATCCATGCGTTTTCCCTAACAGCAAATGCAGCTTGGTGGTACCCACATTCTACCCCATCTTGCCTCAGGCAGTGGAGAGCTAGGGTCTTGGTTCATACACACTAAGAGAGTGTTAGCCTACATCTCTCCTGCTTCCCCAGAGTGTGAGTTAGCCACCATCAGCTGCAGAGACTAGGCTAAGTGAGGGCATTTTCAAAATTTGTTGGAACCAGGTCATTGGGTAGCCAAGGATGTAAAGTAGTAGGGCCAGAAAGACAGCAAGCACCAGTCCTCACAGAGAGGGCCAGAACCGAGGAGACTTCCCTCTCCCTCTCTCTTTTCAAGGTAAAATCCTCTTCACCAAGCTACAGAGGCAAACTCCCTCTTGCTGGCCCCATTTTATTTTCATATCTTTTATGTTAGATAGTTATTGGTATGAAAACAGAAGCAACCTTGGCAGAGGGACTGAAAGTACAGAAACCCCAAACTTCTCTTTCCAAGGGAGTGCTGTAACCACCTAGTTACAGAGGTGAACCCCGTCCTCTTACAGGTATTCTTTTCGCTCTCATGCCTCTTGGACTCTTAATTGCCCAGTGCACCATCTTCAAGAGGACGGGGCATCCAGACAGATTAGCCTGGTGATTAGGGCACTGTCAGGAAGTGGGAGACATGGGTTTGAATACCTTTGGGCCAAGAAGAACCAAGGACCCCTGGTCTCTGGCATTTTGGTGCTATTACCACTAGGCCAGACAGTGGTTGCCATCTGTGTACAAGAATTGATGGTGTGGGGGTTGGATGTTGAGGTTCATAATGACCTTCAGGCTGTGGTCAGGTAGGTGTCCCCTTTCTGAGTGGTCTGGGTCCCAAGATGACAGTAACCATCTTTCCTTTGCAGCCCTGGGTCAGATCCCTAGGTTTCAAGGGGGAGCAGGAGGGTCAGACAACTCAGTGATCAGCATTTCCTATTGGATACATGCAAGCACTGTTTTGAGCATCCAGGAGATCTGAATAAGCCTTGAGAGGCACTTAGCTTTCTATTCAGTAAATGAGGCAACCAACCTAAGTCTTTAACCCCATTGGCTCCCCAACCTGAAGTATTACAATACCTAAAAGGGTATGCATCTATGAGATCAGCTTGGGTCTGGCACATTTTTTAAAATCTCGATCATTGTGTACCGGGGGCCCTGAGGTTAACTGCTGGTTGCTGCTTAGTGTTTTCTGGGGGTAGAGAATTACATTTCTCTGCCCTTACATTGCAGTGTCACTGCCAGCACACCATGGCATGTATTGGCTAATATATAGGTGCCCAATCACATGGTGAAAAGGAGTTTGCAACAGCAGTGATTATTGTAAGGGGAAGCCAAGGAAACATCTCTTCCCCATTTATCCATTTACTGGCTCTGAACATTCAATAACTTCCTTGCCAGGGAATGTATTTCCTTCCTACTATACTCCCTCTGTGGTTTGCATTACTATTTGTTATATTTACATATATAAGGCACACCATTTACCTCAGTCTGCACTTTGAGGCCTTTGTACAGCTTTCCAACCTTCCCTCCTTTAGGAATTCATGAATACAGAACCGGAAAGCTGCTAGTCACAGAAGGCATGCATTTAACATGCGGTCAACGCACACATTTACTACCTCAGTCTCTCAAGCATTAGAGTTACTTTAATAGGTCCAAATATGTAAACTTCTGGAACGCTACAGTCCATCTGCGAAGTTACGGAGCATCAGCTTTGAGACATTGTGTTCTTTCCTAGCAATGTGTGTCTCTCACAAACACATTGCTGTCTTGGGCTAGTATAAGTCTGTAAATTTGTGGATAGATGGATATTCTGTGCCAGGATCTAAATTTAGTAGGAAAAAGTAGTTAGGATACTATATTGCTTTTATAAGCATATATGGCTTAGGTAGATCAATGTTGCATTACGCTGCTTTGGTTTAAAAAATGACTGCTTATCCATGCCAATTTTACTTCGAGGCACAAAATTAAAAGCAAATAACTTCCTTCCTTCCCACCCCCCTTTCTAAGGCTTCATTATTCAGGTGCAAGAGACTTGTAGCAAGATTTTTCTTTTTAGTTTTAAAATGATGTGTAGCAGATTTTTTTTTTTCCTGGAGAGAAGGACTTTCTACCTTGGGGCAGCTGCTATTAACATTAGCTCTGCTTTATACAGAGGACCAGATTTTGATGTGTTACACAGTTGTATGGTGGTCCATAGAATAGGTTGGGATTTGAACTAGTGTAAACAAACAAACAAACAAACAACAAAAAACCCCAAACCAAAACAAAGTTTATAAACCTTTCCCCAAAATAGCATTTCTAGTAATTGGCTACGGAGTAAAAAAAAGATAATAAAACTGCCCTAAACCAAAAAACAAGGACTCATTTTTAGAATGTATAAAGACCTGGAAAAGCAAAAGGTTAGTGCTGTGTCATAAGCAAACCATGGTATAGTTAGCTCTGAACAAATCAGTGGAATTTAGAAAGAAAGAAATTCAGGATAAATGGTGATTTGTACTTCAAGTTATGCATTACCAGCAGCACACCTACAGGCTGGGGAACTCCCTTCTGGTCAGTGCAGAGGCAGAAACGGATCTTGGAGTCATTATTGATGCCAAAATGAACATGGGCCGGCAGTGTGGGGATGCGGTCAGGAAGGCCAGCCACACCTTGTCATGCATCCACAGATGTGTCTCGAGCAGGTCCAAGGAGCTGATCCTCCCCCTCTCAGTGCACGACACTGGTCAGGCCACAGTTGGAGTACTGCATCCAGTTCTGGGTGCTACTTCACTGTCAGGGCGGCTAGGATCTGGAACCAACTTCCAAGCGAAGTGGTGCTGGCTCCAGCCCTGGGGGTCTTTAAGAGGAGGTTAGAGGAACACTTTGCTGGGGTCGTTTGACCCCAGTACTTTTTCCTGCCATGGCAGGGGATCGGACTTGATGAGCTGCTCAGGTCCCTTCTGACCCTACCAACTATGAATCTCTTACACAACATAGATGAATTATAAGATGGATGAACTAAAACAGCAGCCTACCAAGGCAAAAAGTTAGAGGCAACAAAGCAGTAAATTTGCAAACATGAACCATTTATTTTTCACCAGCAATAAGTGATGTCTGTTAAAACTGACAGTGTTGTAGAACTTGCTGCCAGACAGCAGTAAACAGATGCTTTTTATTTGGGGGAGTCATTTTGTACTAAGGTATTTAGATGCCCGTTTATTAGGCTGTATTTGTGTGCAAGTATTTGATTAGGGGGTTTGAGCAGTAGTGCAGATTGTCATGGTGAAAAATGAAAGGGCTAGTGATGAAAATGGAAAGATTTTTGGTAGCTGAGCATCACAAGAGAAAGTCTGAAAGAAAAGCCAACAAAAGCAGAATATGGACAAGTGCGTAAGACGTCTAAAAATTGACTATTGCTTTTAGCTCATGTATTTATGGTTCAGTTGTACATGTTTATATACCTAAATCGGTGTTCTCCAGCTCCTGAAACTTAACTTTTTCATGAGTTTTTTTTTTTCTTTGATAGTTCAGGAGGGGAGAAGAAGTGCTGCCAATGGGGGAGCATCATCTGTTGTTGTGGATGTGGACAGGTCTCTATATAGTCACATCAAGCTGCTGTTGCTCAGCTAGAGGGACACATCCAGGGGGGTGTTCACACCCCTTTTTGGACCATGCTGTGGCAGAAGCAGCTGGAGCCTTTTTTTTTTTTTTTTAAAATGTTCCTGTGACAGGTAAGAATTTCCTCCCCATTTCTCTCCTGTACTCAGCAGCACCTCCCCTCCTGTTCCCCTCTTCCCCATCTCCTGCTGTCCCTGGTTGAGCTGGGGGCAAGAGCAGGTCCAAAACCATTCCAGGCAGGCTATGCAGGGAGCTACACTCAGGCAGGGGCAGTGGCAGTATTGGCAATGGGAGGATTTCTCCTCCCTTCCTTGTCTCTCTGGGTGGTATTCCCTGCCAGTCTGGGAGCAAGCTCAGGAGCAGGGGGACAGCAGCAAGGCAGGAATAGCTTTGGAGCTCCTCCTGCTCCTGGATCAGCTGGGGACACCAGCAATGGTGGGAGGGGAATGGAAGGGAAAGGAACATACCACTGAGCAGGGAAGGGAAGGGAAAGGAAGAAGTATCAAGACCAGGGGAGGAGGCAGGGAGGCAGAATTCCACTCATTTGAGGACTTAGAAAAGAAATGGGAATCTCATAGAATGAGTTTGAGAGGTCAAGGCTACGACAATGGGGTAAGTAGGGAAGGCAACACAAAGTTCAGAAGAGGCTTGAGAACTTTTAAGAAGAGTATTTTGTCTTATGCAACACATCCTTTGAATCTATCATTCAACAATGCTGCAGATTTGAGGCATCCCTCAGAAAATGCCCACTCTTACTTTTTGCTCATTTAACTACAGAATAATACTAGAGCAATTCTTTTGTTGCAAAGAACTCAGGCTTTCTTTGGGGCCAACTAGTGGTGGCATGAGGAGTCTTGCTGCCAGCTGTCCCTGGGGAACCAAATGTTCCTGCTTGTGTGGACACAGCATTTGGGTTTCTCTCATGAATTACCTTTGAACACCCCACAGTGCTAACATTGTATGACACCCTACTGTGCTAGGGATGCACCAATAGAGATTTTGTTGGCCAATACCTCCTTAGAAATTGGCTATCAGCTGATACTGATCCAGTTTCTGATAGACAGCCCTGCAGCTTGAAGAGCTGCATCCAAGTGGGAAGCCTAGTGTGGTGGAAGGAGAAGGGAGAGGGAAGGCGGGGCAGATCATGAGTGAGGGAGTGGGGCTGAGGCAGGAGCTGCCCAGCTGGGGTGGGGTGTAGCAGGGCACGGGACAGAGCTGCAGCTCATCCAGGGGCTGCGGGGGGAGGAGGGCAGGGCAGCTGCCAACACTGCACACACCCTGGGAGGGCATGGGGTAAGGGTGTCTCTCTGAATCCGTGTGGGGTGGGGTAGGCTATAGCTGTGGGCTGGGACTGGGGCAGTGCTGGGCTCTTCCTGGTGGGGCTGAACCAGGCTACATTTGGGGTAGGCAGCAGGAGCACTAGGAGGGGGGCTGCAGCCAGCCAATATTTGCTATAGCCCCCTCATAGCCCGTCCTCCCAGTACTGCCACTGTCTTCCCCAAGTCCAGACTGGCCCAACCCCCTCCCACCCCATGCGCCAGGAACAGCCCAGTGTAGTCTTGTAGCCCACCTTGCCCTGTGCAGATCTGGGGGTACATGCTTCCCCCCACCATGCTCTCCTGGGGTGCATGCAGCAGCAGGAGCTGACCTGCCCCTCCCTCTTGTGCCCCCTGGATAATCTGCGACTGTCCTGTGCCCCCCACATGTCCCTTCCCTTTCACCACAACTGACTTACCAGCTGAATGCAGCTTTCCAAGCTGCCGGGCTGGGCTCCTCACTGCCTACATGCTGGACTGCGGCTGTGCAATTTATTGGCCAAATTAAATCAGTCACATCAGCCCAATTTCCAATACAGTCAATTTTCTTTATAAAATCGGTACCGACGTGATATTGGACTGATGTATCGGTGCACCGCGACACAGCACTCCTGAAAGGTTCTCAAGGCATTCCAGAGTGTCACAATGCCTTGGTCAGGAATCACTACTCTACGTGCTGCAAGAAGCACTCATACTTTCAGCCTCACTGAAGTTCTGACAAGTAATCCGCCAACATGGGACCAAATGGTTTCCAAAACCCTTAACGGAAGCAAATGATGTGACCCACAGATTTCAGCACCAATTTTAGAAGTTTGGCTCTTCCATTTCAACTGCCTCTGATTCAAACCTAAAAAGAATCTGCAGGAACCAACATCTGAAGTGTTGTACACTTTAAGAGCCCAGAAATCTGAATCCATAAATTCTTGTGCTATGTGGTACTTCCGCATGATATATTTTGTGAACCCTCCATTGCAAGTAAAATGCTTCAAGAAGCTGGAGAAATTGAACAACTATGCCTCAAGTTAAAAGCCTGGAAGGGTTTACTTTTAAGACTACTGTTGTGATAAAGAATTCACAAATGTCCTGATTGATGTTAAGCAGCTGGCTTAAGAACTTGGAATCAAAGATCATTTTTAACAAGAAAAAATAAAAATAACCTAGAGTGTAAACTAAAAATAATAAAAAGCCTGATTACAAAGCCCTAGATGGATAAACTTTTCATTATTCCAAAAGATAACATCTAAAGATTTATTTACAATTTCAGAAGTACCATTAATTGTTCATTTAATATAATTTTCAAATACTAAAGATGCCTTTCAAAGTTTACAACAGCAATCATGGCTTTAAGTGAAGCATTAAAAGATGGACAGACTGCTAAAGATACAACCTTTGCAGAAATGCATTGGTCTTTACAGTGAATTTCAAACTTTTGGTAAGTGGTTGAAAGCAGAAGATTCCCAACATACCCAAAAGCTGCACTGGCAATGCTCTGCATTTGCAAGCTTTTATCCTGTTCTCCAAAAAGTATTCATTGTTCACTGGATTCTCTTAAGCTTTCCTGTATCCATTTCAGACAGGTAACACACAGTTTTTTCAAAGCTTAAGGTGCTCATCCCTATGAATGTACACATTAGTGGACATGTGTGTTTCCTGTGGGACAAATAGCATATTTGTGCTGTTGCTACTTGTCCTTGGGCAAACCACTGCATGCAGCAAAGGGACCCATAAAATAACCAGAATGCAAGTAATAGTAACAATTTTACTTTTTGGAAAAGTTAATTCCCATGCAGCCTTCTTATGATGTTTGTCTTATTGCATTTCTTCCATTTCTGACAGTGTGGACAGAGGTTAGAGCACTAGTCTGAGGTATGGGAGACCTGGATTTAAATTTCAGCTCAACCACAAAACGTCCTCGTGTCAACTTGTACAAACAATTTAGGGTCAAATCCTCAAATCAACTTCCAGTTATTTCAGTAAATGGGAGCTGGGCTCCAGCTTTGAGGATCTGTGCTGTGTGCCTAAACTGAAAAATGAGGATAATAGCTCTTTCCTACCTCAGGGATACTGTAAAGATAAGATTTAAAGATTCAAAAGCACTCCAATATTATGGCCTCTGGACCAAATATAAGCAGGCCTTTTATTGAAAGATGTCCAGATTACTGGCCAAAGAAACTCATCAGCTACTGTTGCACTTAATGTGAAGCAGGAAGAATACCATTCATTGTCACATAGCTGAACAGGATGTTGTCAAGACTATTCAAGTACAACTTATTGTGCTTTTTCACTTATCAACTGCTGCAAATGAAGCAACTGTTCGGCTCTTGTTATGGAACAAGTTTTCCTTCCTTACTGTTTAAAGCAGAACAGCTGTGTTCTCTTTGGAGCTAAGTAGAGAGAGGCACACAACCAAAAAAGTCCTCCAACTTCTCTGCATGGAGAAGCAAATTGAAAGGGGGTGAGAAGTGCTTAGCAAGAGCTGATGAAATGGGGCTGCTGCAAAGAGGAAAGGCCATCAGCTCCATCTTAATGGAAGGTGGTGGTTTTGATCTCCTTACCCATAAGACAAGGATCAGCTCCAACAAAAGCATGCCTTTTCTGTCTTCATACTGTCCCTGTACAGAGCTGCGGTGTAACCACCATTATTTTAGCCCAAAGTGCATACAGAAAACTTTTAAAAGAGATGGATTCTGGTCAAAACAATGTTACCATTTAGCACCTGAGTAATGCATATTCAAGACTGGTAACAGCAACATGTTAGAATAAATCAGAAGCAACATTTGGATGTGGTTGAGTTCAAAGCACTTTACCTGGCATGCAAAATACTGAATTCTTAATGAATCTACCTGAATGTTGGGGTTTTGCCCATTAATATCAGCTTTTGATAGGTCAGGAAAATTAGGGAGATCCAGAAGGAACGATCTGGGTCCATCTCTCTGTAAGGATGTGTGTCCACTTTCCTGCCTGAATCGTTGTTTGGGGATTGGGCGGTGTGCTGCCTGGTGGTCAGGATATTCTCTTCTGTCCTCAGGGTTTAGCGTGAAGCTAGTATCAGAAGCAGATTGATCCTCCACAGTCAGAGTGTTCTGGGGGAAAAACAATGAAGTACTATTAGTAATAAAGTCCAGCCCTGGCCACACCAACTTCCTCAGCTCCCACATGATGATGATCAGATATACAACATGCATGTAAAAAGTTCAGAACCTGAAAAGCCTTACTCAGGTCATCTTTTACAAAATTAAATTAAACTGAAACCTGTGCACTTAGTGTCTCTATGTTCCTTTGACAATCCCAGACATCCAGTACCCATCTAAAAACAAGGATGTGAGTGGTTAGGTACCCACACGTGAAAAAGTGAGCCTTCACACCCTGTTCTGCAGAAGTAAAGATTAGAAAAATCTGCACCTGGAAAAAAAACCGAACAGCTGCAGACCCTTATGAGTACACCTGTAAAACTAGGCAAGTTCATCATTACTGTAGAGCGCTTCTGGCTTGGATCCAAACCAAAGTGCTGAATGCAAAGTTCATGCTAGAGTTAATGTAGGTCATGCAGGGTAAAAAGAGAATATTGCAGGGCTGGACAGCTCTTCTTTCTCTACCTCACCAGTTGATTAGCCCTCCTCCCCAAGTTACCAATCTGAACAGTCCTTCCTTGGGGATCTCGTGTTCATGTTTTCTTAACAGTGGGATTAAATTTCACCACACTTTGGGTCAGCGGTTAATGCTTATGTTATTGCTGAGCGGGCTCTCGGGTTGTGTAGCTTACATTACATCCAGCTGCCTTCCAACCAGTAGGAGTACTGCCACTGCCTTTGACCTAGCCATGGAGATACAATACACTAAGTATTAAAACATCCCTGCCGTAGGGAACAGGTCCATGGGTTAGGACTAGCCTTGGACCAAAAGAGGGTGGGAGTGAGGGTGGGGAGGAAGACAGCAAGTAACTGCAGCTTCTTAAATGACTTTTGAAAAAAAAACAAAACCGAACAAGAAAACAAACAAGCTACAAAGCATGAATTCAACAGAACTTTTGCTTTCGACTCAGCTCAAAATTTTTAGGCTTGAGGTCTAGGCATGATTGCCTTCGGGAACTTTAATTTTCAGTTCATAAAGAGACAGAAAGCACAGATGGGGTCAAAGTGAAAGACCTATCTTTTAGAACAAGCACAATTAAAATGGAATGGCCACATGTGGTTCTGGCTGCAGTGTGGTATGTTTTTGCCAGCATCTCTGGTTAAACACAAGCTTGATCCAGCTCCCCTGACTCAAATTAAGTTTGCATACCTTTTGTTAAGATCCAAGATAATAGAAGATGGTCTGAAACACACTTCTTTTAACCCAAGAGATCTAAATTAAATTTTGAAAAGCTTTTACAACATCATCTATACATGGTAGGTTTCAAAACCTTTTAAAAAACAACAACAACAACACTAAAGACTGTTTCTTCTTTAATCTGGAAACAAGAGAAATCTGTTCTGAAACCAGGGTTGTAAAATTAATTCAACCTACTCTTATTTTTGTTAAATGAGTTCACAATATTGGTGTGCATCACCTTGTGCTCACAATGGTTGAATATGGAAGCTCAGGAAGTCTGTTTTATACTCCTGGATTAGAGATGGAAGAATCTAAATTATTATAGTAAAATAAAGCTGGAAGAGACCCCAGGAAGTCATTTAGGTTAACCTCATTAAAAACTAAGCCTAAATATTAGGGCTAAGCTACATAGTGCTGGAGGTTTGTATTATGGTTCTTAGAACACCAGGCTACCTTCCAAGTTAATCTAGTTGCTTAGGGCCTGATCTGAAATGCATTCAAGGCAATAGATAAATGTGTTCAGCATTTCAAATCAAGCTTCTAGTATTGTATGGTATTTTCTAATTCCTGATATGGCAGGTAGATCCATGAATGACTGGCGCCTCCTGAATCGGGGGGGGGGGGG
>JAGPOW010003648.1:98921855-98947554 GCA_030014935.1 Caiman crocodilus
GGGGGGCACCCGTAGAAGCCGCTGCCGGCAGCGGCCCTGTCAGGGGGGCACCCGCCCTACCAACAGCATCAGTGTTGGCTGTCTGGGGGGGTACTGGCCCTGTTGGCGGGGGTGGGGAGGGTGATGTTGTGCACGCTCATGCACATCTACCAGTTGCCAATGGGTAGATCCTTAGATCATCAGCGCACACTGTTCTTCTTTGGTTCCTCCTAACAGAAATGCTGTTGCTGGTCACATTCTTCTTCTCCCTCCTGACAGCTGCCATCTCTGGGAGGCAGTCAGCTCTACCAGATGGAGTACTTATCCAAAACTCAGGAGATCTGGGTTTCTGGGTCTGCTGTGGCCTACCCATTGACACCCCCACAAGTTACTTCTGTTCTCTGTGTCTCAGTTTCTTCATCTCTAAAAACAAAGAAAATTATCTTTTGTTCTTTTTTGAGACTTTGCAAACTGCAGATGAAAAGTGCAATGCTAAGGAGTTTGGTATTAGTATCATCATCCTGCTCATGACTCCACTGCCCCTTATATCAGAAAACATACAACACTTTAAGTAGTGAAATCTACTTTCTGGCTTGCACACCAACTCTAAAAGTATACAGATTCTGCCTCAAAAGTTTGGGGTATATTATAGACATGAAAAGGTTTGATAAAGCATTCTTCATTGTTTTCCCCATGTTCTCTCATATCACATTCTGGCTCCATCTGATGCTGGTTCTTGGTGGATAGAGCCTATTCAAGTTCCTTAGCTGTTGCAATATATAAAAACTACTGTATTCTGGTTTTGGGTTGAAAGTTGGCCAACATTTGGATTTTGACTAACAAAAAAACAACTTGAGGATATCTTTATACAACCAGGAATATCAAGAATGAGGAAAACCAAGAGGTTGATTAGCTCAAATTTTCCCTTCACTTTTTTCCTTAAAAGAAGAGTGCCAAACAAACAAAACAGAAACTAAACCAGAAAACAAAAACCACACAAAAGGGTTTGTCATTTCCATATGCATGTTTATAATACTACCTTATACTGTATCCAAAAGGCCTTACACTAGCCTGAATAGCTACAATTCTTTAAAAACAATTTTCACATAAGAATGAACGAAGATAGTCTAAGGGTCTCGTTACATGGTAATTTTGGGTGGCTTCTGGAGATCCTAACCCCTGGACTATCTACACATTAAACACCTCAAATGGGGTTAAGTGCTCGTTATGTAGCTCAAAGTTAAGTCACTCCAGGGCAGGCTTATTTCTGATCTGTACTACTGAGCTCCTGTTCTATTAAGGTGTAGCCACTCCCCACAGATGTGCCACCCAAACCAAAGTCATCCAGTATCCCAGCCTCTGGCTGCTCTGACTTGGCTCAGTGTGCTGCAGTCTCAGGCAAAGGTGTAAATGCAGCGCCTGGAAGCAATACACTCCAGTACAATAAGCACTGGAGTAAACTGTGTCACATTAATATGCACATGTATATGCACCCACTAATGACTAACTGTAGGAGATAAACAAAAATGCTATTCTCTTATTTGGAAGGCAAGCTTCACTGCTGTGCAACTATGAGTGATGGCAAAAGCTCCTATCACTCATACCTAGGCTAGGTTACTGGTGGGGAGGAGTAAAACAGAACTTAAGGGGAAAAAACTTAAGTAGTCTAAAAGGCAGCATCAGGGTATCCAACCCAAGACGCAAGATTTTTTTTTTTACTGACAGTCTGTAAACTTTATAGAGAGAAATATTTTTACTGCAATTAAAAAAAAAAATCCTTGGGTTGGCAACCCTGCATGACTTCAGCAATGTTTTTACACCCTGCTGTAGCCACCACAGGGGTCTCCTACTCACCCTACATCCTGATGCCCCTGACTTGACCCTGCACTATGCTGTCACCTCCTCCCCACCCAACCCCCAGCCTTGTGCAGAGAGGGGAATTATGCTGATCACTGGAGAGTAGAGCGGGTGGGGATCAACTGCAAGGGTTGCACTGATGAGGGCAGCGCACCAAGCCATCTCAGTAACTGGCATAACTCCTTCTTGCAGGTGTTTGGAGAGGCTACAGACCTCACTGGAGGCCACTTAGGTTAGCCCTGCAACAGCAGCAGCAGCAATTATGTAATAGAAGCTATAAGGAAGAGAGGCCCATCCTTCAAAACAGTTATTTAGAAAGTCCTCACCCCCTCAGAATGAGAGAGGAACATGGTCCAAGTTACCAAGTCCTGCTGTGCTATACCTGCTTAATATTTCTTGGCCTCTAAGAAATGCCTATATGGGAAAAATTACCTAGAACAGTTGTGTTTTTCTAGTCCTTGTGCACATACACTTATGTCACACTAAAAGCTGCATCTTTGTGCAACTTAACTTAGTCCATATTGGAGGGTTAGAATGGAATAGCTACTGTGCTTTAAAATTTGCATCCTAGCTTGTATACAGGTCTACAATGCTGAACATGCCTAGCTCTTTAGAATCACTTTGCCAGTCAAAAAGCAACAGTGTGACACAGGTGGGCAAGACCAAAAAGTTAAGTCCATTCTGGAGTTGGCAAAGTTTAAAGGGAAAAAGAAAAATGTATGAGAATTTCCTCAAGCCCAGAAGTGTGAAAGGTGTTTGGAAATATCACACAAGCAAATCCACATTCAGACCAAGTTTGCTTTCAAACACCCTCATACTAAATGCTAGAAGATAAAAATCACATGCTCCAAGTACAATTGTATCCTCTCATGCTAGTCATTCCACCAGCTTATCAAGTTTCAGTGTGAAGCCTTCTTTTGCTTGGTGAATTCTGCTATCAGAAAGAACGCTTTTATGATCTCAGAGAGGCTTTTGAGTGGAGATGCATTCAAAGACTTGCCAGCAGAACACTGCAACGTAGACTAGGTCTGAGGCAAAGCATTTGTTTAGTACTGCAGCCAGATCCAGATTATCTGTGATCTCCATCCCTGCTTCAGTGCATAATGCCTCCCCTCTCCTTCTCCTTGTTTTTTTGCTTAGATAGATCACTGAAGAACCCTTTATAATTCACTACAATTTCTCCACAAGGCCCAACTCAGTGAAAGCTTTTAGACAGTCTCATTTTATTCTATAGTTACTAATCAATCCCTTTTGCTATTCCTTATACACTCTCCACTTCAGGTGCTTGTTCATCAAGTTAGATCTATAATCCTTCCCTACTATTTTTCCTCTTGCATTTTTAAGTAAGTTCCAGACTCTATTTGCACTTTTGACTTAAGAGTAAATCTATTCCTCTTTCACATTTAAATCCATTGAACTCCAGGCTCCAATTAAGTTCCCTAACTAATGAACTTCTCAGTTATTCTTTCTGGAATCCGAATATCAGTTAAAAGACCTGTTCTCATTGACCCACCAATTTTGACCGAAGTGAATCAGTTCATGCTTACTAAGATTTTTTTCCCCTACAACCTACTCTAAGAGATCCTCACTATTTATCAAAACAAAATCTAAAAAGCATTGCCCGTCTTTGGTTCAGTAACCTTTTTCCAAAGAAAGCCATTGGCACTCACAAAAAATATCTGCATCCTACCCTTACTGACAGCATTTGTTATTTACTCTCTAACTGAGAGTCTGAATTGAGAGTCTCCCTTAATTACACAAGGAAGAATGGTTCAGGATCTGGACTCCAATCTCAGAACATTATTTTCTTCTGTTTTACCACAAAGTGCATAAGTGACTTACCCAAGTCACAAAAATGCTAATAAAGCCTCACACCTTAATCTTTGTGCCTTTATTCCCTTATTTGACAAATGGGGAAATAAGATAATTTACTGCTTCCATAGCACTTGTGAGAATCATTTCACAATTGTGACTCGAAGTCCTACCAAACAGAATTGTTATGGAGGGGACACTCAAGGGCACCATGTAAGAGAATCTTAAATACAGGAGATATTGGGTGCATCTACACAAGATGCTACCGTGCAGTGGTTACTGCAAATTTATTTAGCGCATAAGCAAGCATAGCACATTTATACTAGGCATAAGCAAGTACTAAATAAATGTTCAGTAACTGGAGTTACTGTGCAGTAGTGCCAGCGAACACATTTTAAATTGATGCTACTAAGCAGTAGCCTAATAATACTGAGCAATAGTGTATTAGCACTGTCCGAAGTAATGTACAAGGAAGGCCGTTCTAGGAGGGGCTGCTCTTTTCCGAGTTCCAAAAATCTTGCTCCAGGAACAGTAGTTTTGGCATGTTTGTGAGTTCTGCTAATGAGGCAAAATAATTAGGCAGCCAAGATGCAACAGGCATGCCCACACACCAAGGAAACCTATCAGAGAAATCCTGTTTCAGATAGTAAATCTTATTTATTTGGAAACCCCACAAACACTATAAAATATGATATTGCCATTAGAGACAAAGTAGAGCTTGACAGAAAATCATTTTATCCAATAGGATTGGTTTCATTCCCCACCTGTCTAAACATATTGTTTTGATTTTGAAGGCAATTGTAAGTTTCCAAGATTTGTATTAGATGATAGCTTTTAAATTAAGTGGCTAGCAGCAGCAGGGTGATGTTGCAGGATACTACTATACGTTTCTCTTCAAGAGATACAAAATAAAATCAATTTTTATGATCCAATTCTAGTCACTTTTGTGCATCCTAAGCATAACTGGCACATGACTGAGTGGACAGAAGGGTGTAGGCAGCAGTGAAGCAAGATGATATCTACGATCACAGTTAACACATGTTGGTAGAGGCACCTTGAGAAAACTAGAGAGCACTGTTACTGTTTCTCAATTGACAAAACAATGCTAGTCCTTTGCATAGCTGTGCCTTGATGACACCCTCCAGACTCATTCCTTTTCACCTGTACCTTGGAACTTGCAGAGGACTTGTAATACCTAAGTGAAAAAGGGCAGAGTATCTTTCCTAAAGTTTTGTTTCTGGTTTTGTTTCTGTTGCTGAACCTTGTTAAAATAGTATATTTTAATCACGTGCCAGAAGAATTGGATCCAACCACTCAAAAAGCTAGGTCCTGGGAACACACCTATACTGATGAATACATTAGTTACCCAAGTGATAAGGTCAACATAGAGTAAGCATCTAGAATGACACTGGAGTTTTGCATAAGGAAGTTCTCCCTTGAAAAGAAACCACACAGAAACAAGCAGGAAAGGCCTCAGCTAGCAAATATAAATTCTACCTTCCCTATTTTTCCCAAGCAAGTGATCTCATCTGTTCTTGGGAAACTGCTATACAATGTATAAAAATAAAAAAAAAAATTTACAACTTGCACAATGTTCAATGCAGGGTGGTGGGGCTTGGAGGGATTAATTAATAATGGCTCCAGCATGCTGCCAGGAGGGAGAATGCAATGATATGTGACCCCTGCAGACCACGCAGCTGTGTGTCATCCCAGATGTACCCTCTTTCGGGCCACTGACATTGGCCAGCGCTGACTGCCATCTTCCGTTTCAACTGTGGAGGCCTCCTGGATGTCCGTGGGGACCTTTTTCCAGTTATCTTAGTGTTCTGTGATACTACCTATATTTATGGCATGAGCCTCATCATTCAGGGTAGCAAAGCCACCAACACTTGGCCCACAGTAATTTTTACGATTAAGCTCATAGACTTGCAGAAGCCATCTTCTCTTCTAGAAGGGATGGTCATGCAAGGCTAAGTTTAAACCGTGTAAACAAGTACAATTTCACGGAGGCAGCACAGTCTTATACTATTAATTACTGGGTTTGAGCATGGTCTATGACTCTGTGCATTTTTGGCAGTCTTCTCATTTAGTAAAGACTGTAAGATTATGACCTTGAACTCTTTGCTTCTGCCATTTTAAATTATTCATATTTACAGCACTGAACCCAGGTTACACCTATGTTTCCTTTCCACACAGACTTTTTCTTTTGCCAAATGAACTATGCTAATGTAGAGATCCAGTTTTGATCTTTTAGTCAGCCTCATGGTTGACTCCTTTCCTGTCAAAGTTCCAATCCCCTTCACAATATTAGTGAACCATGGTTCAAATTTGAATTCCTTTAACTTAGGGGTTCTCGAACTGTGCACATGTATCCCTGAAGGTATGCAAGACATCTCTGGGGAGTATATGGGAGAAATTGTGTAATGGTGGATTTATTTTTTATTATAATAATTGGTATTTAAGGGGTTAAAATATAAAACAAATGCTGTAGGGGTACATGGCCAGCTAGTGAATCTGGAAGGGGGTATGCAATAAGATAAAGTTTGGGAACACTTGCTGGGTCCCTGCCATGGGAGAGAAGCAGGAGGGGGGGATCCCTGCTTGAGCAGGTAGTGGAGGTGGAGGTGGAGGTGGAGGTGGAGGGGAGCCTGGCAGATGCTGCAGTCCTTCAGCCAACTGGAGCAATGATAGTGCTCTGGTTAGGAAGGAGAGGGGCAGGGCCAGCAGAGAGCCCCGCCCAGGGCTGCAAAGCATCTGGGATGCTGGAGGACTCTGGTTTAAGTTAAACCAAGAAGGGGCCTGGGACAGACATTATATAAACCAGTTTGACCCAAATCATTTAAGTCTGATACTACAGTCAACCAGATTTATCTCAAACTAGTTTCAGCCATTTTCAGACTGGTTTATGTGCACTGAACATCTGTTCTGTTACAGGTTTAAACCAGTTTCTGATCACTTAAACAGGTTTGTATGTGATGCCTATCCCTAGCCTACCTGTAACAAGCAGATTGGGAACTCCAGTGTGAGAAACACACAGGCAGCAGCACCCATCTGCCCTCCTGTCTACAACAGAAGAGGAGCAGTTGCCCTCCTGAGCCTTCTCCGTGCCACAGTAATCCTAGCCTCAGGAAGGCAAGCAGCCTTTCCCCTGTTCCATTCATCCTGGTTGCCAGGAATTAAGCTGGGGGAAAAGGTGCACAGACATTCAGTCTCTGAGGAGCAATTTAACTCTGGTTGTTCCCATGTTATTTTTCCTCCCAAAGAGGGCATTTTTGCTCCAGAAGACAAATTCTGAATGTCTGCACACTTTTTTTTTAAACTAGGAAAACAGTGATTCTCCCAGTAGAAACTGAATGTCTGTATGTGGCCTTAGACTAAAGAATAAGATTAACTCAACATTTGGAAACCACATCAGAATATGCAGATTTCAAGTGTGTTTCAGCAGAGCAGTACCTGTCTAGAGCTGGAATCAAAGACATAAAATACTCCCAAGAAAATTCAGAGCACAGAAGTTGCTTGAATACAACTTGTTGGTTCGGGTTCACATGCTGGCATATGTAAAGTAAGTATACTTAAGAAAATATAAAACTCTCTCTCAAATTCTTTTTGCGGGTTTTAGACTGAGTGAAATGAACTCAGGAGAGGACAATCACTATGGCTATGATTTCACTGATGGTAAACCGCTTTTAATAAGTGAAGTTTTCATTTCTCTTGAGCCAGAGGAATAACCTTACTTAAAAATTGCAAACAGTTTTCAATGTTGTCTTCAACTGTTTATAGTTTCCAAGAAACAATTACTCCCTGATTCTGTTTCTCAAGCCGCTAAACATTCACCCTTTGCTTACAGAAATGTCCATGATTCCGGCTGTGGTAGCTGGCAGATGTTTTTCTTAGTGACTAGAAAGTGTGCAGTCCCTGTGGGCCACAGGCTACATGATGACTTCATCACACAACCAAAAGCTAATATCAGGGAAACAAGAAAGCTGACAAATGTTACATTTGAAAAACGTGATGTTTCCTGTGCTTCTGGCAATGTTAAATAATTGAAAAAGGACAATCATTAGAGAGTTTTGGAGACTGCACAAAAATATCAAATCACTACACTGCACTGAACACGTAAAGCACGACAACACACTTAATAATAAGTCACTATTATCCTTTCCATTTTACAGGCAGGAAAACTAAGGCAGAGACTCAGATGCCACACCTATTTGCTTATTATATAAATAGCATATTTTAAAGTCTAGGAGCACAACATAAGATTCTCTTGATTTTGAAAGGATGGAAAGGTAGGACCTATGAATGCCTGAACTTGTTAGCACAGCTTATATTTGCATACACTTGCATATTGGTTCTGCAGCAAGACTTCTTCACAGGACATTGTCTCCTTCCTCTATTTCAGCCAGGTGGCTTGATACCACAGCAAGTAAAAGAAACTAAGGACACAGACATGTTGGAGTACCACTTACCCACATATATTTTATGGGGTAGACGGTCAGTTAATGTGATAAGCAAACGAGGATACCTTGACACACGGTACACCACAGTCATGCACGTGGTGACTCTTCTACTTATAGTGTTTCTCTACCTCCCCTCCACTACCAAAATAAATAAATAAAAAAGGAACTTGGGCTTTTTACATTATGCATACAAAGTACTTTATATATAAAATATTCTTAAAACAGTGGGAGAGGGTCTATTTTCTCGGGATGATTAAAGAAGCATGACTTGATTTTCAATTTCAAACGACTCAGGGGGCATTCCAATAGACTGCAGGCAGGAAATTAATACCATACATGCACTGAGCAAGGCAGATGCTTTTGAATCTGACACTTAGGTGAAAGGAAAATATCTTCATTTTTCTCCCCTCACCATCATTCACCCTTTATTTCTTGGAATAAATTAATGTCATTTTTCAAACTCTTTTTGGCTACTTTGTGCACTTAAAGCTTTATGGATGTTAATGGCAATCAATTGTTCTAGAAGGGCCAAATTAATTTTTGGAGTAGTTATACTACCGTTTGCATTAGGAACGCCTTTTGCTCTGCAAGTGGATGTTACGTGCACTCCCCATACCTGTCTGCTGTGCTAGTCTGATGACATGGCAAAGCAATGGTTGGGCTTATCAAACATAGAGAACAAAAAGACCAGACCTGCATTTTCAGAAGTGATTAGTAGTTTTATGTCATTTTACATTGGGCGCACAAAAATTAAAATACCAGAAACTACCTGTTTTTAGGATATGCTGTGAGAGCTGGTGGGGAGCACGAGGAAAAAGAGGCACACTCCTCTGAAGAGCCTCATGCTACAACCCCTGTCACTCTTGAAAATGTGGGCCTGAATTTTAAATAATAAAAAAGTTGCTATCCATCTAGTCTTCTCTTCATGACAGTAAAAAAACCAAACAAATTAAAAAAGCATTTTTAAGTCATTCATTTGCTGACTTACTGGCACAGATGCCTTCCATTTCTACTGCTCAATTCTGCTCGGTATTGTAAGAGCAGAAGTCTACAGCCAATATAGAGAATTGTGGCCAATTACGCAATCTGAGGGAGACAGGGCATATCCCAAGGAGTGGAGAAAGGGTGATTTGAATCTTTCAGTTCTCTCTCTCATTTTTTTAAAGTCAATGGGAGCAGTGAGCACTGGTGTTTTGGCCTATGCCTTCTTCCCCCCTACTTGTTTTTGTGTATGTGAGCGCAAGTACTGACTTCAGCTCTGCCTCCCTTCCAGTGTTTTGTTGTTGAAAGATTTACGATGGAGAAGACAAAGAGGGAGATGTATACACAATAAAAAGCACTTTTATTTCAGTGTTATGGCAATAACAGTTACTCCATGCAAACCCTAGTTTTTTACCCCTTTCAAAACTTGCTTTAGAAGGTAAACCAACAATCACTTTTCTAGAAGGGAAAAAATGGTATGGGCAGTTATTGCAGGGTCCACATCTTAGAGCTCCTGAAACTTCAAGTACTTCAGCAGGTATCTGTACTAGTTCACACGGCCCAAACTCTCATACAAATGAGAGCAACATCCCCTTGGCCTCATGTCAGCTAAGCTTCCAGCCAGTTTGCCTTCATCCACCCTCCAAGCTGGGGAAGGTAGGGATATGACAAGTGTGCAGAAGCACAGTGGGTATGGAAGTGTGGGAAATCATTGCCTTTTTAATAAAGCAGCGCTGAGCAAGAGGATGAAAGAACTGAACACTGCAAATAAAATTCCCTACCACAGGTCTGTCTGTGTAGAATGAATGACTACCCAGCACCACCCCCTGGGGCTTCTCCAAGGAAAAAATGAGGCTGTTTGAGAGCAATCCCATTCACCAGTTCCAGAGTCCACAGTTGAATAAACACAGCCTTGTGTTCAGAGGTATCTGGCTGCCGACAGCTCAGAAACCACCAGCATGAACACCTGCTCTTTACTCATCATACAGAGACTAGGCAACTAGTCATTGACAAGAAACTTTGTGACTCCTGATATTCCCTGTTCTTTTCACACAACCGTTCCTGGTTAGGAGGACAGGTAGGACTCAGTATTCAGGGATAACGACTTTTCATCTGAGAAATGATACAGTATAATCTGCTGAATGAGCTCTGCTTCCAAAACCACTTGAAACACCTTCCTCCCCTTCATGTTTTAGCATCAGGAGTTCAATCCAGTCGAGGGACATTTACAAGTGCGCAGGTGTTCCCTTTTAACATACGGTATGTAGCAGCCCCAGACATGCTCCTGCCTACATCCTGATCAGCAACTGGAACCACTAGCACCTGGCATACTTTAAAGCAGCCTGGAGGCAGCTTTAAATTAGAGATGGGAGACTGGCCCCCAAGATCAGGTAAAGACAAACATAGGCTCATAGGAAAGTAGGGTGGAAAGGATCTCATGAAGTCATCTAGTCTAGCCCCCTGCTCAGAGAAGGATCATCCTTGATTAAACCATCCTAGTTAAACATTTGTCTAAGCAGCACTTGAAAATTCACAAGTGTGGAGATTCACATGATATTGTTTCTGTTACATGGTACTGCTTCAGTCATTTGCCTACATCTCTCCTGAGCTACACTGTGTCCTCTTTGGGAAAAGAAAAGGATTTAAACCAGCAGCTCATTGTACTAGCCACAAGATTCATGGATCCAAGTTGGACGAGCAGATTAAGGCTCTCCCTGCACTTCTACCTTCTTGTAACTAGCCAATCAAAACTCCACTAGTCATGTCCTATCCGAATGAGCAATCATATTTGAAAAGAGGTCAAAAAGAGACAGTAGTTGACCTGTTGCCAGTGGTCAATATCTGTTTCACCCAGCAGAATAACTTTACTACATTTTTTTAAAAATAGTTATGAACAGATTTTTCTAAATTTAGCAAAGAGATTAGCAGCCCCATGTCAAGCTCAGCATTCTGGTCTGAGTTATTGTTGAGGGAAAAGCTAAAACCAAGCACGGAATGTTTCAAAAGATATTTTTTTTCGGAAAGATATGAGCAAAATTAAGTGTGGTTTATAAGGTGATCCTGTATGTAGTAACCCTAGCCACACAGCACAAATTTATGCTCAGTTCTAAAAACTAAATCATGAAAATACAGTTCTGATGCGCTTCTCACAAGAGTAAGACAAAAAAAAGAAAGAGCATTGCAGGGTGGACTCAGTATTCGTAGAAGACCAAACAGAGCTCAGAGTCCCAAAGGATAGGATTTGCTGCTCAATCCAGCCTCATGCATGTGAATGTGACCACACACTCCCCCATTTCCTCTCAGGGGATCAGTTAAGTTAATGGAGCAAGTCAGACGAACCTCGGGGCTGTCTAACTATTGGAAACATCTCAGGATCAGGTCCTATCCAAAAGTAGATAGAAATCCATGGCACAAAGCCAACATAGCTGGTTCTACTTCATCTGGGATTGTGCTTCATAGAGGAATCCCCAGATGATCTGGATTCACATATTTTCCTTGCATTCATGCTCATAAGTGCATTTCCAGATATTCATCCAAAAGCTAAACGTTGTTGGTATCAGTAGTATGTACAAAAAAACATTCAATTCAATTTGGCTTCCATATCAATTGTACAATGCACCAGAATAGTAAAGCTTATATGAAAAAGGCAGCTATACAAATGTTGCCAGGTCCTGCGATTTTTATTCTGATATTCAAGAACTTCAAGATCCAACTCCTGAAGATATGTTACATAAGCTCCTCAGCTTCCATGTGTTTCTCTGTTCTTGTATGATCATGAAGCTTGATTATACAAGTCACCAAAGTATGCCATAATGGTTCAAAATTTAGAAAGCAAATAAAAAACCCCACAATATCCACCAATTTTTACATACTCATAATTTAACAGCTATAAGGATGGCAAGTTTCAGTACAGTCACAGAATACTGTCCCCTGCTGCAGAACTGTATAACAGAATCTAAGTTTTCATTTAACAAGAAAAATTCAGCCATTGGACACAAAAACTACTAGACCCAAGACTAGCTGAAACAATAACTATTACAGAAGTGTGAATGCCTTGTGTTCACTCTGAAGCCTAAGTGCACCAATGTTTTATGTTGTCAACACTTTTTTAATGCTGTTTATACTGGCACTTGTGTTGGTCAAGCATTGTGAAGAGACAAGATTAAGCACTGGAGGGAAACACATTCTTCTCACATTCAAAATAAAACATGCAACTGGATTGGTGCATGCATACACACACAGACTGTTCAAAAGAATTCTATCCAAGTTTTATCCATTCATACCAAAATTAGATGCTACTTCTAATTGTAAATATCCTTCATAACAATCCTTTTCTTTTGTATACTTTGATCAGGAGGGCAATAGCTAATATTGTCCTCTATTTATATAGTGGCTAAAAGCTTCAGAGCATAACCAATTTAACCACTTGACACCTTTCATACTATAGTTTCAGTTCGCTTGAAGACTCAGGCAGATACCATTTCACTGGCCACCTTTAATTCCAATTTAGAAAGTTTTCTTCACTTATATAAAAGTTAAAAATGTAATCAAAGTTTTCATTCTGGAGCACAAGACTGAGGAAAAGGTATCTTGCCCCCTCAGGACCAGAGACTGCAAGCTAGTCCTATTGTACTCCTCTAAAGGAAAGCTTTTATTGTACTTTTTTTTTTTTTTTTTTTTTACCTATGCTCATCTCCTGCAGCCAGTTAAGAATGTATATAGGGCAGACCTCTGATTATACATGGATTGTTCTCTATAAAAATCGTAACAAATGCAGACTTGTTTCTATGTTATGGAGGTCCTAATCCTCCTCCTCTGCCTGTGCTCTATTGTTACAACATCAAAGACCAACTGCTGGCTGAGATACAGTCAATATGAAAAGGGCGACTGGCAAATTTACTGCTTGACTTCATTCTCTTTAAATGGAATAGGCACCATGGCCTTTTTTCAAAGCCCAATCAGAGACATATATCTTCTTTATAGGACATCATGTACAATAAAGAAAAGCTATAACTTGGAAAAAAATAGAACACCTTTAAAAAATCCCATGAGGTGAACATTCCTTTATTAAAATATCACTGTGGTTACATGTTTTCAAATGCTTATTGCATTCTATAGTACCAAAGGTCTCTGACATACATAGCTATATTCACAGACTAACTGGGTTATATTTTAGATAGGCTATGTATGCATGCCTAATATCTGGCTGATTTCAAGAAAACAACTCATAAAAAGTTCTCTCTTAAAACAGAATGTTCATGCTTTTCCAATAAAGTGAAATGGCAATGATCGTATTGCATGAATCACTGATTGTTTTGTTACCATCTGCTCCATGCAAGAAATATTTATGGAGTTCCTTGGTCAAAACTAATTTTAAGATGACTGCAAATGGTAGCCCAACATCTATATCACATCTTCTATTAATAAGTAATTGAGTGCATCTTAGTTACTGGCCTCAAGAGACACTAATATTTACAGATACTATGATCATGTTAAAAATGGGAACACATAATATAGCAACACAGCAGTGATATAAATCTTGGATTTTCATCCCAAGAGAGGAAAATTAAAAAAGGATGCATAATGGAGGCAGAATACAATGTAAGGGATGATTTTGGCATGAAACTGAAGCTCTCTGACAAGTAAAATCAGTCAATACCAAGTGACACTGTATTTTTTTTTCTGTTTAAACAAAAAGTTATTTCTCCATGCAAAAGGGCTTGTAACTTGTTTTAAGTACTCAGATATTAACTTAATTATCTACCCAGCTGATGTGTAATACATTACATGCCAGAAGAGATAACTGACATACATGCAATAGCATTTTCCCCGAGTTACTTCCTATTTCTAGGCCAGTGACTATACGTGAACTTCAGCCTATCATTTAGGAAAACATCCCATCTTTATTTTTGTATTGCCAATGACAGAGCATTCTTAGCAATCTGTGTTAAGACATTCCACAGATTAAATTACCGTTGCAAATAAAAATGCAATCTTTATTTCAAGCATAAAGTTGTCATAACAACTTCAGCTCCCACAGCTATTGGATTTTATGATACCTTCAAACTACTAGACTGAGTAGCCATCTATTATTAAGTTTATTTCCCATACAGGTACTTTAGAGTCATAAAGTTGCCCCTTCACCTTGTCTCTTAAACTCTAAGCAGATGCAGTTCTCTGAATCTTTCATTAAAAGGCATGTGTTTCCACCCTTAACTTGTTCTGAGCTCACTCCAATTTTTCAGTCTCCTGCTTGAACTGTGGACACTAGAACCAAACAGTCCATTAATGGTCACAAATGGCCACATATAGATGCAATTCTCTTCCTGCTCTTACTCAGTAGTCCCCTGCTTATACCTACAAAGATTCATGTGTATGCTGCTGCTATGAAATATTAGTTTAACCTGGACTAGCAGTAGAAAATGCTAAGTTTACCAATGGTTTCTAAAGGGAGGAAAAAATAAGAGCTCTATCACTATCTTTAAGAGGCACTCTAGGCATCCTAAATGACTGCATTATCATGGTATTCTCTTCTTTGACCCTTCCAGTCTGCTACCTTTCCCTGTTTGTTATCTCCTCTTTTCATCACCAGAAGAAAGGGGAATGGTGGAGAAAGGAGCCTCATCTTCATTGCTCTTATGCAGCACAAATGAGCATGAGGCTTCAAAGAGCATGATACCACATTCACTGAAAACAGTTCGGAGTCTGTTAACTAGACTGTACTTCAGTAACCATTGCTAGATAGAAGGCTGTACTTAATCAGGACTTTACTTGACAGAGGCTTCTAGTTCTTTTTCCCTTTTGAGGTTTTCTGAGGAACTTAAAATGGCATCTGACATTGGAGTTTAGGCACCGATAACAGAAAGCCATGCTGGTAAATGGATAAATAAAATATTTTCTAAGTAGAATGGTAATTCCTTTTTCACTGAAAAACAAAAAGCAGGCTAGTTTGAGGTCTTTCAGTGCTTCTGTGCTAATGTATAATACAACATACTAGATAGAACTGGATTTATACGATCAGGAAGGGTCCATATCCCCAAGATCCTGATGTTTTGTTTTTTGATGCTTGGCATGTACAGTTCTGCAGAAAACCCAGTTGTGAGGTACCATCAACTCTAACACACAAAGATTAAAGAAGAATACGTTCCGCCAACACTTTAGCTGCTTTAAAAGCATTGTGCAACAGAAGGCAAAGTAGACTAGTTGAAGGGCTAGCCTGTCGTGTACCATTGTACATTCCAGATAGGTTCTAACCATTCTTCTCACAACTAAGAATGACTTGATAGGAAAAAATAAGGTGGAGATCCTACATAGGCTGGAAAAGGCCCCAAAGACTGTTTCCTATATAATCTTAGAAGTGAACAACTACAGAGCTGCAATCATTTTGTTGGCTTGCAACGTTACTAGATGAAAATACAGGACCCACTTCTGGGAGTGTATTGTAAGACAGGGAAAGACCCTGGGAAAAGGAAGCCTTATGATGGAAGAACCTGCCCTAAAATAGCCTCATACCACTGATAAAATATGAAGAAGTGATTCCTCAACTGACTGAAGTAGCAAGACATCAGTTAAACAGCAGCATCTTGATTTTCTTTGCAAGTCATTTGTGTTTTAGTATTACAGTAAAACAATGCTGAAATCGCTTTGCTCTTAAACAATGGATACACGATTTATTGATTTTGCAACTACCTCCATTTCCTAGAAATGCAGGTCTTGTAATTTCTTTGTTGTGTTCAGACTGGCTTGGGTTTTGGCCTGGCATTTTCCAAGCTCAAAACTTATTGAATTAGTATTCCCTTGGGCATATTTGTGCCGGAAGGCAACATAAATCACTGCATCATTTGACATTTTCTTTTGCACCCTGCTTGTACACTTCATTTTCTTACTCTGTTAATACTTCATTATTCATATTGTGTCAGTGCTCAAAGATTCCATTTATGAGTAGAGAGCCACAAATATGGCCCAGAGCTTGCAGTTGCATTTTCAAAAGTATTCAGCACTGACCGAACTCTGCTTCCACCAAGTTTAAGGCATGCTTGATAAGAAAGAGCTTTGGAAAACTGCACCTTATGGTTGAAGCACATAGTGAAAGATTACACATGGATATAGCAAAAAGCCAAAGCAAAGTCTAGGTAACTGCAAGCATAGAAGAGTAAGTCAGAAATGACTCCACCTTTACCTCCGGTAAAGCACAGTGCTAAAGCTTATTGTAAGCAAACCTGTAAAGCTATGAATTGCAACTGCCAAAGGCTTGAGAATTACTGCTTCAATTATTTTCAGTACATGAACACAAGGAAACAAGAATATTCATCATAAAAATCCCTTGAAAAGGTCTCAGCATCCAGAAGCTGGATATTCAGCTTGAATATTTCGTTGCTTCTCACCATTGCCCAAAATAATGTAAAAGAAAAATACTGAAACCTTAAAAACTATTTGCTACCATGTCATTTTTTCAAAGTAGGGAAAAAACAAGAAATTGTTACTGTGTACATCTCTAGAGTATGCATCTTTTTGGTCTGATCAGTTTATTTTTTCCTTATTTCCTACTGCACTGGAAATGTATCGCACATATATTCATATCTCAGTTTTAAATATCTTTCCTTGTTACATGAACTTGTTTACTTGACAGACTTCTGAACAAGTAGAGACAAGATACCACTCTTAAACATCTAGACTGAGCTGACAAACAGATTTAATAACCCATGTAACTGACAATGCTCTCCCTCCTTGTGTATATTTAAATTTCATAACGCTACAAGATAATATTTCAGTGAAACTTCTATATGTAAAACCTTCACTGTAGAATTCTTTCCACAATATTTCCTACTTTTATGATTTATTAATATTTAGATTTCCTAAAAAGTGCTTAAGAGCTAAAGGAAGCACAGTTGAATTCCAAAAACTGGCCCCCAATTTAAAATAGCAACCAGGCTGGTTAACCAGAACTCTGTGATGACATGAGCATGCCAGACTAGGGCAAGGTGTTGAAAAGCCTGGAATTCTGAATGTGCAAATGGTAGGGTTGGGTGATCTATTAACAGATCATCACATGCATATTGAAGCCATACTGGGGAGCACAAGAAGATCGTTCTCCTAGGTAAAACGATAATCGAGCTCTTTGGGGTCATAGGGATCAGCAGCAAAACTGCAACCCTCATGGGCAGCTGGTCTAAACAGGGTAATGTGAGCGTACAGAATGCTGACAAAGTGGGCTAATTGTGAAAAGTTTCCCTCATTGACCCCACCCCAAGGAAAAGAAAAAGTTGTTTGTAAAAAGCGTTTCTTTGGTTTGACACAAAAATCACATTTTTTAATGTCGGGAAGAAAAAAAATAAAGTCTCTCACAATATTAAGGTATTTAATCAGAATCAGCAATGAACATTTTTCCCATTACACACATAGTGAACAAGCTGAAAAATGAACAAACTGAAAAACAGCCTTGAGAGTTCCCAACAGCCAGCAGTAACAAGTGATAATGAAAAGGTACATATGAAGAGGAAGGAGGATAACTGTGATACAAAAAGGAGGGACAACACACAGGGACTGAAGACAACGGATAATGGAGAAGGAAAAAATAAAAAGTGAAGGCGAAACCCAAAACTGGAAAAAGGTGCCTACTTCTTCCTTTACACCTCCTTTAAGATTTCAAGTAATGAAAGACCTTGAAACAATGAATTATTTAAATAAAAACAAACAAACACCCCCCCACCCCAAAACCCCAAACAAATCCACACAAGTGTTTAAAAATCTCTCCCCACGACAAACAAAATACTAGGTTAGCTTTGAAATTACTGGGACCTACCCTAAGTTTAAAAAGTTCATCTTTGTGCTCTGATGAAACAGAAGGTGCTTTGTTTTGTTTTTAAACAAAAAGTCAGTCGATGTAGTGTTCTTAGATGTTCCTAGGATGTCAGCTACATTGAAAGCCACGGTTTATCCACAGAACAAGAACTGTTATATGTATTACTCCAGGTACACCACAAAAGTGTACAGACTTAGAGTAACCAGTGTTAGAAGTGTGATGGCGCTTTTAGATTGTGAGTTCATTCATCCCTTTGCTTCTCCAGTGCCACTGTCAACAAGCATGATAATTAGTGCCAACTGGGATAGTGGTTTGTGACCTCAGCATTTACTTTCTAGGGACTGGACTCACACCAGGCACTCCTTTCACATACCATCAGTCACCTAACAATAGTCAGAAAGCCCAAAGACATACTATAGTAGTGTTATTAGCTAGAAGCGACATGTTCAGAAGGACCGTAAAGAAGATAAGACAAGATTTTTGCTTCCTTTTGCAAGAGATGAGGGGTATGGATGTACATGAACTGGTAAATATAAGTAGGGCTTTACTGCATGTCATCTTCTCTGTGCCTACATAAACACTCTTACCTTGCAGTAAGTGGAAGCGAACATGCAGTAGCTTAGTTCTCTTCCATTGATTTATATGTGAAGCAGCTGATGCACTTAAAGGCTTCCATCCCCTTTTATCCCAAGGCAGATTATTTGTGTCCATACCTATGAAATCTTTAGCTTCCCATAATGAGGACTAAGAGGGGATGACTGCTGTCTGTGCATGCATGGAGGGCAGACGGCTAGGAGAGAGCCCATATATTTAAAATGAAGGACAGCATTGGTACAAGACCAAATGGTTATGAACTAAGAACTAACTCTAAATAACTGGAAGCTTCTGGAGCAGCATTCTAGAGCAAAAATCTAACTGCTTTTACAGTGGGGCTTGATAAATCTGTGAATGGGATTATACAGTGTTGTACCTATGACAGCAGGGGACTAGATTTGGTGACCTAGGAGGTTTCTTGTAGCCCAGTGTTTCTAACCACATACAACAGATGTTTCTTAATGCACTGTGGGAAGGTGCTCAGATATCCTGGTGATAAGGGAGAGATAAGAACCTAGACAGCACAGAAGAGTGCTCTGAGCAGATGCACTTTATCTGCCACCATCAAAAAGGCACCCAACAAAACCATATCCTTTAGGATGAACAAGATACCCATTAGGACACAGTCAGACATCACCACCAGAAGTTATTTGACTCTTTGAAGTATCAGCCTGTCTCATTCATAAAGCACCTGTCCAATAAAAAAAGAGAGCGAGCAAGAGAAAGAAATTACTGGTGTGATCAGGCAAGTCAGGATTAAGTGTCTCTATAAACATATGATGCATGCCTCCTTATCAGTTGTCCTATTTAATTGTCCAAGGGCTGCCCAGAAGACATAAATTGAAAATGCTGAGATTTTCAAAGTGAATTTTAAAGAGAATTAGACATTTAAACAACAGAAATTGGGTTGCAAATGCATAGCAGCTTGGAAATTTTCTGCCTTACAGTCCCCATAAATAAGCAACTTGAGTCCTATTTAGATCGGCAGGCCCAGAGAAGAGCTTTGAATAGGCAGCTATGTAATAGCGATCAGGATGCCATTTGATAAAAATCTCTTTCCAAAGGGCAGTGAAAAGCACAGAAGTTACAGGCTTATACACCTATGAAGTGATGAAATACATCTTACAAATGACAACAGTGAACGTGTCAATATTTTATCTTCCTCCTCTTTTGCTGTGGAATCTTTGGGCAGGTGTAGATGAAATGGGGGCCCTAAATTGAGAGGTCCCTGGGCTGGGGGGGAGGAACTGGTGCTTCTCTCTGCAGCAGCAGGGGCCCCCTGCCAGGCAGCACCCACCCACAGGCACCCAGCTTGGATGGTCCCAGGGGGCACCACAGCTGCAGAGGGAAGCACTGTACACCCCACGCAGCTCAGGCAGGCCGGGCGGGAGGGGGGATAGATCAGGTTTGCCACTTTTCTTGGGTGAAGCCTGCTTTCTCTGGCTGCTGCCAGACCGCCTGCAGGGCTCCCTACAGAACTGCGGAGCTGCATGGAGCCCAGTGCTTTGCTCTGCGGCCATAGGGGCAGCAAACTAAAATTCTTTGAGAGAGTTTTAGTTTGCTGCACCCCAAGTCATTTAAAGCATATTACGCCGCTGAATTTCCTACAGCAACTGGAATTAATGCACAATATGCTGCCGAAGTGTGCAAAGACAGACACCATTAAAGTTGTGCAAAAGCATTAAGCCCACTTTAAAGTGTTGCGCACACTCCCCCCCCTTGTTTTGTCTACACATAGCCTTTGAGAGCAAATTAGGGGCCAATCCTGTCAACCCTTACTCCCATGACTTGTGAAAATAAAGATTATCCACATGAAGGAGAACACACTGGATCGTACTTTATCTGTTACAGCAGTGGAGTGTGCTTCTCTTTTCAGAGCTTGGGGAAGAAAACATTTTAGACATAAGTTAATTGTTTAGAGGGGCAGTGGGGGAAGAGAGAGAGCTTGAAACAAAGCTGTTCTCTATTTCTCAGTTCACAGCAATAAAACCTACCAATTCTCTCCTGGTTTACTTGAGTGTTATTCCAGGAGATTGCAATAGTATTACACCAACGTAAAAGTGAAGTGATACTGAAGTCAATTTGAGCCTGGGTGGTATTAATAGGCAGGTGTTGCCCATGGCTCTGCTATTGAGTTTATAATAACTCTGCCTCAATATGTGGGCATTATTCAGATTTAAAAGAATTCTTGCACTATTGTTTCTCTTCTGATGGGGTTTCCTGGCACAAGGAAGGTCTTGTAATCAGCAGAATGGTTTACTCTGCCTTTACCTATCCATAGTAAAATTCTTCAGACAGAATTTTTTCTTCAAAAACTGGACACTAGTATTTTGCCTGATTTTTTTTTTTATATAAAGATGGCCCTTCTGCTGTCTTTCTCTGTTTATAGATACCAGTGATACAGTGTAAACAAAATGCTGAGACAATAGCCTGCCTATGTTCCCAATTTCTCCACCACTCGGAAAGGAAAGTACCAAGATCTGTTACCACTTGGTAGAAGACAGATAGGTACGAGACAGAAGCGTGGATACCCTCTCTAACTATGGTATTATGAGCTATCCTTCATTGCTCTTTACAAAATTCCAGGAAATACTCTGCAGGAAATACTACTTATAGTAGTATGATGGTATTTACTTTATAATGAGCAAATGCACTCTAACTTCATAGAGGTTAGAATGGGTAAAACAATAAGGTTCACCACTGTGTGACTCCACTTTTATGATCGTATAGACACCAAGTTACAATAACATAAACTGCATTGGTGGGCCAGGCCCACTGCCTCCCTCAGAAGCACAGATGTTATCTACCATTACTGATTCTACAGGCCACACATACCAAGCAGGAGCATCAAAGAGCACTTATACATGTGACAGAGTGCTGCTCCAACCTGTGCTAATTAGCATGTGATTAATCCAGTCTGCTGAAGTACGCCAATTGGTATGCTCTAGCAGCCTCGTTCTGTGTATTCAATATCCTCACATTTCAAAATGGTGGTGGAAGCATGTTAACTATAGCTCATTGAATAAGCTTTAGTTAAAGTGCCCCATTTTGAAGTGCAGGATGCTGAATACACATGATACTGTAGACACTTTAATTAGAGCAGCACTTATAGCTACTTTAATTGAAGTGCCTCCTCCTCCACTCCAGAGCATGTGCATAGACACCCAAAGTGACACTAACTGGGGTTGAATCTGTGTCATCCCCCCACACCCAAATGATGCTTCAAGAGCATCAGGATCAGCAGAGGCACAGTGATCCAGATGGCTGGAAAATGTAAATGTGATTGTGTGTATTTACACAAACACATGGGTTGGGGGGGTAGGGGAAGGAAGGTACCAAAGATAAAAAATAAGAGAGGAGAGAAAAGCAAATTGTTTAATTTTAGGGTGAAGTTTTATCTGAATTTCTTTCATCTACCAACCAAATTAATGGTAAGGCTTAACTTAATTGGAAGGCAAAGACACACAAGAAAGACATCCTTCCAGAAATATGGAATTTCCACCAGTATTTACAAGGGGAGAGGGGAAGGGAGAGGAAGAGTAGCTCCTTCCCCACAGAAAGAGATCAACTTAATGCACTTTACATTTATGTAAATAAAAACAGACAGGCTATATACATGCAAGCACACATGCACCTTTATGCATCATCTGCAAGTCCCTAGTCCCACGTTAAAGTCATAGGCCTGATTCAGAAAAAAATATGTGGAGAAGCACATAAGTGCTTCCTGAATTGGGATCCAAACCACTGGACTTTACTCATAAATTATCATCATGTGCGCACACACGGTCACGTTTTGCCCATCTTCTTCATGCATACAGTCCTACTGAAGTCCCAAAGGTCACATGCACATGTGCATGAATGTTTGGTTCCCTGGGGACAACCAGCGGCAGCGCACCTTGTTCACTGCTCTTTGTCCTTGGGGAACACCTATGCCACATGCCCTTCAGCACAAGGCAAGTTATCCCAGGTAGGGTTGGGGAGGCTGGGGCTACCAGCCTTATCTGGGGTCCTGCAAGCCTCCCAGGGCTGCAGCAGCAGTGATCCTGCCACATGGAATCTGGCTGGCAGAGGAATGTGGCTCCAGCTGGCACAGCTCCAGTAGTGAGCAGCGTGCATTGCCCCTGCATGTGGTGCTCCGGTTTTTTTTGGGGGGTGGGGTGGGGGCGGGGGGGGGTTGACACCTGGATACCCCAGGGTCAATCCCCCTGCTTCCTGGAAGAATGGAGAATAGCTGAACGTGCCTGCACTCGTCTGGATGCAGCAATAAAGTCTATATTTAATGCTGATCATTCTTATTTTTTTCATAGCTATAAAATTCATCCTCTGAATGATACTAGAAATCAGAGCAATGTTTACAAATCCTCAGTGGTAATGACTTTGGCATGCCTGCAGGCTTTGATATAAAACGTGCCTGGTCAAAGTTACATTTCTGAATAGTGGTGGTATAAAAAGTTCTTATTTGGATATGCCAGTGTGTGACATGCAACAGATTTTGTTACATGAAGTGTTTATCTGATATTACTCCATTGTGTTATACTATATTCTCCCTCTCCACATCCTTTTTAAGGCTCCAAAGGAAAAAAATAAGTAAAGGAAGGTGTGAACACTGTCTGATTTCTAAGCAGTTGCCACCTTTCCATAACCCCCAAGCACACAGGATGACAGAAATGCAAACTAAACAACTCTGTATATCAACCAACCTAAACAGTGTGTATATCAAGCTGAGTTCTGTTACATCACATATGGATTTTATCAACTAGTAACCCCCCCCCCCCCCCCAAAACCCCACATAAACAACAGCAACCTGATTTACTACCATTTGTTTATAACAGATCTGTTTTTGTGTAGTTGTAAGTACCCCTTCAGCATTGATTTGTCACATGGGAATGCAGTAATGTTTGCTGCTCCCCAACTATTTGTCAGTCTGATTAATTTAACAGCTCCACATCTTTCCTGAAATTACACAAAAACTGAAGTAACTGGCGTAAGCTTAAAAAAGCTTGAGCTGGGCATTCTGATATCTTGCATGAGACCATCTGCCTACTAGTATTATGAATAGCAAATTTTTTTAGAACAAGTTACTATATTTTTGGCTACAAAACGAATCCCTGCAAACGCCGAGAGCAACTGACTGATAAATTTTCCATCTGTTTAAATGCTCATTGTAGTTCAATATACTCTGTGCTGTTAATGTCTGCTACAGAGACACAAGTCACAAATATATAACTGCAAAATCAATTCAGTAGGGAAGTATATAAACCTCTTTTTTTGCTACAAATGGCAACACAAGATGAAAATAGGAACTGGGCTGCCAAAACTATCATGATGTTTACATAGACTTCTTTGAACAGATAACTTTATAAAACAGAATAGAGAGACTTCTTCAAGTCAGAAGTCAATAGGTATTTGACAATGGTTGGTCAACTTGATACCAGTAAGAATTTCTGGAAGGGATGATTTTCCCTCTTTTTTTCTCTGCCATTTCTATGCAGTCTTCTCAACAAATTCCTTTGGGAAATGGCATCACCCAGAGTCCCCATTTGTCCAGATGTTTCCCTCATTATGTTATTAGCCTGTCAAGAAAGGCAATTGCAGGGTTATTCTAATGATTGAAAACACCTCATAAAAAAGAAAGAGCCCTCTCCAAATTTACTTTTCCACAGAACATCATTTTTAAGGCAGCCTATGGACCCATGAGGAAAGAAAGCATCATTTATAACATCTTATTACTAGAGAGGCAGTTAGCCATGTTAGTCTAAAGATTGGCTGGAGATGCACCTTATAGACTGACAAAAATCAGAGATGCACAAGCTCTCCCAAGTCCCAGCTCATTTCATTGGATGTTGTGAAAAAACATGCACAGAGCAGTCCATCAACAGAGTGCCCTGAAAATCAAGACTGCTGCATGTGCTTTTGCTGAACTGAGCTTGGACTCACAGAAAGCTCAAGCATCTCTGAGTCAGTCAGTCAGTCAGTCAGTCTATAATGTGCATCTTTGTCCTCCTACTCCTAGCCAGAGATGCCTTCTGCCATAGGCACCAACTTTGGTTTTTGCCAGTGGTGCGTTTAAAAAAAATTTTTTTTAATGCGTTCCTGCACTAAGCCCAAAAGAGGCTGTGCCTTACTTCAACCCCGCTCGCCCGACATGGCTCGGGGGTGCTGAGCGCCCACTAATTCTTTTTGGTGGGTACTCAAGCCCTGAAGCCCCCAGGGAGTCAGTGCCTATGTCTTCTGCCTTACTACGAGAAATCCTGATGAACACCTTAACAAGGCAGGAATGCCAAAGGAGTGACAGACAGATCTGCAGCCGACCCAGGAAAATGCCATCGTGGGCTTTTTGCTCAGCTCTTATTCGAGCCCACTGAGGTTGGTGAGTTTTCCTCACCAGGGCTTGCTCTAGCAACCCTCCACACAGGCTTCCTGGGTGAACCATCACATCTGCCCCATCTCAGCCAGCGCCCCCCTACCAGGATGCTCAGGACAGCTAAACAGGGCCCCTGCTCATAAAAATGTGACTCAAGCCCCGACTGCAACTCAGTGACAGTCTGACATTGCCATCAGCCAGGGCACCCACTACAGCTGGGGGAGGAGACGAGAAAGCGGCACCCACCAGACCGCCGCTGAATGCCATTTTCTGTCAGGTCTCTGCCCATGGGATCTGCCCACACCTGCATTCAGATGGGGGGAACCCCCTCCCCCCCCCATGCATGAATTTTGCGTTGCAGCGCTGCTGGCCTCAGGGGACTCCCTGCACCCGACGGACGAAGGGGGACTGTGCCCCAAACCTAGCCAAGAACTGCCCCCGAAGTGGTCCAAAGAAGAGACATCACACCTCCTGCGACCCCCCTGGGCGGCCCACATGCATCACGAGGGCCACCGTCTGCCCGGGCTGTCCTTTGCTTTGAGCCCCCGTGGCCATGCCGGGCCCCGCTCTCCCCACACGCAGGTGTGCTCTGCGCTGGGCCGGGGGCCGGCCTCCGAGGGGCCGCGCTAACTCACCTGGCGCTGGGCGCGGGTGCGGTTGGCGCGGGCGGGCGGGGCGGCGCCGCGCAGCACCGTGATGTGCAGCGTGAGGAGCAGCAGCCCCAGCAGCAGCAGCAGCTCGGCGGCCAGCCGCACCATCCTCCGGCAGCGCGCCGCCTTGTGCGCCCCCGCCGCCGCCGCCGCCGCCGGAGCAGCCCCGGCGGCGGCGGCGGCAGCGGCAGCGGCGGGG
>JAGPOW010003648.1:98947654-98987278 GCA_030014935.1 Caiman crocodilus
CCCGCCCTCCCGCCCCCTGCAGCCTCCCGCGCCCGGCTGCTCCCCGCGCCCGGCCCCGCTGCCCGCGGCCGGAGACGAGCCCCGACGCCTTGCTGTCCTCTACGAGAGGAAGACAGAGGGCATCGAGGCGCGGGGGCTCCTGTCAACAGAGGACAGAGTAGCCCTCCGTGGTGGCCACCCCAGCGCTGGGGGCAGCCCGGCCTGCCCTGTCCTCTCCTGTCCTCCCCTTCGTGAGGGACCAGCTTCTCCTCCCAGCCTCAACCCGCGCCCTGGGGAGAGAGAGACGGCAGGCCGGTGTCGCTCCCTGCCCCAGCGAGGGGGGACGGAGGTCGCCGGGATCCTTTCAGGGGAGCGATGCCATAAACGGTTGGCAGCGCGTCCCAAACTCTGACGGATTGCGCACCACCAAATGATAGTGATACAGCCATGAGCACTGCCTGCCCCTGACCACCCGCAGGCAGGGGTGGTGGAGGCAGGCAGGTGGCCACAGCAGTGGCAGCCGCACGGGAGTGCCAACGGGCAGACAGCAACCCCCTGCAGATGCTGCTGGCAGCGTTGGCGGCCGCCGGTGGCTGACACTGCTGGCAATGTTGGTGGCAGCTGTGGGGGGAGGTGGTGAGCGGTGACCAGTGGCAGGCGCCACTGGCAGATTCAGCAGCGCTTTTTTAGGAGTGCACCACCAAGCTCGGTGCATGTGCACTTGCGTGCATCCCGTATACATTGCCAATGGATGCAACCTTAAGTACATGGGCAACCGGTGCCTCCTGAGCCTGGGGGGGACGCACAGAAGCTGGCTTCAGCAGCAGGGACAAGGGTGGTGAGCACCTGCAGAAGCTGCCGGCGGCAGAGACAGCCCTGTCAGGCGGGGTACGGGGGGGTCACGTGCCCCCTCTACCAGTCACCTATGCTTAAGTACCACCAGCAAATTTTTCAGTTCAACCTTAAGTAGCACCAGCACATTTTTGTCATATAAAGGAATTATAATAAATCTGTTAATGTGTACCGCTGACAGGTTTTCATAGATTAATAGATCGTAAGGGGCTGGATGGGACCTTGGAAGATCGTTGGGTCCAGCCTCCTGCACCAAGCAGGAAAGATAACTGGGGGTCAGGTGACCCCAGCAAGGTGACCATCCAGTCTCCTCTTGAAGATTTCCAGGGTAGGTGATTGCACCAGCTCTGGGGGGACCTTATTTCACAGTCTGGACACCCTAGTTGTAAAGTAGTTTTTCCTAATGTTGAACCTGAGTGGTCTGTGTACCACCGATTGGGAGCCACTGTGTTAGAGGATGGTTTCAGGATGGATGTAAGGAAGAACTTCTTTGTGGTAAGGGTGACCACAATCTGGAATAGACTTCCCAGGGAGGTGGTACAGTCCACAACCTTGGCAGTCTTCAAGATTAGACTGGACAGACACCTTGCTGGGATCATTTGATCTCAGCAGTATTCCTGCCCAGAGCATGGGGGTTGGACTGGAGGATCTTTCGAGGTTCCTTTCAGCTCTTTATTTCTATGATTCTGTGACCCAGCCGAATGGACAGGCATGGTTGTTTGGGGAGATGTGATAGATATCTTTTGTTAGAGCCACTAAATAGTTGGGAAAATTGTTCTTTGCAAGCTTGGAAACAGCCTTCTTCAGGCAGAGGGAGGGTCTGCAGTTGTACTGCTTGTTGGTTGTAGCTGTGTTGGTCCAAAGACGTAGGCAGGCGAGATTCTTTGGGTAGACCCATATGATGTCTTTTATTAGACCCACTGAGGAGTTGGAAAAAGTTCTTTGCAGTTGTACTGTGCTCTCCTGGAAGGGACAGAAGCCAGTATGCAAGAATGTGGGTGTTTATACCTGAAAGCTTGCAAAGAACCATTTTTCCAACTATTTAGTAGGTTTAATAAAAGATATCACATCTACCCAAAGAACCTTGCCTGCTTATGTCCTTAGACCAATATGGCTACAACTGACATCCCAGTCCCAACCATTATGCCATGGCACAGAAGTGTGCTGCCAGAAATGAACAGGTGTGCCATGGAATTTTGTCATGGCAATGAGCTACACTAGGTATGAGGATGGAGATTGCCTTACCAGGTGTGCGGTATAAAACTTTTATTAATGTAAATGTGCCTTGGGCTGGAAAAGGTTGGGAAACACTGCCACAGCTGAATAGAAGCTTCCCGCTCTTATACAGTTGTGGTGTAGGGGGGAAGTTACAGAAACAGGATGTGTCAAGGATCAGTACCCATGGGGCCCTAACCCAAAGCAAAACATTACAAGGACTTCCAACAGGGAAGGATTTGAGTTAATAAATATGGGTGAGATTTGTGTTCAAAATAACAGGGACAAGGTTTGTTGTCAAACTCCATTCACATGGGTGAGATTTGTGTTCAGACTCATGAATGCAGGCAAGATTCGTGTTCAAGCTCATGCATACGGGCAAGATTCGTATTCAAGCTCATGAATATGGGCAAAATTTGTGTTCAAACTCATTCACATGGGTGAGATTTGTATTCAGACTCATGGATATGGGCCAGATTCATGTTCAAAGTCAAGACTATGGGCAAGATTTGTGTTCAGACTCATGAATATGAGCAAGAATTATATTCAAACACATGAATACGGGCAAGATTCATGTTCAAATTAATTAATACAGGCAATATTTGTGTTGAAATTCATGTATGTGGGCAAGACATGTTCAGATTCATGAATATGGGCAAGATTTGTGTTCAAGCTCATTAATATGGGCAAGTTTCTTGTTCAAAATATTGAATATGGGCAGGTTTTATGTTCAGACTCATGAATGTGGGCAACATACATGTTCAAAAGGATGAAAAATGGCACTAAACTGAATACTGAAGAGAGCAGTGAGTTCAGTGGCCCAAAGCATTTACAGTATAAGTTCAAGATTGATTTTTTTTTTACATCAGGCACCTTGGTGTGCTGAAGGCCAGCTCCTGCTCCTCTTACTCACATTGACCTGAGGGAGATTTGCTTACCCGAGAAAAGTGAGCTGCATTCATCCCCTTGTCAGTAATCTGCGGCACAGGCTGTATTTGCCTCTTGCTTTACACAAGTGTGTTTTGGGAGGGATTCCATAGAAGTCAGCTTGCCAGATTCTTTCATCTGTTAGGCTGATTTGTGCTAGGAATGCAACAAGTACATCTCAACCAGACTTGGGAATCTGGCCAATAGGCTCTTCTGCCTATTCAAGACCGGCAGGAACTGTCGTGGCTTTTACTGGCTTTTTTCTGTGCAGCGGATGACCACCTTAAAAAATGAATCAGAAGGTTGTCTTATATCCTTCCAAGGAGATACATTTGTTCTGATTATAGCCATTATATAAATAATATGAGACTGGAATATATCCTAAATGACTATACTAAGATATCATTAAGGATGTGACTAAAAGCCACAAAAACCGAGAAATTCAGCATTTAAAATTTAAAGCATTTTAATCATTAACACATTCTATTGCGACTTTGTACTGATGCACAAATGATCTGCACATCTGATCAGAATAGCTGTGTAATCTCTCTGATTAACCTTGACTTTGATGCTGGATTGTTAGTCATCTTTTACCGTTACTGTCACGTTCTTTCTTGGGTTGATATATCCATGTTGATATATCAATAATACATATGCATATACAAATCTGCCCTCATGAACATAAAAACACAATAAAGTTTGAGACTATTGCATAAATATTTTAACAGCATATGGCGATACCTCACAATAAAAGATAGAAAAAAATCTATTTTTCTAAATGTGTATCTTGGGCACTAAAAAGGCAAATCACTATGAAGTGTAACGGTTGACCTGTGTTAAATTAACAGGTGCAGACCTTTAATCTTCTCATTAACATGAAAGGACTTGGAAGTCACTTGATATAAAATCAGTGCAAGTTGGGAGTCAATCAGAGCTTCTTATCAACAGGTATACCCAAGAGAACATTGGATTATAACATTTTGTTTTAAACTATTTTCCCTGTGCACCTGCTACAGAAAGCTATAGATAAGTGAAAAAGTTCAATCCACTCTCCTTACAAGTGCTTCAAAGAAAAATAATTGTCCATTCCCAGTTTTCTACCTAGACCACATGTGTTCCCACTCGACATAAGTGGTCTCACTCGTGTGCATGCTTTGGTTAAGTACCTACCTATTTAGGACTCATTTGCTGCCTCCCTCTATATTCTGTTTCTGGGCAAGTGCACATGAGCTGGAGAGCAATGGATGAAATGTGAAAATATGCTGGCAGTAAGGAATAGATTGGTGCAATGGCCTTGAAGACCTACAACATTCTCAGCTTGGCTGGGAAAGGAATTGATTAAAAACTATATAATAAAAATGTGCTTAGTGTGGAAGTTAATGGCATAAACAGAAGTGAAAGTTTAAAAATGTGTTTAAAAAGTGAAATTTCAGAAGACTGGCACAATTACTATGACACAAGCAATAAAAAGGGTACTACTACACTAGAAAGATCAAGACAAACCTGCCTCCTGTCTACCAAAGCCCAGAACCCTTAGAGAAAGCTGGAAATCTGGCATGTGAATTCTGCGTCTTAGATTTTAATGCTACACATGGGTGGCTAGAGAGATGGAAAGATCATAATGCAAAGCAGTTCAAGTGACAGCATGGTGAAACACACACACATGGATTTGCTGCTGAACTCTGGGTAATATAAGTTCTCCGTGATCTTATGAAGGACTATGAACCAAAAGACATCTTTACTCCAGATGAGATGGGCCTGGAAGGGTGTACGTTTCCACATGGGATATTAACTTTTATGTGTCAAGCTGTTGTGCAAAGGCAGTAAAGGACAGATGAATGCTACTATTGGCAATAAGTGGATAGCAGCAAGAAACAGGATTCTTTTGAGAGTGGAAATATATGCACTGACATTGTTTAAAAATATAAAAACTTACTGCTGGTACCATATGGTGCTCTGGTGGGAGGAGATATGGAAAAATAATTACACAACAAGATGTGGTATAAAGAGTAGTTCTATTTTGTACCTATTGTGTGGTCCGTACATAAGAATTTATACTTATATTCATAAACTTTTCAAATTAGCAAGTGTAATTTTGTTGACACATCCAGTGTATCAGGGGTCTTGCTAAGATTAAAGTAAAAGAACTGTGTTAAAAGTGATGAGACAGCTCAGTCCCTCTCTTCTCCCAGGGGACATTTGGTCTCCCTTCTGATATGTCCTGGCTGGGTAGCAAATAAGGCTTTATTAGGACAGGAGTTCTGAAAAGATGCTGCTGTCTAGTACAGCACATTTCTGGGGATTCTGGTCTTCTTGCTAGTGAGTGAAGCCAGCAATAACCCAAATTGCTTTTAACTGCCTCTTTTCTAGTTGGTGATGTAAGATAGCTCCTTTGGTAGTGAAAGAAAAGAAACACATGCCCTTCATTCTGTCCCCTCCACTCACTTGGATAAAGAGGGACACAGCCAAATCCCAGGGCAAATAAAGTTGTCACCTTCCTTTATGCTCTCCTGGCATTCTCCAGTGAAGTGGGGAAAAGAAGCTGCAAAACTGTTGTTGAAGATACAATCTGAAGACTGGAGCTAGATCTTCTGTCACGAACATTTGAAACTTTAACAGTCCATCTTGACTCTCAGTCTTGGTAGAAGTTTGCATGTCTGGCCATTCAGAAAGAAAGCATATTTTCACTAGCAAAACCTGAGATGGAAATTAGTGCATGGCACTCTGGCATCACTTTTATACAGCCATTGTCAGGGTAAAGCCACACTTTACAGAGTCTGAAATATAGGAAGTGTATCCTGAGAAGGTTTTAACTGCTGAAGGGACTGCAGCAGAAAGCACAGGAATAGCTTCATCAGTGGTCTCCATCCTTCTTGGGCAGGAGATCGCTTGTTGAATTAAAAAGCAGCCCAAGATCTATTGTGCCCTCCCCACCTTACAGCTCGGTCTGGAAAAAATTATTTGGGGGTATCCTCCAAGCAGGTAAGTCTGTGGGGGGAAGAGATGGGGAAAGGGAAAGGGCTGTGGCAGGGATGGGGCAGATCAAGGCCCCCAGCGGTGAGGGAGGGAGCAGGCCCCCCCACAGTTGCCCTGCATTTGCGGGGGCATGTGCCCCCCACATCTGTGCTTGGCAGAGGTGGCTGCCATTGCAGGCTGGGCTTGCACCCTGAGCCCTGCTGCAGCTGGCCCAGGAGCAGCTTGACACCATGTGAGTCCTGCTGCTGGGCTGAGCCTTGTCCTAGGCCCTCCCAGTGGTGGATGCACGTGATGTTGAACTGCTCCTGGGCCAGCTGCAGTAGGGCTTGGGGCACAAAGCCCAGCCCACAATGGCAGCCGTCTCTGCTGCACACAGATGCGGGGGAAGAGGGGGGCATGTGCCCCACAAGGTGTCTGCAGGAGTATGCACAGTGGAGAGAGTCCCTCAAACCCCTGGATGAGCCACCCGGGCTCGATCCTCCCACCATCTGCCCAGGGCCTCACTCACCTTACCCCTGCTCCTGCTTCTGCTGCACTGTGTCCCTCACTGTGGAGCTCTTGATCCGGCCCCCACCCCTTCCCCTCATGGACTGACCTGCTGGGTTGGGGCAGGTGCACAAGTGCATGCATGTGCACACGCAGCCCCACCCCACTTCCAGCCTCAGATCAAGCTGAAGAGGCTCCGCAATGGTTGGTGGTTGGTGACCACTGAGCTACATGTACCTTCTGTTGGCTCCCAGGAAGTGGTGAAGCCTTGTTCTATTCCACAGAAGCAGTGTTAACTACTTTCAGAAAGGAGATTTCTTGTACTGAAAAGGATCCCAAGTATTGTAGAGTTTGTAGCACTCAAACAGGGCATAATTCAGCACCCAGCATGCACCTAAACCCAGTTGGCATCCAGAAAGTAGGCATTCCTCTGCTTACCTGCTCTGGGGAGTTCAATCTGATGGGGCCTCTTTTCTGCCAAGATGTCATCACAAGAAAATGAAAATGCACAGTACTGAAGGGCATAGAAGGTAAAATCATTACCTAATTGAGTGAGTTCCTTTATCCTTTCTTTGGCTTTTACCTCAGATAATAACTATCTTTCTTGAACTGCATCAGTCCCTCATTATTTATTACACTGTGCCATCAATTGATGGTGAGATGACAAAAGAGTTATTACACAAATGAAAGCCCAGAGTGGTTGCATTTTTTTGCCTGAAGTTAGTTGAGATTTAGGTTGGTGTTCTCTAATAAGAATAAGTCTTTATGGTCATATTTTGAACAGGTGTAATTTAACATCATCATCTTTAGGTTTCATAACTGCTACATTTTTATGATGCTGTGTACTTGGTCCAGCATGGCTCTTGTTTGCTGTATGGCTTTTATTCAAATATTCAGAGCAATTGTACTGGTAAGACTTCCCGCACCCACCTTCCTGGGGGATGCACTGTGTAGCAGTTTAGGCTCTACCTATTTCTCGTCTCTGTCCATACTTTTGCTATATGACAACTTATGGAAATGTTCTGGGAATAATTTAGACATTTATCATCTGTTCATAGACTTAAACAGACTTATGAAAGTATGCCTAGATAGAGCCTTTGGAACATAATGATAGAATTTGGATTCCCTAGGAATCTCATCAAAATGATCAGGATATGTCTGACCTGCACAAAAGGGATGGAAAGGGATCCTTTACAGGGGATGGAAAGGAAACTTCTCTTCAATTTGCAACTGGCCTGAGACAAGGTGATGCTCTTTTCCCACTATTGTTCAACCTGGTGTTGGAATGAGTTGTCAGATCAGTGACAGAAATTAAAGAAGGGGTCCTACTTGGGAAATTTCACAATATTTTTGGATATGAAAATGGCTTGGATGTTGCATTCAACAACACTATAGGACTCTGTAGCATGTATAAAATTTTACACTGTTCAGCCCAGAGAATAGGGATTATAGTAAGTAGGTTAGAAGACCAAATACATGGCGGTCACCTGCAAGAATAGAACTGTAAAAGCCAAACAAGACCTTTGTGCAGCAAGCAGTATCTTCCAGAGGGCCCATGAATTCAAGTATCTTGGATCACTGTTGACTGACACCAATGAGATGAGCAGGGACATCATTGCAAGGATCTAGAATGGGAATATAAGAGCCACAGCCCCTAACAGACTTTTCAGGTCCGAGATACTGTCCAGAAGAATGAAATTGCAGCTATGCAACACCTTTATTAGGCCTATAGTGATATATGGGAGTGAGACTTGATGATGCTAAAAGACCAACAGAAACTGATTTGTTTTGAAAATAATATTCTCAGTAAGATAGTTGGATTAGTAAAAGACCCAGTAAGGGGAAAATCAAGGCAAAGAAGTAAGAAAGAACTATGAAATATAGTGAAATTTTCCCTCATTGCAAGGGTGGTGTGTGTGCAGTGGTTAGTGTGGATCAGCCATGTGGAGAGGGTGGAGGAATCAAGAAACATCAAGGTGATCTAAAAGTGTCAATCGATAGGACAACATCCTCAGGATAGGCCTTGCCAAAAGTTGATGGACAGTGTAAGACGAGATTTGAAGATACATAATGTAGGACAGGATTGGGAAGAGATAGTTCATGACAGATAAGAATGGAGGTGCATCATCATCAAGGAAGACAAAGTGCTACAAGTTCCAATCAGTTATTGAAAGTAAGTACTACTAATCTGGCATCACCCTATTAGAAGATTTGACTTTACACATACAGAGGGAAGCTCTGTAGAATTGTATGGTAGCAGTAAAAGTATAATGCAATTAGCAATTATTTTAGCAAATAGGAAACACACAAAGCAAACTGTTGTAATTGAGGTGCAATACAGTTTCTATTCCTTTATGTATTTTTTAAAATAAATGTACAGCTTTATTATTGCAAGAACATTGGAGAGCTACAAGTGATATTTCAAACTGAAATTCTAATCTGAAATAGACGATTGCACAGTTTTCTGTATCCTATAAATATTAAGTGGCAATATGTAATTTAAATATCATTTATCATACTACAGCTTCAAGGAGCCCCAGGCATGGATCAGGCCGCATAGAGGTAGGCCTGGACACAGAATAAAAAGAACTTATGATCTAAGGAAGATGTTGTATAGACATTTTCAAATTCTAACTGTAATCTTTTATCTGTATAAATGCACCCACTGGTCTTTTTTGCTGTACGTATTCCATTGTATAACAAATATTTTCTAAGTGACTGAATAGTATGTCTGCTGGTACCTGCTCAAATAAAAAGAACCTTATTTTCAGTGAGTGCATTTTGGCTGTACGGTGCTCTGATCATCTTGAAGCTGTGCAGAGCTTCAAACAGTTTATATCTTACTCTCAGCACGTGGCAGCCATGTGATTGCCTGACAGCTGGGCTGGCATGAGAACTGTGGAAGGTGGAGAAAAGATCATAGGAAAGTCGGGCTGGAAGGGATCTCACAAGGTATCTAGCCCAGCCCCCTGCTCAAGATGCTGAAATATAATGGAGTTGTGTGTGTAATATTCTCAGTTCTTCTGGCCTTTAAGTCAGGAAGTCTTTAGTTATATTCACTCTCCTTTCTTTTCCTTATCTGGAGCAATGTTTAGCTGAGTTGAATGCTCACTTGTCCAGTTCAACCCTCTCCTCTGGTTTCCAGGGTCACCTTACCCCATCCAGTATCTCATGGCTGGCTTTTCCTATTTGCCTTTCTCCTGAGGCTGGTTGATTGTCAAGGAGCGAAGGTATTGATCCCCTCCCTCATTGCCCCATTCTCTTCAGTTGATCCCTGTGCTTCTCCACCTCCCAGGATGCTGTTTTATCTTTTTTGCTCAGACTTGCATTAAAACTCTCTGTGATAAAACTCTGGCCCCACAGATGTCATTGGCAGAGCACTGCCAATGGCATCATTGACTTCAGCAGAGCCAGGATTTCATCCTAAATCTCTGTAGGTTATTTGTGAATGAAAAGCATAGGTCTGAATCCTCATGGGTTATTCTAGTCAGGGGTGACCTCTGCTCTGTGTAAGCATTGAGCAAGACTAGTTTGAGACAGATGGCTAAACCTTTCTCTGCTTGTTCCTTTGCTTTTTAGCTCATCATCTTGTTTGCCTCTTATCACAGAATACCTGACTGACTTCTGCCTATACAATTTAATGCTTGTTTGTTTGCTCACCTCCTTCCCTCTCCCAAGCCAGCAGATCAGCAGACAGGAGACAGAATGGCTGATTAGCTTCTAGCTGGACCTTTTTTAGCTGAAAGCTTTGTAGATGCACATACTGGTACAAGTTTCTTTTTTTTTTTTTTAAATAAAAACAACCTCCCCCCAAAACAAACAAATGAAAAAAACCAAACCCACTTCCCCTGAAGGCAGCTTAACTCTCTTTAATGACGCATTGTCCCTTTAACATGATAAATTACAACGTGAACAATGATCACAGTCTTTTAAAAAAAGATTTGTCAACTCCTGGAATCTACTTTTCTTGTGTCCCTCATGTCAATGACGCTCAGTGAAGCCTTTGCTGCAATGTACTGTGTACTGCAAGCTAGATCTCAACTCTGTGGCAAAATATCCTCATTTTGTAGTCTCTTCTCTGATAGATTGGAAACAGAGGCAATCAATAGCGCAGATTTTTAAAAAGCGCAGATTTTTCCTCATTGGCATGATTTAAGAGATTTGGAGAGAAGGAACTCCATTCAGTGCAATATTCTCAGCAGTATTTATTTTTTTAATACTAAATTCTGTTCATTGTACTCACTACCATATGTTCAATACATTTTTCAAAAGGGTGCACATTTCTGTACTGACGGTATGGAGTTGCACTGTAGCATTTTTTCCTGCCCCGGGCAGGGGGTTGGACTTGATGATCTACTAAGCCCCCTTCCAACCCTAAACATCTATGACATCTATTTGTCAGGGGACAGCAGTCTGGGATCTGGGGATAAACACATTAGGTGTAATTTTTTCAAGTGTCTTAGGAACGAACAATCATCGAAAATGAGGGTTGGAAGGGACCTCAGGAGTCCTTTAGTCCAACTCCCTGCTCAAGGCACGACCATCCCCAACTATGTCATCCCATCCAAAGCTTTGTCTAGCTGGGTCTTAAAAAACTCTAAGGAAGGATACTCCACCACCTCTCTGGGTAACCTGTTCCAGTGTTTTACTACCCTCCTAGTGAGAAAATTCTTCCTAATATCTACCCTGAACTTCCCTTGCTTCAGCTTGAGCCCATTGCTCCTTGTTCTGTCACCTGCCATCACTGAGAACAGTCTGCAAACCACCTGTCAGGTAGATGAAGGTTGCTATTAAGCCTCCTCTTCTCTAGGCTAAATACGCCCAGTTCTCTCAGTTTTTCCTCATAAGTCATGTCCCTCAGCCCTCCTCTGGATTCTCTCCAATTTGTCCACAACCATCCTGTAGTGGGAGGAGGGGGGGAAGGAGAGGGGCCCAAAACTGAACACACTACTCCAGATGTGGCCTCACCTTTGCTGAACTTAGTCATGAGAGTGAGAAGTTATATCCTGGAAAGGTTTTCTTCTCTAGCTGTAGTGACATATTTAAACCAACAAAACTTCCTTAATGTGAGCAAATTATACTATTGTAAAAGTGCTCTGGAAGTATAATTAGCTATAATCCGACTTCATGCTGGTACAGCTGCCTTTGCACTAGATCTTTTACTGATTGAATTCTGAGCCTGTCTAATTTATGGAGATCCTTTTACCATAGCTGTTGGCAGAGCCCCCTAGTGCCCTCACAAAGGATTTTTCTTCTGGTTTAGGTATATCATCTGAACAAACGCTATAGGCTAAGTTGACCAAAGTCCTCTTTTGCTGGTATAGCTACATCCACACCAGGAGCATTGCTGGCATAAATATATGAGCTATGGGTTGTGATTTTTTCATGTTACTTACTGATGTATCTATGTCAGAAAAACTTGGTAGTGATAGTAAGGGTAAAGAGAGATGTAACAATTATATTGGTATCAAATGATCTGGCTTTAAGCTGTTAGGATGTAACTGCTGCATCTACATGCAGGGATGGGTTGCAAGAGGGTGCAGTGGTGTGACTGCACTCCCCCCACTTTTGGACTGGAATGCACAGTGGAGCCTCTGGGGTCTTCTTTAAGTCCCTAAAGCAGATGAAAATCCCTCCCTCCCTTCTCTTGGTGCTTTTCCCACTGTGTGTGTTTGGGGTGGTGGGCGGGAGGGATGCGGGGGAGCAGGGAAGCTCCAGAGCTGCTGCTGCCTCTGTACTTCCCTTTGGAAAATCCTGGATCCACTCCAGTCTACATGCTTCTGTATCGTTGTGTCGTAGTAGCTCACGATCACCCCTGAGTGGCAACTCCCTTTCCCCTTATAAAAAGATGTCTGTAGGTCTACCGTGTATGAATAAGCAAAATTCACATCTTTAAGTGAAAGTTACACCTGTAAATCTTTTACATTTGGACTAGTGAGGCTCCTAACAGTGTCTAAATTACTAGAGACTTGAGCACATGGACACGTTTTTGCAAAAGATATGTACTTACACTCTATCAGCCAGCCTGTTTGTGTGCATACTCTTAAATGTTGGTAAATGTAAGGAAGTTCAGCCTTTCATGAAACTTGGATACCCTGCCTTTCATTTACCATGAGGTAAGAGTGTGCACATGAGCAGTTATTGTAGAATAATTAGTGTGCTATAGGTAAACACCACACCCTGCTTCTTTCCAGTAACTGGTCTATATACTCCTAACCCTTAGAAACTCCTAAATAATTAGTATGCTTTTGAAACTTTTACCCCTAACCTCAAGAAGGTTTCTGCTAAGATGATCAGAAGTGAACTAGGTAATGTTGTTGACACTAGGTTAAAAAAGCTTATCAAGATGAAAGGGCAATTTATATCTTTCAGACCTATTGTCTCTGCCTGTGCACGTACTTAGGGAAAACATCAATTCCTTGTTTTACAGTTGGCTTCATTTTCAAGGTTATCTTTGTGCTTATGAAGGTCAGAAACTTAATTGAAAAAAATACAATTCCCATCTCAAAGAGTGGATAACAGTTCTGCAATACGTAGGGTGGGCAAAAGGAGATTTTTGCAGCTAGGGAATATATGGGATATTCCTATCTGCTAAGAAATCTTAATTCTACCCTTTGTAGAAAATCTTTAAATCTCACACAAGAAATGAAGGGAAATGCAGATTATTGCATCACGGCTCCAAGTTAATCTATCCTGTTAGAAATGTGTTGATTTTTCACTTAGGTAATGGCTCTGCACTAGTTGGAGTAGATGAGTCTGTTTAGTCCAAGTACTTAGCTGGAGTAAATCAACATAGCACCCAGAGTCTATTCTGCTCTTCAGCAAGTGAAGAGTGAAGAGTAGACCAAGATATATAGAATTACACATTCTGTAGGGATATTTATTAAACTGTTTATCTTACTAAATCTGTTAGTTTACTTACTAGTTGATATTATTGGAGCTTTTTTATGTTGTTTTGTCTAGTTAAAATTATACAAATCCAATAAAAATTTTATTCAAAACCTATTTCTTACAGGCTAGATATCCAAATTATACTGAAGTTCTTGGCTCTACACAGCTCAGTTTAGAACCAAACCCTTTAAAATCTTTTCAGCATCTGTTGTAAATAAATTTACATTTCACAAAAGTTTCCTCTATCTTCAGTAAACATTTCCAAGGAATTATTTCATCTCACAGGCTCTATAATGTGAGATGCCTGTGCAATCATGGAGAGACTTAGCTAATTCACCCCAAAATAATTTAACCTGGGGAACATTTTAGCTTCCATCTGCCCGCACTGGGTTCCGAAATCTGTCTCTAAAAGCATCTGGTACTGGTCGCTATCAGAGACTAGAATTCCTGGAGTCAGATCCAGAGGGCAGTTCTTAAACCTCATCTAGAAATGTTTGTACATGATCTACTTCCAGTGACAGGATTTTAAGGCACTTATTTGTTGAGATGCAGATTAAGATCTCTAATATAAAGTCAATATTTATCATGTGGTGAGTGTGACAATCTGCTCAGTTAGTGTAATTTATTACAGCCTAACATGCAGCACTGGAACATCCAATAGAAATAGGCTGAGAGTAGCTAGTGTGGTCTAAGCCAAAGTCTATTTAAGTTTGCACGTATCTCCATTGCCTTAATATTTTTAGTCGTTTTACTTTGGTTGGACACACTTTATACCAGACTTAGGCTATTTGACTTGCATTTAAACCAGTGCTATTATATAAGCATTTAACTTGTGCCAGAGAGTGGAAAATTGGGCTAAGAGTGTTTTTATTAATATTGAGAGACCCAGTTGTAATAGCAGTTTAAAACCCCACATTGCTATTAGTAATTTACAGCAGCTAAGGATCTAGTCCAATATATAGAGAGAATTACACAAATAATAACTAGTAATTGCCCTTTAAGCAATTAGTAACAGAATTAGGAACTATTCCTTACTGTGGGTGCGGTCATTCTGGGATATGTGTTTGTTCAGTCCTTAGCACAGTGGGGACCTGTTATTTTTGGTCCCATGGCTCTCTGGGGCACTGGCCAGCTTTTTCACAGCCTCTGGTACAATAAGGTCCTATGAAATATGGTAAGAAATAAATAATAGTGAGCATGGTAGAATCCTTAGTGCCATGTAACTGGTTGCATTTGAAATTAGTTTTTAAATAGGTATGATACCAACTAAAGCAACAAAGCAGAGTAACTGAGAATCTTTTATCCAACTTTCTCAATTCTTACAAAACTGTTCTCTTCCATCCTATTTTAAGCATTTCAACTGTAAAACAAGCTGATCACTTTGATACTGCATGCTTTCAGCTAAATAATGGAACTCAGAAATCCCAAGGAGTAAGGAAGTGCTGGCCCTCAGCAGGCCTTCAGCTGGAGGTACAATGACCAGACATGATATATATGTTGAATGCAGAGCGTATGAGTGCAAAGAAACAAACTTCATGAATTCATGCCAGTATTTAAACAGGGAAGGGAGATCCAGTCACCACCATCCTAGAACCAAGTTATTTAACAGAGAAGCAAGCCAGAGGAGGGGTTTAAAACAGTGGAAAAAGGCAGTTGGAGGGTAACCAAAATGCATCAGAGCAGTGACCAAATTAGCATTACCGTGCTAGAACTTACTGGGCATGTTTACACGTGTGCTTTCATGTGCTGTAGCCTATTTTACTAAGCATTAAAATGTCTTGTAAAAATCAGCATAAGTGCAATTCCACTAATGCTCAGTAAAATAGGCTACTGCACATTAAGCGTCACCTAAATACTGTGCGCATTTGTTACTGCACATTAAGGCAACCTAATGAGCCTTTATTTAGTACCTCATATTGAAGGTATTACATTTAATGCATTAGAAAAAGTACCTTTATGTATGTGCAGTTGTGCCCACTGTGTTGTGATTCATGATCCTCAACCCCAAAGAAGTAAAAGCTCTGTGATCCATGTGGGGAGCTGCACTGTGGAGGTGCAGATCTTTTTGCACCAATGCACTTCTGAAAAGCATGTGTGTAGACTCGTCATTACAGAGGTAAGGAGAGTACAGCTTGGAATGGAAGCATAGCCTCAGCAGCCTCAACAGTGGGCCTTTGAATGTATTATCTGGGAAATCAGTGTAGGCCAAACCAACTGTCCAACTCAAATGAGATATTTGTTATGTGGGACCTTTTCCTGCTTCTCACTATTGTGTCATAGTGACAACGCCATGTTAGGAATAAAATGTGACAAGAAAGGCAATGTAACTTTTGTCCTGTCAGCTAAGAGGTTCACTAACAACTGATAATTTTTATTTTTCATTGCTAACACCTTGGTGCAGTAAGGACCACATAGTTATTCAGTTTAGATTTTCATTAGAGCCAGCTGGAATATTGCTAGTAGTAGTAAATGCTGAGAAAAGATTTAGCCTTAAATGATCAAACATAATACATGTAACAGGATCACTCATTGCTGGAACCTGTTCAGTTATTTGGTATTCAGTGAACTAGTCATATTTCAGACATTTCTGATCCATTTTCCTTTTTCTGCCGAATTATCTTAACATGAAAGAAGATTCTTTTTTGTTCATAGTTCATCAGTCTGTTCAACCCAATAAGGCCTTTCACTGTTTGGTTTCATGCTTATCTCTTTAGGGACACTTGAAACCTCTAAGGCAATTTTGAGTGCTAAATCCACAATGCAGGTGGTAGAAAAGATTATTGGCTCAAAAAAAAAAAGGAAGTTTGTGGTTGGGCCCATTATGAAAGGAAATTCTTTCCAATGGTTTACAAATAAACTGACTTCAACTCATGTAGGATAAAACTCTTGTTTAGGAAGATTTTGTCTTTTACTCTATATGGAGAAATGAAAGAAAACTTTGTTAAACAAGGGGGAACAAAAGCCCCAGATGAGCTGTTTTTCTGGAGAAGGATGCAGAGAATTAACCCTTTTTTGACTGCTGAGGTCCAAAATCCAGTAGGATTTTTTAAGAGATCTGCAGGCGGTTGCTTCTGTAAGAAGCTACAACTGGCTAAGCTTCACTTACAAGTGGATTTAACTACAACATGCTGCTTTTTAAGTGTTGCAGACAGGAAGAAGCTCAATTGACACCTGCTTTGCATAACAACTGGCACACAAGAGATGAAACTTTCATTTCAAAGGATCTGTTTGTTTGTCTCATAATGGATTAAAGTGCCACTGTGCCAACATTTAGGCTTGATTCTGCTTTCATTCAAGGCAGTGGAAGAACCTCTACTGACCTTGAACTATGCACAGCCTTGAGTTTTTTTGCAAGGAAAATGGCTGGCTCTCACTGATGTTTGTTGCTGATGATTCTGTCAGGCCCGAAGAAATGCTGAAAGTGCCTGATGTCCAGATGTCTGGAAGATGAGGATTCATTCACACCTGCAAAACTTTAAACAAAATGACAAAATGTTAGTGAAAAACAATTAGGAGTCGAGATTTTTTGTGTTGTTTTAAAGAATATGAAGTACTGCAAGATTTGTTCTTTTCCTTTTCTTTTAAAGAGATTTTTATTTATTTGATTCAAGTCTAACTCAATTTAGTAAATCCTCCTTATCTAAAGCAGTTTCCACATGGGGGAAAAAACATACAGAAAGAACTTTTTGAAATGATGTTATGGAAATTCAAACCAAAATGATTTAGAACCCCATTGCCAACAATGGTATTAAGGTACTCTGACAAAATACATCTAAAACACTTCTGTGTCAAACAAGAGCAAACTGTGCTGCAAGGATACACATCCAGCATTTCCAGTGCCCCACACTCCTGACCTGCACCCCTTGCCCCACCAGCCCTGCTGGTGTCCCTCATTCCTGACTTGCAGCCCCCTGGCCACCCCAGCCCTGCAGCCCATGCACCTTCATGCTGCAGCCCCGGTGCTGGCACACACACATGCACACACATACCCCCATTCCTCCCCCCACAGTCCCCAAGCCTTTCCTGCCTGCAACTGCCAAGGCTTGCAGGCAGACCCATGTGATGCTACCACCCCCAATCGCTCTGCCCCACTGACTCCAGCTCCAAGTAGCGCCTTGCTGGAGCAAACTGAAAAGTGCCAGGAAAGACTTTGATGCTGAGCAGAGGCAGGGCAAAATCCCAGACATTTGTTGATATTTTAATAAACCACCCAGATGGAAATTGGGGGATCCAAAAAGAGGACATGTCTGGGAAAACATGGATTATACGGTAACCCTAAATAAAGGTTCCTTTGTTCCTTTTGTTCCTTTTGTTGAGGACAGGGAGCTCAGTTATGCCATTCTGGCAGATCTTTCTTTCAAGGAGAAAAGAACATGGTGTGCCAGTTACTTCCCTTTGACTTTATTTTTATTTTTATTTTTTTTGTGGCTCTGGTGTGTGGCGGGGTATCCAAATCTGCTTTCCTGCCACAAAACAAATCCAAATCTGTCTTTAGATTCATGCCTCTGGGTGTGTCTACAAAAGACACTAGAAGCACAGTAGACTAATTCTACTGCACATTAGCATGTCATGGAGCAAGCCATGCTAACGTGCTAATGCACAGTAGAATTCGTTTACTACGCATTAATGTCACATAAAAGACATGCATCAGTACCACTGTGCAGTAGCATTGATTGCAGCACATTAAGTTGATACTTGTTCTTGCAGGTAAGAAACTTAATGTGTCATAATTATGGCACATTAATGCACATGAAGATGTGCCCTCTGACTGCCTTGAATTGACTAGTTTGACCTATCCCCATTTTTAACATACAATAGACAACCACTTACAAGGCTGTGCTGGTACGTTTTTGTGACTTACTGAATGGTTGATTCGCAGGATACTGTAAGTTTCACAATCTTGGGTGTTGTTCTCAGCTCTTGGAGTCATGCGATTATGTAAGAATCTCTTTTTTTATTCTTTTTTTAAAGAACGTTTCTAGCCCCCGGTTGAAGGTTATGTTTGAGAAAATGAACCGTGCAGACTCAAAAACAGAAGGCAAATAAAACCCCCAAATCTGATCATTTGAATTCTGAGTTTGAAGCACTTGAGAGTTGCACTGGTTTTTATCCTGGCATTCTGGCTTGTGCCGGACCTGGGAACGCTAACTCTGAATTTCCTGCCTTCTGTAGATTAACAGCTGCAGGCCTAAAATTTCATGCACAAAGTGTTTTTTTTTAATTTTAATTTTTGCATACAGTTGTTGAATTAGGTTTAAATATTCTTACTGGATGCTTGTAGATGTGTTGGGAGGCTGCTCCAATGCACTGTAATTACAGCGCATCAGAGCTGATTCGATTAACTGAGTCTGCTGGAGCATGGGAATTAGCCTCTGTCTCATGTATCAGCATCTCTGTGCTTCAAAATGGCAGGGGGGATGCTTGAACTAAAGCTTGTTGAACAAGCTTTAGTTCAAGTGCTCCCGCCACCATTTTGAAGCATGGGGACACTGATACAGGAGACACTGCAGTTCTTTAATTAGAGTGACCCTTGGAGCCGCTCTAATTAAAGCAGCCACGCTCCCCACCCTTGGAGCATGTATAAAAGTGCTCACTATAACGATTTCTGTCTTTTTAGGCCCAGGGCTTAAAAGTAAAGAAGGGCACTTTGTATCTGAAAGCTCATCTAACATCTTTCCCAGCTGTATACTTGGCCCAATAAAATATATCACCAAAACCGCCTCCCCCTTGCTTTTTAGCCTCAAGCAGTTACTAAGGGCTGAGCCACTAACAATTTTTATATCAATTTCACTATATTAGTTTGAAACTGTACAGTACAACCATAAGTGAGGACACTGCTATACTAGTGTAAAGGTATTTATGTTGGTAAAACTTCCACCTCTTGGTGGTAGTTCTTGGAATTTGCTGAAAAAGAATCTTCCTCTGCTTCCAAACCAGAAAGTTTGAGAAACGTTTTTGAATGCTGAAGGAGAGTACATGTTCTGTGAGCTGATAGTAAGAACAAATTTGGCATGAATTCAAAATCTAAAAGCAGAGATGGGCAGAAGATAGCATGCTTTGTTCAGAGCCCCAAGGAAAAAGATCAGTGCTGGGTTGGTGGTGGTGGTGGTGGTGGGGGGCGATAAATCATTAAGCAGCTTACATATAGTGAGGAAGAAGCACAGAAGCTTGATACCAATTATGAAATGTAAAAGATCTGTCAAGAGACTGAAAGGAAGAGAAGAAAAGAATGCAGGACTCCGCTGTGGACACTGACTCAGGTAAAGGGAGCACTGAGCTGGAAGCCAGCGACCTGTTTTATATGCACCTTAAGTGATCGAACGTATCTTTAAATGTTAAATTTTTTGTTTTTTAAATTTGGTAAACTGAGTCAATACAGTTAAAAAAAAAAAAAAGATAGACCTGACATGTATACATTTACAAAAAGCTGTCCTTATCTAAAGAGCTCTGGTATCACCTAAATAGTAATTCTCAACTGGATTCTCACGGGAGGAAAAACACTTACAGTAAAATGATTGTTGGTGTTTTGGGTGAGGATTACATGATCCAGGGACACTATAAAAAAACAGAGGCCTATGTGCTGAAGTCAGAGTTTCACCAGTTTGCTTTGGCTTAGGAGCTGGGTGCTGAATCTACACAAGAATGCAAACAAACAATTTGGGTCATGTGGCTTCTCACTGAGCTACTGTTTACACCAGTGAGTATTTTACACCTTAGGGAGAAGTGCATGTACACATGCTGAAATGCGTCTTTTCCAATTCCTTCTTCAGCTCAGCTCTGTTTTCCTCTTTTGGTGCACCATCACAGCTACAATAACACTCCAACACTACTTCAAGACGGGAGAGATTGAAATTCATTGTTTACAAAGGCCCAGTTGGTCCAATAAAAGATATTACCCAAAATACCTCACTTATTGTGTATTCCTTGGACTATCTCATAGCTATGATCACATGCTATCCTTACTATTTTGGTATTTTCATCTGACATCTGGGTTGTAGCACCTTTTTTCACCCTAGGATAAATAATGATCAAGGGATTTTAATCCTCAGATTTTAGGATATAAGCCAACCACTTTGGGGCTATTCCAAAGCCCATGGGTGTCAATGGAAAGATTCTTCAGTGGGCATTGATCACCTACAATTAGAAGATCATGTCTTGGAAAGGTATTGTGAGGCAAAATCCTGGCTCTCTTAAAACCAATAGCAAAATGTTAATTGAAATCAATGTGCTCAATCTTGACCCACAGGCCGTGTCCAGACGAGTGAGCACATGCCTACTGCAGCACCTCAAAACAGTTTGAGATGCCATAAAAGGCACACTGGGAATTTTGATACTGGGAAATCCTGGTGTCAAATAACCCCCCAAACACCATGAAAGAAACCTGAAGCATGTGGCCAGAGCATCTCCATAGCTGCCCCATGCCCTTGCTGCCCCAGCATGCTGGAGCAAATAGGAGCGGGCCAAGGCTGCAGCAGCGGATCGACCCAGATTCTGTGCCAAGTAAGCAGGGACGTGGGTGTGGGGGGGAATGTGGGGGTGGGAGGAACTGTGTGGGAGGTGGGTCCTCTGCCTGCCTTCCCACGTAGTGCAGCAGCAGCAGTGGCCATTGGGACACTCGTGACAAAGACCCCCCAGTGACTGCACATGGTGCCAGCCTGGACTTGCTGGTGCACACCCATAGGCAGAACCCAGCTGCTCATGTGTCACCCATGGCTCCTGGCACTGCATGCCAGAGCTGCACACTCTGGGGCTTGGTTGGGTCCTGCCTCCATGGAACCAGACTGGCTCAAGAATGCACAGCTCTGGCATGTGATGCCAGGCACTGTGGGTGACAGCATGAGTGGTTGGCTCCTGTCTGAGGGTATGTACCAGCCAGTCTGGGCTGCTGCCATGTGCAGCTGCTGGGGGTGTCTGCCAAGAATGGCCATGAGTGCCTCAATGGCTGCTGCTGCTGCTGTGGGAGGGCTGTGCACTGTGTGGAAGATGGGGTGGGGAGCCCATCTCTTCCACATAGTCTTTCCCCTCCCCACACAGTCCCCCAACAACTGCCCCCACAATACACCCACTAACTCCACAGCCCCCAAGCACCCCACAACCCCTTACCCACATATGCACCCACAGACCTCACACCCACAAACTCCAAAACCCCACATAAGCCCACTGCTCCCACAAACCTAACCCCCACAAATCCTACACCCACCCCTACACCTACCCCAAACCCTCCCACACCCCTTCCCCCCCAAAATCTGGCCCCCTCTCCTGACAAACCTCACACCCTGTGTTCTCAGCTGCCAGATGGGACAGAACCTGTTGGTGAGCGCCACAGCTGCAGGGGCAACTGGGACATACAGCCTCAGCTTGGAGGTGCTCCTGGTCCCAGAAACCACGTGAGTGTGATGCGCTGGGGGCAGGGGTGGAAGTAGCAGCAGGGGTGGAAGTAGCAGCAGGGGTGTGTGTGACAGAAAGAGAGATGGGGGTCAGGGGCGAGGGAGAGCTCTGGTTAGGAGAGGCTGACAGAGCCAGACTTAGAGTCCCGCTGCCTCCTTAGAGCCGCCTATGCAGGGGGAAGCCAGCCTGGGAGGAAAGGGACTTGCTTGGCTCAGTCCCTGAGCCCCAGTCAAGGGCTTCCCAGGAATGACGTGGGGATCGCTGGGGCCTGGGCACAGGTGCAGGGAGCAGAACAGAAAGGCTGGCACTGCTCAGTGCCACAAAGCAGTGGGTAGGACAGCTACAGCTGGACTCATGCTGGGATGGAGCTGCTGCTGGAAGGGAGTTAGTGGGTGCAGACAGGGTCTGTGGGTCAGGAATAAGAGGCACTGGTGGGGCTGTGGGTTGGGAGTGAGGGGCAAGCACAGGGGAAGGGTGCCAGCATACCGGTGCCCCACACTGTGGTGAGCAAAGGGGGCAGAGGCAGCTCTGATTTTTCTGTGTTAAAAGAACCAAAAGTATCATAGTACCTAGGGTCAGAAAAGCAAACGCCAAAGTGTATAGATATTTAGAATTCCTTTTATTATGATGATAGAGGCACTAGTAGGCTTCCAAATTGCTTTAAAATTGTAAATATATCAATAAAACATTGCCCAACTGATCTCTCTCTCTCTATATAGAGGTGTTTCATTTTAATTGCAGAAGAACACGGATGTTGGGTATTTTAATGAAAGAATTTGGGTTTTTAATCAGAGAATTTTCAATTTTTAAACAGGGAACGCCAGGATCTCTGCTTGTGAATCAAGTGGTGAGGCCTGGACAAAGGAGCCTGACCAGGGCCAGTCCTGGGGACCCCACTGGAGGGCAGATGAGGTGGGTGAGCTGGCCATGTGGTGTCAGGAGGATATGCTTTGACAGTTCAAAGCAGGCCATCACAATGAGCACATCTTCTGGGCAATAGCTGCCCAGATGGCAGAGCAGGGGCACCAGAAGACATGACAGCAGTGCTGCATGAAGGCCAACTGTGCAGACACAGCCCTCTAACAGAAGTGCAGGAAGCTGTGCTGCAGTGCCCATATCACAGCTCAGGCAGCCGTGCAGTCCTCGTCTGGGTCTAGCAGGTGCGCAGCCATGGGGCCACAGATCAGGTGGCAGCAGGTCACAGCCAGGCAGCAGCCCCCACTGCCAGACTGCCACAGTGGGTAGTGGGAGCAGGGGCCACTTTAGGTTAGGGCTACTGCAGCAGTCCAGCTGGCACAAGGGGTTAGTGTCCCCAGATACCAACTGGCTGGGTCCCAGAAGTTCCTGAGAGATAGTAGCCCTGAGCTGGCCATCAAGGCATTTTTTTATACTGCAGGTGCTGGCCTCAGCCTCTAGCTCCACTTGGCTGAAGATCTGGGAGGAGCTTAACAGAGTCAGTTTGTCCCAAGTGGCATAACTTGCCCCACAGCAAAGTCCATGTTCAGCCACTTGTACTGAGGCAGAAATCTCTGGTGCAAATTTGTGCTGCTGGTTTTTGAGCAGCTGCAAGCACATGTGCCTGCATGTGTGGACATGCCTTTTGAGCTAACTGTCAGGCTGAACTCTGGCAGGACCCGTGCTGACCTCTTGGTGAGCTCAGAGAACTCGCTGTGTACATGCAAAGGTATGACTCCACCACCACACTCCCCTGGATCTTCCTCTGAATACCCTACTTTCACCGTGGATGAACACCAGATTCTTCAGAAGCAATAAAAAACCCTGTGGGCACATCCATGCATGCAGGCACATGCGCTTGCAACAGCTCAATTAACAGCGGCACAAATTTGTGCCAGAGATTTGTGTATCAGCAGACATGCTTGAACGTGCACCTTGGTGTGGGGCAAATTGTGCCACTTGGAGCAAGCTGACTCTGCCCAGCTCCTCCTGTCAGGCTGGGCTGGCTTCATGCAGGTAGGACCTGGCCCCACCCAAGGGCATGCAGCCCCTGCATGTGGCGCCAGAAGCCACAGGTAACAGCAAGAGCTGGCCTGGTTCTGTCTGAGGGCGTATGGGCTGGGCCAGGTGGTGCCATGTGCAGCCGCTGGTCTGAGGTAGCCCCATGCTATCGGGGGGTCTCTGCCAGGAGCAGGCATGAGCACCCTGACAGCTGCTGCTGCAGGGGTGTTGTGCACTGTGCTGGAGGGCTATGGGCCATGCAGGGGGTGGGGGACCCACCCCTCTGGAGCAGTCCCCCCCACTCCTACAGACCCTCCACCCCCATACAGTCCTCCCACCCCCACATCCCTACTTACCTTAGACAGCACCTGAGTCTGAGCCAATGTTGCAGCTTTGCTTCACTCCTATTTACCCCAGCACGCTGAGGCAGCATGCTGGAGCAGCAAGGGAAGGGGACAGGCATAGAGATGCTCTGGCTGGGTGCCAGAGAGTCTCTTTGGAGGCCCCAACCTCTGGTTGCTTCAGCGCACACTCCAGGAAAAAAAAAACCCTTTATCCCTGTATGTTTTTTTTATTGATACCAGGATTTACCAGTGTCAGAAGTAAAGCCTGTGCTGCAAATATGCAGCTTGGGGAACATTTTTTCATTCCCACCATGCCTCTTGCAGCATTTCAAACTGTTTTGCGATGCCACAACAGGCGCATGCTCGCTCATCTGTACGCGGCAATAGAGTTGTACAGGACCTGTGCTGAGCATCTGGTGAATGCAGAGCACTCGTGGCATGGGGAGCTGTAACGGGGCGGCCTGCTCGGAGCCCATCTCCTGGCGTCCCCACCCACCTGCTATGGACCAAGTGCCTGCCTTCTCGCCTGCCATGCCTGGTTGTTAATTAAGCGGGAGGCTGCCCACTGTATGCTCCAACGCCAGGGGCGCTATCTGCAGCTCTGTTCCTGCCCTACACCACAGCCCAAGCCTCGCAGATGGTAGTTGGAAATTCCTCTTTATGTTGGGGTCTCGGCTGCTGTGGGCCTACCCCTTTTCTCTGTAGCTACTTGACCGGCCGGCCATGACTGGAAAGTTCTGGACTTAAAGGTACTACCTTGTCTCTCAGTAACAGGGTTAGGGTTCCATGTCCCAGGAGCTCTGGCAGGACCCAGGCTGATCAGTGGGTGTGCAGGCAGAGCTCTGGTAGGAGCCACACTGACCAACCCCTCACTCTATATGTGTAGGGACCTACTGAAATCTCAATTTTGTGTCTTTCATAGAAAATGCAAAACCAGGTGTTTTCCATGAAGCACGATGAGCTTTGTGATTTGGGCGGGTTCACTGCAGGAGGAAAAAAAAAATCTTCCTGGCAAGCGGAGAAAAGGCTGGGAAGCCCTGTAATCTTGAAGCATGGGAGGGGGGAGAGGAGGAGTAGAGGCAGCAAATTAGAGGCTGAGCCTGTGATGTAGGCTCAGTCTGGGAGCCAGTCTGGGGCCAGTCAGGGAAGGGAGAGTGGTTTGGTGCTGTTTTCTAAGCAGCCAGAGACATGCTGCTGCGACATGCTGCAGCCTGAGGAGGATTGAGCAGGGATGAGCACAGAGAAAAATTCCTCCAAGAGAGCCAAATATGGTTCAGCTCTGGACCATGTAAGGCAATAACCTGCAGGGACCTTGCACACAGATGGAGGCAGACTGTTCTGTACTGCTTGCAATGCTACTCTGGATGTGTTGAGGAAAACTAGTACAAGATTGACTCTTAGGCCATGCCCAAACAGGCATGGCCCTGAGGTATAGCACCACAGACCCATCTGCAGCACCATACACTGCACATTCAGGCATTCCCCGCTCTGCTACCTTGGAACCCCAGGGGTTTTCTTTGACCCCAGGAGATCCTGGGCACACGTGGTGGCAGTGTATACTGCCCAAAACTGGAGCCTGGTCAGCCAGAGCCACACTCCAGCTGCCAGCCAGATTCCCAGCTGTACGAGTGCCACGGCTGCAGCTTCCTCAGACCCCAGGACCTTAGGGAAGGCTGCTGGGGCCAGCACAGTTACTGGCTCCGGCTTCCCCTATCCGACTTGGGATAACCTGCTGCACACCCCTATCCCACTTGGGATAACCTGCTGCACACCCCTATCCCACTTGGGATAACCTGCTGCACACCAAAGGATGCATGGCATAGACATTCCCAGGGGACAAGTTGCAGCGGTGCAAGGTGTACAGCTGCTTCTTGTCCCTGGGAAATCAAATCTTTGCACTCCTGTGGATGCAGCCTTAGAGTCTGAAGCCCACATGAAATATAAGACTGCTGCAGAGGCTGAAAGTCAGAGCAAGAAACAAGTAACCATGTCCTTGTTCTTTAATCAGACCACAGAAAACAGCTTGGTAAAATGAAAGGCACATTTTTTCCGTGTGGAGTCTTTGGGAGCAGTGAATATCCCATTGGAAAAACTTGATCACTCAAAGTTAAGAGGCTACCTGAACCAAAATGTGCCACATCCTGGCAATTTTCCACATGCAAACAAGCTTCCCCATGGTCATCTCTCTGCACTGATTTCTTTGCATGTGCAGTCCACAATGTCTGCATTGGCAAAGTATGAATCCTTCTCCCTTGTGGCTGATGAAGACGCCAATCCCTCAAAATATTTGTACCAGGGAGCTGGACTGACTGGGACCTGCATACTTTTCAAACAGAGCCAGTCCAGCTCACATCTGTCATTTTTTTCTATTGTGTCTCAGACTATAATGAAGGCAATTGTCACCTATGGCTTAGAATTTAACAAGATTTCAGCATTTCTGTTCAACAATGCAATGTATATGTGCACGGCTTTCTCTGATGTGCTCCAAGAAATGCTGCCCAATGCAGTTTATGTCGCCTGCAATGCGCACAGTCTGTCTTCAGTAAGTGACAGCTGGCATGTGCAGTTCCCTAATGTGGATAGCTTGGTGTCTTCCTTCAAGAAAGCCTTCAAGTACTGGCCAAGCCATAAGGTCTGGCACAGGGCGTCTGTTGCCAGTCAAGGTGGGGACTTACATGCCACTGTGTCACTGCCCCAGAGCCTGTGCTCACAAGGTGGAATCTGTGGTTCAACATGGTCCGTTACCACACTGAGTATATGCAGTACTACCAGCAGTTTGTGGATGAGGAGCTGGAAATCACACCCAGCACACTGTGTATGCTTAAGCATGGGTGCCTGGTTCTGTCTTAGCCAGGAGGGGCACGTGCCTTCCCCCTATAGCCAGTCTCACAGTTAATCTCGCTGCCTGGGGTGGGGGAGCCTCCCATGGCAGATCTTGCAGCCTGGAGGGAGTTCCCCAGCGGCCAATCACTGAGGCCAATCACTGCAGCCACTTCTGGGATTGGCCAGCACTTGCAGGGCGGGGCACTGGTGCTCCCACGTGCCCCTGCCCATCGCCTAATGATCAGGGGGTGCACCGGTGCTCTCAGGGGGTGCATGTGCACCCCTCTGCACCCCTCTATGCATCACCAGTGTGCTTAAGATTTACAGTCTCCCGGAACAGGGACTTCAAGATTAAGTGATGTTTGTGGTGGAAAATGCCACCCAGTTCATGGCGCTTCTAACATGGTTTGAAGGCTGGCAGGCTGTAATCCACCATGCACACAACAAGCTGATGAATTTGATAAGATGGGTCAAAGACAGGGTGTCACAAGAACTGTCCAGCTATCCTTGTGAAAACCAGCAGAGAAGAGACCCGTTCCAGGCAATAGTTGTGAAGTTGAACCAGTACTACAGGTATGACCCATAGCTGCCATCATGATTCAACTGTTTACAACTGACTGCCTCCTTCCTTAGTGCTGTTTGCATTTTGCACCCCAGCCAGGTGTGTGGTCTGAATTGCGACTCTCAGCTACAGGAATCAATCCCTGGATAGCAGAAAGAGCATGGTAACGAACATGCTGCTTACATGAACTTTGTCAAAGAGTACTAGATGCCTGTGCCTGTACCTGTGTTTTGGGACAGGCTGTGACCAGTTTCCACATGTGTACACCCTGGCAAAACTCTGCCTCATCAGTCCAGTGAACTCATCAGATGCTGAGCATGCCGTGTCAGTGTATGGACAATGACAGAGGATGTCAGCGGCTACTGCTGCTGGATGCTGCATGCTAGCATTGAACAGATAGCATGAATTGCCTGTCTCAAAGTTAGCATTGAGTAACCTCCTTTTTACAACATCCTTTAATAAAATATAGTTATGGGATTGGTCAAAATTCATGCTGTGTGTAGCTTTAACTTCATAAGCCATTTTAGTTTAGAGTTGAATTAAATGCTTAGATTGCTTAATACTGTTTCCATTAATGGCTTCTGCAGGCTTTGCCCCCCTGATTAAGCCCATGGAAGCCATGAATGGTAAACAATTAAGCCGTCTGCCATTGTGTGGGGAGTACAGGACTGCTGGGGCCACTCCGCCAATCAGAGGCATGGGGAGCCCTGCTGTGATAAACCCATGAAAATGGCAGCTGGTCTTATAATCTGCCCGTGAAATCGGCTGCCTGCCTCCATGATTTGAATAGATCTCTCCCTACACATGTGCAGCACAGCTGAAGCACCCCTGATCCTGGATCTGCTTGTGAGGGTATTTCTTGTGGTTACCTAATGTAGCTCGAAGAGCAGGGTGAAATTTAATCACCAATGACCCTCAATAAAAAGACTAAAAAGTTGGATTGATTCCTTCTGGTTGTCATCTGGGTGTAGTCTGTGTGTATGTGTGCAGATTTAAGGTGCTTTCCCCCCACCCCACAGCCCTCCAGAGTGGTTTGCCTGTGGCCCAGGAGAATTGCAGACAATCTAGAGAAAATATGCTCTGTGTGCAATTCAGTGGCAGTAGACTTGGGGATGTGTTTGTTCTAAATGAAAGTAAAATACAGGATATCCCCCAACAATCAGTCTCAAAAGGCTGATCAGGGGTATCATTATAAATACAGAAACCAGTTATTGTCTATATTAGGACTGAGAACAGGATTTTAAATTAAGCTTTAGCTGGAATGGATTTTTAAAGTTATTTTTAGCCTAAGCCATGTAGGAAACACATAGCTGCATAAATACGCTGTAGACTAAGTTAATAAGAAAAAAAGTCTAGTCAATCTTGGTCAGATTATAGCTGTGTTAGGGATTTTATAGCTTTAGTTTTTAATGTTTATAATTAAATACGATGTACTTTTTTGGTAATTCGCATACATTCATAGCCAAATAATAAACACACTAGTAGACTAAAGGAATCTTCTAGTGAGTAAAAGACATTGTGGCACCAATGTCTGTCCTTCTAGTGTCTTTCCATAGTATGCAGGATGACAATGATAGGTAAGTGCTTGCAAGGAAGTGTGGGGAAAGGAAGGATGTAGAAAAGAACAGAATGAGAAAAAGGTCTATCTTTTTTTTATACCATATTTATTTATTAGCTTTATATGCTGAGCTGAGAGTGGCTTACAATAAACCCATCAAAACAGAAAAAATATCTATGTAAACAAGCCTGAAACAAAACAGAGGTCTGCTAATGTTTCAGTTTAGGAGCTCATTAGCACTAGAAAATGGTGTGTATTATGGGGAAAGAGGAAAGGTAGGAAAAAGTTTTTCATTGTTTTAGTCCTTGACCCAACCCAAGAGGCCTGAAAGCCAGATCGTTGGCTAGTGTAGGAACCTTTGACTATGGTTAAGCTGCAGACTCACCGCTGCAGAAGAGCAGAACATTGATAGTTTGGAGATCATGCATGGGAGGTGCTTTGAAGTCATTGCTGTCACTAAAATACGTGTGTTCCTGTGCTCTAGACCCTGATGCCAGGGTTTTATTTATTTATAACTAGATGTATGTAAACATGTGTGTGTGTGTGTGTGTGTGTGTGTGTGTGTGTATATATAAAAAAATCTCTCTCTATAGCTGTAAATATAGTTTTTTAACCAGTATGTGTCAAAGGTAAAACACACAAACAATCTTGGTTGTAGGGATTGAAACTCAGGATTCCTCTATCCCAGGGGAGTGTTGTCCTCTCTGGATGGCAGTCATGCTCCCTCTTGCTTGCTCCTTTTCTGGCCTGATGAGGCTTGCTAGGGCTGGGAGAAGCTTTGCGTGCTGATTTGATATGAAGGAGATTTGGCCCGATTTGGCGGCTGAATCTCTGAATTTGAATTGCATCAGAAGACATATAGAAAGGTCCAAATTGACTTGAAGCTCTCCAAATTGATTTGGAAAAGATTCGGAGAGCTTCGGCGATTCGGGCAGTTCCTAGTCACTGCTGCAGAAGGCTGGTCCCGGGCTCCATGCTGATAAGTAGGGAGTGGGGGGCGGGGGCAGAGGAGGGGGGACGGGACCATGGGGCTGCATCCCTTGCCTCCTCCCCCAGTCCCCCTGAGTGCCCCCAACCCCTGCCTGCTGTCCCAGCCCTCTCCATGGCTGCCCCGTCTGGCCCCAGCTCCTGGCTCCTAAAAAAAAAAGCCCCCACTAACCGGTTGCTGCAGTGACTGTCAGGGCTTCCAGGAGCTCATGGCAGAGCCCGCTATGCAGCATGGGGCAGTGGGGGCAGCAGGGATCACCCCCCTACCTGGCAGCAGCCAGTAAGTGGGGGCTTTTTTTTTTTAAAGAGCCAGGAGTCTGGGGCCGGGTGGGCAGCCATGGGTCGGGGGGGGAGGAGGGAGTTGGGAAAGCGGGCGAGGATGCAGCCTGTCCAATTCGGAGATTTGTCCGATTTGGTGGTAGCCGAATCTCTGAATCAGATTTAGCTGAATCTATTTGGGACAGTGATTTGAATCACCAAATCAAATAATTGTCCCCCGAATCGGCCGAATTCGAAGTGAATACTAGCCACTTCGTACAGGCCTAATGCTTGCACTCCTGCCTGTCTAGTGGCCCAGCATCAGCAGGAGGGAGAGAGGCAGCCTTTACCCAGCCTAGTCTATGCCATGCGGGTTTAGGTACACTCCTAGAAGTGTGGAATTTGGCTTTGAGTTCTCTCAGGGTGAGGAGGGCCTTCCACACCTTCCACGTGTTGTACAAGCGCTCTACCCACTCTGCAAAAGGTGGATTTTGCAGCCCCTTGCTGTGTTTTGTAACGCTCTGCATACCTGCCGGCAGCACCCATCATTTGGCACGCTCTGTGGCTGCTTGTGGAATCAGACAAGAGTTTGATGCCTCCCAGAAGCAATCTGGATTACAGCAGAACTCAGGTGGGAGGCAGCTGCCAAATGGATCATCTAAATCCCTCCTGAACATGCACTGTAGCCTCAGCCAAGCTGTCCAGGGATATTTTCAGGCCAAAGTACAGGAACCCCATAAGCTTAGACACTTAAGTATTTTTGTGGCCATTGGAGTAAGGCTGGTCACTTTTTGTGACTTCAACATAGAGTTGGGCATTTCACTAGCCAAAAGCAAATATTGATTAACAAAGAAAATATTGGTCAAATAAAGTAAAAAAGTTCAAATATTTTAAAGCATTAATTTATAAGAGCAACAGCAACAGTAATAAAAAAGGGCTTTCTTAAACTCCTAAACTTAAACTTATGCCTAATTGCAAAAAAACACATTACTTGAGGTGGCATCAATTTACATTTGTGAAAAAATGAGAATCTAAAAAAATGTAAAGAACAAATATTGCCATAATTTTTTAGCACTGTTAGGCTAGTATTTAAAAAGAAATATTATCAAAAAATGAACAGTTAAAAGGGGGAAAACAAGAAAAGTAATTTTTAAATGCAGTTTTGCTAGGTAGGCAGTAGGCCAGCTTTTAATGCATTTTGCTTATCTCCTCCTTTCTTTGCCAGCTTCAAACACTTTCTTGATATCTTTGATAAATTCAGCAGCATCTTCCTCTTCATCTGAATATTGTGTCAACTCTTCATCTGCCATTTTCTTCTGAACATTAAATTGTGATAGAAGGTGACTGGCATCTGAATAAAGGAATCCTTCAGACCAGTTCTGGTTTTGGAGTGATTGGTGGACCAGTCTTGTCCCACAAATGCCATAATTCATGGAAGCATTAAAGAATTTCTACCATAGTAGCTAGAGTACAAGGAGGACACAACCAAAATTTTCCACCATGAGATTTCTGAGATTGGACTTCACACTGTTTCACAATAGTGAAGAGGCTGCTTCTTTGCTGCCTCCACCAGAATTGCTTGTTTTTATAGCTGTTAAAATTTGCAACAGCTACGACAAGTTCATTAACTGAGTCAAAGTTACATTACAAGATTTTTGGCCCTGCAAGTGTAGATCATGTTGGTTGGTAAGGTTGTATGTGGGAATCATCACTTGGTTTTTTCATGATCTTATTTTCATAGATTCTAGAGTCGGAAGGGCCCCATTGGATCATCGTGTCCGACCCCCCGCCAGGAAAGAGGACCGAGGCCAGATGACCCCAGCCAGGTGATTGTCAAGTCTCCTCTTGAAGACCTCCAAGTTAGGTGACAGCCCTACTCTCTTGGAAGCCCATTCCAGACTCTGGCCACCCTTCTTGTAAAAAATGTCTTCCTAATATCTAACCTAAATCTACTCTCCACTAGTCTGCACCCATTATTCCTAGTTACTCCCTGGGGCGCTCTGGTAAACAACACATCCCCAATTCCCTGCGGTCCTCCCTTGATAACTTTATAGATGGCTACAAGGTCACCCTTCAGTTATCTTTTGTATAGGCTGAAGAGGTCCAGATCTCTCAACCTCTCATCTATTATTTTTTTCTCTTCTGCTTTTGTAAGTAGATTTTCAATCAGTATTCTTACAACTATGTTCCTTAATATTCAGTAACTCATTCCTGGCATCAGCCAATAAAACTCTATCATTTTACTTGTACATAGTGTGAATGGATTGAGCTACAGGGTCAAGCAGTGATGCCACCAGCCAGGGGGCACATCTACATGTGCAGTTAACATGCCTGAATTTTAATGTGCCATTAAAGCACTCCGGGATGCACATCTACATGGACTCTCCCCTATTAGGAGAAAATTGCCCCTGACAGGACCAGCCCAGATCAGGGCTGCTCCTACCTTACTCTACCCCCATGCAGCATCCAGCTAGAGCTCCAGGCTCCCCTGGGTGCCAGCTTTGGGGCTGGCAGGAGGTATGGAGGCTGGTCCTGATCCCCATATGGCTGGGAGAGCCATCCCTACTTGGCGGGACACTGCCTGCCAGACACATGGGGATTGGCAGGGTCCTGATCCCCACAAGACCAGGACAGCCATCCCCATTCAGTGGGGTTGCTGCCTGATGTGACTGGCAGGCAGTGTCCCCACTAAATGGGGATGCTTCTCCTGGCCACATGGAAATCAGGTCCTGACCCAATCTCCATGCGGCTGGGTCACAACTGCCAGGACAGCTCTTCCGGCCAAGTAGGGATTGGGTTGGGTCCTGTTCCCCATGTGGTGTGGAGATAGTTGCCCCTGCAGCTGGCACAGCTCCACCTTGCACTGGGGCTTAGCTAGGCAGACAGCCCAGCTGTCTGGGCTGACTGGGAGCAGATTGCTCATGGTCAGCATCTACACTTGTGCTACTGCCCAATAGCTAATGTGCGGTTAATCTATTAGCTGTATTTCCTGCTATTAACAAATGGCACATTAGCCTAATTTAGTATGCAGTAAGTCTTGCACATGTGAGACAGCAATGCTTTACTGTGCATTAGTGTAAAAAAATCCACCACACATGTATCAGCACAGATTACTTAGGAGCAACCTCAGGCTATCACTTCTTTAGCAGCAGATGGTTGAAATGGAGTCTTTTTTATCTGGAGATCTTGGGTGTAATAGTAGGTGCCCAATGTGTTAGACAAGGCTTACTCCTTGCAAATACAATTGAGAGCCAGGGAAATGGGGCTGCAAGTAAGTGTTGAAAAACCTGACAATGTTTTTCACACTTGACATGTGTGATGAGAAACTTGTCTTATCTTTGGTACCATCAGTAGAGAGCTGCATCATATTGGCAGCACATCCATAACACAGAAGGGGTGGATGTTCATTTATTAACAACGCCCTATCAGCTTTATGTTAGCTTCAGCTTCAGATGAATTGTTCTGTCAATCACAGTCAAATTGTGACTGACCCAATACATTGACCATACGTTAAAGCTGATTGGCATTAGATTTGACTATGTAAAGATGCTCAGTTGTACATTGGGCTGAGTAAAACACGGGTGCTGGAGCTGTTGCTACAAAGTTGATATTATTCTCCTGGCAAGTGTCGCTCCATCTATCTGATGCTAGAGATGCAAGGAGTTTGCATAATTACAACAATTCCCTTTTTCAGCTGTTCTGCTCCAGCAATCTGAAGACTTCCTGCAACCCATTTTATACTTGCAGTTTTGAACGTAGGACACACTTTAGAATATAAGGATTCTCAGCTATATGAAATGATGTACTTCTTGCATAAATATCTCTAGCATTAATGTTGTCGTATTTGGTTTTTTTGGACATTCAATCAACCTCCTCCTTGCTCCCCTTAATACCAATTTGATAAACACCTGAAAACTTTTGAGTAAGAATTGTTGATGCTGAAGTACTCTGAGTAGCAAAATTCTTATTAGAAGATGATGAAATGGCGTTAGCTGTACTTTTACTGCCACGCATATCTTTATCAAAAGACTGGGGTTTGCAGCGATTCTGCTAAAGATGAAGTAGAATAATGGTTCTCCCCTTTCTTAGGTTCGACACACCCCTTAGACTCATGATGCCCCTCAAGAAATGAGTTTACTTGTTTCTTGACTGCCAAGAAATATTAGAGCAATTCTTCTATTGCAAAGAACTCAGGGGGCTCACAACAAGTCAGAACATTTCTGTCGTATGGATTTCCATTTGAAATCTCTGGGATTATCTTGGGACTCATGTCTGCATACTTAACAGTGCTAACATTGTGTGACACCCTTGAAAAAAAACTTCAGAAACCCCAGGGCACCATGGCACCTTGTTTGAGAATTACTGAAGTAGAAGACTGCCATTTTGACACAGGGCCATTATCCCTTTCTTGCTCTTTGACTTCAGTAATTTCTCTTTGGCTCCAACTGGATATCTGGCACAGGAATTCAGTAAGTGCTTTCCATTTTTGTTTACCTGTCACATACCCAGTTGAATAGTACTTTCACTTAGTTTAATAGATATTTTCATGTTCATTGTGAGCAAAACATTTCCATACAAATGAGCTTAGCTTTGTCTGATTCTTCATAATTTATTAATGTCTCATTTGCTGGAATGTAAAGCTCTAGATTATGAAGCATCCGTTGTATTCAGTCAACTAGTAACTGCTTCTTACTGCTACTGTTTCAGAAGATGCCAGAAAATCAGGATGTCTTCAGACATACTGGTTCAGACATAGTTCCAGGACCTTTGCAGACTTTCAAATCATGTGGAGAAGGAGGAGGTAGATGGCCTTTACAGTTAGACCAGATTCACAGGAGAGCTCCTTGTCCATGTAACCTGTGCTACATTCAGGGCACGCCCTGTTCTCTCTGAACTACTGGACAGAGCTGCCCACTGTATCACAGATGCCCAATAGAGGGCATCAAATCAAGCCATGTAGAGGTGCTTCTCCAGTAGTTCCTGTAGCCCTACATAGTCTAATAGTCAACATGACAGGAGGCTCCTGGAACTCAGGACAGAGGAGTAAAGCAGGGGATGGACTAGGCTGCGGTGTGCACGTACAAGAAGAGGAAGGAATTATATATGTATCTGTATATTTGTGTATGCATGTTGGGGCACAGCTGTCACTTTTGCTCTTGCTAAGACATGACATGTGACTAAAAAAGCCAGCCCTCTACCTGTATTGAAGCATTCTTGGTTTGCTAGAATATTTGACAATATCAGTCCACGGTAAAATAATAGGCAGTCATTGATTAGCTTGTCGTGTTTGTTTTAAAGAATGTGTACAATTTAGCGATTATAATAGTGGAGCATGTAGGGTTTGGAGCTTTACTTTATGCAAGACGTGAGTTTTAAAGGCTTTCTTTCATTTTTATATATATTTAAAATGCTAGATCCTCTATTTTATGAAACATAAAAAAAGACTAACATAATCATAAATAAGTACTGTAATCTAGGAAAGAGTCTTCTTTAGCTGAAATGGTGAAGGGCAATATTTTTGGCACAGTAGACTGCTTTTTCCCTGCTGCATACAGATGAGTGTATTTGTATTTGAGTGGGTCTGTCTCTGTCACTCTGGATTTGCTGCAGTGAGCATGTTTTGTTTTTTGTTTTTATTCAAAATCTACAAAGAAGCGATGTTTGGTTATGTCCCTACATAAGGGACAGCTCACTTTGGCCATTTTCAGCATATAGATCAAAGATATTCTGTGCTATGTAGTGTAACTATGAATACTACATATTTTAAATCCCACTGCTTTGATTTCATCCAGATATCTGTAGATTTTTATTAGGACTCATGTGGCTCAATCAATGTTGGTAGCAATAAAACACACATCCTAATCCCTTACTGATCCTTGATTTGTATCCAGAAGACTAAAACTGGTATAGCTTGCTATTTTATTACCCTCTGTAGCCTATGTCAAAAGTACACACCCTTGAGAAGTTTATATGTGATGCTTGGAAATCAAACAAACAGCTAATTAGTTGCATCCCACCTCCTCATGTGGCTAAATGAGCATGTAAAGCACATCATATTTGCTTTAAATAGCTTCATTCGTGAAGAGGGACCAGAAAGATCTGTGGGAGATTTCTGGCAACAAAGGAAGATTCCTTCTCCCCCTTTGAATTCTGTGGTGGAGTTAGAAGGGAAGGGATATAAAGTTGTGGAATTTTTAAAAGGCTTTCCTTTTTGTTTTCTATTCTCCTTGGCTGCGCTCATATATTTTAATACCATATAATAGTAAGGAACAAGGAAGGTCATTCAAAAATATTTTTTAATCTTTATTAAAACCAGAACTGCCTTTTGCTGCTGCTGGACCAAGTTTACCCATGAAATCCTACAATAGCTGAAGGGAATGAAATGCTCATTTACATTTTTTAAAAGACAGCAACACACATTTAAATGATCTTAGTCAACGCAGAACGTTTTGCTGTTCTGCATTTGCAGGCATCATGTGTCTTGTCCCTCTGTTGAGACAATATCCAAACACTTCCTAGGAATTCAAAGGCAATAACAATATTTCCATATTTTGAATCTAGGCGGGTAGGGAAAATGCTTTGTGGACTAATGATTTTTTTTTTTCCAGGTAGGGTTAGATTCAGTATAGTCCTCAAACACATGCTTAACTTTTAGTGACTGAGTGGGGCTTAAGTATGAGTTGAATGGGGTTGCTCATGTGTTGAAAGTTATAAACAGGAGGTCCTTGGACTTACAACACAATTGGTTCCTGAAAACCACCTCTTACGCCAAAACGTTGTAACTCAGAACCAATTTTCCCATAGAAACAATATTATAAATGGGGGATTGGCTCCTGAACCAAGGCCTGGGATTCAGTCAATTATAGTAATTGCTCTACGTTTCTTAGAAACATCACTTGCACCAGATTTACACTTTTCCGCCATTAGTATGGCAAAGAAACACTAAATTTTAAGAAAAAGTTGGGAAACACAAAGATTCACCATGTAAAACATATTGGAACAGCAACTGAGGGTCTTGAGTCAGGGCGATGGGTGGTGCAGTGGATTGGCGCAGGGAGATGGGGGTGCAGCAAACTTGTTTGCTGGCATAGTGTTGTGTCAGATTGAGCGTTGTAAAGTTGAAACCAATGTTGAAAAGTTGAAACAGGGTGTCAATGTATAACTGTTGTAAGTGCTGTTTGTCATAACTCGAACATCGTGAAGTAGAGGACTGCCTGTATGTGCTTTGCTACTGACCTGGTTCTATAAGGCATGGAGTTAGTGGGTCAGTCTCCCTTCTGAGAGAGCGATTGCCAACTCTTGATCCAGCTGTTGTGAATGTTCTGTTTGCTCAACTCAGTTTTTCTCTGTTAGTCATCAGTGCTGATAGGTTTCACTCACTCTAGCGTGAATCAGGCTGAACAAATGTTTCGCATCCTGGAGCAAGCATTTGTGGAGTGTCTTCAGTTGTGTTTGTAACCATGTTAGTTTATGTGAGTTGATGTATTGCAGTTACAATGCCACCCATTTCTCTAGTCTAGTCCAAAGTTCCAGCTGATCACAACTGTCCTGGGAGCATATGGAAAACGGGGAGGTATCTTTTATCTCTGATGCAGCTAGTATCAATTGCCCATCATGGCATGGAGCTTGAACTAAACACTGTATTGTGTAGATGCCGGTGTTGAGGAGATCAAAGAGGCAGTGTGCTCATGGCAATCTCTGTTGCTAAATAGCTTCAGGAATTTTCAAAGCATGTGGATTCATTCTAGCATATAATGACTTGCAATGTTCAAATTTGGAGATTGCTAATGTGTGTGTCACTGGGCCTGGCTGGGTTTGTTTCTGATGACTAGGACATGGTAGCAATTTACAGTCCTCCAGCATCCTGGGATGCACTGCTCCCAGCCTCCCACTCCTGCTGTATGATGTACCCACCTTTCCAAGCTTTACTACCCAGGGGGTTGTACTACATTTGGGAAGTGGGGCCCTGCCAATGTCAGGTGGGGATTTGTGGCAGCAGGGGCATGGAGCTGCTGGGAGGAAGAAAAGCACTGGGGCTGTGGCTTCTCTCCACAGGCTCCCTGCGTTCCCATCCTGAGGTGGTGGGAGGTGGGAGATGGCAGTTCTGCAGGGAGCCCCCAAGCCAAGCCCAGCTGGCTGGCCTTGTGCCACACACCTCTGCTGACTCAATCCCTGCCGCCCTGAACAGATCCCAGTCCCCCTAGCTTTTCTTGAAGAACGCTATCTGGTTACTTTGGGAGGTGGAGACCCATGTTCAGCAGGATGGAGCAGGGGCAGCATGCTTCTCTGCCTGCCAGCAACTCCATGTTCCAGCTTGCAGTCTCTCTGCAGCACAGCCCTCTCCCCACCTCCACCCACCCAAGGTTGGGAATGGGGGAGGAGTGTGGAGGGAAGCCACAGCCCACTTCAAGCTGCCTGGCCAGGGGAGAGCTGGTGGTACTTGGGGGAAATGGGGCCAGCTCCAGGCAAACGGTGCAGCCCTCTCTGGGGAAGACTGGGTAGGGGCTGGGAGTGGCAGGGGTCAGTAGAGCCACTTGGCTTGGGGCCTGCCACTGGGCTTAGCCCAGGCTTCCTGCGGCACAGCAAGGACAAAATTAAGGAGTCCTGGCTAGCCACACCCGTGATTGCCAGCCCTCTAGTACAAGGGTGGGCAATTATTTTGGGCAGAGGGCCGCTTACCAAGTTTTGGCAAGCTGTTGAGGGCCACATTTCCCTCTCTGGTGCAGGCAAGCAGGAACAGCCCCACAGTCCCAGGCCAGAAGCCTCTGCTAGGCGGGGGCTTCTGGTTGTGGGGACGGAGGTGGGTGAGTCTTGCTGCTGGGTCCTGCCACTGGCTTCCTCTTGGTCCTATTGGCCCTGGCTCCTGCCATCTTTGACAGGCAGCCAGGAGCAAATAAATATTAATTTTCTAAATTTTTAGGGGACCTGTGGGCGAGATAGAATGGCCTAACAGGCCTGATCTGGCTGCCGGGCTGTATTTTGCCCACCCCTGCTTTGGCAGCAAGTCGGAGCTGTGCAGGTTAGAGCAACTTTAATGGGCAACTGCTCTGGACACGTTCTAACTTTGATACCACACAACATTGCATACATCTAGTATGGCTGAAGAGTAACATGCAACAACACCCTGGAAAGCCCACTTTTGTTCAACATGGAGCAGATTTAATCCAAGGGCTAGGCATGCTGCTTTCACAACACACCTACGTTACCCAGCAAAGAAAATGTAACCTCAGCTGGCAATCAAACTATGCTCTCATTCCAGGCACTCTTTTAGGAAGCAGCGCGTTTGTGGATTTCCTCGCAGGTTTTATCAGCAGATTGATAGGTGGGCTCCACCTTTCCCCCAAAGGTAAGCGTGTGTTTTCTTCCAGGTTGGTGAACCTCCTTCGGCGGGCTTTAAACTAGGCTCGCCGGGGGAGGGGGAA
>JAGPOW010003648.1:98987378-99088529 GCA_030014935.1 Caiman crocodilus
CCCCGGTGCTCTTTCCTGCCAAGGCAGGGGGTCGGACTAGATGATCTGCCCAGGTCCCTTCCGACTCTAACTACTATGATACTATGATACTATGATATTGGAAAAACAGAGAGATTTTCCTCAAGCTCCTGCTCTTTTCCCCTATTCCCCCCTCCCTACTTCTCCTCCTTATTCTTTAAGAGATAAAAGGTAAAGGTGTTCCACTTACAGGCCATTGAGGCTCATTGGGACACTGGAGGAAGGGGTCCACTATTTCTTTAACCTCAGACCAAGACGAAAGTGATATGGTCAGTACTACACTCCAGCTGCCTTTACTTCTTGTTCTTTAAGGTCCTACAAATTCTTATCCAAGGTGAGAGGGATTTGTGTTGTGAGTTGAGTTACTCACCCAGTATCCAATGCTGTTCTTCTCTTGGTATATTGTCTCTGGTCTTGACCTCACTGAAGATAATGGGAAAACACTTCCACTTGGAGCTTGAAACCTTGGAGGGTTAGAATATTAGCACAAGTTTGACATCCTATTTCTTACTTTTTGGATACATTGGAGTGTATTTATCAATAAGCACTGGAGTTCACAAACTTCCAGTACATTTATGATGGCACCAATAGTTAGGAAGTATGAGAGATACCTCTCTAGATGGCCGTTACTTGTTAACATTACTATATCTGTCAAAGTGGCCATTACTGGTGTCATCTGGAATGAGCATGTCTACAGATAAAAGCCTCCTAGTATCAAATCATGAAATTTAGCACTTACATAGAAAAACAAATAACAAAGCTTGCTGCAAGAAACCTAAAGGTGGGCACTCCTATTACTAGCTACGTTGGAAGAACTGGAAGCATATGCAGAAGTTTGAACTTGTAAAACAAAACTGTTTAGATTAGGATGTCTCACTCCCCTGAAAAGAGTTGGACAATTCTGACAAAAGTCAGAAATATTAGGAGTTCCTTTTTTCCTCTCAGATTCCCTTACTTCAAATGTGCCTGTGGTATTTTGCTTCCAAGTTTGCATATGCAGGCAGACATATACACATGTGCCCCCATCTCCCACATTGACTTTTATTGTGTCTTGGTTAAAGAATCCTAAGGCCTGAAGGTGGTTTGTGGAGGAAATGACAAGGTATGGGGAACATTAGGGGTTAGGACAGAATGGGCCTTATGACTTTGACTATGGAGTCACAGCTGTGGTTCCAGACTGCTGTGAATAATCCAGCATTGAGGGGAGTGGAGCTGTACTTGATAACCTAACAGGTATTTTCCATATCTAAAGTTTAAGATTCTGCAGAAGTTTGTACTAATCAGCAATAAAGACCAAAGTCACTGGAATTTGTGGATTTCCTCCACCTGTGGATTTCTGTTTCCAGCTCCAGTTTATGTAAGGGATAAGGCATTTTCCCCAAATTCCTTGCCGAGGGCAAGATCTCAGGCTTCTATACAAAAGAAATCAAACTTGCTGATGATCTTAATCAGATAATCCACTAATCAGATCATCCAGGTGCATTGCCTGTTTAGAGAAGCACAGCTACTGGGATCTGTGATTGATTGACTGCCATTGTAACAAATGCAATGAGCACTAACATAGTTATCTGGTTTGTTAAAAGTCTTACCAGAATCCAAAGTAGTGAAAATGCCTATAGATTTTTTATAAAAGGGGATATTGAAATGTATTTATTCACAAACAAACAAACATAAGTAGATCACCAAAAAAATCAAATGGTAATTGAGTTTGCTCTATGCGTGCTGACTTGATGAGTCACTATCTTTGATCTTGAAAGAAGTCTGCCTCATCCTGAGAAATAAAGAGAAATGCAAAGCCCCCCTCCCAGTTTATTAGCATCTTAAAAATGTCATTTTTAAATGAGATGACCTATTTTCTCTAATATAAGCACACCCTGGATTATGCTGTCTAATATAGTTGTAATGGAAGTTGTTTTCTCTCGAGAAGGACCTGGGAGATTTATCTGGAACAAATTTTCTGCATGTAAACTTCAGTATAAACTTATTGACCAGTCCGAGAAAAGTATCCAGCAAAAATTATAGGAATATCACCAATATCTAGGTCAGTACCCTAGACCAGTCAAAGTATCTATTAGTGCCTGCATTTATCTTTCTCCAAAGGGAAGCTATGTTTGACCTCAAAGGAAGGTCAACAACTTAATTATTGTACTGAAGACAAAGCTACTCTGTGCACAGGAAATGAAAGCTAAGAGAAGCACTTTGAAAAGAAAGACGTTTTACTCTCTCAAATGAATGAGACTAGAAGAATCCAATATTCTTTTCTTCTTGAAAAGGGCTCCTGACTGGATGCTAACTGATGTGCATCATGCAAAGAAGAGAAATTTAGGATCCTTCCTGCCTTCTGAACATAAGCACTGCAGCAGAGTGAAGGTACTTGGAAGACAGTAAAGATTTTCCACTGGAAGGGCTTTTAAGGCTGTTTGTACTATCCCCAAATCTAATTAGAATACCAAATAAACTTGCTTCTGAGATTAAACAACATAAAGAAACGTCATGAAAGCTTACCGTTAATTTGTAGTATTTGTTATAGGAATTTACCTGGGAAACTGAGATACAAAAAAATGGTTCTGTTGGTCATGTTCCTCCCCATTTGGAAATAGATAACTCACTTCTCTTAGGAAGTTGCTCTTTAAAAACCTGGAAAAGGTCAGGAGCAAAGTCTGACTCAACAAGCAGAAATACGCCGTCTTCAAGGGAACTTCTAACATTACAAGTTTATCAAGAAAAAAAGTTTTCTCAGCATCTGTTACAGTAGGAAGAAAGGGCTCTGAGAACAGTTGTTGGTTACTGAGCTCTTTGGAAAACCTGGACCTTAGCAACTCTTTGCTTTAGTTTACCCATGTGTAAAATAAGGATCCTACTTTACTGCCATACATGAGTACCATGCACACACAGGGCAAGATCCAGTTCCACCTATCAGGTATCTAAACAGCACTTATGTGTCTAGGTATAATACTACTCCTCTCTGCTGGAGTTCTGCAAAAACTGGAATTGCCTCTAAATACCTTCAGCTATGACTTAAGACTAAGTCACAAAAAATGAAGGAAAAGAAAATGAGGAGGACCTACCCCACCTTTTGTTTACCAGTTTGCAAGGTCTCAAGCAGGGTGGAATAGGATTGCACTTGCACTTAGACATGGGGTCCATATTTCTACAGCCTCTTTGCTGAACCAGGGGCTGCTGCTGAGGAGACAAGCATTGCCCACTGGCTCCCATCTGATGCACGTGGAAGCCGGTTGTGTAGGCAGTGTATATGGCTTAGATCAGTCCCAAGCATGCAGCCTGTTGCTGTTCGCTGCCTAACAGCAGCTAAAGGACAGATTTTATGCCATACAAGTTGCCATGGCAATGCAAGTGTCTGTGGGTCCATTATGGCAGGTTCAGGCAAAATGCATGTTACCAAAATTATTAAATAGTTTATTTTTATGATGGGATAGGCCAGGGGTAGTAGGGACACCAATCCCATTCAATAGTATGCCATCATTTCCAAAATTGAGCTCCATTCGGGGTAGTCTTACTCATCCACTTCACTTTGGATCATAATGCCACCCTGATGACACAAACCTGGAGATGCATCAGTTTAATGGTACATTCAGCAGATGCACTTATTATTGCTTATGGCCACAATTTTCAAAATAGGATACCTACACTTAATGTCCCAACTCCATATTTAGGCACCTAACTAAAATGCTTCTGTTTTCAGCAGACTTGAGCACCAAAATTATCACTGTAGTCAATACAAGCTTTACATTTTTAGATATGCCTAAGTGACTTAGGAGTCAATGTCTGAACAGGGCACAGCTCCTGTGGAATAAAAAAAACAAATATATGGCAATGTAGAGTATTTCTTCATTGTAACAATCCCTGTTTATAAAAAATCTCAAATTTGTAGGAGCAAATCTTTTCATTTTTACAATGCAGAAAATTGACTAGCCCTATTATAGTGACTATCTTGCCCCACTTATACTGAATTTTTCTTCTGACCCATGGGAGTTTGCTATAATGAGGTAGAAGAGTTAAACTAAAGAGGTACAGGCAACCTTATTTCTAGCATTTCCTAGCTTTGAGTACTTGGTTTGCAACCTTGCCATTCATCCTGTGTAGCAAAGAATATATAACAGAGACTGCTTCGTTTTGAAGTGTTTATTAGGTCCAAGAACACAGAGAGAGTTAGAGACCATTATTTCAATACAGTGTCACCATTTAACCTTTTTACAGAATTTGGCACTGCTTTTAGATGTCTATATTGCCTTTTTTGTGTGCATTACCTACATACTGCTGAGCTTCCCTAAAGCTGGAGCTTTCTAAGTAATTGGCTGTGATAACTAGCAGTGTTCACACTTCTGGAATATAATAACGGTCTTCAGCAGGAGAGGCACCAACTGAGTTTCAAAATCAAAAGCTGGTGCTGTCTACTTTTTTACAGGTAGGAGGAAAATATAGACACAGTGAAAAATTTTAATCCTAACCTACAGAGTTGGTTGGGAACATAAAAGTCTGACTAGCTGGAGTTAACAGACTACATCAACTAAACCCAACTACATTTAGGATGTATGAAGCTGGATTTTAATTTGCCTGAATATGTATGCATAGAGAGAGCATGGCATACAGGTCAAGACTTCCACAGACATTGCTTCAAGGACACGGTCCCCCATCTACATTCTGTGGTCTCACATGTAGGACCTTGCATTTAGCTATAAAGTCCCCCTCATGTATAGCAGGCTTCTTGTGGTAACAGCTACATTCCCAGTAAATTAAGGGGCTATAATGGCTTGGCAGGTGAAAATATAGCATTACCAGATACCAAGGTAGGAGTAGCCAAAAGATTCCCGAGGAAAGAAGAAAGAACAGGATAGTCACTAAGGTACAACTTTCCAGTCATGATCTGATTCTAGCTACCAACTAAATCCAGCCTTTCCCACCCCTTCACCTTGAGGGAAATGTATTCCTCTGAAACATTAGCTTCTCTTTGACACTAAAACTTTCTGAAATCTGATCCTTAACTCTGGAAGAAAATGAGAGCCTGCATGCTGAGACCATATTAGCAGAAATCAAGCAGCAGGAAAGTTCTTTGGTTAATGGTCTTTCTGAACGGACTCCCTATAGATTTCTGCGACGCATGGAGCATATTCAGCTGCTTCCCCTGGTTTTTGTGAACAAAGACTTACCAAGCATTAGGGAACCCCATTGTCATTTTTGGTAGGGGACAACATATCTGTTTGCTTAGGACATTATTTTCCTTTCATCAAGAGGTATAGTTTTCACAGAGAGCCTGTTTACATGGCCATAGGGTCAAACTTTGTGACTTCTGGCCAAAACCAGTCTTCTCTCTTGTTCCAACAGGAGAAAAAAAAAATCTGATAACAGACCTGCTTGGGACAGTGCTTTTAGATTTGATCCACTATCCATGCTTTTCTTTTGAGAATAGCCTCGCTAAATGCTGTGTAGGTGGAATTAAGCCACATTCTTTACTCAATATGAAGAAGGTAAGAACTTCACCTGGTGCAGAGGAGGATAGTCACTACTGAAATTAATGACACAGTGCCAATTTATACCAGTGGTGACCAGAAATGCTTGCAGGATTTGGTATGTATGCACTAACCAGCTTTGTACTACAAGTGGTTTTGGTGAACAGCAGTGCCTGTAGTCAATAGGCTTGGTGATCTTAACTGGCAAAGTACTTTCCACAGACTTGAATTTTAACCATTCATTCTGACTACAGAATCCACATGATAGATGGCTTTTGTCAAGACTTGATTTGCTGTTTACTCTGATGTGAGCCTAGGAGGAATGCCACTGAAATTGGTGGAGTTAAACACCTATAGAACTGGTTTAAGAGGACAATGAAACACGTAGACCTTGATTCCAGCAACAGGATGTTGCTTGGCTGGGCACTTGATCCCCAGTCCCTTTTGGAGCCCCACTGGCTTCAGCAGCGCTCCAGCTGGATGTAGAGGTTCAAATTCTGTTACATCCTTTTACCGTGATAGTCTCTTTGGTGACTTGCCTAACAATGGCTGTTTTGGAGCTCTCACCGCATCCACTGTTCACCATCCATGTTCTTCAGCTGTGTTGTAGAAGAGTTGTCAGTACAGGTGATGGAATACTTCAGGTTCTGCATCTACTCAGTTCTTGGTCTCTGCTGAGATTGCAAACAATAGCTAGTCAGCACTGGTTGTAATATAGATTTCCATCCATTAGGGACCAAGATGAGATGTCCAGGTATAGTAGAGGGGGAATCAGAGGTATTGTTCTGTCTGGAATTTTTGGTCTAGCCCCCATTGTTAATAGACAGCTAATTCAGGGGCTTTATTGTATCAGTTTTTGGTCTCTTTTGACCTGGGCTGGATGTGCACTGGTGAGGCATGGGTGCAAGTCTCCGTCTTTCAACATCAGTTAAACTGATTCGGTTTCATAAACTAGCAAGTAACATTAAGTGTTGCTTCAAAAGGAGAAAACTCTCTAGGGATATACCCCAGTGGGGACACAAGGCTAGTTGTCTGTACAGGATGGGGTAATGAAGTAAGTGATCACAAAGCGCTGGTTGCCATAAGAGCTTCTTGCTGAAAGCATAAAAACACACTAAAAATCCATATATTTAAAATGTATTCCTGGAGTCATAATGATATAGTAGTCACATAGTTCCTTGCTTTGCTCTTCCTACACCAAGGGTACAACTATTTCTGATTATACACTAGTGGGCAAATACACATATTTCTGTCTTCATAGCCCTCTCTGCTCTACTTTCAGTGCATCGTTCTTGAATAGGGGTGATCTGAATTGCACGCAGTGGTTTGCATGATGTCTCATCAGTGCCTTATACAATGGCATTAATATTTCCCTGTCTTTGCTGCAAATCTGACTCATATATCTTTTCATAGATTTCATAGACATTAGGGCTGGAAGGGACCCTGGAGGATCATCAAGTCCAGGCCCCTGCCCCAGGGGCAGGAAGTCAGCAGGGATTATAGGATCCCAGCAAGATAAACATCCAGACGTGTCTTGAAGGCGTTCAAAGTGGGCGCTTGAACCATTACCGGCGGCAGCCTATTCCAAACCTTGGAGGCTCAGACAGTAAAGAAGTTCTTCCTTACGTCCAGCCTGAAATGGTCATGGTAGAGTTTGTGACCGTTCAATCTTGTCTTCCCTTGGGCGCTCCGGTGAACAGACGTTCCCTCAGCTCCTGATGAACACTCCGATAAACTTATAGGTGGTCACCAGGTGGCCCCTGAGCTGGCGCTTTTCCAGGCTGAGGAGTCCCATAGCTCTCAGCCTCTTATCATAAGGTCTGTTTTCCTGTTTTTTGAATTGTGGGGCCCAAAACTGGATGCATTACTCCAGCTGTGGCCTCACCAAGGCCAAGTACAATAGGAGAATGATGTCCTGGGATTTGCTTGAGAAGCATCTATGGATGCAAGCCAGCATTTTGCTCGCTTTACTAGCTGCAGCATCACACTGAAGGCTCATGTTCATCTTGTGGTCAATCATGACCCCCATGTCCCTTTCATCTGTAGTGCTAGCCAGTGTAGCACTGCCGAGCCTATAAGGAAGCTGCAGATTTTTCCTCCCAAGGTGGAGAACCTTGCATTTTTCGGTGTTAAACACCATCGCGTTCTCATCTGCCCATTTCATGAGCCTGTCAAGATCTGCCTAGATCACCCTCCAGTCCTCAGGTGTGGATGCTTCGCCCCAGAGTTTGGTATCATCGGTGAACTTGGCCAGTCTACTTCTAACACCAATGTCTACATCATTGATGAAGATATTAAAAAGCATAGGCCCTAGGACAGAGCCTCGAGGGACCCCACTGGTCACAGCACACCATGACAATTGACTTCCATCAACCACCACCCTCAGGGTCTGAAAGGCTTTTTTAAAGTCAAGATATATGATATCAATCTCTTCCCCCTTGTCCAGGTGATAGGTCACCTGGTCATAAAAGGAAATGAGATTGGTCAAGCAATTACATTTTCTTTTTTGAGGCCCATCATACTGGTGGCTCATGGTCACAACGGGTACTTCTACATGATATTCTAAAAGCATCTAAGTAGACTAGTTCTACTGCTCATTAGCATGTCATGGCAAAAGCCATGCTAATGTGCTAATATGCAGTAGAATTATTCTACTGAGCATTCGCGTCATGTAAAAGATGTATGCTGGTGCTACAGGTGCTAAATTAATGTGCCGTAATTATGGTGCATTAATGCACATATAGAGACGCCCACTGAGACTGAATAATTAGCCCAGATCTTTTTCTTGCCGTCTTGCAGCAAACAAATAATAATGCAAGTCCCTGTGCTTGGCACTGGAGAATAAGAATATTTACTTAACTCTTTTGTTCCGGGAAGGTGTATATTCAGATGAAAATCTGAGGATATTTTACAAATTATTTTTAGGTTAAAAAGATCACTGTTAACATTAGAATTCATCCTTGATACAACATTGCAGACATCTAAAGAATTATAGCAGGACTCATTTGTCTGTAGGATCCCAGTGAAGATACAGCAGTGTCTCACAGTTACATGCCTGGAAGAAAATAGTAAAAAACAGACTGCATTTTGTGCATTAAAATGTCTAAGGTAACTGCTCAATAAGTAAACATAGGATGGGGGCAGATCTTCAGCTGGCATAAATGGGCATAATGGCATTGACAAATGAGCTATGCCAAATTGCAACACCTGAGAATCTGACCAACAACCTCCTCTGTATCAACTGAGAGCTCATAGAATAAATGCTATTCAGCATCTGTGTGATGCCCTTCCATGCTCAAATGGGTGTGCTCCTTGCTAATGAAAACTAAAGAAAGGTAGCAGAGGTTAGAATTTGTTAAGAAGTCAGGTAAGCAAAGCTTTAAATAAATGAATGCTAATATCAGTTTGCTAATCCCTACCTCCTGAACCAATTATGCTGTAGAATGAATTGTTAACTATTGGATAAGACAAAAGGAAGTAGGGTTTTCCTTTTTTTTTTTTATTGTTCTTGCTGCTTTTTCATACGGAAAGCTCCTAAATGACATAAAGATACTATAATAACATTTTAATGAACTCATCAATCACTAGGAACTCCAAAATAGGACCATGGCATTCCAACAGGATGTGTTTGTAAACTATGACCTATGGCCATCCCTATTGAACACCACTCATACAGAGACAATAGCAGTCTTTCATTATTGCCTGCTTGGACTCATGGATGATTAAGCTGAAAGGGGTCTCTTGGGCCTTCATGTTTAACCCCTACGCCAAATACAGATTTATCCCCTATTTCATTCCCCTGTGTGCATTATCTAATCCTTTGCTGAATATATCTATTGATTGTGATTCCTTTTATAGCATTTCTTGACCAGCTAGACTTTTCTTATGGGTAACCTAAATGTAATTTTGTTCAGTTTTAGTTTTCACCCCCTTTATATAATTTCCTATGAATGTTTAAGGTATCCTGTTCTCTACTCCCACGGTTTCTTTAAGCCTTTTAAGTGCTCCTTAAGCCATGTCTGCACCAAGTCCATACAGCACCCATGAAGCATGCCAGTCAGTGCTCTTGATTCTCCAAAAAAAGGCCAGAGGCATGGAGCCTGAGACAGCCCTGGTGTGAGTACTCGGGGCTGGGATTTGGCACACAGTGAGTGCATCTACCTGTGAAATTTGTGTGCCTGAATAAACTCTGATGCTGTTTGCATGGGAGTTTATTGCTCCCAGGCACAGCATTTATATGTGTGCCTGGAACTGCAGCACATTGAACAGGATTGGAGCATCCCTAGCTGGCAGGGGGACCAATTAGCTGCTCTATTGTGCTGTAGGGGAGCTGGCTGGGGCATGAGACTATTAGCCAGCAGGCAGCTCTGCACTGAGCACCCTCATGACCCAACTAGCTCCAGTCACCATCTACATGTGCATTGCAGGGGAATAAATAACTTGACCCTAGGATAGTACTTGTTTTGGGCAGCACTATACTATGATAGAGTTAATTAGTTTACTCCAGCCTAATAGCACCACACATGTACTGGTGATGCTGTACTGCAGAGCTAATTAGTCAACTCCACAGTAAACTGCATTTGTAGATGCTCCCAGGGAGTGGGAATGAGTGGGTTAGGTATGCTTTTTCTTAACAGTCCTAGGCTTGGCATGGAGGTGGTGTAGAGAAGCTATGAACAACCTCTCTAGTGACATTGTTGCAGCCTCTGTGTTATATCAACATCCTTGTGCCAACCTATACAAGCTATAAGATAGATTTCTTGTCCACACAGGCCCCTCTGTACCTGTTCTAGTTTAAGTGCATCTTTCCTGAACAGGGGTGATCAGAACAGTACATAGTGTTCTGCATGATGTCTCACCAGTGCCTAGTAAAATGGCATTAATATTTCTCTGTCTTTACTGGAAATGTTATTCATATATCTACCTGCATTTTTGTTTTTCCGGGCCCATCATACTGGTGGCTCACTCACACTAAGATTGACCAATTAGCTCAGGTCTTTTTCCTTGACTACTACTGAAATCAGAACAACAGGGTTAGAAATTGCCTGGATCACTTTTTTCATCCTTCATAAATGTAACATACTACATTTGCTATGCTTCAGTCATTTCATTCTGCAAGTGATTTGATCAGATTTATTAAAAAATCTTTACCACTAAACTTGAGATTTCGTGCTCCAGTTCTTTCAGAATTTGGGGATTCTCTGGCTCTCCCTGAAATAAACCTATTCACCTCTGAGTTCTTCCCCCTTGGTTATGGTAATTTCCATTTCTAGACACTCGCATCCCATTAGGCAGTCTGCTTTCACCCACATCAATATCTTCCTTATTAAAAAACAAAGTATTGCCCTGTCACATCAAGAAACAGGTTGGTACTTAAAATGAAATGAACTAAAGCAGATGAGAAGAAACCCAGTAATTGATATTACCACCTGCTGTCTGGATAGACCTTATCAGTAAACAACTGATTGGTAATCAATGACCTAAGGGAGGAGGAGGAGGAGAACATAGTGCATTTAAGCTGCGATTAAGTACAGGAGAGAAAAGATGGGACTTTTCACTGAGGCCCCTAGCAGATGTTACGCTTCAGATGCAATTAACCTGTTAATTGTGCCATAAATAGTAGCCCTTTCATACTTTCAGGCAATTAATGATGCGGCAAAATGGGAAACCAGGCACAAAAATATTCCACAAAGTATGTGTAACAAGTTTATGGGTGATTTCCATCTCACCTTAAGTTGAACATGTGCCAAGTTAGCACCGCCATGCAGCCTGATGCTGGCCGCATGGAGGGGCTTGTTTGACAGTTCCCTCAGGTCAGCCATCTGACAGCTGGCACAGTGCTGCATGGGGATGAAACCCACTGTTTCCAGGATGCTGAGTTGAGGGGAGCTCATCAGCTGGGTCAGGGGGCTGAGTTATGCATATCCATGGGGCTCCCTGCACCCTAGCATATTGCTGGCCTTGCCTGGCAGCTCTGGTGGGGACTGAGGAGCAAGGCCAGTTCTGGTGCCAGGTTATGGTGAGCCCTGCAACTCGCCATGATCCAGCATCAGAATATGCCTTGCTTCTCAGCCCATGCAGGGCAAGGCAAGCATGATGCTGGGTATGGGGAGCTGCAGGGCTCCCTGTGACCTGGCAGGTTGACTACTTGCCTTGCAGCTCCCAGGGGCCTGCAGAGCAAGGCACCTGATACAACTTGGCTGCAGGGATCCTGGGACCAGGAAGAGGTTCATCTGGGCTGCACTTTGGACCTTTAAAAAACCCATGTGCAGCTGGCCTGAACACAAGTGTTATGACATCCCAGTGCCTGGGGCTCTGGGGCCAGCCCCAGTGTGGTCTCAGGGATGAGACTGACAATCAGCTGATTGTCAGTTCCAGCCCCAGGATCACAACAGCATCTTAACCCAGCTCTGGTGCAGTCTTGGAGCTAGGCTGACAATCAGCTGAGTATGATGACAATCCCAGGTTCCCACTACATTTGCAAGTAGTAATGCCATGGTTGGGACCTATCCCTGATCCCAAAATTATGCATTCTGTTATGCTGCGGCATGGCAGGAGGTGCAATTGTTGGAGATGGGCGATCAGATCTCATTGTGCCATTAAATGGATGCGTGTCAATAGACCTGAGAGAGAGCCTCCCATAGGGGATTAAAGCCAAGAAGAGGAATGAATGTAGTTTAGTCTTTGAACCAGACTCAAATAGGGCTTGGAAGGAGTTGAATCAAGACTAAAGTGTGTGTGTTCGAAGGCACCAAATCTGGGTAACCTGTTCTCATGAGTGTTTCATCTGAAGTGGCAAAAATCTTAGAAAATTATCAAATCATATGGTCCTAGAAAACTAGGGGCTGAAAGGGCTCAAGAAATCATTGTGTCCAACCCTTTGCTCAAGAAAACATCATTCCCACCTAAACTCTCTCTCCCAAGTGTCTGTTTCACCAGCACTTAAAAACTTCCAGTGATGCAGATTCTACTAGGGATTCTCTCTAGGCAATAGGCTCCAATGCTTAAAAACTCTTGTAGTTAGAGTGTTTTTCCTAATATCCAATTTAATCAGCTCATTTTATGTTTCAACATAATAAAGTGTGGGAATCTTATTGGAATAACTCTTTTTATGAGATTTCAAGTATGTGCTGTCTGGGAGATTTTTTCCCTTTTTTAGCTTTGGATGCCACCCTGAGCCAAAACCTTATGATTAGGTTTGGATCTAGGGACTCAGGTCAAGGTTTTAAATATACCTTTAACAAAATGCTAGTTTAAAAGAAAAAAAGTGCACTTGATATAGAGCAGTTTTGGATGTGCCACTGGGTCACTTTCTTCTCTCTCGGACATACAGCACAAATGGAACATATCTATACTCACAGTCATTAGACACAGATTGTACCGGGTCCGAAGAAAGAGAATGCAGGCATCACCAATGGAGCCTAACAGGGTTAGGTACCCCAGTCCTACTCAGTGAGATCCCTGGGAGCTCGGTACCAAGAATTGTAATTTACATTCTGCTTTGGCCAAAACCTACATGCAGGCTCTTGGGCTCACGAAGAACACACAAGAAAGTAAGAACATAACTGACAGTTACTGGGTCAGACAATAGGTTCATCTTGCCCAGTATCCTGTGTCACTCAGGGGCAGAGAGTTGAAAAGGAGAGTGAACAGGATATGACCAGGGTTTTTTCTCACTGTTCCTCTCTTACTTGCAGCCTCCAGCATGTAAAGTCTAGGAAGTTCTGAAGGAAGCATTATGTGCTGGTAAGCCCCAAAACACGGCAAAATCTGTGGAAATTCTTGAATCACACGTGAAATCCTGGATGGTGATTTGCAGAAAGCTAGTATGCAAGGTTCAGTCTTAATTTTCCCATTTCCACTCAAAACAAGGTATTGTTTCAACACAACCTTTTTTGGAATTTTGGGAAAAAGAGGGAAATTGCCCAAGCTGCACCGTTCTGGTGTGAATTAGCCTCTCTTTTTTTTTGTTTATTCATTTTTAGCTTTGAAGTCTGTGTACATTAAAATCTATGAATGTCATATTAGCAAACAGGCACTAATGACATCTCAGCAAACTGGAAAAAGTTTGGTTCCAAATTTTTTAAAAGATAAATTTACATGTGAAATAAAGAAATTGAAATCCTCTCAAAAGAGCAAGCTTCGTAATTTAATTGGCATCAAATAGTAAGACACCAACAAAGCTTTCACTAATATAAATGAAAGGAAACTTTAAGAAGCAGCATTGCAGAAATATTTATACGGTATTTATAATTAATCCCCATCATTGTACTGTTTATTACATTAAGTTTGGTATGCATAAATAAAGTACTGTTCTTGTACCTTTCAACCAGGAATAAATGTACTTGGCCTACAGTCTAAAAGTGAAAAGACCCCTTGGCTACTAACAATGCCTATCCTATATGATTCTTTTAATCTATTTACAATCCTTTGCAATGGAGGTCAATAACATTATCCCCATGTAGGAACAGTGGCCTGGAGCGGTGAAAGGACTCACCACTGGGCACTGCTGGAGACTTACCACATAGGGCATGTCTATGTGAGACATTTACTGTGGAGCAGACTAATTAGCTTTGCAGTAAAGTGTCAGTGTCTACATATGTGGTACTATTAGACTGGAGTAAATTAACTACCTCTGCAAGTACTATCCTACAGCGGAGTTATTTACTCTACTGAAACAAGCGTAGAGAGTCACTGGGCCTGGCTGGGGCATGAGGGTGCCCCAGCCAGTTGTCTGCAGGACATTGAGCTGGGTCATAGTAGCCCTGGGCCGACAGACTGACTTTTAGGGCCCCTGGCCAGCCGGGCTCCTCTGCCCTGGCTCAAAGTGCTGCAGTCCTGGGCACACGTGCAAATTCTGTGCCTGGGAACAATCAACTCCAATGTGAACTGCACTGAGTTTATTGCATCAAATTAATTTCATGTGTAGACATGCTCTAGCCATTAAGTATTATTGCTTAAAATATATTTCTGAAAGTGGCTTTGGAGCATGAGGTAGTGAACAGCAGAGTTCAGATAGAAATGTTCTGACCACTGAGAATTTTTTAGACTGGGGAAGGGTGGGACTAGGAGCTATGAAAATATCTGCTCTCACTGACTCGGCTGTAAGTAGCTGAGCCCCTCAGCCTTAATTTTGAAAGGACAGTTTCTATATTAGATTAGGACATCCAGCTGCTGCTTCACACTATGTGGCATGCAAAATGGTGTTCTTGGCACCGAGTAAACCAAAACACACACAGCTCAAGGAAGCTTGGCCTGTATAATTCTCATACTTAACTCGTCCGTAATAGGCCAGCTCAGAAAAGCCACTGCAAAGGTGTTGTAGAACAGGAATCAACATGCAACAAGGGCTACTGCAGAATACTTTATGTGCCCAATCATGCCAGGAAACACCCATTACTCGTAATTTCTTGACTACTGGACATCATACTGGACTGGCAAACACTGGCACTGAAATTATAGTGCTCTGATTTATGACCTGCATGTGAGTTATACTGTATGCTATGGGTGGCCATGGAGGACACCCTCTCACCACTGAAGCAATAGTCAGGGTGAGCACCTAAATATTTCCCCTTAAGAGATTAGGTTTATGCCATGTTCATTGTGTCCACAGACACATGTGCCCTGGTCCTGTCAGGATGCTGTCAATCCACAGATAAAATTTAAATTAGTGACCTTTTTTCAGTGCGGGTCATGGAAAAAGCAGAGTCCACTCACCAGATGTTGCACGCACATCCTAATTCTTCAGCTCTTACCCTGCATATTCTCAGACCATGAAGGCCAATGCCGTGTTATGTCATCGTCACTGAGTTACTTCTGAGAAGTCCTCTGACTTACTTCCACGCCAAGCTTTCACAGCTCCATCTCATGGCTGATCTAGCCTCTCATCTGTTGGAGAATCACATATGCAAGGTTCTTCTGCATCTGCAAAGAAGTCAGGTAATGTAATGCTAGCATAGGAGCCAGTAGGCATATCAGGTCTTTTCATTACAGCATCACCCCTAACATATATGTTACACCACCGTGCTGGATTAATGACTACCTCTGACTCACTCACTCTGCTTCCCTAGGAGATAATCCCTATTGGCCTACTGGCTCTGGAGGCTAGACTTACACCCAGGGTTTAGTGGAGTTGAGCATGTGGTAGCTGTGCTGTTGGCCAGGGGAATACTTCTGAAGTGAAGTATCTTGTTGAGCTCACTGAGAGAGAGAGACTCATCTCATGAAATGTCAAAGGCTCTTCTAGGCTGATGAATGAAGCTCTTTCTGACTGGCCCCAGAGAGCTCGTGAGCTCGCACACTGCGCTAACTTGTTCACTGCCAGATGACACACCTGGTGGCATTGTCACTTAACACAGACGTGCAATGTATATCCATCAGTGGAAGCACCCCTAAGGTGCTTACAGACTCTGTATCATCTTGCATGGAGGTTGGCAGACACTTTCTGGATCATATGTTGCAGAAAACCCAGGTCCTTCTGCATATTGAGGAGTTACATTCTGGTATGTGGATTAGTGAAGTGTCTTCACCCAAGATCTTCAGTTTCCCCCTCAATGCCACAGGGGTTTTGAGTCCAAAAACCAAACTGAGACCTAAGCACATATACTCTCTGAACCAGAGGTGTCATGTTACCGTCTCTCTGAGCTTCTGATACAAGATACCACCCCTAAAAATGAACTCCTGGTACTTGATAGGATAGCTGTCCTCTTACAGCTCTTACAGACATCACTACTGATCACTAGCAGCCCAGACTGGCATAAGGCTCTACCTTCAGCAGGAGAGGGAGAGCAACACAGCTGCCATGCATCAGCTGGCACTCATCTCCCCTGGAACAGTGCCTGTTATCAATGACTTTCTAAGCAGACAGCTATTGTAAGAAGGTGTAGAATTTGGTAATAGGCAGCAGGTGCTGCCACCATCCCTCCCTGCTCTTCATGAACACATTAGACTCAGACAGGTTAATATGACCCTATTTGGTTTATCCATGAGCACCAACATGCCACTAATGACATGATTCATTTTGTTTTACAATGGTTACCTGGAAAATTGTTGCTACAAACTGGTATGACCTGCTTTGTGTGGCTGAGATCCAGGCTGTAGTCTTCAGTTCTACTGATTCTGCCCAGGTCCTACTTCAGTCCATTCTTCTCCTCATCCAGTTATCTTGCAATATGAGCTGGTTTATGTTTGGTCCTTCCAGCAGTACACCATATTTCATGGTGATGGCATGCATCAGAAACAACAAATGCACTGTTTATGGAATATTTTGGGCCACCAGTCTGCTGCAGACAACAGGGAAGACCAAATGGCCTTTTTTATAAGTATTCTGGTGTCCCTGAAGGCACCCAACTGATCTGAGAATTGAGCATCCAGGTCAAAAGCCAGGATTTCCTGCGGAAAGGAGGAAGAAACCTAAGGAAGAAACTTACTTATTGGGTAGAATGAGATCTTCACCGCTGTCATTTGCCCAATTATTTCTGCAAGTGGCTGCATGGTATTTTCTTCATGTGCTTACCGAGGATGAATTCATGATCAGTGGCTCTCTCTCAAACAGGGCAAGGAGAGGTGATGTGGTTAGTACTTCAGAGGCATGGCAGGGTTCTGCAAATCTTGGCATCGCCATTACAAGCTGTAGGGAGCATGTGTGTGTGTGAACAACTCCTGTGGTGTTTATTGCTGATGGGAGCAGGACTATCCTGCAGAATGAGCAGTTGCCTATTTCTGTCCATGAGAAACATGGAGCAGTAAGGCATTCAGGAAATCTTCCAGGCTGCATGAGATGGACAGCTTGGCTGATATTACTGGCACACATCAGAGTACCAGGTGAAAGGACTCATACTAGCTAAGTTGCTGGGGACCCTGATGGGATCTGAAGATGGAGGCACACATGGGAGTCATGCTATCCCTCTGAACTGATTGCATGATGCAAATACCAGATGGCTCCCACTACATTATCTGCACTCTGGGCCTTCCTGGGCTCAGAGACCACATGCAGAGCATGGGCACCTGCTTTGTACAACTCTGAGCTAAGGCACCTTGCACCTCTCTTCCTTTCTTTCCCCTGACCACTAATACTTGATTATTGCTCCTACATAGGCCTGAACCTTATAGAATCTGAACAACTGAGAGCCGTCTCTCTCTCTTTCTCTGTTGGCAGGGAAAGGCAGACTCCTGTCAAAATTAACTATATTTGCATATGTGAATAAATGAGGGAAAGGCAGGGATTTTTATGGATGATATCTTTTATTGGAATGACTGCATGGCTGGGAGGGACTTAAGACAATGAGGGAAACCAGCACCCAAATACCATGCTTCCACATGCAAACACAGTTAAAGCTCACAAAGGCATACCTGCCTTCCCAGACATTCAGCTGTGAGCTATAGAATTGCACCTATACTATCTGGCTTATTATAAGCCCTTGGGGAAGATTTGGTCCTTAACTACTAGAGAGAAAACGAAAAGTTAATGTGTGTATATAATCAAAACATAAAGTTTCACATATTTCTGAGACAGTTAGACACGACCTACATCTGGATAAAAGGGGAGTCATTTGCCTCTTTTAATTTAAGGAAGAACATCATTTTTGCTCTGTAGCCCTAGACTAGTTGTGTTGCAGTCAACAGGAGTTCTGTCATGGATGTGAGGGGAGCTAGAATTTCTCTTCAAGTGTTCAAAGCTGGATATGTTTAGCTTGTGCTTTTTTTTAATATGTAAGGGATGGAGCGAATTTTGAGAAAGCATATAATATTATATGTAAACTGACAGCCCCTGAAAAATAGCTGCCCTGTCTCCTTAATAGGAGAGACCATGTAGAGAGTAACATTTGGAGGGCAGGAGGAATCCTGCATTAGACAGACCGCATTCCTGCACAGGACAAAAAGCAATCAGTCTCTAGCTTAATCAAACTCAGGCTTCTTTTTGAGAACAATATAGTGTTGGTTACATTAGCATCTAGAACACTGTTTGCTGAAATATAGAATATAACGCAAGGTTGGAGGTCAGAAGTCAGCTATGCTGATTTACACTAGCTGAGGATCGACCCACAGATATGCAGGAGCAGAGACCTAAACTTTGCTTTATCAGGCTCGGCTCATTATTTTTCCTTGTGGAACAGCACTCTTGGCTGGAAAGTTTTCTCCACCCCCTCCCCATCGATTAGGCTTAAGCACACACATTCTGCATATGATGAAGCTTTGCTTTGCAAACGATCAGGTGACTTTTAACACAGGGGAAAAAAAACACTTTAACTTAAAAAAAATCCAAGTGTTTCTTTTTAATATTTATACAGTGTATTTACTTTGATACACAACCATGACTCTCTAAACCCTCCTCAGTATTTGTCAAGTTCATCTACTGGCATGAACAATCATATAACACCATTCAGATCTCCTTCCCAGCCCTCAATGTACACTTTCTAAAGCTAACATCTGACATTAAGGAATGTGTTGCAATCAATTCTTAAAGTTACAGGACTATTGGATTTTATTAACTTGCACAACAACAACCCCCGCCCCCCCTCCCAACAAAGCCCGGGTCCTCATAACTGATCAGACTTGTTTTATCCTCAAAGCTGCTTTAACAAGCGGGGAGTAATATATAGTAATTGGTATTCCACAATTTAATTGTTCTGTTCTTAAATCTAATATTGCAGCTGTGGGTTAAGTTTACACCACAGCTTTCATGAACATGAAAGTGTGGTACATCTGTGCAGCAGAAAGCTAAACATCTCTTGATCTGATGTGTTTACAATGACATTTGATATTGTGGAAGGGTTTGGAATTCATTCTTAAAGCTGCAGAACAATTTTTAATTGGTCTCATACAGAACTACGGTCTGCAAACAAACTTCCCAGAACTGCTCAGGCTGAACAAGTTCCCAACTGTGTAACAAGTAAAACTGCGGAGGATTTTAGTTTCCTAAGAATCTTGGCACATACATTTGTGGCAACAGAAATGGGACCATGATCATGTCTCCTCCCTTGGACTACGGATCATATTGTCAACTCTTTTAATCAGTCATTTATACATAAACTACATTTTTACAATTAAATTAAATAAAAAGCCTTTCTAAACATACCACGGTAGCATAAAGAGAGAACACAACATTTTCATAAGAGACACTTAACTGAGGGGATTTAATATGTTTAGAAACCAGAAACTTTTCAAATTAACAGGTGGCAAAGCTGCTTAGGATGCACCCTGAGCTTCATATTCTGTATGGCTAACAGTTTCAGCATTATGTACTTTCTAGAGCATTTATGCAGCTCATAGCTAGTTCAGGAAACTGGGGAATGGGCTTATAAATGTCACCTGCAGTTTGTGAACTTCAAGTATCTGTGTGGTTTGATCAATGTTTTTAAGATGAAAGTCAAATAGTTATTACAATTATTTACCACTTGAACATAAAGAGGGAACATGTCTGCTGAGTGACTTTAGTTGCCATTAGACATGGAAGGCTGCAGGTCGAATGCTTTAGCAGAAAAGTTTTCACTTTCAATGAAAAGATTTAACTCATGTACCACAGAGCCAGTTTTTCTTTCCTCACGAACAAAAGCATCAAGGGGCAAGAAGAAGAAGGGGGAAAAATCAGCATATTTCCCCTCCACAGTTTTCTGCCAGAAAAAATTGACATGTGTAAAAAGGGACATTTTCTTTTGTTGTAGTTTAGCCGTTTTCAAGTGCTTGTCACTTACTGAGAACCCCTATTAGAAAGACTGTTGTCCCTATCTGTTGTATTCCTTTGTAGCTGTCTGCAATTCTGCTTCAGGTACATACCTCACAAGAGGTGAGAGCTGATTTGACTGATGAAATTCACATAAACTAACAAACTATGTTGAAATCCAGTCGTTTAAAAAATGTATTATGTCACCCTTAATTAAGAACTACCCAAAGCCAACTTCACACAAAAGCTGCCTAATAGCAACTTGACCAATAGATTCAGTCTCTTTGCAACACAAATACCTTAATAAGTATTTAGTCCAGGGGATAAACCTGTAGCAATATCCCAGTCTCTTGAACACAGAAAATTGATACAGCAAAATGCAACAGCAGTGCTTCCCTTTGTTTCAAATCAACGAGAAACAAAAACTGTCCTTGGAAGGGAAGGAGTTAATATCTTAGGTTCTTTCTTTTCCCCTGTTTGTAACATCCTAATATTTTCTTCCTGGGTTGAGAGGCTTAATCTTCAAGTTCAAAGCTTGTTTCGTTGTATAGTTCAGGACGAGATGACTTGGAATTCCGGGAATATTTCAATTGTAGAAAATCGCCCAATTCATCAAGGGCATTCAGGACCTGCAATACCATCACACTATATCAGTTATCTTAAAAGGATTTAAAGCTGTTCTCACTTTTGCTTTCCAGCTGAACACGTGTAAAAAAATCAGTGTTTTTTAGCCTTTCAAATCAGAGACAAAAAAGAAATACTGCCCAAAGGCCAAGTTTTGCTTCAAGCTGGACTAGTAAAAATCAGTGAAGTCAATTGAGATGTGCTGCACTAGTGTCCTTGAAAACTGAATTTGACTCAAGTAAGTTATGGTTGTATTAGCCAGTAACAATACTTGGCTCTTGTTAAAATGGTATGCTTTTCTCTGAGGAAAAAATATTTCAAATATAAATTTCCTTTGCATTGAAACAGTCACAAATGTAACATAAGGTAGTATTGCTGCATTTACAAATATACCCAGTAGCATCACTGGGAGACAGCGTGCAGGGCATCAGCCCTGGGCACTGACTTATAGGAATGCAAGCATGGCGGATGCTGCTGCTGCCAGTCCAGCTGCCACTGCTACCGGGGTTGCTGCCACTGTCCATGGTGCAAAACTTCCTAGTTCTGCCTCTGACTATATTCCAAAGCCTGGCTTCACCATTGCATTCTCTTAGTGAAGAATCAGGCCCAGAATCCTGAACAGAGTTATTGTGAAGACTGTGAAGAGGCCTAGTTGGTTTTAAAGTGCATTATCCCCTTTTCCTTGTATTATCATCACAGCTGGCCTGATTCTAAACTGAGGGTTTGCAAGTAGTCACAGCTCCACTGGATTTAATAGGAAGCAAGGGCAGTCAACAGCAGACAGAAGCAGTTCAATATCTTATGCTTTTTACTCTGCTATCAAATGAAGATAGAGAAACTGAGATTTCAGTCTGAGTTTGGTTCACTCAGTGCAATAATCTCAAGAGCCAAAAATGTTAGTTTTTTTGGTGGTGGTAAAAAAAAAGTGAAATTCCCAAAATAAAAAAGGACCTTTGATGTAGTTAAAAATATTTATCATCCTTGGAAACCATCCCATACTGGGATCATCCCTCTTATACATTCCAGCCCATGGCTGAACCCATTTTTTGCACCAGTCAGACATTTTCATTGCACCAGAGCTGTCTGTTTTTATGGTATGCCAGATTTACAGCAGTCATGCAACGGTTATTCTTACGAACTTTCCAGCTGCCTGATGTAACTAAATAAAACTCCCCCAGGTATTTCCTATTCTTCACACTAGGTGCAGGGAAGCTTGATTATGCCTCTAGTGTTAATAATACTGTAATATGAGTGTAATGTGTGTAACAGCAGGAGGAACCAGGGGGCAGTTTGCAAATCTGTGATGTCTATTAATTTGAACAACACCTTCCAGAAACCCCCAGGAAAAAAAAGAAAGAGGAAGCTGGAGTAAGGGGAAGAGAGAGCATCCCACAAGTGGAACCTGGTCAGTCCTACATGGAAGAGTGCACAGTGGAGCTGGAGATCTCACGGGCTCCATCAGCCAGGACTGTAGACTGAAGGAGCTGGATTTAGAGCTGGGGGCAGCTGCAGGCTGCTGTCTGAGTGCTCTAGGGACTAAAGGCTTGTTTGAGGACTTGTTTGAGGTGCTAGGGGAAAATTAAGTTGTTGAGTGGATGTTACCACAGTATTGATGTTTCTTTACCTTTTACCTGTTCCCTCCCTTTGGCCTGTTGGCTTGTGACCTGAACCCCAATGATTTTCTATATAAAAGTGGGAACTCCCCCTCGCTTCTTGCGTCAGTTTCTGGGGCTGCAGGGTTGGTACAATATGTAGAGGCAAAAGCAAAATTGGGACATATTCAAGGGGCTAGTATAAGTATAGAGCATTAAGGCCCTAGTCCTCCAATCGCGGTGTATAGATATGTCTCTGGGCACATATGACATGAATTACAAGAAAAAGTCTTGAAAAGCATAATGGACTTATTGGTTTTAGAGAGCAAATGCAAAATAAAGAAATAAAGGCTCTGACTTCCATAACTGATTTCAATCCTTATTACTAGATGAAAAGCTTACACAGTCTTGGGAGTAAACAGGGAAATAAGGTCCTGCCTAACACTACCTATATAGCCAAGTACTATTACATTTTTATGTTGCCGTTCCTTTTTATTTGTGTGCTACTGATCTCAGGGTTCCCTCTTACATCTTTGTAAGCATGTCATACTGCACAGATCAAAATGCTGTTGTAAGTTTTTGTTTTACAGTGTGCTTCACTGACAGGTAGGCTAGTTTTTTATGTATCGCTTGAGGCCTCAGTCTTGCAACTGTGACTGGATCCATGCCCTCAGAGTAGAGTTTGCTGAGATTTGGTGTGAAATCATGGGTCTGCGTGCACTTAGGATTGGGGCCTGTCTTACTGGAAAATTCTGAATGTGAAAAACTCATCTGTATTTGAACAGTTATCCAAGAAGAGCCTTAAAATCTTTTGGCAACCAAAAGAGTTCCTAATTTCCAACCTTGCAAAAAGGACAAGCATATGATATCCCAAATTTCTCTCTTCCCCAAAAAATCACCTTTGGATAAAGATAGAATATTTATATTTTTTTTCTAAAAAGTTATGGACATACTATAATGGAAGTGTCAGCTAACCTCAGCTCTGTTTCTGGTACCAGGCTGAATATGGGCATATGGCTCCTTTTAACCCAATTGGTATGTACAAATAACTCCCAATATTTGTTTGAAATTTCCATGTGTATCTTAAAACCCCCAAGGCCATGTTATATTTTTCTGCTGGAATTTAACTAACACATGGAAATATGGAATGAAAATAAGGGTATGGAAAACCTTATTTGCAATTATTTCCACATCATTTAGGGTTTCCTGCTTGGGTAGTTTTGCCCTAGTAGTTAACTTTGGTCTTGCTGTGCTCCTCAGGTGGATCTTTATTAGTTATGACAGGTTTGGTCACTATTAGAAATAGTGGAACATAGTGCAGTTAATTGTGTGATAATTTAATTTTTTAAAATAAAACGTGTTATTATAATGGCTGAAATGTCTTTAAAGATCAAGTGACAAAGATCAAGGAAAACAAATGCAAAATGAATTATTGAGGTTCAAAGTAACAGACTTGTAGCTTCTCCCAACCTCTCCCCGCAAGCATCTGAAGTTAATTTCATAAGGACATCTGCTGTGCTTACCGTGTCTAATATCTCCCGTGTATGTGCAGCTGACACACAGAACCGAGCCCTGGATTCAGTGATAGAAGTAGCTGGAAAGCCAACGACAACCACCCCAATATTTTTTTCTAGCATGAATCTTGAAAAAGCCCTTGGGTGGGGTAGGGAAGGGAAAAGAAAAAAGCAAAAGTAAATTATCTCCAATAAATTGACCACAAAGAGAAAACAGTCAAGTGTAATAAAACAATAGGTGAAATCCTGTCTCCTCCTGAAACAGTTGGTAAAATTCCTTTTGATTTCAATAGTGCCAGAATACCATCCGATAGGATTTCAACTGGGGATCAGAATATCATCCAATAGGATTTGCAATGTTGCAGTTGAAAAGTCATTTACTTTCTTGGCAAAATGAGCATAAAAATGCTATGGCTGGCATAAGTGAACAGATAATTCTGATGCAATTGTACTTTACAATCACTTTGCACAGATGTAAGTGCTGATGGAGGTCTTAAAGTAGCAAGATACAGCCCTTATATCAGTTGGTGCTAAATAAAAACGCCATTTAAATACAATTTAAAGCCCTGTTTTTTGGATAAGGCACTGAATATAAAGTCGAAGGAAAATGCTGTGGTTGAGAAGGTCTACACTGGGATTTGGGAGGCCAGGATTTGGCCCTAGCTCTAAAACAGGCTTTTCACATGGGCAAATCATTTGACACACACAGATTCATCTCTTTAACTGTAAATCAGGGCTCATACCTACCTGCTAGATGTCCTGAGGATACAATTATTCATGGGAGGTAGGTAATACAGAGTTAGCTGCATAAATGAATCATCCTTAACTGGGCCTAGTGCTCCCCAAACAAATCCTTCCCACACTTTGTGTAAAACCATACAGGGAGACCATGGAAACTGAATAAGCTGGTGCATAAGAGAAATGGGTGTGAACCCACAGAATACCTCTGGAAGGATTGTGACAAACCAGACTAAGGAGGAAGGTCCAAAGAAGGGTGAGGCACAAGCACTGACAAGTCCTTGAACCCTGACCAGTTCACACAGAACTTTAGGACAGTGAACGAAGACATCTTTGCTGATCTTGAAATGATCAGGGATAAGAAGAATGGTTCTCTAAGACTTCTATTTAACATTAAGTCTCTGTGTATGCCTTTTTTGACTATTAAATGAATGTTTTATTTCAGGTCATTGACCCTGAATAAAGCCTGAAACCTAAGGAACCTTATTAATCACAAACGAAGTTTTAATTTAAAATATTTTATTACTGTTCTACTCTCCATTATATGTAAAGAAATCTTAAATTAGGCTTCTTAACAATATTTACTGTCCATGCTTTGTGGGTTTAACAATTTTACAGGGTGACTAGTAAGATAGCACCAGCTGAAGCAACTACTCAACCTGAAGTGACTTTAACTGCATGAAGTTGTCTACTTTTGTCTTTCTTTTCTTTTCTTAATTAATTTGTAGTCAAAGATATTCATCACATACATATAATTCTAATTCCATCAACATGTTCTTGAAAGATAAATTAATGCTAAGTAAAGACATGAACACTGTTAACAGATTATTGGACTTTACTAAAGTTAATTAGGAGCTAGAGAGTTCATACTAGAACACTGGCATAAAATAAAAGGTCATCATTAAGAAGTTGTAACACAACTTGATTAATTTCAAAAGCCCCAAGAGAGAAAAAAATGGCTCTGGAAATAAAGATACCACCTATTCTTCCCAAGCAACCATTCCAGCTACTTGTGTTGGGGCTCTGTTATGATTTTGTGTAGCTCACTTCTGTAAAGTCTTCTTTTCTTGCCTATCAGAAAGTCCTTCCAAGAGGTTTTAATAATTAAATTATAGATCAGGCCCTGAACACGTGGCTCACAGCCACCATATTACACGTGAGACCCTTCAGTATTGCTCATGGTTATTGGAAATGAAAAAGAGGTTGATAGGGGCAGCAAAGTATAATGTTGCCTGCAACATGGCATTTACTTAATATTGTTGCCCATGGGCCATCAAAGTTTGGGGACCATTGTTAAAAACCCAAAGGATCCTAGTTGATTTGGGAAAGGTATCATAAATCCTGTTGATTAGTTAATAGGTTACTGCTTGCTAAGCAATGTTCATGTCTAATCAATAGATGGTTTTGTCTGATACATATAAATAAAGCAATGTAGATCAGTGTGACAACATTATCAGTATAAAGACATGTATTAGATGGAGAACAATAAAATATATTTTAAAATTAGGCAATGTGCACCTTTAGTTATAAATTTTAAAAATGTTACTGGCAGGACCTGAGGAATAGTACCATGGTACCAGAAATCATGTCTAAGTCTATTCCAACCAACATCACTCCAGCTATACCAAAAATGTTATTGTGAGACATCAACAAGGAAGAGAAAGATGAGTCATATCAAGCAACTTCTGAAAAATGGGCAGTGCATATGTCAGGGACATTTCATTTTTAAATTCCCATACACAAAATACCCTGATTTTTTGTACAGGAAAGTTAGCCCAGAATGAAGCCTGTGCTTAAATAGTACTGGCAAGCTGATCTAAAGGTACACATTTTTCTTCTGCAGCATCATCCACAAGTAGTCAGCTTCTTATAGTTTAAACCAAAACGTAATTGTGAATGAATTTGTTTTCTTGGTAGGCATATTTCAGTACTTACGCTATTTTACCAGGAATATAAAGGAGCAAAGGAACAACAGGGGAATCATCATTGCCATAAATTATGAAACCCATTTCATGCAGTCTCTGCCTGAAGTATCTTGTGTTTTTTCTTAGCTGCTGCACTCTCTGTAGTCCTGAAATGAGACAGTGAAGAACTAAGTCAGTGCCAAGATCACAATGGGGTTCCCTTTCAGAAAAGAGACACAAAACAGGGATGACAGGTCAGTTTCAGAAAAAGCTCAGAAATCCATGAGCTGTTTCTGCTGCTATCTGGTCTATGGCTAAGACATCTTTAACAAGCAAAATAAATAGTCATGCTAATTGAACCTATGTAACAGTATAGCATTTTTACCAACAACTATGCAGTTATTCCTGACCTGATATTAGCCTGCCATAGTTAGATAGATAATACTCTTCCCTTTTGGAGTGCTTCTTTCTCTTTCAACACAGACTGAGGAATAGTGACCTTTATAAATACATGAAACACTGTAATAAATTAAATGTATAAACACATTTAGAAATAATAGTTTCATGTATTTAACCTCAGATGCTGTTGTCTTTTAAAACTGTTGTGTTCCTCCTTATGGACTTGGTGTTGGCAGAATGAAGTTTAATGTATTTTTCAATAAACTGTCCTTTTTAATTGTTTAACTGTCCTTCTAAATAGACCAGTCATGTACACGCTACTGATAGTGCATATGCAGTTACACTACAGATGTATACAAGATCTTTCAGTTATACCCAACTCCTAGAAAAGTGATGGAAGGCATAGGATTAGGCATAGCCACCATTACTGATGACAGTTTGGAAAGGAGTCCCTCCACCTGATGATCAATTTATACCCTGCAGCAAGAGGACTGATAGACCTTGTAATTTTTTTATCCTAGCTGATCTAACAGATGCTCTTCTACTTCATTGTCTATGCCTTAGACTCTTCCCAAGACACTACATTTGTCCCAGTCATGTCCTAAGGCATTGCTAGGGATGGATCACTTACAGACTGAATTGGAAAGTATTTCTTAATATCTAGCTAAACTCTTTGCTTTTCAACTGAAAGGGTGCATATTCACAAGCACTTTACTCCAGAGCAGATTAATTAGCTCCGGAGAAAAGTGTCATAGTCTACATGTGCACTGGTATTAGGTGCAGTAAATTAATTAACTCCGCCATAACTCCATCCTAACAGTACTGTATTACGGCAAGGTAATTAAGTGTGCTGAAATGCATGTGTAGATGGTGACAGGGGCTGGCTGAGGCATGAGGGTGCTAAAGTGTGGTGGGGCTGCCTGCCACGTAGCCACACAGCTCCGCACTTACAGCACTCTTGTGCCCCAACCAGCCCCTCACTACCTGACACTGCTACCCAGAGTCCAGGGCTGACCCTGCCCTCAACCCAGGACTTCTCTGCCTTAGCTCAATTATTGCTGTTCCAGATGCATGTGTAGACACTAAGCCCAGCAGTTTCCTCTAGCTTAAAAAGCTCCAGAGTTTATTGTCTCGCATTACTGCAAGTGTAGATGTACCCAGCATGTCTTTTTATATGATGGGAAAATGTGAAAACAAAGAATTTAAACTTGCCTTTCCTACACTGGTCAGTTCATTATTTTACAGAGCACCATATTGTCTCATATTATCCTTTCCAAGCAAAATTATTCCTGTCTTTTAGCTCTTTCCTTAGTTGTTGGCCCCTTTTCATGCACTCATCTTTTTTTACTGTTCCTCCCCTTCTGATGTTTTCTAGGTCAGGGGACCAAACTTAACAGTAGCTGCTGGGATGGCATAATGCTGCACACCTAAATGTACCCCTGACAGAGCTATCCACAGGCTTTATTCTTTCAATACAGTCTTCTTTGCCCAACAAAGAACATTGTTGGTTTCCTATGATGACACCTATGTTTTCTGGAAAGATAACTACCAGTATGTGTTAGCAGTTTTCCTTCTGTTCTGCTTAGCACTGATCTGCACTGATTCTCACCTACCATGATATGGTCCTTCTGAAGTTTCTAACAGACCTCCCTATTTTCTACTGTCAAGTTCCCAACCCTGAAGCATTCCTTTATTAAGAGCCCATTATCACAGGTATGCAAGGGTTAGAGAGGGCTGCAGTCTTGAGGAGTATGGGAAATGCTTCCTATGTATGATCCTGGAGGCAAAATCTACTCTTACAGAGGACAGGGAAAAACAGGGAGGAGACTGGGTCATGTGCCCAGCATGGAAAAGAAGGATGACCCATCATCTGAATGGCACAACTGTGTGTATTGATGCACCGTTCCTTCAGATGCCCTCTATAGGGCAATTTATCTTTGTATTGGCCAGTGGTTGAATGCACAATCCTTCTTCCATTGTAAAAATGGTATGTTTTACTTCCTCCTTAACAGTTTGTTGTGCTAGATGGGACTTCTTTCTTCTCACAGCCTGTATTTTCCCAGCAGCTCTGCATAACAGATTTTCAGTGCTGGGACATATGAACAAGTTAAACCTACCAGTTCCTTTACTGCTTATGCTGTGGATGCTTTCAGAGAATTCAGGGAGGCGAAAGTCACAGTTAGAATCATAGAACCATAGTTTCTCATTACTAAAGACAAGCTACTTTGTCTCTATCAGTGTATGTTCCTCTAGCATCTATATGACTCAGAGGGTCCATCTACATGTACAATTAATGCATAGAAAGCTTACTGCACAGTAAAATACTGCACAGTAAGCTTTCCAAGACACCACATCTACACTTGCACTGGTCAGGAGCAAATTTCCTTCGGACAGGAGAAGTTCAGAGGAGGGATCCTGCCTTGATCTCCTGCCATATGGCAGCCAGGGGGAACTCTAGGCTATCCTGGGTGCCAGCTCCAAGCTGGCAGGGGACATCAAGGTCAGGCCTAGGCTCCAGTTGGCAGCCCCATGCCTTGGGCAGCTGGCAGTGAGCAGGGTGGGACAACTTGTGGCTAGCCCCTGGCTAGGTGGGAATTCCTCGCTCAGCTGGGGACTTGCTGCCAGCTGCCCCATAGTTGGAACAGTTCCTGGCCAGCCCCTGGCCAAGTGGGGAAGCAAGAACTGTTCTGGAGCTACTAAGTTCCCCACTCCTATGGGGAGCCAGGATGCCTGCAGCACTGGGACAGGGGACAGCGGGTAGAAAGGGACCCGGTCCCAATGCTGATTGGCTCCCTGCTCCTGGGGGAGCTGGGACCTGAGCAGTGCCAGGACCAGGACCCCTGCTGGTGTGGCTGATTGGGAACAAATTTGCTCCCAGTCAGTGTCTACATGAGCCCTACTGCACAGTAAACTAATTTACTACATAGTAGCTGCTGTGTATGGTTACGTGGTGACACTTCATTATGCAGTAGATTAGTCTACTGTGCAGTAAAGCATCTCGCATAGATGGTCTCAGTGTGAAGTCAGGCGACATTAGTTCAGAATCGCAGGATTCATCCTGACTATTTTTATTAAAAACTGACGCTGTGATTGGCTCTTTGGTATACCTAGTTATTCTACTCTACGTGACCAGTCCCAGAAGGCTGATGTGTATAATTTTTCCTGGGACATTAATTACAGTTTAAACAGCGTTTCTCATGTTTTGATAACTTCATTTTGATAACTGTCCGGTAGAACTTCTTCTTCGTTACTTAAAACAAGTAGATAATCTTTCCCCAATTCTTTCAAGGTAGCACAGTGAAGACTGATGCAAACACCACCATTTTCCCTTTTGTATCTAGGTAACTCTGACTATTGACTTTTGTGTATTTGCGCATATTTGTGTTTGTATCTTTCATTATGTAGTCTTCGAGCTCCCTCATAGTCCAAATGCTAAACCCCCATGTACTAATGCTAATTGGGCTGAATTTCAGTTATTAAAAGACTTTTCTATTCCTCAAGGAACCCGAGGATGAATTGTGGTACCCTTCTTCACCAGGAGGTGACATTCACCAGGTCCAGAGAGACTGTACAAAGCGTACATGCCATTCACTTTCCATTTACTCATGCATCTAACCTCATTGACTTCACTGGGACTAAATGTGTTAGCAAACGCTCACCAACCTAAGCATAAAACTTCCACAATTGGGTCCCTGTCATTCAAGCAGTATTGACTGCTTCCCCTCCGCCCCAACTCTTTTTTTTTTAATTCTGAGGAATGCAGACTTTGTGGCTCTAATCAGGTAATTCTTTAGCAGTCTCTGTTCAGATAGAATAGGATTTTCCTTGCCTAACTTTCTACCTCCAGGCTGTTTCTAACTTCCACTTTTTTAATCCTCTTGTACTGGAAAGGTAACATCATGCCAGCTTTATCGCCTGGCATAATCCCCAGCTGAAGGGATGGAAGGCTATTTTTATGGTGAGTGGGCCAAATATAAAATTGAGAGGAAGTGTTGCAGAGGGAGGATAGTGCAGAAAGATAAGGGTGACGTGGAAAATAATAATAGTGTGTGCCCTTTTTGCTTTTATTGTGCATACAAAAGTCCTAAAACATTTTCCTCCATGATACTCTTCTTTACCTTCCACTTAAATCTCAGATTTTTTTTCTTAAATCTCAGGAATATCAGGTCTAATCTTCCCTGGTTAAACTGGGATATTGACTTGGAAGCTGGAGAACATTGGCAATAAGGCATGATTGGCTTTGACGCTGGATCTCACTGCTGCGCCTCCTGTCGTGCGCACGTCATGACAGGAAATACAACTGCGTGAATCACACATCAGATCCTGTCATGCCTTTACCTGAATGTGTAGAGGGCCCCAAATATATTGTAATACATCATTACTCTGCCCCATCCAGAATTCTTATTCTGATAGTCTGCACACTAGTTCATTTTTTTTTCATTACTTTTCTTCTGCAAGGTAACTGGTTTTATGTTTTAGCTGTGGGTAAGAGCTGGTACTCACAATATCCTTTAAGTTATTCCTATATCACTAGGCTTCAGAGACAGCTAAGTACCCCAACATAAGGTATTTCAGCTCTTTAGCTGGAGAGTGTATTTTGGTTTTGCACATATGTTTACAGTTTTTAACCTAATAATTATTTTAATGTATTTTTTCTGCCAACATCATCCTCTTATTAGATTGTTGTTCTTTGGTTTTCCATCTTTTTTTCAGTACTATCTGTGTGTGCTGTGACAACAACTATTATTAGCCAGGCAGATCTTCTGCACAGTTCTATCCGAGCTAGTCCTGTTGTTGCCTTTCTTCCAACTCCTTTTGATTAAAATGGAGACCACCATGTCTACATCAATCCTCTTTTGCTAACCATGTCCTAGTGCACAAGTTTAACCAAGATCCACTTCATCCATTTTGCATCTTGTGTAGTCAAGGAGCTCTCCTGACAAGGTTCTGGCTGGTAAATTTATAGGGAATGTGGGACCTGCTCCATAATCATGAGTGTTTTGCTGAACAAATTAAAAGATCCCATAAAATCAATGCATTTGTAACTTTATGCACAAAGCTGCCCAGGCAGACAACCTGTTAGTTCCAGTTTCAGTCATATAGTTTTAAACTTTCTGTGTAAGAGATCTGCTAGGTTAGTAAACGCCACAAATAGTTTAACTATCTCTCCAACGCTGCTAAAGCAAAAACAGCTGTGCCAGAGGAAGGGGGAAACAAATGAAACACAAAAGCATCCTACTACAAAGCCTTCCAGTTGCTAATAAAAACAATAGTCTGTGGTATTTCCAAAAATATTTTTGATGTAGTAGATCTCAAAAGAACCAGGAGGCAATACTGAAGAGTTTGGGGGCTACGGATGAGAGGAGGAAGAGAAACCATGGAATAACTTGACTGAAATCTAAGGAATGAAAGTTCTCCACTTGTTTGCATATTATTCATCTTATTGGCACCTCTTCATGCACTGACCAAAAAGAATTGGGGAATGTGAGGTTTAAAGATAAAAAATAGACATATTTTAACACCAACCAACCTAATTCCTAAGTTCTCAGTTTGCAGCATCTGAAACTACTGGATTTTCAATTAGGGAAAGTTTTCATGGATGCAGATGTTGTTGGCGGATGTAGTTTAATACTTGCTGCCTTCTCCTTTCTATTCAAGTGTTTACCACAATGCTGGAAATAGACTGTCAGCTATTCCAAATTCCAGGCTCTTTAATATTAATCAAACCAGATGCTCATTGTTTACAATTGATAAATTCTATTCAAAACTATTTAAGGTACAGGAGGTGTTTATTCTCTGTCAGGGGGAAAAACCTGTAATAAGAAATATTAGGACTGATAACAGAATGTCAGACAAGCCGCTTCCCGCTCAAATAGCTCAGGACTACAGGAACAAGTAGTCTGTAAACAGGGAAGGAGAGTTCTACGCTGGAGCAAGCTTATGGGGCTCATTTTAGCAAGCGCCAGTATAGACACACCTATGAGTTTTTTAAAAAACAGAAATGCCAGACAGCCCAGCATAGTAACTCTGTTTTGCAAGAAGTGGAGAAAGAGTGCATAGAAAAAGAAGGGATAGTAAGCACATTAATGATAATCAATGTGTACCACTAGGCAGACAGTGTACTTAAAGCAGGTGAGGAACACATTTCTTTACCTAAGCCTCAACACCTTTCTTTCTGATACTAAGATGTCTGGCGAAGGAACATGTATTTGCCTCTTACACATTTTCATATGACTTAGTGCCACCTCACTATTTCCACAGGCTAGCTATCTTAAATAGCACGTGGATAAGTAGAACCCCCCTCACCCAATGTTTTAAAGTATCTTTCAACACTTTCTTTTCTATTCGTGCACCTCTTCATCCTGAGTCAGATGATACTTCAGCTTTTTATTCCCGTCTCACACCCATCAGCTTAAATCTGTGTAACAATAATGCAACTTGGTTAGAGGGTCCAAATTTTACTATAATATGTTTACCTAAACTGGTAATATTTACCAGATTTTTCCCTTTGCCTGTTAAGTTCCTCAGATACAAAGCTGAATCTGAACATGGCTCATGCATAAAGATTTACACTTTTTTATTGCTGAAATAAATAATACAAGGGGAGAGAGAAAAAATTGAAGGATAGATGAAAGCATTTTACATTTCACAAACTAATCTTTACAGTGTATAATATAAATGATTTGGGTGCAATCTGTTTATTGTGATTTTAGTAAAATATAGGATAAGTCATCTGGATATTATAAAACAAATCTAGAATGATTGCATTTCCAATCCATCTATTATTGGCAAATTTAGTGTTTACATTTGCTATACCACTTTAAAAAAAATCTTTATTTTTTATTGTCTGGTTTTAAGCTATTGGTAACTTTGGAAAAAATGTTAATTACATTCTTATTTACATTATGGTATACTGCAAGTTTTAGCTCATTAATTTTTGCAGACTTTTAAAAGGTTTAATTGCACACAATAAATATGGTTTAGTTTAAGAAAGAAACAGGGAAGAACAGGAGAAAAAACAGAATAAAAAAGAATGATAAAAGATAGATGGGCTTCTCCCTAATTTCTCTAGAATTACTTGTTTTTTACAATACAAGTACCAATAATCAGCTCAGTGGTGGTTTTCTCACAACTCTTGGCCAGGAGGAAAAACCTGGTCTTGGAGCAGATCAGAAGCTAGGTTTTTCCTGGTTTCTTCCTAGCTTTGGGGCAAAGGAGAAGAGTCATTTGTACTTCTACACTATACCCCACCATGATTACTTCCCTATGCATGCTGGCTCCAATGTAATGGCTGGCAAGTTGAGGAGACAAAGTTTATTCCCTGTTCCCACTCACATGCATGGAAGAGAGAGTGGCAGCTCTCTGGAGATGGCTTGGTCTCATGAACTGCTACCCACAATAAGGATAGTCAGTGGAAGGGGATGAGAGGGCATCTTGTGCCCTTGTGCGAGCACACAAGGCAGCTCTATGAGTTTAAGCCCAATTTTGCTGGAGCCTGTCAGCGTTAGCACTGAATTCAGTAGGAAGAAGATATTCTGACTAGAAGCCCGAGTCTGAGAGCTGGATCCTTAAGTGGTGTAAATTGGCAGAATTTCATCATTGCCTTTAGCAGAGTTATCTTGATCACACTAGCAGAGGACCTTACCTCGGCTGTAAAACCCTCATCTTCCCTCAACCCTGTTTCTTTTATGCAGCCAAAGACCTTTCTTTTTCAGTCTGAAACTTTTAACAAGGAGAGAGGCTGGCTTTAATCAGCTTGACCTTAGAACCCTTCATGATGGCTTTTACCCTCGGAAATTCTTACTCCACATATTAAAAATGGGAACAAGCACTTGTAGCTTTTAATATAGATATCTCAGGTATATTTTTATTGAAGGAGAATTATTTTTCTCAAACCTGTTCCAAAGAGAATAATCTAACACTGAACTTTTCTGTGGCATGCAGGGGCTATCCAAGACACAAATCCACCTGCTGTAATCTTCTCCAGCTGTTTTTTCATGGAGCCTTTCTAGATAATTAGTTACACAATCAAACTTCTGCATACCGCTGTCAGAATGTCTCTTCAGTCTATGTTCTTGGGATACAAAGCTTTACTCCCTTGCCTTGCTCTAGTAACAACTAGATAGCATCTCCAAAAGCTGTCAGGATAATGTTGATGATGATAACAATAGATTGGAAAACAACAGCTGTCCTTCCTTTCTAAATTATTAGATGGATATGTTCTCTTTTCCTTCTCTGATTTCACTACAGAAGTAACACACATATATTGCCATGTGCATTAAATCACTGTAAAACAGAAGTGCCTTAAGAAAACATGTTCTAAGATATAAATGCTGTTTAGAAACAACTTTGTTATGCCTCAGGAGAAGTGAGGACATTTTCTGGTATGTCATAATGCCACCTATAACTCAAAAGATTTCAGCTAATGCTCCTTTCTGAATCAGCCTTCAAGGATTGGCATTAGTCTGATTTTGACTGTAAAACACTTCCCAGAGCAAAGCACAGAAAGAAAAAGCGACTAAAGGAGAACAAGGAGGAATTGTACGGAAATTAGTTGTATATAGTCACTGGCTGTATTTCAAGCCTGTTATCTGTACTTACATTTATGTAAACAAAAAGCATCTTGCAGAAAAAAGAGAGACAAGCCAACAAGCTTGCAGAATATATTTACTACCAAACACAGGTGATTAATCACAAAGCACGTCAGTCCCTCAACTGAAAGCTAGCCAGCACACATTGCACTACATCTGCAACGTATTAGGTATTGCTAAAATGCCAATGACTAAATGTATATAGCAAAAGCAAGTCTCGCAGTTTCTCAAGTAGATAACACTCTGCCAACTGGATTTACAGGACAGCAGCAAGCACCTTCTGGAATGGCAAAGGGTATCTACAGCTCTGCAGTCTCTTTTGTGAAGAACATACTTTTTAAAGGCAACTGTACCCTGGGTCTATACATTATTTCCCATCGTAAAAAATGAAGTTCTGCTTGCTAAGGACAGCCTGGGAGTCCCTTGCTCACAGTAAATATTTCATGCTTTCTTGACTTGTATTAGGCAGCTCAAGGGAATATTTGCATACAAATGTGTGTAAAGGAGTTCTGACCCCATAAGATTAACTGTAAGAATTATTTCCATTTCCACCTGTAGATACCTTTTCCACGACCCCTTTTATTACAAGGGAAATCGCAAGCGGCATTATCTCGGCGCTTACCCACCGCTGTGCTCTTTCGTGTCAGTAGACAGTCTCCCATTGACTTGATTTAGGCCAATACTGAGTGGTTTCAACAGTCCCACACGCAAACCGATTACCTCAACTCCCTTGTTTCCCAGAATCAACAAACCACTAGACTCTATGGACCCAGGTCCATCACCTTTGTGGGGAGCAGTGTTATTTTGCAGGTGGCTCAGGCTATGCTCTCCTCAGAGCAGAATTTATTGCCAGACTGGTGGGGTGTAAGGCCCTGATCCAGAAAAATGCTTATTATTATTTATTTGCCCTAGTCATGAACCAAGGCCCAACTCAGACATGCACTGTACAAACAAGGAACAAAAAGGCAGTTTCTTCCATACTTTAAACACATGCTTATTGGAAGTACTAGTCTGTTTAAAGTTCACTTAAGCAGTTAAATGTTTTGTTGGGTCAGAGAAGTTCTTGTCTCTTAAACTGAAAGTACAAGAATAGATTGAGAAAAGGAACAATAACAGAAAGCACTTGAATTTGTAAGCTGCTTTGAGTAAGTGCCACAGTCTGGTCTCATGAGGAGCACTTTATAGTAACACGGCCTAGGACACTTGCAACCAAGCTTCGTGTTTCGTAAAACCAATGGACAAATTCTTAAAAATAGATCAGTTCTCATTTAGGAGTAATGGAGTAATGGATGCGGCAGGAGCTAAGCATGTTGGAAAATCTGTCTTTAAGTTTAACAAAACCCAAAACAAAAATACAGCTTTCCAGTGATCCTTATAACAATTCCTACTGGAACAGATTTAACACACATCTTTAAAGAGGGGGAAAAAACCAAACCAAATCAAAGCAAACCAAACTTTTCCCCAAGTAAAACATAAAATTTCCTGCTTTTTGTTTTTTTGCAATCAAAGTATGCGCATTTTGAGCTAGGACATCAGAATCCAGAGTTAAAACAGAATAAAGAAAAAAACAGTAGTGCTTTTCTATTTTCCAAGCTGAGAGAAAAAGTAAAATGTTGAACCAGAACCGTATAAATAGCAGAATGGGTTACATTTAAAAAATATCTTTCTATTTTAATTGTCAGGTATTATTTATAACACCTGTAAGACAATAGCTTTTAAAGAATTTATTTCAAATCGGATAGTTTGCCATAAAAAATATAAGAAGAAAATAGAAAACTTCGTTGTAATCAAAATTTTGTTTACAAAGTTCTCTGTGGCCTCCACTGCCTTGCTATCCTGCCACACCTAGGCATCCAAGTACCCCTCCTCAAGGGCCAGGAGCCTGTCCTGGAACTTCTGGTCCACCTGGAACCTCTCTCATCTGTATCAGGGGCCACTGCAATCCCCAATTCTAGTTCCCAATTTCACCTGCCACCTGTTTCCACTTGTCTCCCTCACTTTGTTCCATCTTCTGCCTTGTTTCTCCCCCGGGCACAACAAACTTAAGCCTTTGCATCCTGATCAGGTGGGTTCTTCCTGCTCTTTCTTACTGCCTAACAGTAACTTGTACTTTTACTGGTACAAGTGATTGGAAACTGGTCTCAGCCTGTAACAGAGCAGAAGTTTGGTACACAGACTGGTTTAAAAATGGCAAAATGCAGTATAGCTTTGCCACCCCCACCAAAGGATGAATGTGTGTTCTGTTCACTACTGATCTAAACTATGCTGCTTAGAGAAAATCACATAATGTAGATTGATTCTACTTTGGACTTTTTGAATGTCAGTACCTTGCCAGGAGGGGGAGCACTGAGAGCACAGGAGAGACCATCAGTTCTGATGCCTGGTGTCATAATGGCTGTTAGTAATTATGGCTAGGGACAGACATTCAAAAAAGCTTGGGCCTGAATTGATTCAAGCTTTGCAGGTTGTCTAACCTGGCCAGTGAACCAGTTTGTAACCAGACAGACATTCTCTCTGGACTGAGGTAATTCAGGTACATGCCTGCAGTGGCTCAAGCTAGAAGCTGCAGGGTGCTAGAGCAGCCCTCCCTTCCCTTTCACAGTACTGAACTGAGGGGGGGACATGGCCAGGCCCTGGCAGGACCTCTGATTAGGGAGGTCTGCATGCACCATCCCAGGCTTTCCCCCACTGGCTGCTCAAAGGGTGGGAGTGTTGCCAGCCCCCAGCCCTGGGCTAGCATTTTTAGGCAAGGAGGGGGACATGCAGTGCATGCCTCTGTTGATGATACAGAGCTTTTCAATCTCCCTCCCTGCTTCTTTATACTGTCTGCAGCAAACTGCCAGGCAAGCAAGCCAGCAGGGGGATGATAACAGTGTTTATCACCTCATTGGCAAAACGTTAGCCTCTCTCCATTAGTTCAAACTCTTCTTAAACTGCTTACTGGCTGACCTGTTGATTAGCTCTCAAAAGCCCTAAGTGGTCACTGTTCTGTCTGTCTGTCCCAGTGAAATTGGAGAGAGACACATAGACATCTCTCAGCATTACTAGCATATCACATGCCTAGCTTCTGTGGAACTTGGGTTTGTGTTGTGGGAGACGGAAGGTAGGGAGGAAGGGGGGATTCCTGCTCAAGCAGTGAGCAGTGAGGTTGGGGGTAGAGCAAGGGGAAGCCAGGCAGACCCCGCTGTACCTGTAGTCTCTGCCGGAGCTCTAGTCAGGGAGAAGAGGGGAGGGACCAGCTCTGCTGTGCAGCAGAGAGCTCTGACAAGCCCAGAGAGCATGCTGAGATGCTGGGGGAGTTTGATTTAAATGGTTAAACCAGCAAGGGGTCTGGGAAAGACATTGCATAAGCCCGTTTAAGCCAAATCAGTTAAGTCTGATACTACATTCAACCAGGTTTATCTCAAACTGGTTTCAGCCATTTTCAAACTGGTTTATGTGCACTGAAAATCTGTTCTGTTATAGGTTTAAACGAGTTTCTTATCACTTAAACCAGTTTATGTGTACTGTGTGTCCCTAGCCTATGAAAAGTAAATGCTCTGCCCTTGCATTCCCCCTTCACCTCCCTCCCTGCTGCAGCAGACTCAGTCATTCTACGGGGTAGTATGCACGGTTTAGTCATGTGGAGGTACTGTGAGGGGATGTGCACATGCTCACTTCAGTGAACAAATCTCTACTGAGTATGTGTGAATGAAGATTTTTTTCAGAGGCTTACAACTTGGCCAGGCTTGGGTATATTTTATGGTCATAACAATAAGGACAACAGGGTCCACCCCACACCCCTGTCAAGCTTCAAATCCTTATTCCCAAGTGTAGAGATGCTACAGCTTCTCAGTGAAACAGCTGTGACAATTTTGTAAGACAGTCAAAACATGTGTTTCTCTACCCTTTTGGGAAATGATCAAACCTTTTTTATTATTAAAAAAAATGTTTGAGGCATATATCTGTTACAGAAACTTTCAGACTGAAGGGCAAAAATTTGATAGTTAAGGTATAAGGAACTGAATGCAGGGTCAAAGAATGGACCGTGTTGGCTGTCTTGACTATAGGAAGCACTTCCTGTGTCCTGTATAATTATGCAGCTCCACTGGTGTTCACAAGCATCTGATCATGTCCTCCAGCCATGAATCCAATAAACTAATCATGGCTTGGAAGTTTAAACCTTGTTTTCTTTTTCAACCAAGCATACTCTTGCTAATGAAGAGAAAACAATGGCAAATCAACTGGTCTGAATCAGAACAGAGTAAATACAATGTGACTACATTTCTGGGCGTTGATTGCATTCAGCGTATAATCACATCTCCCCTGCTCAATGGGAAATAAATAACAAGTAGAAGGAAGGGTGGAAAGACTTATGGTTTAGGAAATATAAAACAGGACTGAGAAGTGCACTAGGAGGCCTGACCTTCCTGGATTTCTGTAAATTTACCCTTCCAGGCTTTTAGGATGAAGGCAGCTTGAAAGAATAAGATGAGATTACTCATTGACCATTTAGGTATTTTGCTTCTTTTCTCCACTCACTAGTTCCTAGTTAATATGGATCTTGTCCCAAGACATCTCACCTTTACTGTTCAAAATACTTAATACATTTATTAGCAGCTTCTGTAGAGAATTCTGGAGTTCCCCTCCCTTTAGGAAAATACCGTCTGAACACCTCTTCGAGTTTTATATAGCGTTTTCAACAGAATTAAATGCAGCACTTGATTTATATAAAAACATCATCTCTGTGTCACCAAACAACAGTGCTGCCGAAATAATTTTTTTTAGAAACTGAATCTGAAACCTAGCCAGGTGTGCACAACTTTAGAGCTTTTCTCTTGTCAGATTGCTCTGCACTGTATGAAGAATCAGGCCAGCTACAGGTCATTTGCAAGCAGCTCCGAAAGGCTGAGTTTAGAAATGCACTATAGACATACTTCATTTCTCAAAGGCAAAAATAAATAAATACCTCTTGAACAGGTTTAATACAATATTGCCCTCTGTTGGTAAGCCTTTTTATATAACTGATCTGTATAATTCTATAATGTATCAGTAGTGTAAGAGTGATATTGTATCCATGATGGCCCAGGAATTATGCAGAGACAAGGATTTCTTTGGGTGATATCTTTTATTGGACCAACTGCATAGTTGGGATAGAGTTAGACAAGTTTTGAATGCAAGACATTTCTCATCAGGTCTTGCATTTGAAAGCTGGTCTAACTCTATCCCAACTATACAGTCCCATAAAGGATACCACCCTAAAAAATCCTTGTTTTGTGTAATGTATCAGGGCAGTTTGAATTTGAAATTAGAAGCAAAGCATAAGAGTCAATTTCTGATTTCCAGTGAGACCCAGCAGGGACCTGTATTACAGCAAAGTGTTTCTACTTCCTTTGTGTGGATGGGAAAAAGAAGCATAGTTTAATTTAGAAACTAGCACTTCACACATATGCTATACATAAAATAACACTATGCACAACTCACATCCTAAACACCCTTAAAAATAAAAAGGGTTGGTACATCAGCTATTATTCCTGGGTTAATATATATTTAAATCTCATACTTTGAATATATTTCAGTAACAGATTGAAATGCTAACAGAAAGACCCACTATACGTTCATCCTACAGCGTACCACATTCAGGGCACATCTAAACGAGATGCTATGTTGCTGTAGCAACAAGTAGTCAGGGGCACATATAGATGCACGGATAGTGTACATTGTACAGTGGCAATCATTAGATCAGCTGTCAGGGAAACAATATAAATACTACCCTTCTCCTGTAAATAACACCACTAAGTCTTGCTTCAGGTCTCCCCATCATACTGTATCAAAACAAATTAAATCCAAGACATCACAATCCTGTTATATAGCGAATGAAGTCATCATTTTGTTAATACCACTGTTTATCCTGTGACACTGTACTAGAATGCCTCTAGCCTGATTTCAACTGTTTGAGATTTGGAAGATTGCATTCATCAAGAAGTGGATTTGGAACCATCACAGCTGAGAGGAAGCTCCTCGGTTCAGTAGTATTTTAATGGGCCGTATCAATATGACGAATGAAAGGATCTCAGTTCTAATTCTGAAATCATGCTGTAAAGTCACATGATCCATTTTCATTAGTCTAGTTATCCTTCATGCTTTTTGGAACTAGTGTGGGCCAGGAATTAGTGAATGAACTCAAGGCAAGAGCTCCAAAGGGGTATCTGTGTTTCTGTAAGTGTCTTGCTTTGTGGCTTCCACCAAGTCATCTGGCCACTCAGTGTTTCTGTTCGCCCAACAACAGAGCCAGCATAACAGTATTCACCAGCCCTTCCAGGAGTTTTCTGAAGCTTAGCTTGATAATGGCCTATAATGTACTCTCAGATCATTGGGCAAAAATGTGGACAAGTAAGTAAAACATAGGATTAGAAGAAGCTTCCATAGGCATCTGCTGTATTCACAGGTAACCCCTCACCCAAAGGCCCCCAAAATTGTAACTTCAAACCCTTGCATACAAATACAAGACAAAATCAGAAAGATCAAGCATACCCTACCACATGCCATAAGATAAAAGCAGGAGAGATGAGGGCGCTGCTAATGTCCTGCCACTGTGATGACAGGGAAATCATTGGTTAATTAGTGTGTGCGCAGTGTTGTTAAAAACACTCTGAAGCATGCAAGCATGAGACATGTACAAAGCAATTGATTTCCTTAGCACTGTAGCAATTCCCTTACTTCTTTACTGCCTTGGTCATTTGTTGCTGGAAAAGTTTCTGACCTTTGCGCTTAGCATATGCTAAGAATATGAGCCCAGTGTATGACATCACAAAGATGTCTTACCTTTTGTTGTTCCATCTAGTCCCATGACACACTTCATGGCCCTAACGATTTGCTCTGCAACAGGGGGACACATAGATGTGGCATAAACAGAACTGTGGGAATGAGTTCGTAAAAAGTCCATAAGTTCCTTAAAAAATAGAACAGAGTTTGAATTAATTTTCAGCAGGTAAAAGAGCAGAACAGCCTACCAACTACAGAGGCAGTAAGAGCTACTACAAAGACATTTGACTATGATTTTTTAAAAACTGATTGTCATTAAAAAGTTATGGCATGAAGAAACACAGGTGATCTTTTAGCAAGTGCAGATACTTAAAAACACAAGCAAGGCAACCTGAGCTGAAAGAAACTATGGAGCAGAACACTATTGACTTTGATCTTGAAATTCTGCATAGAAGAGGAGGAAAAATCATTTAATTCACTAATGGACCGGAGAACAGCTGCATTTAAAATACTATGCTGTGTTACCCTTAGTAGTGATATATATAATATGCAACAAGAAAACTGTTCAGTTTCACTTCTCTTGGACTTACCAGAAGAGAAGTAACATTACTAGTTCTATATTCACTATATTCTATGTTTAACGGAGTCCTCTAAGTTTATCCTTAATATAAGGCTAGAACTTGATTGCCATTATACATCCCAATTACAACATACAACTAACTATGACATATTCTTTAGAGCAGGGGTATCAAACTCATCTGGGCCCACGGGCTGGATGAGGGCCATTGGGTTGGTCTGCAGGCTGGATTGGAACGCCGCACCAGAGCCAGTGCACTGGGCCAGTTTGACAGGGTGCTGTCTGCAGTGCGCACCCCCATGCACTGAGACACCCCCCTGCACTGTGGGTAGAGTAAGCCCCAGAGCAGGGCCTGAGTGTGCTGCACAGGATGCCTGGGGCTGGATCAGATACGCAGCATGCGGCACCCTGCCAGATTGGTCTTGCACGCTAGCTCCAGAGAGGTCTGGTCCAGACTGGCCCAGGAAGCACTGTGGGTAAGTCTGGTGGGGATGTTGCATGCAGTGTGCACCCTGGACTGACAACCTGTGTTGCATGCAGCATCCACGGTGCTAGGTGCAGCCCAAGTGCCAAACTGGCTGCACATGCCCATGTGGCTGGGAATGTGGAGTGGCTGGATGTGGAGCTATTCCAGCCAGTTATTCCAGCTATTTCAGCCTTAAGGCCAGATGTCTGACACCTGGCCTTAAAGCCTCTGAAACATGCCTTTGTACTGAGTGAAAACGAAATTAAACTGTGATTAGGACAAGGACCTCACCATTTTGTTCTATGATGGGGTTTCTGGAATAAAAGTTACAGCGCACTGTCCCTGAACAAGAGAGTCAGTCTTTACTGGAAAGCAAAGCACAAGCTCAGTGACTATTTGACTGAGGTAGTACAAGTACAAAGCCATACCTAACAATAAGTATGAAAACACAGCTCCTGGAAAGAAAAGGTGTAAATGACCTTCAGACCATGGCAGTCAGCTCCTTTCAACTTCTAAGTGTGGTACTGACATCTTTTATAACATAATTTTTCCTTGCCAATTGTACATTTAACATTAATGATGATTGGCTAATGTTTCTAAAAGGTTTTGTTCCTTTAAAAAGGGGTCTACATTAATGCAAAGGCAGTACTCACAAAGATTGCTGATGTTGTCTTTTGAATTTGGTGGCTTGATGGTGTCATGTTTGGCATCTTGCTCAAATCTGACATTTAAATAGCATCCCCTGTTACAATAGGAACAGTTTGTGCTGCCTTGTTGTACTGTTAATGATGTCCATAATTTTGTGGCTTAGATGACCCAGTAAATTTTGCAATAAAATGGTTATACTACAATGCTAATAGGTGAAAAACACCGTACATAACAGTTCTTATCAAATGGAGAAATTTTGACAATGGCTTACACAGGATAAATTCACTTACTTCAAGGCCTAAGGCCTCATACTAAGCCTCTGAACTTAATTTGATTATAAAATTAGTTCTACCACCTTGAATCACTGCACTTTGGCCAACCAATACTAACTTAAGGAGGACTCTGTAAAAATATGGACGTATGCAAGTAGATCTGATGGCTGATTTTTAGGGCCAGATCTAGTAAAAAAGCCTTTCCTGCTCCCTATCCCAGTTTGAGAACAAGATACAAATGAAAAAGTATAGGTTGGAGCCCTACATAGAGGAGAAAGAGGTTTCAGACTTATTCTTCATGGCAGAATTTTACCAGCTATCCTGATACTTTTTTCCTGTTTATACTGGCAGAATTGTCCTCCCCCATCTGCGTATTCCTGTTCCAAGTGACATGATTTGTTTGTAAAGTTCTTTCCTAGGCAATATAAGCAGAACCAAAAATAACATAAGTGTCTTCATGGGTTTATATCTGTTTAAATTAAACTATACCCAAAAAATGTTCCTGACATTCTCCCTTTGCACCTGGACATAACCCAAAATGGAGGTAATTTGGCCTGAGGAATTCTTGCAAGTTTGGCTAACCATTTCAGAATTAGTTTCACAACCCTGACTTACTTCAGAGCTGTTACGTGAAAAAACATAAAAAAGTTGTTAGATTTTAGTCAAAGAGGAAGGCGTAGAAAAAAAAAGAACAAAATTAGTTTAACTTGGTACTAATTTACTGTGAACTGCAATAAACACTTCTAAAATAACTTTATTGTACGTGACTAGAAAGGGAACTTTTGAAAGTTAAGGGATTGCCAAAGAATAAACCAACTTGTCCTTTATATTTTTTTTCCCGCTGTCTCCTGAGCTATAGAAAAAAGTTTTCAAGCTCAAAAATTACAGTTGGCTATTAGCAATTATTCATTTGCTTATTAATATTAAATAACAGAATGAAATGAAGTTGTGTATATTGTAGTAGTCTTAATGCAATCACTGTCTCTTAGTGCTATCAACTCTGGGTCCCAGAAACAGGAGCTGTGGGGAAGTCTGTACGTCAGGTGGGTACCAATGTTTACACATATTTGAGCAATAACTCAGAAAAAAGAAAGAAAAAAAGAAAGAGCTTAATGCTACTCTGATGCTGGGTCCTTGTATTCAAGTGAAATAAGATGAGAATATAGCACCCACCTTGGATGGTAGCTAGCTAAAAGCAGAAATGACAGGATCAACTGCAGTGTTTAAAGCAATTCAGCTGGAAACCAAAAAACAACAACTTGGGCAAACAGGTTGTTTCCTCTCTACCAGCTATTTCCCTATCCTCCTACTCTGACTCAGGATCCTTGTATTCAAATCCAAAACAAGGATGAATGGAAAAAAACCTTTGTCTTGGATTCGAGTAAATACAGTTGGACTTACCAGCACCCAGTGAGTAGGGGCTTTTTTTAAAGCACCCCACCTGGGGCAGGTGGGGCAGCCATGGGGATGGGCCGGGGGAGCAGGCAGGGGGGCCCTCCTCCCTTCTCCAGCCTCCCCCACCCCCGCCCCATACTTACCAGCTCCAAGTCCGCTCTCTGTGGCAGTGAGCGGGGACTGCCTGAATCACTGAAGCTCTCCGAAACTTTTCCTAATTGATTCAGAGAGCTTCAAATCAATTCAGACCTTTTCCTTGGTCCCCTGATTCGATTTGGAGCTGGAGACTTGGCCACCAAATCAGGCTGAATCTCCTCCGAATTGAATCAGCAGGTGAAGCTTTGCACAGCCCTACTAAATAGATTATCTATGGAATTACGTAGGGCAGAGCAGAGTACTCTTAACTTACAGCCAATGCGTGTCTCTATCTTTAAATGGCAAACATGTTAAAGACAGCACTGTAAGGGGAAATTATAGAATTAAAGATCCAATATTATTTGCTGCACTAATTAAAGGAGCATCTAGACTCTGTACTTGACCAGTAGGTATACTTCAGACCATAGTGTAGCTAGAGAAGGAAATGGGACGCCTGCATCCCTTGCTGTCTTCATACACTCGAATCAGCATATATAATTGGTAGAAGGCTGGAAACTGAGAATATATCTGGCTAGATTGGACCAAGTTTCTATAAAATCAAATAATCTATCTCCAGTACTAAAGAAAATAAGGCGACTCCTGCCTTTGCCCTCCACTAACATGTAGTATCATGCCTACGGGCTAGTTACAAGGATAGCTGTGCTTCTGACCTCTCTCTGGTCAGCACAAATATATTTCCATTCATGTCTGAATTCATGCCTTCACTTCTAGGGTGAACTGATTTGATTCTAGTTTGGGCCCTGGGCTACAGTATTTTTGTGGAGAGACCATGCCTACCCTGCAAGTCCGACTGGGTTTGGCATCCACAGCTCTCCCCTTCGGGAGACTGTGGCCAGTGGGTAGACAGCTTTCTTAAAGCAAAGCATTGGCTATTCTTAACAGTGGGAATACAGCGTAATTTGAGAGCAAAAGCCTTTAAAACAACAAAAGGCCTCCATGTATTCAGTTCTTCTTAGAGTCCTGCTATCCTTTAGCAGGGCTCTGAGAAGGCCCCTCAGTTTTGCAGTTACTTCTAACCTCTACAGTCCAAGTATTAGGCCCTTGACACACTTTACACTTAAGATGTATTTAACCAGATAATCACATCTTAAAGCCATATGCTAATGCAATTAATAGTGTGATAAAACAAGGAATAAGTCACAAAGTTATTACTCAAAAAATGTGTGATAACTTTGTGGACATTTTTTATCATGTCATTAATTGTGTGGCCAGGCTGGGGCTCCCAGCTGTGGAGGGAGAGAAAGGGAAACGGTACCCTGTGCTCCCACGGCTTGGAGCCCGTCAGCCGATCCAGGCTTGCAGCTGCAGTTGCACCCTCATGGCTGATAGCCTGATCAGCTGATGGGGCTCCCAGCCGCAGGAGATTGTTACTTCCTGGTACAAGGGGAGCCTGGGACCCTGCACTTGCAATAAGGCATAATGTGCATGGCAGGAAGCATGATTGTGAGGACTGCACATCAGATCCTGTTGTGCCTTTACTTAGTCAGTTTTCCTTCACTGTCTCTCTACCTCCTGCTTGAGGGAGTGTGTCCATTTAAACTTAATCAGAGTTTTGCTTTTGTGTATTCACAAGTTTGGATATGCTGCCCCTAAATGCCCCCTACAAAACTACTCTGGTGACTTCATTAAGGGCTTGGAAGTCGAACACCAAACAAATGGATCTTGCCTTGTCTGTGAGGTGTTGGTGGTTGAGCGCCTGTCTCAAGCCACTGTTTCTCTTTCTGTTTCTTTTTTTTGTAACAACCTGCTATTAAAACTAGACAAATATATTCATATAGTAAATATTGGGGGTGTGCTGATAAACATTTTCTTGGCTGAACCCATGAAACCGACAGTCAATTATTTACCAGGAATATCAGCCAATACTGATCTGATAACTGACTTACAGGAATCCAGCTGGACAGCATGGAGAGTAGTGTCCTGCAGGTAAGTCTGTGGAGGGGAAGGAGCATGGAGTGGGGGCAGATCGAGGCTCCCATGGTGAGGGAGGGTGTGAGACAGGGGCAGGGGCTGAGGCAGAGAAGTGAATAGCACCTTGGGGGAGTGGGATGGAGCTGTGGGTGGCTAGTCTACTGTGGGTTTGGGGCTCTTCACCCTGCTGCCTGTGCCCCAGGAGCTGCTGCCTGTCCAGCAGCAGAGGCAGCAGCAAGCTGTGTCTCCAGCTGCTGGATGGGCAGGGGATGAAGTGTGACCAGTGTGCCGCTCCTGAGGCAGAGGTAGCAGGGCAGAGAACCACAAGCGCACAGCGAGCAGCCTGCCTCCGCCCTTATCACACTCAGCTTTGCTCCAGTTAAAAGTGACCAGCGCTTAAAAATGGTGGCAGAGACCTGGCATTTAAAAATGGTGGCATTAAATGAGCTTTAGTTCAAGTGCCCCCACTGCCATTTTTGAGCGCCAGGATGCTGATCCCAAGGCTCCATCTTGCTCCTCCAGGATCCTATTTGCCTGCTCCCTCAGGGTCCCTTGGGGGCCTTGATCTGCCCCCCCAATTCACATTCCCCTCCCCCGACCTACCTGCAGGGTGCTGTTCTCCACAGTGCCGAGCTGCATTCCTGGCTGGTGCGTGCATGCAGCTGTGTGCATGTACATGGTGTTTGGGGGCCCCAGCCAGAAGGCATAGTTATTGGTACATTATCAGCTATACCAGTCAAAAAAAGCTGAAAGGCGATAATGTTAATTTTTCTTTTATTGGTGCTGATCTGATATGGCACCAATATGTTGGTACACCTCTAGTAAATATCCCACTAACCACATCCCCTACAGTAGTTATAAGTTACTACAGAGCAGTCTTACATCTGCCATATGAAGTGCAGGCAATTCTTTGTCATCTGATGCTCAGAAGCCTTGTATGAGCATATATACACATTAAGGAAAGTAGATTAAATATTTTTACTCTTTCCAATATAGTTTTAATCTGTGTGCAGTTAAGTAACAGGCACCTATATATGTGCTGGAAGTCTGCTGTGATGTGTGCTAATTAGCACGCTCCAGCAGCCTCCACATCATGAGTATTCAGCATCTCTGTGCTTCAAAATGGCATGGGTTACTTTAACAAAATCTCATCCAGTGAGCTTTAGTTAAGGTGCCCCTGCTTCCATTTTGAAGTGCAAGACACTAAATACATGTGACTCTGTGGGAGCATTCATTAGAGCGACTCTCAGAGCTTCTCTAATTAACACCCCCTCCCCAAGCACATGTAAAGATGCCCCTTGATTGAATCAATGGGCAGGTGGTAAATGTAGAAAGCTAAACATTCTCCACTCACCTGGAGCTGAGCAATGACATTTTCATGTCAGGCATTTTCTTGTATAAACAACACTCTTAGCATTGTATCTAACTAAAAAGTTAAAAAATTAGGCTGCATGGTGAACAGAACAGGAAATAGGAATTACTATGACAAAAGGGATGAAATGGCTATTTTATTTATTTTTTTTTACGGACACCATTGATGATACTTTGTAGCACTTTTAGGATATGTGTATAGAAAACATGATTTGGGTTTAGCTTTACAATTTGTCTTATAAGGTGGATAGTGAAGGTTAAATTATCAAAATGATTTTTCTTTGATGGGCATCTGCATTTCTTAAAATCTATTGGGGCCATTCTCTGCTTGTAGTGCTATAAAGCAGGAACAACCACAACAGCATCAAAGGAATTGCCACAATTTTGTGCCAGTTCAGCTGCAGGTCACATTTATACCTGCAGCAAACTCATTATAGCTCTTGAGACAGATCCCAAATTCATAGCTCCACTAATGCCAATGATAGTATGACAACTCATAGTTTCACAGAAACCAGTGAAATAATGCCAGTTCTCAATCTCAGGGAATCTGTCCCATTCTTCATATACCAGTTTAATAGTATACACAAACAGACACACGCAGCTGCATCTACATTTTAACAGAGGCTGGAGTGCAGTCTGTTTGCCAGCTTCAACCTGAACAGAAGAAAAAGAATGGAAAACTACCAAATTGCACAATGGTGCTACTCATGCTTTCTTTTTAGCTTGCTTTTTGCCTTTTTACCATGCTTTCTTTATCCAGTTACAACATGTACAGCTGCACTTGCTGTTGATTTTTGTCATCAACAAGAAGACATTTTCTGGATGGACATGGGGCTATTGAGTGCACATTGTTTGCTACTGCAAAACTTCCTTGGCAAAAGAATTTCTCCACCAACCTCAAAAGTGAGAATGACCCATTCCACAAATATTTAGAAATTCTATTATCAAGGGACCCTGTGCTTTCAGGATGCTGTTTCTACAAATGAAATAAAATAATAAACTCTCTACATGCAAATCACAACAGTGCATCATATTTAGCTAGCAATAAAACTTGCTGAAAATCCTTCCCAAAGCAACAAACAGCTACATTATAAAAAGCCCAGGGCAGCACAAAAGCCCTGGTAATAAAACAAATTATATAATGTAAATATGAGGCACAAATAAAAAGGCCAACTATTTTACCCATCCCAACACTGTAGAACATCTGAATATGACCACGTATTTATCTTTTATCTTTGAAGGAGTGCTAGCATAAGGCAATTTATAGGGAAAGACAGCAATAAACAACATGGATGTCATGTTTTTGATGTTAAAATAGAATTTTTCGAGTTACCTTCCTGCCAGCTATGTATCCCCCAGCTGCTCCAAAGCTTTTGGTGAATGTACCCATCAATACATCAACATCGTCAGGATCCATTCCGAAATATTCCACAACTCCTCGGCCCGTTGGTCCCACAGCACCGATGCTGTGAGCTTCATCCAAGTAGAGGTAGGCTTTGTACTTTTTCTTCAAGGCAACTATTTCTGGCAAGCGCACAATGGAACCTTCCATGCTAGGGAATGAAAGAATTGCTAATGAATCATGCCCAGATGCCTTATATACCGCTCCCTTCAAATATATGATGGAGTGCAAGGTGTGTACAATACAGCCTGCTTCAAGGTCAAAAGAAATGTGAAGTCAAATATACACACTGGCTGCTATCCAGACAAGTATATAATAATGCATTGCAAAAATGCAATTCATAGATCTTTGCAACTCTGGGCCATACGTTGGTACCTGCTTAAGTCCTAAGCACCTCTCTGGCAACGTTCTCAGGTAATGGGTCCTGGGAGAATCAGCTCTGAGTTGTAGGAGAAGCATAGGGCTAGCAAAAATAAGAGCTCAGGACAGGAACACTTTTTTCCTGCTCTTCAGAATAGCTCCAAGCTAGTTCTCAGGTAGCTGCCATATCTTAAAACAGCCCTGGCCCTTGGAGCTGGTAGAACCTGGGAGATATAAATGCAACTTCCACCATTGCTTGTCCTCTCTGCTCCTACTTTGTGCCTTTCTGGAGATGTGTCATGTAATATATGACAGGACAGGATCCTATTATATGCATTATGTCCCTCCCACCAATAACTGAAGCAAATTAAACATCCTGTGTTCATCTATTAGTGGCACATGAAGGGGACCAAAAGAACACTTGTGCTAGCTACATCAATAGTTTAAGTGGGCTTGAAGATTTACACTGTAAAATGAACCCTGAGGAGACAAGCAAGAAATCCATTTTAATCTGATAATTGCAGTAAATCTTATAATTATAGTAATATAATCTTATAATTGCAGTAAACACTCTTGATGTCTTGAAAACCTGTGTGAGATGGCTGAGGAAGCTTGTCACCAGCTATCTTCACATGTACTCAGTTATCAGCAGAGTGAATTAACTTTGGGCTTTTCCACTAGCTGGACTGGGTGGATGGGTGGGAGGGAGGAGGTTAAAATGCTAATTCAATGGAGGCCAACCTTTTTGGCAGGCATTTGGCTGCCTCTTCCCCCAATGCTGTTCTGCTCCCCTTCCCCTGTGATCTGCTGCTCCACTTTCTGTTTTCTCCCCTGTGCTCCCTCACTGTTTTGCTGCTTTGCTTCCTGCTCCCTGCCCTATCTGCCTCTGTGTTGCCTGTCCCCTCCCTGATCTGCTGCATGCTACACATAGAGACTGCCTATGCCACTTTTGGCATCCATCCTACAGGTTAGCCACTTTTTGCTTGATAGGTATTTCCGAGGTATTCTGAGGGTAGGTCCCTGGCTTAGATGTGCCAAAGTAGATACTTCAAGACAGTTCCTTGAAAAAGTTTGTCCTCAAATCTAAAATGCAAATAAGTATGTGCTGCCAGCACAGCTTTGCCATGTTATTTATTTTGATATAAAACTATTTTCTGTTGCTCCCATGGATTTTTTCCACTGACAACATGATATTGCATTAAGTAAGTGAGGAGGCAGAAACTGTGACTGTGACAGAGGGGTAAAGCAGCAGGCAGGCTTTTAGAAAAATCATCAAAAGTTTCCCAATTCCCATCTTTCTCATGGTCAAAACTGGCATCCTGGGAAGGCTTTAACTAAATCTCAGCAATACTTGATATGCCCACTGTTCCCCTATCAAAATCAGAGAGTACAATATAATCAATGGATATACTACTTTACGGGGATGTTTCAGCTAAAATGACCATTAGTGTACTCATTAAGTATTTTCACATTTAAACTGACATCATTAAATTTATTAGCCCATGCAGAAAAATGCGGGTCAGCTTGCATGTCTGTTCAAGTTATTGTTTTGGCTTGTTTGGAGACTCAGGCGGACAACACTGCACACAGGATGTTCATCCTCAGAGCTTTATGGGTTACAATCTTAAATTAATAATAAGAAAATTTAGCTTCTACTGTATAAATCAGCATGAAATTATACCCAGATCTTTAGTTAAATACCTTCTACTAGTGGCCACAAGGTTTTAATTCTAAGAGAATATAATGAGGATAGTGTAGTCACTTCATATAGACCCTTTCTAGGGTGGCCATCATAAAGGACATTCCAGTTTTCTCCTACTCTGCCCTCTGCTGATACAAAAGCCGACACCTTTATGTCCTCCATTTTTTTCTTCAAGAAGAAATATAGAGGACATAAAGGGATCTGTTTTTGTATCTATAGAGGAAAGAGGACAACCAGACTGTCCTCTGTGATGGCCACCCTAACCCTTTCACACGAGGAACAGAGGACAGAACTACCAGAAAAGTAAAAGACCCGTTGATCTTAGAAGGACTCACAGCATGGGAGGGATCCACAGAATGGATACAATACTGATACCTCCATGAAAGTTTTTCTGTGTTGTCCAGCTAACATGCTTCAGTCCTCTAGGGACTAGAGGCCAGTTCATATCCTATGCTGACTCCTTCCTTGGCCTCTCTGCTGACTTTCAGTGACTGGGGAAGAGTGTCTGTGATGCAGACAACTGTTTGGTTAGCACTGGACTGAGACCAAATTCACTTTGTCTCGGAGCCTCAGAGAAGCCCAAAAGGAAGGCGAAATCCTCTGGTAAGCAATGATTGAGATTAAATTGAAACCAGGGACCTTGAGAAGAAAATAAATGTATACAGCTCATGTTGGTAGTATTGTTCTTGCATAACTACTTGCGTCTTTTGTAGCTCTGGAGGTTTATAAGAAGTAGTCTGATGAAGTCTGAACATTTTTTGTGGGAAGGGATCAGTTTATAAACCACAACCTTTATCCTCTGGCCTTAGAGGTAGGACAGAGCTCCACTGCCCAAAGTAGAATTATAGACATAGTTGCTTGGAAAGGACCCTTAGGAAATCACGTAATCTAATCCTCTGCTCATGGCAGGATCACTCTGTCTAAACCATCTCGGAGAAATGGGGAACATGAGGAGAATTCTGGGAAGCAATTGGGCCTCGGGGAGCCAAATCCTGCCTCGAGGAGCACGTGGCCTGTGCAGACCAGCCGGTAGACAGTGTAGACCTAGTCCTCCCATTGTGGTGTGATTGGATGGGGTGAGTGAGGCCACAGTCCTGCCTCCTCTTTCTTCCCTTTGCACTGTGTGCTTCAAGGGAAATCAAAGACTATAACAGCAGAAGCCCTCAGATAGGCTGCGCAAAGGTTGTGGAGATAATTTAGTGTGCCATTCATTCACGGCTGGTTGCTTGCCATAATCAGGCCCCCAAAATAAAATATGCTATTAAAAGATCAGGGCCTGTCATCTACACGAGTGAAACAGGGAACAGGCTTTGTCACAGAGTTATGTTACTTCTGCATGATTGCGTCAAATCCAGGGCAACTGAGTTCAGCTCTGCCCTAGCTGAGAGCTGCACTGTTGTTTCACCTTATAATTTCTGAAGTGGTTTTCCTCATATGGTATCCTCTCTCTCTTCTTCATAGTCCCATCACACGGTGAAGCTGTGGCACAAAACTGACCTATTTACAACATTGAACCTATTACAATAGTTCAAAACCTGTTCAGTTTATGCCTGGGATAAATTGTCCTTTACAATACAAGGCGCTAATCCCATTACTGACAATGTTATCTACTCTGCAATGTTATTGAAGTGTTAACCAGGTTATATAGTCATAGAGCTGTAAACACGTCCCTTGACAAGGCATGGTACAAAGATGTACCAACTACAGAGTTTTGGGCCTAATCCTCTCAAAGTCAATGGATTCTTCCCTTAAACCCTCATGGTATTTTGATCAGCACTTTGGAAAGGAAAGACATGCTCCCATGGGTTACCTAGTCCTCCTCACCATCTTTACTGGCTTGTTCTCTAGAGGCTGCTGAGTTTAAAAATAAATATCTCAGGGAGCTGGCCTTCTAACCATATAATCATGTAGAATAGGGGTGGGCAATTATTTTGGGCAGAGGGCTGCTTACTGAGTTTTGGCAAGCTATTGATGGATGGATGACAGGCAGCTAAAAGCAGATAGATATTAATTTTCTAAATTTTTTAGGTGCCCCGCGGGCTGGATAGAATGGGCGGTGACCAGATCTGGCCCGCGGGCCGCATTTTGCCCACCCCTGAAGTAGAATGAGTCATTTTCCACAGCATTATTCATTGCATAGTCAGAAAGACTGATTTTAATATTTAGCCTACCATTTTATCTTTCATAATTACATAATACAACTCTGATAGATAACAAAATCTATTACCAGTCCTCTACTCTTTGATGACTTATTCTATGCTCTTCTTCAAACTGCAAATAAATCTTTCCTTATAAGTAAAACCCTCTGGCCCCACTCCTGATCTGATCTTTCACAAGATGCATACTTTAAATTCATGTCAATCTCTTACTTCCAAAGTATACACAATAAATCTTAGTCTTTGCTTTTAACATTATTTTCTTTGGTAAACTTTGCACATGGTGGTGTTTAGGAGACTTGACACAACCGTCTCTATTTTGTGGTTTACAGCAATAGTTTAAAAAGTCAAATGAAATACCATACGTTGAACCGTTAGGAAACAGCCACTGATTGATTAACCCTTTTTGCTGGTCTGTGGCCAGACACTTAAAACATTGCCTGTTTTCCAATCCCTTGGTCCAATCACATAATAGCAGGAAATAAAAAAATTGTCCCAATAGATTGCCTAGGGTACTGGCACTGAATCCCGCAAAATTTCAAGTATACATGAAAATGCCCTGGATGAAATCCAAATGTTCAGAGAGCCACCCGCTGGCTTGTATGGAAACATGCTCAAAATCAAATTAAAATGGAAATAGAAAAAAAAATATGAAAAAAATCATCTTTTTGAGTACTCCATGTTGCCCTTCAACTATTGCCCTGGATTTTGGCTCATCTAACAGAAAAGCAAGTATGTTACAAGGCAGCATGCATGTACCAGAAACTGATTGAGAAAGCAGTAACTGGTTGATCTGAACTGAAAATGGTAGATGCCAAGGAAAACATTAGCTAGAATTTAAATAATAGAGAGCTGATTTAGCAAGTCAGTTTAATTTGCACCATGGACACTGCCAAAACTTGGTCATGCTTTCTGTACTGGGGACTGATAGTCATGTGGTCTTTCTGTATTTGGAATGAATATGGAATCCATTTACTCTCACGCTAATGCAAGTTAAAAGGCAGGTTTCACTAATAGTTACATTTATCTTTGCTACATTTTCCTTTTTCAGATGTTCCATACATGCATACATACCTAAATGGACACTTTCCTCACTGTTTAATTGGCATGTAGCTTGGATCCTTCACAAGTTCAGGGGCAAATTTCTGCTTGCACTTAGGCAGGCTTTGGTTTGGAAACACCCGCCTGAGTTTTTTTAACATCCATGTTGGCTAGCAATAGTTCTTTTCAAGTTCTGCCAGATGGTAAGCTTGAGTTCATGCACAATGTAGCAAAGGAGAACTCTTTAACATACCCATACTATAGCCCAAGGGATGGCTTGAATGAAACTGAAAGAAGAATTTGGCTTTTAACATCAGTCTCACCACCAGAAGACCATGGTGTCATATGCAACAATGTTAAAACAATAATGGAAAGTTTTAAGTTTCTCCTGAATCCCTGGAAAAAGTATCTGTGGAAGAAGCTGCCAAACCAAACTTGCAAATCAAGATGCTTTATTTTGACCAAATAATTTCAATTCTATATACGAGTCGTCTTGAAGATCCATTTCTTTAGAAACCCATTTAAAAAGACATCATACGACCTTAGCAAGAAGGATCTGGTAATATTTCTCCTCTTCTTCTCTAGTATGGATACAGTGTTAATGTACCACTGGCAAAACTTGAAAAGAACTAATGCTAGCCAGCATGGGTGCTGGAAAATCATATTGCAAAAACCATAGATCAAGAAAGGAAAGAATCAGGATGAGAGGAAACAGCTCAAGCAAACTGTAAAAGAAGGCAATTCTAGTATGCTTTTCCTTACCCTTTCTTTGCATTTAAAATGTTGTTAGCTGTATGCTTGTTTGGTCTACTTGATTTGCTAATCTGTGCAAGCAACAATGACTATACATTCAAGGTGCTTCAAGGACAGGTAGAGAATGAGTACTGCCAGTAATGCAATAATAAAATACAGTGCCAGTAAAATGAGAGTTTTCTCTCAGCCCACAATAGAACTGATTTGCAATCTGAAGTAGGAGCTTTGAGTTCTGATCTGCTCACATCATTTGAATGCATAAAGCTGATTTAAAAACTAGTTAATGTGTGTACCAGTTTCTTTTAAGATAGTAAAAAGGAGTTAAGTTTTTTTATTAGTTTCTTATTTTATGGCTTTCACTTGAATGGAAATAATCAATTTTGAGGTGCTAGGATGAGATTAAACTTTTTAACACAATTGGAGTGAGGCACCCTTCTTTTTTGACTGCCTGCTTCAAGAAAGATATCTAGCGGAGAGGAACAAAAATGGTTAGAACAGGGAAAGCATGGCTTCTGAGGAAAGGCTGAAAGAGCTTGACCTCTTTAGTTTGGAGCAAAGAAAACTGAGTGGGATTTGATGACAGCCTTCAAATACCTGAAGGGTGATTATAAAGAAGATGGCGGTAACCTTTTTTCTGTGGCTGTAGGGAACAGGACTAGGAGCAGTAGCTTCAAACTGCATCAAAGGACATTTACATTGGAAATAGGGAGAAACTTTCTGACTATGAGGGTGATCAAGCACTGGAAAAGGCTACCCAGAGAAGTTGTGGAAACATTATCCCTGGAAATTTTCAAGAGGAGATTTGACAGATACTTGCCTGGGATGATCCTGCCTTAAGCAGGGGGCTGCACTAGATGACCACATGAGGTCACTTCAGCCCTATGATCATATTATCCAATGAATTCATATTGCAAGTCCATGGCTGCTGAGTGCTTAATTCCTTTAGTCTGTGGATTTTCTATTTTAAGTGACAGACTTTGATATCATCCACATTATGGTAATGTTAGACTGATGTAGCTATGATGATCCAGGAATAATGCAGAAGCAAAGAATTTTTGGGTGATATCGTTTACTGGACCATTTGTGTAATTGGGATAGAGTTAGACAAGCCTTTGAATGCAAGACATTCTTCTTCAGGTCTTGCATTTGAAAGCTTGTCTAACTCTATCCCAACTATACAGTTGATCCAATAAAAGATATCACCCCCCAAAATCCCTGCCTCTCGCATAATTCCCTTAGGCACACTGACAATCCTCATCTAAAATACCAGGACCTTACAAATTAAAATTTTACATGATGCCTTTTGCTAAGCAATGAGAAAGATGGCTCTTCTATTGTCCACTTGAAAAATTCTCTTGGAAAAACAACAGGAGATTTAACGAAATTTAAGCTCAGTGTCTTGTAAATGCAAGATTGATTAAGTTGCAAATGCCAAAACAAACTGACATTGTGAGTTTGTGCAACTGTTATGCCTAACCAGCATGTCTGTGTCTCAAATTTACCGTCATTTTCCATTATTGTTGACATATGAAACATTGGATTTAAAACTGACTAAATCACAGCAGCTGCAGTTTTTTTTTGTAGGCCATGTGACTGACAGGGGTATTTGTCAGTAAAATGTTGGTGGTCCACTTAATTTCTGTATGATCAAAAGTCCTTAGAACTTTGCTTTCCTTTAGCTGGGCCAAGCTATGTTTATTTGCAGTTTTGGTCTGTTTATTCTGGCTGAAAGGAGATGTTCAGCCTGCTTTGGATCAGCTGATCGGCTGCTAAACTGTTTCAGTCCTGAGTGACAGGTGTTTAGATAAGGGCTCATTTGTTCTCTGCAGCAGCTGCCACATGATACACCAAAGAGAAAATGCTGATGACCGGGAAGTAATGACAATACAAAAACAGTAAATGCATCAAAAAGGTAGCTGGCCGGACTTATTAAACATCATAATTTATCCCACTGCTGCCCAAAGTTGGTGCATCTCAGTGATGGGTAAAGTGATCAGTATTGTGTAGTGCTTAATGCTGACTTGCAAACCATTTGGGCATCCTGCAGGATGAGGAATGCGATATAATACAATGCCACGTAACTACAAGGCATCATTAACAGACAATCCTAGACAAACTCCTTAAATTACCTTTATTATGCACGGTCTGCTTATATGTGAGCACTGGAACAACTGCGGCTAATTCCTTTAATGTCAGTTTATACCCAAGCCCAAATGCCACTCCACTGGACAGTGACACCAAGTGGAGATAGGTTGGTTTCACCAAGGCTGACTTGTTTCTCTGTGTTTGTATTCTGCTTTCTGCCTATAAAAGCTGGCATGCAGAATTCATACAATAGCAAGGCCAATATGTTCTTTTGATGTAGCAGTCTAGAGAGCTGGTCTCTTTAATCACTCTACCAAAGATCCTTAGCTAGTATAAACTGTCATAGCTCTATTGACTTTAGTGGAGCTATGATAATTTGCACCAGCTGAAGATTTGCCCTTTGTATTTATATGTCAATCCCCCTTACCCCAGAGGAATGAAGAGTACAAATCAATATTCAAAACTACATGTAGGGGACCAGACTGGAGTTGCTTCACTTACACCAAGGCTCAGACTGACCTATGCATTTTTTATATAAAGCACCAAAAGCTGAAACTGTTATTATCTGATTCCCCTTAATAATAAATACCAACAGCTTTAGCAAGGCCACTTAAGATCCTACTATGACATGAGCCAATGAAAAATACCCCTCTGTATTTCTAAGTCAACCCCAGTTCCTGTTTAATTATATAGGCCTACTAAATTACAATGGAGTGTTCATTTCTAAAATGTCTACAGACCTGTAAATGCCCTCTACAAGGATAAGGATTTTTCTCCAGGCTTTGTGGCTTCGAGGCTGCCCATATATTATTGCATCCCTCAGGAGCTTCTCAAGGCTCTGCATATCTTTATTTAAAAAGAACAGAAAGGAAAGAAGCATTAAACAAAAGGATTTTTAAAAGCAGTCATTCACTTTTTTCCTGGCCACTATTTAATGTTTAGGACATGCCTTCTGATTGTAAACGTTCTTTGTAAAAAAATCACAACCTCAATAATAGATTTAAGTTGCCTGAATTTTGAACTCAGAGATGCTACAAGAGGTTTCCACAACAGTGCATCTTATTTGAGGGAAAAAAAACCCTTTCCTTCAAGCATTAGAAACTGGCTGTATCTGCATTTTAAAGTAAAATGGATATACTTTGGGTACCTGCTGATTTTGTATTGCCTATAATTAACTGTATTGCTGAAATTCACAGCTTTTGGAGGCCTTTGCCTGGTGTGCTTTGCAGAAGATTTTCAGAAGAGCATAGGGCATTTAAAACAAGAATTCCTCTGAAAGCCAGTGAGACATGTCTACATTTCCCAAATGCTCTTGAGAATTCCCCCCTCATGAGGGCAAGCTGGCAAGCTGGCTGCCTGGATATTCATTGACTTACTCTGCCTCCGAATCTGAGTCTACACTCTCTGCTTACCGCACAGAAACAGGAAGGACAAGAACGAATACAATTTATATACATTCTGCTTCTGGCCAGCAGCACCTTCCCCTTTCAAGCACAGCATTTGTAAGACACAAAAGTTACCATCACGGCAGTACACTTGTCCTAAAAAAGTTAAGATTTGAAACCTTTGGAATCTAAGGTTAAGATTTGAAACAGAGGATAGTAAAGACAGATGTATTAAGAAATGTTCAGTTCCAGGCCATGTTAACCAAGGTGTTAAAATTAAATATTTCACTAGTAACCAAACAGAAAAACCAAAAGGGCCTTTTGTTATGATCAACATACACAAAAGCCAGAGAACTTTATAGTTTTCTTGAAATCAGAGGTAAGGCTTATTAAGCCTACTTCAGTTAAGTGGCTTTGGGTCAGTTCCCAGCATCATCAGTCGCTCATGAATAACATGCGTTTCATCAGCAAAATCTTGGATTTTATCCTATGAAGCACAGCATGGTGACATGAAGAGGAATCTCGCCTTTTTCAAGAAAGAAAGGGTATGTGTCTAAGTGAGTGCAAGAGAGAGAAATACACAAACTGGGGTACACTTTTTGAGTCCATAGACAATGTTTTGATGAGGCTTAATGTAAAGAAGCCTTGAGCAGTGTTAGCAACATTGCTGCCTTCTCAGGGGTTGATTGTGGATAATGATGCTAATGAGATAACTTTAATAAAAGTGGAATGGCAGACACTGAAATACAGAAAAAAAATTAAGAAAATGGAAGCATTAAGGCTGTTGCACAATTTGGCTTTTAATAGAGATTTGGCTGAAATCTGATCAATGTTCTGATATTAAGACTTGAATGAAACTTCTCAGAGGCAAACGCTTCTTGTACATGGCAGGGATCTGAAAACACACATTCCAAAATGCCTTGAAACAGCACCTGACATGGCATTGCTTTGTTCATTTTGCTTTCTCAGCTGCTCCCAGAAGCTGCAACAAGGTGATACAGAAGGGAAGGGCCAAATTCTAGCTCCCACCCCCCATGCAGTGAGGTCTCCATAATTGCTGTTGCTTAATGTGGGGTACAGCTACATCTTTGCTGCTATACCTACCCTATACTGTGAGTAGATATGAGTCCAAATTTCTGGGAGTCCATATTTGGGAGAGGGAATAGATTGCAAAGCACGAAACTACACCTGGTCTGAATTTTATAGGTTGCCCTTATCCCTCATGACTAGTTGATCCAAATACTTCTTAATGTGAGGTGTTTGAAATGCAATGCCAGATCTGAAAGCCACAGGACACATCCTCATGTTTATCTTGGCTGTTTACCATGAATCTGGAATGTGCCAGGCCCCACAGCGCTATTGTAATTTCAACTGCTTGAGAACTCAGTGACCATTACAGTAAAAGCAGTGGAGGGCAGTAGTGTACTACTGGAGACTGCCAGGCAGTAGAATAGAGATCACTGACTTGGCAAGTATTTGTATACAGCCAAGAAAAAACTAAAAAATGAATCACTGTGCTTGGGAGAGTACCTTAGGTCTGTTGCTAGAAGCTGGCAATGACAGCCTTCTAAAGCTATTGGCAATGTTTTTGCATTATTCTATCCTAGAGCTTGAACAATTTTTGTAACATTCAGCCATGTGATTTTAATCCATAAAATACAATCCACCCACTTGATGCTCCTCAGTCTAGAAGAGGAGTGCCAAAGATCTGGCCTGAGGGCCAGATTCAGCCTGTGGAACTATCATTTGGTCCCAGTGCTGTCCATGGTTTTTGAGTGGACCCACAGGCAGCATGTGGGGTGTGCTGGATGGCCCCAAGTGTCACATGCAGGACCTGCTCTGTGACCACACTGTACACAGTGCCCATTCCAGCATGAACAACTGGTGCCTTCTGCCACTGCAGGGGGGCACCTTAGCAGGTAGCAGTGAGCAGAGACTGCCCGCAGTCACTGTCCACGCTGTTGGCAGGGGGACCACCTGCAACAGCCAGCAGCCATGTCAGCGACAAGGGCAGGTGGAGGGGGATGGGGTGGGGGGTGACAACTGTCCACAGAAGCCAGCGGCAGCTTTGGCACCAGCCAATCTCAGGGGGAGCATGTCCCCCCACTATGTGTCAGCTATGCATTCCAGCGTGCATCCGCTCCATGCTGGATCCAGTGTACATCCCAGAGTGCATGCACCACCTGCAGTGTGGCCCTAGAGTAGCCTGGCAGGAGTGGCTGGAGTGGGCACTGTGTTGGCATGGTCCTGGACCAGCCACTCTGAGACATGTAGTGCATGCTGTGCCTGCTCCAGGACATGCGCCAGCCTGGAGTGGATGCTTGCTGGAGTGAGCACTGTGTGCGGCGTGGTCCCAAAGCAGCCAGAGTGGAAGCTGCAGGTACTGCTGTTTTAGAGCAGCTGTTCCAGGACCATGCAGCATGTGGTGTCCACTCCAGTTGCTCTGGGGCTGTGCCACAGGCAGTGCATGCTCTGACCACTCTGGGATGTGTGCTGGATCTGGCGTGGAGTGGTCATGCACTGGAGCCAGTGCTAGGTGCAGAGCTGTCCTAGAATGGCTGGTTCTGGACATGCGCTAGATCTGGTGTGTGGGCCTGGTCTGTGGGGTCACTTATGTGGCCTGTAGGACTAGAGGAGCTTGACACCCCTGGTCTAGACCAACATCATGCAAGCACCTACTCTGGACACATTCATGATGCGTTTGGATGATTATCTTGCTGGGGACATGTTACCCCAGCTGACTTCCTGCCCTTTGGGTAGGGGGCTGGACCAGGTGATCTCATGAGGTCCCTTCTAGTCCTAATAGCTACCAAATCTATGGAAATCTTTCAAACTATGAAGAACAAATGAGCAGTGTGTCTACATCTGGTATTTTTCAGTTCCCATTAAACATATCACTCAGCGTCCCTTAGTGAAAAGCGAACTCCTTCCTCATGAACTCCTGTTATGTACATGCAAACATGATCTGTTCAGGTAAAAATGGTTCTGCAAAAGGAATGACAGGATGTTCAAGAGGACTTGGGGGTACCATGCTGACGTAGTAAACCTCATTGTTTGTTTGCACACCCACATCTGTCTGTTTCTTTGCATCCACCTATTGTCTCTTTTCTTATATTTCCATTCAAAGTTCTTTGAGGTCAGATCACATTGTTTTGTATTTGTACAGCACCTATCACAAAAGGGTCCTGATCCATAACTAGGGTCTTGTTTATTCAGATAAATAGATTTCTGATGGTTGCCATGCCATTAGAAACTTACAGGCACTACTAGAGAGCTCAATGGGTTGACTCAAGGTAATCAACAATGGTATTTGCTTCCCTGTATATGGAGGTGAGTCATTGTACCAGGCACTTTAACAGAAAGAGCAAGAGGTCCATGAAACAAATTTATTCAATGTTAGTACAGGAAAAGAGGAGTAAAGAAAGATTACTCAGTACCCAAGCTTTCTCATTTGTGAGCTTAAGGAAAAGAGCTGCTTTAATAATTGTCACTTTCCTTTTACCAGAAATGATTAGACAAGGAAGAACTACAGATTTATACTCGAGCAGGTTGGTGTCACTATGGTTCCTAAGAAGCTGTCCTATTATTCCTCATCTCATTTGTATAGGCCACGTATGGCCTGGGGCACCTGTACATACAAACACATCTGCTGCCACAGCTATTAAGGGAAGAGACCTGCCCTCTTCCCTCATGCAGTTGTGTGTGTTCCACTACACACTGTCTACCCACTGCCCTCCCCTAACTACAGCACTGACCACCACATTTTAGGTCAGGAAGAAGTATAACTCTTGATCAGATTGGCATAGACTGTTTAGGTTTTTTGTTCCTTCTGGAGCATGGGGCATAGTCCTTGTCCTAGGACCTTCTGAACATATTTTGACTAATCAGGTTTCTGTCATTTCAGTGGCAGGATACTAGAGGTGTACTTGCCTCTTTTGCTTCTAACCTGTGGCATATTATAAGGTATTACTGATATTTCAGATATTGTCCCTTGTAGCTATGGCTGGGAATGGCAATTTTGGTGATTCTGTTGTTTAACAAATGCCTGTGAGCCCAGGGGACTTGATTTGGTGGTTCAGTGTATTACAGATAGTCCTATTTTCCTTTATACTAGTGTGTCTCCAACATGACCAACCCCTGCTCCTCTACTTTGCAGCACAGCACATTTCTATGGTACCTTGCTCTGTGGCACAGTGGACTTGCCCTGAGTAGAATGTCCTCTGAATTTCATTCTAATGCAGCAAAATTGTCATTGTCAGCCTTTAGTGGTTGTCTGTATGTATGTATGACTCCTGCCTGGCTCTGTCTCTACGGTTGGCCTCCCTTAATTGCTTCCTGCCATGCCTTGTTGTTATCAAGGTTAAGTAAGGGACACTGCCAGCAGGCCTGAGAGAGATGGCCTGAGTCCAACCAACTCCTCTACAGGTCTCTCCTGAACCTTACTAGTCTCACTCATTCTCTGTACTAAATAGGCCCTTTTGGCCTGGCGGTGCTCCTGGAGGGTACTTATAGCCTGAAGGGCAAATCGTGGGGCTTCTTTCCTCCCCTACACCATGACCCAAGTCTCGCAGGTGTTACAACTTCCACTGTTTGCTTCCCTTAGCCACTCTCAGGATTCTCAGATCATCTAGGTCCCTCTCTGCCCTATATCTTTGGGTCCTCAGACCCCTAGTCCCTCCTGCAGTCACTCTTCAGGCTGGGGAACCCTCTGTGTCCTACTCAGCTCCCTTCTCTGGCCTGAGGCTCTAGTCCCTTGTCCTCAATCCCCACTCAGTCCCTTCACTGGGCTGGGAAATTTGCTATAAGCCTTGAGTCAGACTCCAGCAGGGCTCAGGTACGGGCTTATCTAGCCCAGCAATGCTGTCCTGGGGTTTGGTGAGCCTGAAACCAGCCCCAAGACCTCTTGGAAGCTGCCTCTCAGGCAGCTTCTCCCCTTAAAGTGGCAGGAACTCCAAAGTGCCCTGCTACAAGTACCAATATAGCAAATCCTAGATTTGCCACTTAGAGTGCCGACAAATCCAATAACTCTGTTTCAAACTATGGAAACAGTTGCTCATCTGAGTTCTGAAGCTGTAATTGCTCTTTTGCCATCAACAATGCAGTGAAGATGGCACAGTTGTCCTCTAAATGGCAATCAAGTAAATAAAAGTTCTTGATGCATTTCAATTAATCATTTAAACTAATTCACAGTGCTCACTTGTACTAGCAAAAGAGCTGAGTGCCTGTAGTGCTTTCACCTATTGTGAGGGAGAAGTTACTGTCCAGTCTGTCTTTAGCATTTGTCCAAGCGAACTGAATTGTTTAACACTTATCTTCAATTGACATTGCTAGTGCCCGCAACATTAGCATTTCTGCAGTGAAAGAACTGTAGTGCAAGAGGGGCTATGCAAACTCAGCATAATAGAACAAAAAAGTGGGGGATGGGATTTTCAAAGATGCAAAGGGAAGTTTGGGCACCCATTTCCCACTGAAAGCCAACGAGTGCCGAACACCTTTGCTTTGTTTGAAAATCTCACTCAAAGTACACAAATTAATTTGATTTAGCAATGCATTCCATTTAGCTGGACTGATGTCAGAACTGATCCTGAGACAAGGCAGTCTGTTCACATGTATGAGGTGGGGGTAAGACTGGAAATTCAAGTTGTCTTATCACACCCCTACATATACATGGGGAGAAAGAAAGAGGGAGGCAAAAGGACAAAGCCAAAGACTTCTACTTTGAGCAGTGTAGTTACTGTAGGTAGTTACCATGCAACTCTTTAAATTAGCAGAGGTAGGCATAATTTTCTAGGACGCTTTCTAGATAGTAAGATCTGTTGGGTGCCTGTGTATACCCTGTAGATGCCATACCCCTAGGTACCAATGACTTTCTTTTATTAAATTGTTACTCCATGAAATGCTGTCAGGATGTATGGATCTGTTTAGAAAAACACTAGGGAAAGGAGGAGGAGGACTTGAACAGCATGGGCCCAAGCAGGCAATCATCACTTACTGGGCCACATAACTATTCTCTCTTCTCTGAGTGCTGCTTACATGAATCCCCACTGCTAGCAATTAATAAGAAGTCCCCAGGTCCAGAGGAAAGGGTGCCAGAAGTTTTACTTGAGCAGATGAATGAAAATGCTCCAGCCTTGTAACTCCCCTACTTCAGCTTTGCTGTGCCTCATGTGGCTGTTAGACTGTCAACTCTCAGAGGAGGCAGAGGTTCTGGGTAAATTACTTCTACAACAATTAGTTTAGTAAGATCCTTAGTCATGACTTCAACATAAATAATAATAAACATTGCAGGGTGTTTTTTTCTAAATGGAGCTTGTGATCTAGCAAGTAAGTCCAGGTTACAATGGAAAGCTTGACAGAGCATTACTGGAGGCTTCTGCATGGGCAAGGCTGTTCTCTATTCACACCTGCATCAGCTGAAATGTGACACACAATGTCAGCTGAAACTTGGTGCTTTCTTTTTTAATATATCTACTACCCTATGCTCTTCCTCCCCCCCGTTTTGTTTATTATTATTCTCATTTCTTTTTCCACTTACTTTCTCTCATAAAATATACACCCACATTTTTTATTGTAAAATGCATTTTTCCCAAGGTAATTCCATTTATATTTCCCCCTCACTCTCTCATGATCTCCCTTTTCCTATACACACTGAATTTGGAAATGAGGCATCTCATAGCCATCATGCCTTCAAGTTTCTCCTCACATCACCTGGAGCAGGCTCTGACAAGTAGGAACTTGATTAATTTGAGGCCTCCCAAAACAGAGCTGACAGCTGAAGAGAGAAATGGCATTTTGCTCCCTGTTTTCACCCACCTATATGATACTCCCTGGGTTGCAGCTGTGGAGTTGTGCATCTCCTGAAGCTTTCACTCCTGCAGTGGAGAGTTTCTCTCTCTCTCTCTCTTTCTCTCCCTTTCCCTGATGTGCTACTCTTCCCTGTCCCGGGAATAAAAAGTTCTTGTGCAGTGGTTGTCAAAATTTTAAATTTAAGGCACTTCTCAGACAATGCCAACTCTTAGCTATCACTTGTTTTTTCACTATGGCAAAATAATAAAAGGCAGGGTAGAGTTTCACCATATAAACTAATTAAATCAGAGATGCATAAGAAACAGGTTGCTTCATCAGATAGTATAATAGATACAACTGTACTCTGCCTTCTGCCTGATTTCAGGCTAACACAACTAATTACCTCTCTGCTCAAAAATAATGTAGCAATTATTCTGTTGCAAAGAACTCAGAGTGTGCCTATACCTGTGCTCTGGGTGGGGGGGGGGGCTTTTTAATTAAAGTGGTTCCCTGACATCTGGCCTAACTAAAAGGGCTCACCATCACATACAGAAGCCTCCCACGTTTTAAAATGGCCATGGTTGAGCTTTAACTAAAAGTCATTCGATGAGCTTCAGTTAAAGTGCCTTCAGTTGAAGGGCCATTTTAAAACCCAGGGGGCTTAATATTGTGATGGCGAGGTGATGCCGGTACATTCTAATTAGAATGCGGAGCAGACTTGATTAATCAAGTCTACTCTGATGCATTCTGATTAGAACGTGAACCAGCATGTCCATAGGCAGCCAGAAAGACCACAACAGGGCAGAAATGGTTTGACCCTCTGGGTTCTTATTTGAAGAGGTTTGTTTTGTGAATCATATGTAGGTGCTTACACAGTTAACAGGATGTAGCACCCTGGTCAAGAATCACTGCTTTCGTGTCTGTCTTTGTTGTTAATGCTCCTTTTTGATTCCTTTCGTTTGGTAAGTGGGAGGTTATTTTTCAGATAAAAAAGGTTAGAATTTCCTCCCCCACCCCAAATAAAAGCATAGCTTTTGCCCAATTTAAGAGCACTTACTGGGAGAACTCCCTGCTCATGTTTGGCAAATCGCACATGGGTTTTCAAGGTAGAGAGGGAGCATACAGCTGCAGCCTGCTTGAAACAGGATATGTCTGAAAGCGACATACACCTCAGTGCAACAATCCTCTCTGACACAGGGTCTGCATGTGCCATAGGGAAATAAGAACTGCCAGGACGAATCAAACCATGGTTCTTCGATGTAGTCCAGTGACCTGTTTCTGACAATGGCTGGCACCAGATGCTTTTGAGCAGCAGATGTGAGTGTAATTTGCCTCCGCAGGAGGTTACCTCCTGCTCTTTAATAGTTGTGAGAGTAGCTTGCAACTCAAGCATGCTGTTTTATACCATTCCAAAACTCCTTCTAGACTTAACTATTGCAATTCTGTATAAACTTATTATACATTATGATGCATCCCTTTAAAGAAATTGCCAGAATCCCGTGGATTAATATAAAACACCTCAGTGAAGTATAGTGCACTAGCAGAAATGCATTATGTGCAGAGTTCTGAACAGCTCTTGCCCACGGTACACAACTCAGTCACCCTTACAATCACTGCCCAATGAAGACAAAATGTAGTATTATACTACTTAAAACTAAGAATGAAAGACAATGAAGTTGAGCATGATTATCAGGCAGTTGGACTATCAATGCAGAGATTTTTAAACAAGTTTTTAAATAATATTACTTCTCAGTACCTGTAGCTTATCTTCCAAGTGAGGATCATAACATTATTGCAAAATGTCACTAGTGCTGAATTTACATATGTAGTCACTGGGGTTCTTTGTGCAAATTTACTAAAATTGCAGCCACCCTCAAGGCCTGACTTGCTATAAACAACCACCTTTATACGTGTGACATAAGTAAAAGACTGCTTAACCTGTCACTAAAGCATAACACTGAGTTTTTAAACTTCCAGTAGAGTGCTCTCATCTGAGACAGGGTTGTTTTATAGGTTAGTCCTTACTGTGCAAGTTCAGCCCCAAATTAGAAAAATCAACAGGCACTGAATGCAGAAAGCAAGTCTATGCAAGGAGGGATTCCTATATACACTAAATAATTTTACTGAGACCTATGCTTGCATTTGGGGCTCTAGAACATAAGACTGGGTGGGACCTCTGGGTCCCTGAGTTCTTTCCTTAATTACTGAAGACAATCAGGTCATAAAATCCATAATTTTTTTCTGCTCATTTTTAAAATAATAGAAAAGTAAGGCTTGAGGGGACCTCAGGAGTTCATCTAGCTCGACTGCCTGCTCAGGGCAGAGTCTTTCCTGACTAAAACACCTAGGCAACTGTCTATCTAAAAACTAATCTTTAAGCTACTTAGGTTGTTTGTCTACCCAGCTTCTACTGGTCCTACAGTTCTTATGAAAACTTGTGCATCTCTGATACAGTTGTCTATAAGGTGCATTGCTATCCTACCTTCTTTATGCCTTTCTAGAAGTGTATACAGCTTATGGACAACAATTAGAATGGCCTGGGAAGAAATCAGATGAAAGTGTATTTCCAAGTGGGCCTACTCTCTGCTGAAATGGTTACTGGGGACCAAAAAGCTTGAAGGGAAGGCTTGTTGGGGATATCTTCCCAGCAGGGGCTTCCTGAGCATGCCCTGCCCACCAGCTCCTATGCTCCAAACTTGGAAATGTACCTGTGAGCCTGGAACTTGCAGCCAGCTCCTCTTGAGACCTCAGAGTAGTGTGCTTGAAAGCAACCCATTAGGGAAACTCCATGGTGGCCTCATTGATGTACTTCTGAGTTTGGGGCAGATGGGCAGGGCATGTTTTGGACTGTCCCAGGTGCAACATGCTATTACCACTGTGTAGACCTTGCCCCACTAGCTCTTCCTACCGTATGTGACACCTCTGATGCTCGCTGAGGCTGGGAAAGGAACACTAAGGGCCTTGTTACACAGCAAGTTTTGTCAGCTTCTGGAGTACTTAATCCATGGACTGGCTGCAAACACCTTTTAAGTGACTTAAAGCACTCATGATTAATCTTTAGAGTATGACACTCCAGGGCAGGATTATCTCCAATCCGCCTAATTTTGTTCTTGTTCCATTGCTGTGTGGCCACATCCCACAGCTGTTCTGCCCAAGTTGAAGTCCTCCAGTATCCCAGGATGCTCTGAGCTCCGAGGGGCCCAATCCTTTTATCTCTGGAGCTCAGGTGGCACACTCTGCCCTGGGCCTTGCCGGTGGGGGCAGGCGCTACCTGAGCTCTGGAGAAAAAAGGACCAGGCCCCTCACAGCTCAGAGCGAGTGTGCTCCAGGGCTGCAGGCCTGGAGCTGTCTGATCTCGCTGAAACTGATACAGCAGCTCCACGTGGAGAGCAGGGCTGCCAGGGCTTAAGCCTAGTAGTCCCACTCTCAGTGCAGAGCTGCTGTGTCAGTTTCTGTGAGAACAGAGAGCCACAGAGAAGCCGCTTTCCGGGGTCTTTTTGGTGTTGGTGAAATTGACACGGTGGTGGGTCTGTTCTCTCCCCAGCTGGAGTAGCGAGCAGGTCCTGCTCCTAGTCCTGCCTCCTGCTTACCAAGCCTCGAGTGCCAAATCACAGTTGTGCAGGTGAAGGTCAGTGAGAGCAGGTTTTTTACCTTACTGTGTGATTACTCCATGAAGACAAACAACACTAAGCCTATTAAAATTGTTCAGCTTACAGCATAAGGTGGAATAAGGCCCTGAAACAGACAAACAGGGTGAATGTTCCAATGGTACAAGCTTTCACTTCTTATGGTATGAGTGTCATGGAACGGGCACAAAATAAAAGGGGAAACTGTAGACTTTATCTCAAATATCTCTTATCAACAGAAAAGCTGAGCTCCACGCTACCTTGGTTAGGTCTGTGTGAGCTGCAGTCACAACAATGTTGTCAGCATAGACATAGTTGAGATATAAACTTACCTCTATTTACAGTGAAAGTCAACTGAAGCAAATCAGGACTTTTGGGGTGTGTCCAGAGGAGCACGCATGTGCTGGGGCACATGTTTCCTGTGGCATAAATAGCAGTGGTACTGATTTGTGCCCGAGGGCATGCCCCTACATGCACATTCTGGTGTGTGCCAAATTATTCCAGGGTGGGTTGGGGAGGCTGGGGTCAGCACCTTACCTGGCTGCCCCAGCAGCCTTAGCTGTTTTCCTGGGGGCCTGTTGGTGCAGCAGCAGTGTTGATCTGGCCACACCAAGCCTGGCCAGAGCATGGCTCCGTTTCTGGGTTGCACCACTTTTCTTGTGGCGTTTTTTTTGATACTAGGATCTCCCACTGTCAACTTTTGGTGCTGCACTGCAGATTAGCAGCATGGCAAATGGGTGCATATGGGCCACATGCAGTTTGCAGCACCTCAGACAGCTTTGAGGTGCCATAAACCATGCATGCACACATCTGGATGCATCCTTTTATGCATAGGCTCTTCAGGGACCCTAATTTTAGGAGGAAAACATTCCTTCAGCTGTATTTACAAGTGGAACTGGAAGACCACTAAAACTCCCAACCATTCTTAGCAGCACAAAGGGTACATGAACATTCTGTATTTAGACTATCCCAAACAATTGTAAAGGATCCAAAGGCAGGTGGAACCACTGTGGCAGAACATCATCTGTTTTAGGGTTGAGTGGGAGGGGATCACCAGCTGGAAATTTGTTTCCCTAACAATCTCCAGGATAGATTGTTTGTATGGTTCTCTAGGCACCTGCAGATGTTCCCAGGAATTGATCTATGATCATGTGTATTGCTTTAAGCCATCTGATTGTAGATCAGGCTCCACTTGTTCACACAATTACCAGTACTAATTGCTGCATCAGGAACATGATTTAAGTAAGATGGGGCGGGGGAAGAGGCTTAAGGGGTACAATTGGGGTGGGGGGTATCAGTGGGTCTGCAGGTGGGAGGGTTTGGTGGTATTGGGGCAATTTCTGGGGGTAGGAGTGTCAGGTGGCTAAATTAGCTTGGTCAGGGTTTGTGGGGAGTAGAGAAAGGATAGGAAAAGTGCAGCCCCTGTACCACCTTCAGCTAGCTTAGGCATGGGTAGCTCAGGTAAGTTAAGTTTAGATCAGGCTAGCCATTTTTTTTTGCCTGATTTAAATTCCCCCAAAAGCATGCACAATTCACTACATAAATCAGTCTAACTAGAGTTTGGTTGATCTAAGTGGAATGTCTGCATGTACCCTCTATTTCCCAAATAAGTCTGTGGATTAAAACATAATAGCAAAGGGGAAAGGATTACATGTTAGTAGTTAGAAGTCTACATCTGTCCATGTTTGTCCTGTGGGTTGTTTAAATCCAATTGAGTTCAGGATTGTACATGCACAGCATCTTAGCAGTAAATGTTGCTGTTACCAATTGGTCTTCAGCTTTTAAAGCATTTGATATTCCAGTAATTGTGGAGGTGGAGGAAGGACATGAATTTCTCAGAAAGCATGACCTTTTTGCTCTTTCTTATTTGGGGGAAAGGTATAGCCAATGCCTGTATTTGCTTCACTATTTATATAACATAATTCTTGATAGAGAGGGTGGATACTCAACACTCCTTGTTCATGGTTTCTCAACCTTATTCAGGAAGTATGTGGTCTAGGAAAAATCCCACAGTAGTGTAATTCTTCTACCCCCAATTTGATAATAAGTCTCATAGCCAGCAATTAACGTTATTTACAGTACAGAAAGTATGTTTTAGTCACACAGGAGCTGACTATAAGGCCTTTGACCCTAAGTGCTACATTTACAGTGGGGTAATAATAGGTCAAACTGTTCATTGATGTAACTTAGCACAATGCCAAGCACAAAAAGTTAGTTCTTCAATGTGGCACCACCTGGAGTTGAGCCAAGTTATACCTGCAGAGAATTTGGCTCCAATGTCATGTTAGGAGTGACTTTTTGAAGCACCTTTTTACAACCCATTCCTGCTTACCTTCCTGGTCTATTCTTAGCACCTCTCAGAACTCCCTCGCTGGCTTCAGTTCAACTATTTGCTCTGGCAGTTTCTTGGTGAATTAGTCCACCTCTTCACTGGAAGGATTATAACAGGGCTCTCAGTATGGCAGGCAGTGATCGCACCCTTTCCTGAGGGTTTGCTCTGATATATCAGCCACAACATAAATTGGTCCCTGTGCCCTTCATCACTTATCTCCAACTAAGCAACAAAAAATATTACAATTTCTGAGTGAATTAATGCTTATGAAAAATCTTGAATCAGTAGCATAACTAGGAGTGGGGAAATGGGGTATCAGCCCCGAATGCCGACCTAAAAGGGGCATCAGAATGATGGACCTTGCACAGGGGCAGCAGCAGATGCCTGCGTGTGGGGAACCTGCACGATGACAACAGCAAGTGTGGGGAGCTCACATGGTGACAACAGCTCCCGTGTTTGTGTTTTCAGAGTCAGGTGAGAGTCTCTGGTGCTTAGTGCAACACCCCCTTCTGCTCCTCTCTCTGAGCTTCTCTGCCCAGGATACCAAAATTGCTAGTTATGCCTTTTGTCTTGAATATACTGTACTTGATAACAAAATTGTTTGTGGTATTTTCTTGTTGTTTTTCCACAGAAGCAGTTCAGCTTGCAGAAGTCTACTCAAACCCCCTGCGGCGTGACTTGCATTGATCAGTTCCCTATTTCTAAACACGTAAATGCAAGGAATAGTAAGGTCTAACGTTTTGGGGGGAACAGGTGGCCTGGCAGCCTAAGCAGCAAGATCTTGATCCAGCAAAGCACATAAGTGGATGCATCATTGGAAGCAAATGAGTAGTACTGCTGAAGTCAATACAAACATAAGTGTTTTGGGAATTTGGGGCTCAGTCTTTGTATGTCTAGACAACTTGAAGCAATAGGTTCAAACTTCTGCACAAGTGTCTAAGACTATTTATTCCACCCTACTTAAGTCCCTGGAAAAAAACAGACAAACAAACAGGTGACAGTTTCCTTGCTGCAACTTGGCTTGTAGGCTTAGATGAAAGTGTGTTACAAAAGTCCACATGTTATTGGATTTCCAGAGACTTGAATAGATGTGATAGTATCTTATTCAGAAGCTGAAGTGCTACTTTGACACCCAAGGCTAGTAGGATCTGTCCCTACATCTCTAAGGTAGATAAACAGAGAGCTGCTGAGGTGTAGCAGGGCAAGTAAGCACCTGGGGCAGCTGCTGACAAACGGAGCAGTGTTGGCTTCTGCCATGCCGATTGCTGAAATGCGGTCAGCTGCCACTATGGCAGTAGCGGCTGCTTTTAAACACTACCCATCACCCCTGAAAGGTGGTGCCTGGGTTTGCTGCCCCTATCATTACCCCTCAGTTAAGATACTGGAGAGCTATGTACCTACAGAACAGTATAATTAATCTGCCACTCTCAGGGCAGTGCATATAGCAATAGCAAATGATCAAATGGGGGCCAATTATTAGGAGATAATAATTGGGGAGGATGGACAATGGCAAGGAATTGGAACAGCAGCAACTCAAACCACAACACCAACCTATTGTGTAGGAGAATTAACTATAGTTTACTATAGAAACTTCTGGATAAGGTTCAAGATTTATAGCAAGAGGGGAGCAAGAGCTGATACTCAGACTGTAGGAGGGCTTCAAAAGATTCCTGCAGTTCCTTTATGAAACTTATTGTCTAACTGGAAAGAGCGATAAGCCTTAAACTATTTGAGATAGCCTGCTATCAGATACAACTAGATTGGCTTTGGAGAATGAAACTCCAAACCTAAGGAACAATGAGTTTTACAGAAACTGCCCTGGTGAGCTGTCACTAATGTTTGCAGAGGAGCCTAAAGGAATTTTCTACATTTTCAATCTGCATGTTTGTGTGTGCTAGTCTAGTTAGCTACTGCCTTTTTGTTTTACTCCACATTATTTACAAAGACTATCAACTATGATTTATCACAAACCCACCACCAGCTGATTAGACATTTGCTTGCCATGCAGGGGAGAAGGAATGCAGCCTTGCGGTTGTTCACCAACTACTCAGTGGTTAAAGTGGTCAAAGGAAGAATGTATCCATATATGGGTCAGAAACCAAAGTGGCATCTTCACTGCTTGTCTGGGTGTCGTAAGCTGAATGCACATTCCTTGAAAAAACACCTCTTTGAATTCTTATGGGAAACAGAGTTAAACTATCTGGGATGGAATGCAGTTATGTGTGTTCTAGTAAACGACAGACCAGGAATAACACCTACCTGGCTATGTACACACCATTCAGTAGGCTAAACGGTGATAACATGTTATACTCTACTATATACCTACAGAGTTAACGTGTTGCATAGCTATCATTGCTACACTATCAGCACTTCAAGGAGGTGTCTATTTAGGGAATGTGCATTTAGCTCCCAACTCCTGAACAAGCAGTGTAGTAGTAGGTTTTTGGGTTTCTTTTTAACAGATTTTGTCAACACAAAACATTAAATGGGCAATAAAAAGTATATATAATTTTTGCTGAGAACATGCAGTAAGATTATCCATTCTACCAGCTGACAAAAATTAAAACAGAATATAGTGTATTATGGCATAAAAGAAAAGATAAAATGAAGGTGTAAAAAAGAACTCTTGTTTTTGTTTGAATGTTGATTTTTAGCCCTTATACTTAGAGCAAGTAATGCAAATACATCTAATGAGTATAAGACAGGCTCTGAAGTGTTAGAAATAAGCCAGATTTTGATAGTGCCCCCCCTTCCTTTATTAGCTCAGTATTTAAAATTTCCCATTAATAGAGAGATCTATTTCCTTTTTTAATACTACCAAAAACAAATAATTATTTGTGGTCTTAAGTCATCTACCTTATTTTTCCTACAAGAGCATGTTCTGTCTGAATATGGGGTCTGAAATCACTTGTCATAACTGAAGATCTCATTGGAGTGAATCACAATCTAGTATAGGTCTTTCATTATTAGTGACCAGCTGTGAAGATGTCATTTTGTTTTTGACCCATGTATTGATACATTCTATTTTGATGAATATTTAGGAAGAAACTTCTATCACATCCAACTAAATATCTGAAACAGCCTGGCAGGAATTTAGGGTGCAAGTCCCCTCCCAAGAGTTAGCATACCTCTGCTTGTACTGACCTTGGTGGAAAGAGAAGTGAGTCAATGCTGAGCCCTTTTTGGTGCAGATTTTCTATCATCATCTTATTAAAAAAAAAAAAGTTCCAGAAGTGTCCAGCAAACTAAAAGCATGGGGTATGGTGAGAAATATTAGAGCAGTTCTGATAATTAAGCTGCAGCCTGGCACTGGATATGGTTTTTGTTTGAGCAGCTATCATTATACATATTTAATTCCCCCCTCCAGAATTCACATATAGCTTGGAAGGGCTAAACTTTTTACTTTCAGCAAGATGTTCTGCCACGTAACTGATGGCAAAACAGCCATAAAGACTAAGCAGTCTTATGTGGCTGGAACATCTCTGCCTCCAAACATCGCCAGCTTCAATACTCACTATTGTGTTTGAAGATTCGGATGGTGGCACCTGAAAGTCTTGCACCAAGAACGAGAGATGTGTGGTTCAACTCATCACTTAAAATGAGGCATCCCTGTGGAGAAGGATTACAGAATTTTCAGAATCCCAGGTGTATATCACACAACTGACTAACCCGCAAAGCTTAAATGTGAAATGGAACATCTCTTGAATTTGGGGATGCTTGCACTCCACATTCTGTGTACACATATATAGATCTCGGCATCAGATTCCTGCATGTTCTCAGGTAGTGCAAAGGTGCTCAACGCTCTTTGTAAGTAGCCAGAAGTGACTTACGAGGGGGGAAGTAATATTGTAAAATCAGTGGAGCTGGCTCCCGTATCAGTGGCCTCCACATCTTGGTGTGTTGTGGGTGAGATGCAGCTGGTGTAAAATCCCAGACAGGACAGATGCCAGTGAGGAAATAAACTACTGTTCATTAGGTTTTATTAAACTTACACTGGGATCTGAGGAGGAGGCATATTTATCTATCCCAGCATTCCACCTCTTATGTGCCTGACCAGAACTTGGGCTCAGGGGAGAATGAGTTTGTCTTTGGTACACATAGGAACAGATGTGCATGCGTGCACATACACAGTGATAAGGACTTTTAATCTCGTACACATATGTACATACATGAGCACACATACTTTTCATCTCCAGCAATTTTTATAATTAGCAACTAGTGAAATACGTATTTTCCTTTCAAAATCCCCAAATACTGCATGAAAAATTAAAATTGCCCCTTATATTATATTAGGAAGAGCCATAAATGGAGTTTTCAGATTCAAAAATGGAACTCTAACTTGATTCTGCTTTCATCGTTGGCATTATGGTGTGGCCTTTTGTTACATGACCACAGTGTAAAAGCAGCATTAGGTAAATATTTGTTTTGGAAATTCAGATTAATTACACAGAGGTGGAGAAGCATTTCATAGATTTAAGGGCTATAATCTACTTTGGGCTCTGCACAGAGAAGTCAGGCTGAGTTCAGCAGGAATGTACAGCCACAACTTTTGATTTTGGAGGTAAATTAAAAGAGAAATCTCTGTAATATAGGGTAGTCATGTGATTATACTAATATGCAGGAAAATAGGCTACTGCAAAATAAACATCACTTTAAAAACCATGCATGTTTGTTACTGCACATTAAGGCAGCCTAATGTGCATTTCTTTAGTGGAGGTACTAAATTTAATATGCATTAGAAAAAGCAACTTAATGCACATGTAGCTGTGTCCTGCATGTTCTGTCTGCTCCAAAAGGGGATACAGGGTGTTGTTCTCAGTCATATCCAAATCAAAAGTGGGGACCAGCATCATGTACTGACTGCCAGAACACACTGTTGTATATCAAACCATTATCAGACAATCTTTGTAAAATGTTTCGAATTTTGGACTTTCTTTGTAATGTTGTTGTTTTGAGATCTGTGTCACACAAATGCAGGGCAATGACAGTTCTTACTTCCATACAAAAACTGAGCCTCATTTTCTCTTGCATCTGTTATGTTGGTGTGGCTCCATGTCAGGTTGTTCCAAATTATATCTATGCCAGTGAGAGAAAATCAGTCCCACCATTTAAACCTTACAACCTCACAGTGACATGGGAGGAAATCAGAACTCATATTTTCGAGAGGAGTAAGCTGAGGCCTTAAATATCATGGTGACAGGTGCCATAGCAATAACCACTATTGCTAGACAGAGAGATAGAATGATGAAATGGCATGCCCAGGGTTATGGAGATCATTACCCTGTAACTCAGATCTTGGTATTTAATTTTATGCTTTGGCTCAATATCTTTAATGACAGAATGAAATACTATGATTGCAGATGAGATAACTAAGAGACAATAGCTCTACATATTGTTTAAGATGTACTCACCCTCCCAACCAGAGCTGGAATGTTCATAGAGTTAGTAGCAAAGCCCATGCCAAACACCAGGGCATCTTCCACGCCAAGAAACTGGGCCACCAGGTTTTCTAGTTCTATGTGTTTGTCAAGGTTCCCTGTTTGAAGAATTACAAAGCATTTTAAAATCTCCTTTGAATAGCAGGCTTTTCCTTTCAAACAAATAAAACAGTGTGGGAATATGCAGTTAAATTACAGGGATATTTCAGATCTGAAAAGAATTCCCATTTGCATCTTGCACATCTGAGGCAAAATACAAAAGACAAGAATACAGATGAATTATAATTCATGTTAGCAGGTGACCAACTGCCAATGTGAAGAGAGCATGTTAGCTTCCAGCAAGAGCTCTTGGACTCGAATAGCAACAGCTTTTGGAATCCTCACTTTTTAGATTTTATTTTGTATATTTCTTAAATAAGAAAGTTAGAAAGAAACACCTTAATTTTCAAGTGCCAAATATCCTGGCTGTGTAAACGAAACAGCAGAAATCACTTTACCCATTGTATAAGAAAAATTCTTCTACCACACTTCAGTAGAGACAAGAAATAACAGAAGTTTCTCCCATGATATTTTTCAGAAATCTCTTTGCTGCTACTGATATTTAACAGAAAAGAAAGAATACATTCCTCCTTACCCAAGTGCCTCAATAAGATGCAGAAGTTATGGCAGCCAGTAAGCCATCATTATGTTAATTTCTTATTTACACGACCCTTATATCTATAGGCCCAATCAAGTATCAGAGTTGCAACTGTGTCAGATGATGTACAAACACAACTGGTGGTTACTGCCCTACAGGTGCATAATCCACAATAATGGCAAAATACAACAGGGATCAGACCAGAGTCTGGGATGGAAGAATGAGCAATTTTACACTGAAATTAGTAGTCAATTGCCTACTTTCTAGGGGGGGGTTTCAGTTGGTAGTGCTTCATAGACACCAGTGAACAGGTAAGTCTGTAGTGACAGTTTGAAGAGTAAAAGGACGTGGTATCCCAACAGTTGTCAGTTGGCGTGGTGTCCTAATAGTGGTCAGTCGTCTAACAGTGGTTCTTCCTGTTCTACTTTTTTAGCTCTTAGAGGAAACAAAAAATGACAGCAGCCTTGTTACTACTTGCTTGTGTTTATTTTCCTGCATGATGAAATAAATATCTTGATACTGACCCATCATTTACAAATTGCATATCCCACAGAAGAAAACAGATGTCAACAAAATGCAATCACTCAATGACACCTTATGAATCCTAGAGTGCATATCTTTGCAAGACCAAAACCTGATTTGTAAGGATTTGCAAAACTAGCCCTCGTTTTTACACATCTCTAATTATAATGGAAGTACTATAAGTGGTAGGTGACATATTAAAGAAGACGTCTGTTATGTAGGTCAAATATTTTCTGTGGGAAGCTAGTGATCAGTTCATACAAAGTAAAAAGAGCAGAGTTATTTAACCTACACCTTTATGTTCATCAGGTTTTAAAATAAGGATATCACATTGACTTAAATTTATAATTTAAGTACTTAATCATCTTGGATGATTGGCCATGCATTGGAGAATACCCAGGCAAAAGACAACTACACAAGTTATATGTCACCCCTCCCTCTCAAGGACCCAGTGAGGAGGTGAGTCTAGGAAAGGTTTGCTTTGTGCACCATGGTATTTTCACAATGCCTCAGAAATTGAACATTTCCTTAAGGGCTGCTGTTAGCTGGTGCAAGTATGGTTGGCTGTTGCTTTGTCTGATACATGGAGATTGGAATCAGAGACTTCCAGAGTCAAGCATGGACTGCTACATCTTGTTCTGAAGATAACAGCAACTTGGCAGGCATGGAGGGGAACCACCTTTATAACAGGTCTGTGTAGATATAAGGGTTTGCAGAATGCACAAGCCCTCTGGGTTTACAATATAGACTAGTAGCATCTATTGTTAAGCATTTGTAATGAATGTTTCTTAGTGAGCGATAATGAAACAAGAAAGCATCTAAAAATATTACTGGATTATGCTGATGATGATCTGATGAAGAATGCCCTGTATTTGAAAGCCCGTTTAACTCCACCCCAACTATACAGTTGGACCAATACAAGATATCACTGTAAGAAATTGTCACCTCTTGCATAAAACTATCAATTCCTTTTATTAAGAAAAAAATCACTGGGTAACACGTAATACATGAAAACTGTACCAAAAATATTGAGACTCTCAACAAATACACTATATTGTTCCTCGGTGGAGGACACATCATAAACCAGTGATGCACAGTCCTTGAGAAACCCTAGTACTATAAGTCCATGAAAGAGAAACAGGAAAAGTAGTTTTTCCTGGACCCCTCCACTCTGATTTTAGGTCGTATTACCCTGTAAACAGTAAAGAGAGACCAGAAAAACTCCCCACTGTGGTCACTCTCTGGTAGAAAGCTGCTCCTTTCTTTACAGAGGCTTCCAGCAGAACCGAGTCTATCCTGCACTTTTCTCAGGCTTCCGAATTACACTTTGACACCTGGGGGTGGGGAGCTGCAAAAAAAATTGGGCTGCCCATCATAATGCCCTAACAAATTGTATACCTCCCTAGGTTATGACTTTCAAATCTTACCATGGGGATTCTCATATCTTGTGGGGGGGGGGGAGGGAGAGCGCCCCCCTAGCTTCCCCATAATTCAAACCCTAACTTTTCTATACTTACAGTTGCTGGTGCTAGGGTCATATTTTTTTCACTGGACATACATGGTACACCTAACATGGCTGCCATCCATTACCGTGTCCCCACTTAGCATGCTCAAGAGAGTCTCACTCACATTCCTAAGATGAATGCAGTATCTGCCCATCACTCCAGTGAGCAAGCTCAAATTGCATTTTGAAAAGTTCCCTCTGACAGTAGAAGAAGAATTACAGTGACATGGGACAGACCTATACCAGGATCAGAAGAGCACAATGGTGTCTCAATGGGACATTCTTCCCACCACCTGGCTTTTCTGACGCATGAACTGATTGCAGCTCAGCCTCACCTGAAAACTAGAGACATCAAACACAACCAGACAGGTGAATTAAACTCCAGTTAGTGGAGGGGGAGGAGAAATCCATCAGCAAGCTGGTGAAACCCAAGTTTTCTCCTTTTATTGTTCCCATCTTGGAAGCAGTCATATAGCATGTGGAAGGAGGCATGGTTATTGGAGTCATGATTCAGATTGCATCTCACCATTAATTGGTTATCTGCCAGAGGCCTTAGAAATGTGAGTGATACATAATTTTTACTAGATTTTTTTTTAAACTTGTGTTTTGTGTCAAGATCTACTGAGAAAGCAAAATTCAAGTAAAATGCACAATAATAAGATACAAATTAATTTTATTAGATATATAAAACTACCTTATTTTCTTGCTTATATTAATGCTGTTCCATAACCTGGGGAGGAACCCTCCCCCTCCATAAATATCTGAAAAACTGCATCATTATTGTCCTTTAAATTCTTCCTTAATACCTCTCCTCTACCCTGACCTCCCTTTGCCATGAAGCCCATGGACACGGGCTGATACACAAGATGCAGGAGGCTGCTGGACTGTGGCAACTGCAGCATGTTGGAGCAGCCTTGGTGCTTACGTATCGGCACCCCTAGGTTCTACAGTAATCAGTAATACAAGTAAATAACAACAACTCATGCTTATTTTTAAAATAAAAGAAATTTTTTATTTCAGACTGAAAATCCCCAAAGACTCACTGATATGTAAACGTTTAATGCCAATGCCATAGGTCTACTGAAAAAAAATCTTTGCATACCTAAAGGAAAAAAAGAAGTGGAAAGAATCTTTTAAAAATATAAGCGCTGATCTAACTTCTTGTGTCGCAAATGGATACAAGAATCTGGACTGACTGTTCATTCTCTTAATTAGGTCCTCCTTACTCTATCATTAGCAGGGATGCAAAGTAGAGTATAATGTCATTGACCTAGCATTTTAGAGCAAGCCTTTGCCTTTCAGTTTACAAGTTTGTTGAATTTTGGAGTGAAATTACTCTTCCTTGAATATAGAGTAACAAGTCTGGCACTTAGCAGTTTTTTTGGCTTGATTGCTATCTAATTCCTAAAATGAGGATGTGATTCTTTTAAAATACAGAAATGGTCAAATGATAATTTCCATGTTAACGTACTTCCTCAAAGCAAAACATCAAAGCATTATTGATTGTATTTGTTGCTTTTGTTTGTTTTTAATGTGACTACTGTACTTGTTTTTTTTTCTCCCTTATCTCTCTCCATCTCCCCTAGGCTTCTGCAAGAACTGAACTTTTTTATTCAGAGGTCAATCATTATTTAGGAGGAGTTCTTACTAATTAAGATCCTGAACATGCAAGATACTTAAATATGTTTGCACATGCATGGTTGTACAAATAATGTACTTGACATTAATATACATATGGTTATATCACATTTAAGTACTGTCCCTAGACTGGGACTGCAGACAATGCTTTTGGGACTTATACTTCATTATATTTAAACTGCAAATACTTTAGTCCAGCCACAGAGAAAAATTGAAATTTTGTCACTTCAGGGACAGAAATTTTATGGACTGGCTTATGACAATGATTTTGGTGATAAAAAAAAATAAGGATGTTTTATGGAACAGTTTAAAAAAAAAGTTCCTCGCCACAGACAAGCATATGAATGGGTTCAAACTCCAAAATTAAAGAGACATAGTCTTCTGAAAGCTAGAACCTGTAGGGTAGGTGGGGTGCGAGGGGTCAGGTCTACCTAGATAGATATTATACAAAGCCTCTTTCTTTTAGCATCCATTCTGCCCCTGAGGATAAAAACAGAGATTGGCACAAACAAAGTGGCTCAGCTGCGTCTGCCACAGATGATCCACTTCATTGGGCAAAACATGCCATCCTTTGCTGTGTATTGGGCAGGGGTCCAATGCAGAACAAGGGACAATGTGTTCCCTTTACCTAGGGTTTCCCTTGCTGTCCATGCCTCCTGGCCTGGATTCTTGTGCTAGATCCTGCAGAGGCGTGGGCCGGCACGGTGACACAGAACTTAGGGAATCTCCAGAGCTCTGTGACTCCAGGCTGGGGCCCGTGTTGGGTCCAATGACTGCCTGTGATGCATGTGGAGGCATTGGGTAAGTATGCCTTGGTGTGGAGACATAAGGCAGTGGGTTCTGTCCCGCCCTGCATTTCCTTGCTGGGACTTATGCCAACCTGTGCCTGTGCTTGAAAGGCCTTCCTGGGGTTGGTTTGAGGGGCCTGATCCTGCACAAGAATGCCTAGGGTGTTCAGGATCAGGCCCCTCGATCCCTCAGAGCACCTGCCTGGGAGGGCTAGAGAGTGCAGGCAGCTCTGGGCCGCCTGCACTCTCCCACCACAGAGCAAATAGATGTCTGCTGCAATAAAGCAGCGCTATTTTAGACTATTGTACATAAATAATAGTGGCAATATTTTGATCTGGTGTGACAAAGGATTTCCTCACCATTTGTGTCACTGGAACAAATGTGACATCAGGTGATATCTATTTCTGCCCTGAGAGACAGAAAAATACTGGGCTCAGTATGGTTTTTCCAATGTCCTTAGAAGTTGTGTACAATGCATTTATCTCCTAGATATTTAATTAAATAAGCTTTTGTGGCAGATTATTTGACTTGCTATATTCATGTGAAGAGTATTAACAGTTTGTTCAAGGAAAGAGAGAGGATGGGCTTTAATTTATCAGTGACATTTCAAGGGAGAACAACAGTCTGGAATGTAACACTGAGTTCAAACAAGGGATTAAAATCAAATCAGACTATTCTGATAAAATGGTACATGATCAAAAGGGCAAAGGCTTGTGAATACTAAAATACTTGAACAACTTGAAGCACATTGCATGAAAATATCCCTAGTCAAGAGAGTTCAAGGGAAACAAGGGAAGTAGTCCTGACCCCAGATGATAAGTTATGGTAGATAATTGCTAACTTATGATTCATTACAAAGGATTTATTTCCACTTCATACTTTGGCTCATGAAAACAAAAGACGAATCAGTTCAACACAGTCCAAAACAAACAAGTGAAAATTCCTGAGTCTGCTCTTACGAGTGGGGAGATTGATCAAATAAGGGTCAGGTTCCTGACACTGGTTTCATGGAGGGTCTATGATTATGACCCTTTATTATGATCACCATAATCAATCACTAATGCCCCTATAGGAGGCCACTACTGTTAAAACTACCAACAACTCAAGATACAATATTCAATGTTTCATGAGAAAAAATTATTTATTATCAAATACCTTTAGAAAAGTGATTTAAGTTCTCTTTCTGATGTGGAAAGCATGTCTTTGTTTTATTTTCCTGTGGCCCCTCACAGATTTTAAAGTAGAGGTGCAATGGGATCTGACGTGAGATCCCAACAATTGCACTTCCTGCCATGACACACCGACCTGGCAGGAGTCATGACTGTGAGATCTTGCATCAGATCCCATTGCACCCTATTCATAGAATCAAAGAAAATGAGACTGGAAGGGACCTCAGGAGGTCATTTAGTCCAACCCACTGCTCAAAGCAGGACTATTCCCAAGTAGATCATCCCAGGCAAGGGTTTGTCTAGTCAGGTCATAAAAGCCTCCAAGGATGAAGATTTCACCCTTTTTCTGGGTAACCTCTTCCAGTGATTTACTACCCTTCTTGTGAGAAAGTTTTTCCTAATATCTAAGCTAAATTTCCCTTGCTGCAACTTGAGAACATTGCTTCTTGTTCTGTCATCTGTTATTATATTGCCTGTGCAGGGGAAGCCAGATCCTGGGCTCCCCATTTACTGGCAAGTAGCAAGCTTGGCTCCCAGCTAGTGCATGGTGTACTCTTGGCTGGGAGCTCTGACCAGCTCAGGGGTGCTCCCAGTTGTGGAAGCACATGGGAGTCTTGAAAGGCTCCTGTGTACTCCAAAGGCTGGGAGCACTGGTCACATAGTCAATTAAAAGCATAATAGAAACCAGCCACAAAGTTATTACACATAGTTCTTCTTCTTCTTCTCATGCCTTTAATTGAAAGAATATGTGGCCAGGTCATGACTTATGACTACTTAACCAATTAATCACATCTTAAGTGTAACATCTGCTAGGGCTTGTGCTGCAAACACAATAACACAATTCCCAAAGGCTATCCCTCTCCAAACAATCAGGAAAGCAAAGAGGCTTTAGAGGTTAGGGATCTACCTAATTTACAGGGGCTGCCCCCTAATTTCACAGGCAGAAGGTTGTTCCCCAGCAGCCATTTTGTGGGCAGAACACAGCAGGCCTCCCATGCCTCTGATTGGCCAATGTGCCCCAGTGGCCCTGCCCTTCTCTGCTGATTGGCTGTGGGGGATGCCTGTCACGTGGCCCTGCCCCTTGCTGCTGATCGGTGGAGAGGGGCAGAGCCACGTGACAGGCAGCCCTCACAGCCAATCAGCAATGGGGGTGGCAGCCATCTTGTGAGCAGCTCTTCAAGTGGGCAGGTCCCTTCTCCCTTACCCATCCCAGCAGACTACTATAACAGGTTAAGGACTGCTACTTCCTTCCGGGGAGCCTGCAGTTATTTTTGGTGTAGGTTCTTTTCCCCGTGGATTTTGCGGATTTCACAGGCATTGCCCGGATTTTGTGGAATCTGCGAAATCCACAAAATTGCAAATTCAGTTGGTCCCTACTGATAACTGAGTCAGGTACTAATTCGTCTTTTTTTGACTGGCACTTATACAAAAAAAAAAAGATTTATTTATAGTGTAACCTCCAACCCCGCAAACATTGGGCAATACTGCTTTTGGGTCTGTTGCTGTCTTGTTAACTGGAAAATAACATGATTATTATCAGTAGTTATGCATCTCTGTTTTTAACAAGTGATCAATGGCAATATATTCCATCTATCTGCTTTGTTAAAGCTTTAAGCATTTAGGTAAGTGACAACCTGCAGTAGAGACTAGACATACAAGCATTTGAGAGTTTGAAACAGAAGGAATGAACAATGACTAGATTTTCCATTTCACTTGAGGATTACTGCTTAAAGAAATCATCAGTCCAGAGCACTTGTAGGGTTAAGGACAGCTACAGGGAGAACCCAGGCAGTCTGGCAGTAACATGGACACATTACAAATAGAAGGTTTCCTTTCTCAATAATTTTGCTTCTAACTGAAAACATATTGAAGGAGTTGCCCATATAGAAAACAAAAATAACCTTTAATATTAGTTTTGGAGTTTTGTCACAATGGACATGCCACTAGCGAAATAGATGAAAAACCACCTGACACAATCTTGATAGACTTTCACTAAAGAATGTGATTGCATTCATAGACTGGGAAAGACTGTCTCCTTTGCCTTAGCTGTCACCAACTTGGCTAAAGCTGGAAAGCAGAAAACATAATTTCCATGGCTGAAGGCTACTTCCTTTGAACATGAGCCTACTTGGATTATTATAAGTGCAGCTTAAAACTGGTATATTGTACATAACCGAAAATAGCAACAACTGCAGTGTACAAACAAAACAAGCAGTATATTCTGAAAAGACATTTTGATAAGAAAGCTACGGAAGGCTTCCACAGGATCCCTCCGCTACTCCTCTTTTTTTTTTAACAAGCACACTGGACATTTTGTGTCATAATGATCATTGGTGTGTGTACATTTCTCATGACACTCTGCACTATATTTTAGGTTAAAACATTCATGTCACTGAATGGGACAGAGGCAGAGATCTAAGGTGCATTTTGAGAATAAATATTCTGCAGCTTGATCTCCTTCACAAGAAAATTTCTCTAAGTCCTGTTGGCTGTTTGCTCCCTCATGCTTTTCTTTAGAAACAATGAAAAGCCAGAATGGGTGGCTGGGAGTGTTCATTTCTCTTACACTTTTCCAAAGCACATTTGGATTCTTTTCCTATTTTTTGAAAAAACTTTATAAGGTAATTAATGCTCATTTTAATTGTCCAGCAACTAAGTGTCAGGCAGCATAGAACCTTACAACGTTTCAGTTCCTTCAGGACATGTGTAAAACAAACCACATAACAACAGAAATCTTGGCAGAAATGTTGCAGTTTGCTCCGCTTACCCATTTCTTGTCTGGTGCTGCACACTCCTGTCCCATATTTCTGTAATTCATCTGCCACTGTTTTCAAAGCACTGGCATCTGCTTCTGCAAAGCCGAGGTAGTTATAAGAGCCCATGTTGATTACATTCTTGATAGTTCTTCCAGTAAACCTATGATTAAAACAAATTTTGAAGATGGAAAATGTATTTAACCCACTAAAATTAGTCTCCTTCCCATTACATTCTATAAACTTAATATGCCCATTGTACTTTTTAATTATTTCCTTTTTTGTGGGTGAACCTTGTAGCTTGCACAGAACATTTGTCATATTCCATCTAATTGGTGACTGCATATCAGTACTGGGTTAAGCAATTTCTGTACAGACAACACATTTGTAAAATTCTTTAGCTGTTTCAGATGAGAAAACATCCTATTCTTATCTCCTTATGAACTCCTTCATGGACAGTCACTGGCTTGGCTTACAGGAAGAGATGTTAAGAGAGGTGATAGCAGAGGAACAGCAATGCATCAATCACTGGGAAAATGACTAGAAAGACAATATAATGTAATCTTAATAATTTGAAACATTAACTATAAAACTCATCCATAATTTCATCCAATATCTTCTTCAAAATATTTTGTTACCACTAGGCTGAAAATAGATGTTGTATTTGTCCCAAAGGAAAATGTTTTATTCTGCAACCCTACAGATGTACAATTTACTGTCTTGCTTCACATCACACTGAAGTATGTGGAATAAAGTTTCCCTGGGGCATTGCAGTAAGCATCTCTAAAGTTTTTGTGAGTCATTTCCTGGCGTGAGGGATCTCCGTAGCTACTTGCTGCCTGGGAGCAGCAATGCAACTTGGAAAGGCAACATGTACAAATGACTGGACCACTGAACTTGATCAACCCGTAGAACAATCAGACCTATAACAACTGCAATGTCTATGTAGACCTATGTGTAAACAGAAACTGGATGCACTTGCACTGTAATTAATTTGTATCTCTATTTAAGGCAATAATGTTAGGCTGCAGCAAATCTGAATCCAAGCTGCATAAATATAAATACTAAAAGTTTCCTTATATGAATGATTGTAAATCAGAGGCTACTTCTACATATCTAAGCAAGGCTGGTTTGTAATCAATCACAGGAAAGGTTTAAAATAAACTGGGTTATACCAGTATTTGTCTGATCATGCAGAAATTCAAGCTGAGTAAGAAGTGGCTTCAAAATACTCCTTTAGGATTTTCCCTGTGTCTAAACATTTTTTAAAAAGCCATTTGCAGTACAGTTCAGCCCCCTTCCATACTTTCTGGCCAACCCGTGTTTAGAACAGGGCTGATGTGCGCTGTTGGTGTTTTGTTGCCTCCATTGAGGTTATAGAGAGCGCAGTGGTGGAAATTCTAGTATCATGCACTCAGTGCATGAGGGGGGCACTACAAATCATTTTTATGAAAGCAGTATCTACTGCCTTAAGCCTGACCTACCTAAACGTCCAGTTGTTGTCATCTGTAACACGTTCCATCAGGTCAAACTGTGGGCCTGGGACACTGCAGATGGGACGGTTCCAGTTATCTCGTATTCTTATGTAGAGATTTCTTGTGTAGAAGTTCTCAAAGTCTTGATAAAGTGGCACAAAATCCTGGTTTGAAAATATTCATAGGGTTATATTTCTAAGAAAGTTTATGGTCCTTATTCAATTTAAATGAGAAAGGAATTCATTAGGAAACGGAGTAAAGAAAACCTAATATCCCTGTGCTATGTATGACACTCACATTTTGCCTAATTACTCGGATTCCCCCATGTGTAGTCCATTTATTTCTGCCTGGTAAGAAGCAGGGAGTGCACAAAAGGACTTAATATCTACACAATCTAAAATTCTGAAAGCTCGTAAGAAGAAAAGCCATCATGTTGTCCGTACCCATGAAATTTGTGATATAGAGAACTTCCCATCTTTGCAGGGTAGCTAGCAAAGATGGGATAAAAAGCCCATCATAATGTATAAAAATGGTTCATTAGATTCAACCTAAATATTGATTTGGGGGGGCATTTCCAGCCTAGACTTGAAGTCTCCGTCTTAGTTAATCCATGCCATTTCAGCACTGAGTTTGGTTGACAAATAAGTAGGGACCAGGGATTTTACTGTAACAGAATGGAAAGACAGGCATAGAATCAAAGCAAAAGACTCTGCATGACTGTAGCACTATACTAGCTAGCAAAGACATGCATATAAAATAAGAGAATTTGTAGAACAACCGGAAGTGTGTTGTGGTAAAAAGATTTTACCGGCATGTTTGTGTACATCATGATTCACGAGTGGTCAGATCATGGGATTAATTATACAAGGGAGGCCAAAAATGTGCCAACCAATCCTTTATGACAGAGGTGTAGCCATCTCATTGAATGCCTGGTGAGGGGTATAGGGCAAAGATATGTTCACCACTGTAGACCCAGGGTGGGAGGGAATGGATGAGGGGAAGGGAGTTCTTACTTGCCTGGAGTACTGATGCCACTGCTGAGGCTACAGCATTATCAGCTCCACAATAGCAGCTCTGTGGCCAGGCTCCCTGGGAGGTGATGTTGCTGTCCCATTTGCTTCCTGCCTTCTTCCCTGACACATACATATTGGGTGCAGGGTTGTGCATGCTCTGGCAAGCTCCCCATTGTGCGGTGGGGGAACACCAATCCCTTTTCCCCACTTACCTACTGTTATCAGCTGCATTGCCTGGTTCCTACAGCTGGGCAGGGCAGTGCAGGGCTACGGTTGCTGTGGTAAAAACTCATGGCGGGGATTCTGGCACCACCGCATAGTCAGTGCCTGGGACTAGTGCTTCCCCCTTTGTCCTGACCTACTTATGCTACTGCTATATAGTGTACCATGCTACAGTATTGTGTTGCATGTGTTGCTTTCAAAACACATAGAGAAAAAAAGGCAGAAAATCCATTTTAGAATACAGAATTTTTTCCCCCTTTCTTTCCTCCTGTAATTTCAGGTGGTTTGGTAAATCAAGAGTCAAACCGTTGACCCAGGAAGAAGAGAAAATTACTCAACTAGTCACTTTCAGAATTTTGTTTAAACAAATAGAATGATGCTTCTGTATATGATGCCATTGTTGTAGGGGATAACATCCGGGGTCTACCAGGACAAGATGTAACTTTAGGGCATCTCATTGGAACATTAATATCCTTCACTTATTTGTAGCCCTGATCATTCACAAGGTTTGTAAAGTTATAGCTGCCACCACCAGTCCAAGAATGTACACAGCTAGTCTTTTGCCTTTACTGTTGTGGTAGGGACAGCTGGAGAATGAAATCTACTTGCAATTTTATGCACATTTAAGCACATAGATTAAAGCTGCTCAGATTGTTAGAAGCAGGTTCAGCAGAAGCTGCATAGTAGGCAAGAATTTTGCCAATCGCAGTATGGTTCAGTGTAATCACATGGAGCAATGCTGGTGTTTGAAGAGTGATAGTTTCTGGAAGAGGAAAGGGATCGTTTAATCACTGCAACAGTGATGCTACAGGTAAAATTGTGGCAGACAGGAGAGGAGACAGGAATCAGGATGCATGTTACTCCCAAATAGAAAGCAGAACCAAGTAAGGTCACCCTTGTCAAGTAGTTAACCATGTGCAAAGGACATCAGCTCTGCACATGGAAGTAGGGGAGTGCATGTGTGTTTTAAAGGAGAAATGAATAAGAAATCTGTGTGGGTTTGAAAAAATAAGGCATATATGGTTTTCTTTTATTTTTCTGAGAGATGGATCAGAATGCAAAGATTTATCTTGGCTACTAATAGATTGACACATTCAGCCACAGGTTACTTGGGTTCATAAGTATTAGGCAGGCATATCTGTTACCAAAGAGAACACCAGAGAGGTTCTGAGAGGTAGGGATCAGGGATTTCAGTAACATGATTCGATTTGATTTTTATCCTTCTCAGATCTTTGCTGGGATGGTAGGCTTTTCTACCTACAAGGATATGGAAACATGGAAGGACAGGTGAATATGGAAACAGGGCATTTCTGTGTCCCAAGCAGTCAGGCATGAGTTAATATTGTACAATTGCTGGAGACCATTCAGGCTACATGGACTTATCTATCCAATGCTGATGCAGATGCATTTAAAGCAGAACTCAGACCGAGAATTTACAAGAGCAACTTGAATGAACATTACCAGCTCAGGAAATAGGATTCCCAGTGGAATCTCCTGCATTGTCAACCGAGGCAGGCAGGAATTTTATCTAAAACCTCCTTACAGTATCATTCTGTGCAAAGGTAGCAGAGTTATGAAATATGAATCCATCACATAACATTTGGAAAGCGTGATATATCAAAGGAAAGCATGTGTGATATGCTTGCTAAAATACACCTCCTCATACGTACTTTTTGTTCTTCTCTTTCTGTAGCAAAGGGACATTTTTGTATTCTACAGGCTCTCAGAAAATCCTTCAGGTAGCCAAATATTGTTGCTATGGTGAAACCCACATAAGTGAGAACAGCAACATACATCGGTGCTTGTTCAAAGTGTTCAGTAAGTGGCTGTTTGTAGAAACTTCCATTTGATATGCCATTTTTCTGAAAATACAAAATAAAAATTCATAGTTACAATACTTCATCTTGAAGCCATAGCTGAAGACCATGAAGCAATCTCTTCCTCTCTTGTTATGCATCTTAAGGAAGCTGTTTATCATATCTAAATTTAAGGAGTACAATCTTACATTGCAAGTCCCCGTGTCTACTATAATTATTTTTCTGTCTACTCCTCTACTTCCTTCCCCACACAACAAAAGGTTGTGGAATTTCCATCCCTGAAGGTTTTTAAGGCCCAGGTAGACAAAGCCTTGGCTGGGATTATATAGGTGCAGATGGTCCAGCTTTGAGTAGGGGTTGAACTAGATGACCTCCTGAAGTCCTGTCCAAACTTAGTTTTCTATGATTTCTATGAATAAATCTCTGGAAGGCATTTTGACATCTGACAGACACCCCCACACTCTCCCACTAGTATCCAGGCTCCTATTCAAAGAACCAAGATTTATTTAGAACATGGGAAATTGATCCAGAACACAGAACCATAGGTACGTGCAACGAATATTAAAAAACTCTGTCATCAAGCAGTTTTACTAGGACCTGAGCAAGGTGCAATATCTAGCCTGCAGTTAATCATCTTTTACTCTTTGTTCCCTATATGATGAAGGCGTTTACTGTAAAATATTATGTATCAGGCTGAAATACAGTAAATATACTTGAAACAAGTTCACACTTACTGTGGCTGTCAGACCTATCAGTTCACCCAATGTGTAGATCTGATGATTACAGATATATTCCCTAGAGGTTTGACTGAAGTACAAGGGAACAAAGGCTGGAGCTAGATTTTGTATGCATTGATCTGGTAAAAACTGTGATTGCCAAAACTTCTGTTGAGAATGAGACCCTGAAGAAAGTAATTACAGCCATTATTTCAAGGTGGCCAGGCCAGTATAATCCCAGGCCCCATGAATCAATTTAAGGGGCGAGCTCTCAGTACGAAATGGGATTTTGTTAAGAGAACCAAGCAGATGATGCCTATGATGTGAGAGAGAAATATATTTGAAGGACATTTGTCATTTAGGTATTGAAAAATCTCAGACAAGGACTAGCCACATTTAATGTCTTCACTGAACATTAAGTCATTTAATATTTGTTTCATATTCCAAAAATACAGGCCAAGGCAGGCAGAAAAACCTATATTAGTTGAAGGAAAAAATAGCCCTTGAAGCAGAGCAAGCACCGATTTGCTTAACTGGCTGAAATTGAATAATATGCTTGTCACAGAGCAGTGGTTTTCAACTTGTGGTCTGAGGACCTGTGTGGGTATTAAGACTATGTCTAACAGGTCCATGAAAGATGACTATAATCAATCAAAAGTATGTGAATACCCACACTTACAATTCAAAGGGGTCTGCACCTCCATTCAAAATTTCCAAAGGGGTCTGTAAATGAAAAAAGGTTGAAAACCACCGCTATAGACTATTATTCTCACTTCCCTAAAAGTATGCCTGGAAGATTCAGGAGCTAAACTGGTGACTATATATATCAAATCTCTTTTGATATTGCTGTTCATCTTTGGAATTCAAAGATGACCATGATGTTGCTGGTTGGTTTGGTTTCGGTGAACATGTGAATGGCTGATCAGGCCAATTTGTGCTTTGAACTGTCTATGGCACACTGAGGAAGAAATGCCACTTTGGGTTGCTTGATCAACAGTGGGCATGTTACTGTTGTGAGATTTATGCTGCTTGTGCCCCTTAGCTGTTTGTGTGCTGCCTCACCAGTTCTCCTCCACTGATAGACAGTAGCTCCAGTATGGATGAGGCTTCACTAGCTGGAAAAATCATGAACAAGACCTTCCCAAGACTTCAATGTTGAAATCTTTCAAGGATAACTTGATGGACTCCTTGAAGTGTTTCTTTTGGCCTTAGCTCACCGCAAGAGGTCTTCTTGGGCAGTCCCTCATTTGACACTCTGGTAACATGGTCTGCCTATCTCGCTTATGATTTCATCCAGTGGCAACACATGAGGGGGCACAGGGGTGCACATGCACCTGACAGGCTGCAGTCGCCGCTTAGGCAATGGGCGGGGGGGGGGCAGGCGGGAGCACTGGTGCTCCCACTGCAAGCGCCAGCCAATCACTGCAGCCACTCCCAAAAGTGGCCAGCCATTCCTGAAGCAGCTGCAGCAATCAGTTGCAGCGACCAGCCATCCTGAGGGTTTCCCTGGGCAGTAAGAAGAGCTGCAGGGGGACTGCACCCCCTGGTTGGCAGGATCAGCTGCAGGAGGACACCCCCCCACCCTTCCAATTGGCAGGACTGGTCGCAGGGGGTGCAGGCAGGCCCTTGATTTGCCTGTTGGATGACAGGAGGCTGCTGCCGCCAGCTGGGTCCAGCGCTGGACATGGCCCACATCCTGCACTGGGAAGACTGGTGCTTCTGTTGGCCCCAGCTGGCAGCAACAGCATGCTGTCATCTGGCAAGCAGAGCCAAGGGCCTGCACCCCCAGGAGGGATGGGGGCCGTGCCAGAATCCTCCCAGGAGGTGTGGCCTCTGGATCAGCTCCGGATGACAGGGGGCTGCTGCTGCTGGCTGGGGCCAGTGCTGAAGCCAAGTAAGCCCAGCTTTGAAAGTCGAAATATTTTGAAACTTTCAAAATGTTTCAAGTGCTCCAGTTTTGTTTTGAAGCTGTTTCAAAGGCTTTTGCTTCATTTCAATTTTGCTGTTTCAAGCTTGAAATGCATTGAAACAGCTTCAAAATGAAACACCTGATGAAATTTCAGATAGTCCTAGTATCCAGATATTCAGTTTGGAGACTATAAGCTTGTGGTAAGTCCAGCATTCTGCACTTCTCATGGCCTTTGCCACTCTGACATCCCATCTGTTTTGTCTTCTGATAATGATGTTATCAAGGAAATGCCAGTGCCTGGAGTTCAGATGCAGCCAAGACATCTTGTTGTGGTTTGGTTGGTAGAAGACTGTGCTGGTGATGAGGAGGTTGTGTTTGGCTCATTTTCTTCACCAGGAGGAGCCTGTTCCTGTTGCATTTCCCAAGGCCATATTTTTCCAATGATGTCTGGCCATGTCTGGTAATCTGTGCTAGTTCTAGCATTAAAGTCACCAAGGATAATGAGCTTGTCTGCCTTTGGCACTTCCGCAACATGAGACTCCAGATCTTTGTAAAATTTGTCCTTAATCGCATGTGGGTTGGTCATAATGGGTGCATAGGCACTAATGATAGTTGCACATCTTTTCCCAGACAAGGAGAGAGACTCATTAGCATGAGTCTGTCATTCACTCCCTTTGGGAGATTTGTAAGCTTACTGACTAGCTGTGTTTTGATGGCAAACCCAACACCAGCTTCACATCACTCTTCTTTACTATGGCCACTTCAGAAGAAGGTGTAGCTGGCTCCTTTTTCAGTGAGTTGTTCTTCTTCAGCTAGGTGCGTTTCTTGCAGGGCTGCTATCTGAAGGTTGAATTTAGTCACCTCTCTACCAACTAGAGTTGCTCTCTCTGGTCTATTTGCTGTTGTACAGTCCATTAGCATGAGCACATTCCAAGCACTGATGATGAATGCTGTCACCTTTGTCTTTTTTGTGTTTTAGTGTGATTTTTGACCACTATAGTGAAATCCACACCAGCCATGAAATACTGACCAGTGAAGCACAGAAAGTTTTGGGCACCTTTTCTAGCTCCTTCCTCATGCTATGGAGGTGAGAAGATGATCCTAAATAGGGCTGCTCAGTCACGAAGGGGGCTGCTGCTTTGGTTCAGTGAAAAATGACCCTATGCACTGAGCTGCCTATGTGTAGGTCTGCAGCTACAACTCCCAGTGTATCTACATCTGCTATTTTGCTGCTTGACCACCACCACAGGACTTGAGTGTGTCTATGGGGAGATATAGCGATGTCATGACTTGTGCATGAGTTGGATTTAAGTGACAGAAAGTTGCTCAAAGTCACCCTCATTCTCTCATCCAGGCCTGTCTGAAATCAGTGACATGACAGACAGAGTCGAGATGTCTGGAGACAAGTCTGGATGCAGTGGATGACCATTAAGTCCTCCAGTACCTGACTTGATGCCCTATCCTGTCCACGCAGCTCTTACCTTCTGCCTTCAAAGCCAGGGAGATGAACCTATCTGCTCAGCTGCCTGATCCATCAGAGAGGACCTTCCAAAGACAGCCAGGTGTAACTGTCCACTATGGTCAACAGTTTAGCCCTGCCCTTATGTTTACTTTGGGGTCAGCTTCCCTAACTTTCCCTGCCAAGGAGTAACCTACAAGGCAGCAGGGGCTGGGGTTTTAGGGTGCCCCAGACATGCCCTTTTGGCTTTGGTGGCACTTTCTAGGGGCTGCTTTGTCATGAGCAGTCCCACTACAGTGATCCAAAACCCTAGTAGGGTCCAGTTTTAAGTCATACCCAGGACCAAGTCTGCATAGTGTGCATGGTTCTTAGCCCTGATCTTTTGATGTATACAAATATAAAAGTGAGCCACTGTTTAATGGGCATAAATGCAGGCAAGCTGTAATGAATTATAGATTTACACACGTGGCCATAAGTCCCCATTATGCCTCAGCCAATAAACTGGTGGAAAACTAATAATAATTAATTATTCGGAATAATTAGGAATATCCTGAACTTGTGATTTACAGTCAAAATAATAACATGTCTAATGCTTACCAACCCTCCCTGGCCCCCTCACAATGGAGTTGTACTTTGATCTGTATTCAGCAATGCTGAATTGGAGAATGCCATCAAAGAAGCATGAGTTGTCACTGATGAAACCAGATTCAACAAAAACTGAAAACAGGAATGCCTTTACTTTTACATATTGATATGCCAGTGCTGGGGGACTTGCAGAAGCATAGCGAGATAGTCAGGCAAAGCAAAACCAACAAGAACATAGTGTGATATGGAGTCCTGACATCTGCCACCACCTTCATAAAAACAATGCTATCCATATCTACAATGGGAAACAGTGCTGGCAAAGAGCAGTGGTGCTACAAGTGGCTGTTCCTTGATCCTATGAGGTTGGTGCTCCAGACTGATAGAAAGCAGACGACACCTTCTCCAAAGGCTAATTGGAACCATCACACACTGAAGCAGATTTCTTTCAAGCACTTCAAGCAGTCAGTCATCACGGAACAACTTGGTGTGCATTCTAGGGCATTTTTGTGTTTATTTTCTAATTATTTAGCATACAACTCAGACTACATAACATATCTTTGAAGCAAGACAAGCAACTGAGGCAGGGAGGATTCCAGCTGAAACCCTCATATCAGTGGGGGGGGTTTGCCATTGACTTTAGCAGAGATGGAATTTCATCAAGGTCACAAAATGAAGATTATATCCAGCATTATGGCATTCCTGCTTTTTTCATTCTCAGTCCTAGGCTTAATTCACTAGAATGTTGCCTGTTCTGTTACATTTGTGGGGCTAAAGACCACACTGGCTGCTTGGCAAATGTAACTGTCTTAGTAGAAAGTCATACGGAAGGTACAGTGATGGCCATGGCAGCGTCCTTTCTTAAGCACAGCCAAAGATTAGATGGCAATACTCCGGAGAAATAAGGAGCCTATTGCGTGGAGTTTTGTGGGGAAAATTCTCAACCCTACTGAAGCTCACTCCAGGATGTAATCCTTAGAAATAACATAACCTCATAAATCATGGCTGGAAAGTAAATTTAAACAACTTGGGACATTTGTATAAAAGTAATAAACCTGGCAAAGTTTAAATAAAACAATATAATTATTTCAATATGCGTCAATATAAAAAAAAACAAGTAAAAGCAATGAGAAATTAATCATAATCAAAAAGTGTTCCTTCAATAACATCTCAAACCAAAGGATACCCTTTCAGGCAAAACCTTTAAAACAAAGATAATTTTGACTAGCATTTCAGAACTAAATCTCACATTTAATTATGCAGTATTTTTATTCTTTAAAAGGAAATTAAGAAGCTGGCTAAATGTTTATTATTGCTTGGGGAAGCAATATGTCAATTAACAGTTCTTCATCAAAAGCAAGAGGCCATAGGAAGAACAAGTTAAAAGGAGCCCCTCAAACTGCTTATGAATGTTGCATCAAATAGTTGTTGGATAAAATAGACAAAAGAGCACTGGAATGAAGGGCCAGAACCCACAGCTTTCCCTGCCTGCCCGGGGGAAGTGCATACCTCACTAAGCCACAAAGTCAGGTCTGCTTGCTCACCTTCTGGCCCCAAGATGCTTGCATTCTTGGCTGTTCAACTGGCCAACTCCAACAGAAGAGCTGGAGGCTGTCTCAGCTAGCTGAGATTACTGCACTTTAATTACAAAGGCTCTCAGGAGCTGGTCTAATTAAGGTGCCCGCAGCGTCTTGTGTATTCAGCATCCTGTGCTTCAAAACGGCAGTGGGGGTGCTTTAACTAAAGCTTGTTCGACAAGTGCCCCCACTGCCATTTTGAAGTGTGGGGATGCTAAATACATGAGATGCCAATACAGTGCATCAGATCAGATGTCCCACACGACTACAGGCACCCATCAAGTGTGCAGCATCTAGCTTTCACACATGCAAGGGGAATACCTTGAACATGTGATGTGTAGTCAAACTATATACGAATTTCTAGGTGTACTGTACAAACTCGTGACAGCAGTCAAGCAAAAAATAAAACCAAAGCTTACATAGAGACATTGATAATGTGTAGGGAGTGCATGCGGGTGCACGCAGGTGCACACACCCCCACTTAGCTTTGCAGTGCACCCCCTGCAAAAAGGTGCCACCAACACTGCCAGTGGTGCCTGTGGGCAGTCGCCACTCACCACCCCCGCTACCAACAGTGCTATGGCTGTCTGCGGGAGATCACCACTCACTGCCAACATGCTTCCACTGCTGACAGTGCTGCTACTGCCTGCAGGAGGTCACCATGCCCCCATAGCTTCTGGGGGCAAGTGGGGTTCATGCATTGAAAATTATATTAAATAGGAATCTACATTTCCCACAGTTTGTATACAGGACAGATACAGAGTGAGGTGCAGTGGTCCGGTTGTATCTTTTGATTAATTTTTGTCTATTCTATATGCTAGTCTAGCTTTTTATATATAAACAGATGATAAAGCAAATTAATGTACATTCCAATAAAATTATATTAATCTTTTCTTCAATCTTAAACTGAAGAATATAGCCCTAGGTCCCTAGCATATGAGTAACACTTCTAGTTTCTTTTTAACTGGAGACAAGTATATATTGTGTTATATGTGATAACACATCACATTATGCATCACCCCTTTTTTCAAAATCCTAGCTCCATGCATGATTGTATCCCAACACTTTTCTACAATCGCATCTAGGTGATGGACTAGCTTATTAACTGTATGGTGGAATTATTCCAGCACCACCAAAACCGAGTTCTGAAAATGCCAGGAACATGAAACTTCTGTATTCTAATGGTGTGAGCCCACTGAGATGAACCAATCATGCTAGAAATATTTTTAACTAGTGTCAAATATGGTATGGTACACATTCAACAGGACAGATGCTTTCAAAGTAAAACACTTTGCAAGTAACATTCTTATTCTAAATTCACCACATAAACATCTACAAATTTACTGCCATAGGCATGCACGTCATGACTGATTGTACAAACTTTCACAGTTATCTAAGCAAGGACTACAGGGAAGGCTACTGTGCATAGTAAATGCTAAAGCATTTCATATTGAGTTGGGGACTCGATCCTTCTCCCAACAAAATAAATGCAAATTCTGCCATAGATTTAGTTGGGTGGAAAACACGTCTCTTTCTTCCTTTTACCAGTCTTCAATCCTTAGAATGAGAGATTCAAAGTTGTTCAAACAGGAGTAAGATTGTTGAATTTGTTAGGAAAAGTGCCTACAATGTGTACGGGAATTCAAATGTAGAGACCTTATATTTAATTCACATTATTAACTGAAGAAATTGTTCACAGACCTTTCTGCCTTCAGATATAGAAGAAACACAATTAAACATTTGGTGGCAATATACAATACTTTTATCTTCTCTGTCATTGCTGGGCAGGAGTGGCAGAACATTGTAACCTTTGCCCATGTAAAAAAACAAACTGACTTTCTGTTCCTAGAGAAATGCATATATGATGAAAGATTTCCCCCTTTTTTGGATCATAAACATACTAAGGGCTTTACTACTCCTAGTTTTCCACAACACACGTATCCTTGGAAAACTTGCCCCACAGACGCACTTCACTGAGTTGTATTGATTTCTATCTCAAGGAAGTCCAGAAAAAGAACAAGTTGTTCGTGTAAAATAAGTGTTTATAGGCCAGCATAACTGATACCTCTAGTCAGTGGTATTAAGTCCCTATGGCTCAAGAAGCACTTAGAATACGATGGCATTTGCATGCAATATCAGACAGGTTATATCAATAGCATTCATCAAGAGCATTTAGCACACAACCATTATTTAGGCACCTCAATCAGATTAAACAGGCACTACTATCTGACACCATGAAGGACCATTTCTTGATTGTCTTAGTTCCATAGCAAGCTTAAAGTCTACCCTCTATCAGTATAAATGCATACAATATTTCTGAGTGAAGAAGGTTGAAAGAGCAGATGATCATGTACAATTATTACGAGGAAGATATAGTGAATAGATTCACACATCATAGTACGTGAAAAATGGCATCTCATAGCATATAGATTAACTATGGAGTATTTCCTGTTGATAAATTAACTTTGTTTTTTATGTATTCATTTAGATTCCTTTCAGCCCTAAATAATAGGAACTCAGCTACTGTCCCTTAATAAAGTACCAGATTTCAGGACCAATATGTCATTTCCTTCAGTGGATGCTATCTTGTTTAATCCCCAAAACAAGTTCAAACCAAAGGTTTTTGGGGTGCCTTGAAACCATCACCAGTTGAATGGTAACTGCAGCTAATGTGGCAACTATAGAGTGTATGCAACTTACAACCACCTACCTCAGGTCTGAATTTTATCACGCAACACACAGTGCACTATCCAGAATAAGCAAACTGGCAGATTTTTAACAGAAAAAGATATATGGGTGTTTGTAAACCATGCCTGGCTAGTTGTAGGTTTAGATAGACAGAACAAATACAAAGACTTCTCTGTGAAAAACTTTTTATACCAGTGGAAAACCAAGAACCCACAGCGTGGGAGGTTTGGGAAGGATGAAAAATCTTGAGAAACATTACCTGATATTGTACTTTTTTTGGCCATTTCTGCCATTTTTAATAGACACCTGACTGACATTGGGCAAAGACTGAGCAGCATAGAGGGGGAAAATGAATCAGCTGACACATGCCATCTCCCATTGACTTCCATTTTCTATGTCATGAAGGAGAGGCAGAAAATGCAAAGAGTATTCAGACATGACCATATAGTTGCTGCTCGATTTGCCATCATAGTTTCATAGTATCTAGGGTCAGAAGGGGCCTAGAGCAGGCCATCTAGTCTGACCCCCCGCCAATGGCAGGAACGAGTGCTGGGGTCACAGGACC